>JALHLI010000008.1:4566518-5166518 GCA_023349425.1 Anthopleura sola
ATGTTACATACATGTGCCACTCCCCCCCCCCACACACACACCGAAGCAAATCAGTATTATTTAACACGCTTCAAAAGAACCTTACCAGTTCGAAGAAAATGAACTGCGCAGTGACTTGGGTACGTTATTTTTGATTTATCAGAGGCAATAGAATGTTTTCGAATTCGTACAATACCGCTATGTTCAGGGATGACAAACTCGCTTAGCAGAGTTAGCCTCATTTCAGTGTCAAAACATTTAGCAATACCAACGGTAAAGTAAAGAATGCACAACTTCAACAATACAAGCACTTTGAAATTCCACGGACCTTCACTGGAACACATGAATATCATATCGAGGCCAACCCTCCATAAATGAATCTGCAGTCATGGAACACCGCGGTATTTTACGAATTCGAAAAATAAACCTTACTTGTCTACTGAGTTCTCCAACAATCCCATTGTACGTGCCGTCAGGTAGTTTCGCGCCATATTTGCCATCCGGTACTTCGACAATCTGATAGTTAAAAAGCAACAGCTTGGCAAGAGCAGCAACGAGATCAATACTGTAGCCTTCTAACGTTTGTTGTCCTGTTTTGGGGTCCTTGACGGAAAATGCAAATGGAGAATCCTGAGAAATTGAAGAAATATTTTTTTCAATAATTGAATGAAAATGCTAGCGAAGAAAAGGTAAATGAAAGGAAGGAAGGAAAGAAGAAGAGGAGAAGACCTACTGAACAATTACCGCGACCAGTGTGTAGGTGTGATAATGGAAGGATGGATGGTTGGAATGGCGGAAGGATGGTTGGGAGGGCGGAAGGATGGTTGGAAGGGCGAAAGGATGGTTAGAAGGGCGGATGGATGGTTGGAACGAAGATAGATGGTTGAAAGGGCGGAAGGATGGTTGGAAGGGCGGATGTATGGATGTATGGAAGGAGAGAGACAGGGAAGAAAGGGGTTGGTTGGAATGGCATATGGATGTTGGAAGGGCGGATGAATGGATGGATGGAAGGAGAGAGACAGGGAGGAAAGGGGTTGGTTGGAATGGCAGATGGACGGTTAGATGGAAATGCAAAAAGGATGTTATTTTAGGAGGGAAAAAGACGTTAAAGATAGAGTATCGGAGGACAATCTTGGTAATTTTTATGTAATATTTCAATGATTACTGGACGGGACTTCAAAGACGTGCTTTAAATGCTCATAAACATTTTCTTACCTTAATAATTACCACAGTTAGTTTTCTGTTCAGTTTTTGTAGTGGAACAATTTCGTCAGATTTCTTATTTTGTTCTGCGTCACCAGTTATTTTCAGTCCCGATGAGCTCCAATTACCAACCTGAAATCACAAGACAGCGAAAGTCAGTAGACTCCTTGAAGCACTTCAGAATGCAGCTCAAGTTGGAGGACAAAACATTATGTTTCCAATTCTCAGGAGATTGAAATTCTTTTCATTTTTTTGTCCTCCAAATTGAGCTGCTTTGACGTCACGTACACGGGGTCTATAGCTTAGAGCAGTAGCGTGGAACTCTTGATGCGTGCATGTATTAAGTGGCCAACCTAAATTTAGCAGTCAGTCGTCAAAATCCCGGCCAAAGGGGATTCGCAGTAATTTATATCTTTATCAAATGGTCAACCTCTATTTAGCGAGTAGTTGTCAAAATCCCTACACTGAACACTGACAGTATCTTACTTTGATGAACTTGTTACTTCTAAGATTCATGACGTCCATGTCCATCCCTTGTCGAGTTCCTTCACTAGCATTAAATGTAATAGTTCCAGTTGAACCAATGATATTCACCTGGGAAACGTGAAGAATTTTCAATAAATATCAAGCACATGAAGGTAGGAATACCCTAGATTGTGACATTAACCATTCCAAAGTTGAGGAAGAGGCTGGGTCGAGTTGGCGTTGCAGTGCATTGTAGGACTGTTTTAGGGAATAAAATGGACGCCATTGTGGAAATATGTCACGTTAAACAAACCCCTAAATAAGTCCCCTAAAACAGATCCCAGAATGCCCTTTTGGTCCCTAATTTTATCTTAGTTACTCCAAGTGTAATCCCGAGTTTGCTTTTTCGCGATTATACATTCTTGTTCCAATGGACCAAATCCACTTGGCCGTAAAGTTTTCCCATTTCAGACCGTGTCATTCCCTTGAGAATTCCAATTGGATCTGTGAATTAGCCGTGCCCTGACTTTGATCAGCCCAGAGGTTGTTTCAGTGTTCGGTAAAAGTTTGAAGGGTTTTGTTTGTTTCCTCTCCTACCTCAACCACACTCAAAAAAAAATGGTTACCTTTTTCATCTCCTCCAAAATACTCCTTCCATTTTTGGATTGCACAATGTTTGTGGAGCTAGTCTGTGAAACCCACTGCCCACTTGTGATGATCTTGTTCAGCGCATGCCCAAAGGTCAGCACCGAATCATACAAAATATATGAATGATTCTAGAAAAAAGAAAGACGAATTACTTGGTAATAATCCAATTACTAGGAAGGGCATATTCCCCTAAATGCGCAATCATCAATGGACATTTCTGTTGAGAATTTGCATTGAGGTGGTAAAAAATTCACGCAAAACCGGAAATAAAGTCGATGAATATATAAGCAATCAATACGTTTGCTGCTGCTAATAATAATAATAATAATAATAATAATAATAATAATAATAATAATAATAATAATAATAATAATAATAATAATAAACTTTATTAATGTGTCAGTAATTCCTAGCTTGCACTCAGTACAAGCTAATTGGGGACACCTGTCTACCTGTCTACTATAAAATCATATGATAATAAAACTTTACATTGGAATAAACTAAGTTAAGATATGCTTGCTTTAAATTTGCTCACAGTGATATATATAAGATTAGATAACTTGCCTTAATGTCATTCATTGCAGCTGACAGGTCTGTCATGAGTCGTTGTGAATGCACATTGGCTGCTATGTGAGGCGTGAATCCAATGACTATTTGACTTGATTCGACCACCATGTCAAACGAGGGGAGCTGAGAAAAACAAAGAAAAAGACAGGAACATTTTTAGTACACAATATCCCTTGAGATTACCTTGCGACCACATCAATTATCTCGTAAGCATAAATTCCCAAGAGTCAAATGACGGATGAGAAACAGGGCACGAAATGAACTTTTAAACTCACTAGAAAAACCTTCTAAGCTTTTCAGTCCTCCAATTCCTGGACTGTGGCCATACTTGCGAAACTTAGCTAGTTAATGTTTTTTCTTACTCGCTAAATACAAAATTTCACTCACATTTTGCGAGTTTGCGAGCGTTAAATTTGTGCCTTGGAGAAAGACCTTGCGACCATTCACCACTTTCCATACATCGGTGTTCATTGGTCAAACACAAATCATTTAGTCGAGGCTGCAAGGTTCCGATCTGAATAATCCATTGAAACTACCTTGCAGCCTCGATTGAATGATTTGCCTGTGACCAGTGAAACAATGTATGGAAAATGCTCCTTTCCGTAGTCTTCCCACAATCCCCTATGATCCCAGCGCGAGCTCGAGGTCAGGGTAAAATTTGAATATTTTTTTAATACATTTTTATGCAAATTTTACCCTGACCTCGAGCTTGCGCTGGGATCATAAGGGATTGTGGGAAGACTACGGAAAGGAGCATAGTGGATTCTGGTCCCTTGAGAGACTAAACAACAAATGTTTTAAACATTTAAATCACGTGATCTGATATACAACGTGACGCGATAACGTACCATGTCAGCTAGAATCCAGTTGTGAGCACGTTCAGTCCCACGCGAACACGTACAGTGAACCTAGAATGATCATCAGAAGTACATTTTTCAATTTTCAAAAAAAAAAAAAAAAAAAATTATCTTCGTAGGGTTACTAATGTAAAGGTGCTCTTTCTAGGGCGGGTATAGAGCTGTTAAGTTGTGACGTATTTCCGGGTCCAACTGCTCAAAAATACCGCTATAATAAAGCAAAAAACGTACTCAATGATTTAACCTCCACCTGAAACAACTAGCGAGAACTTTGGACAACTAATCATGTCATGAAGAAAAAATAAGATAAAGTATTTATAAAACTGCTTTTTGTTTTGGACCCGGAAGTCGTTTTATCATTCGATTGACGCCACCCTTAAAAGCTCTATAGGATCTTTTAATGTTAACTAGTTTAAATTTTCGTCCGCAATTTTGGCAAAGGATCTATTATTATTTATCCCACACCATAGAAAATACAGCCAATCAGAAAGCGGGAAAGCCGTTGTATATTCGTCGGTATTTAACTCTTCCTTTCCATCATGCACTGCGCATTCTAATAGTCTCCTTCACAATTCCCTGCGCCATCTTGAAAGGTAACCGTGCCTTTGTATCGAAGCGAGACGAACGGTGAGCTTGCAATGATAGAGACCTTTCTTAACACAATTATTCACAAACACACGTCTCTATCATTGCAAGGTCACATCATGTCTCGCTTCAATACAAAGGAACGGCTACCTTTCAAGATGGCGCAGGGAACTGTGAAGGGGACTATTGTAATAAAGGATAACAAGTAAAGCTAATGAATAAAGTAAAGTGCCCCTCAAAGACCAGAATAAGAAACCAGTGAATACACGAAGTTAGTTTACGTTACCTCTTCCATGACAACAGTAACAAACTCGGCATCACAGAAAAGAACGATGGCTTCAACTAGTTTGTTGTTCTGTGATCTCAACTTCTTTTTTGTTTCATCAAAAAGTTGTCCTTTCTGATCAAGAACCAGTTCGACTGCTTCTTGAGTTACGCTAGCTGGTAATATGGACAGGAAATGGGACGCTTGGTCGCGCCAGCGAACTAGATGAATAAAAACATGTCAGGTATTGTCGCAAAAAGTATTCTTTCTGAATGGTAGTGCCATTTAAACCATCCCCTAATAGATCCCGTATGAGTGTGAAAAGTCACGGTTACGGCGCGGACACGGCACCGAATACACTACATGGTACTGACACGGTAATGGCAAGGCACAGTCCGTGCCGTAAGTTTTTCATAGTCATACGAAAAATACTCTATACCTTAATGTCATCCACTCTTTCTGGTGAGTAAAATATGTGAAATATTGTCACACGAAAGGCACTGTCTGGTCACGCGAGTCAACCACCCACACAAATCCCCCGCCATAAATGTTTTGTAGTTGTACAAGAAATACAGAGATTTCAATGACGATGGCCAATTGTTAGTTTGATTGACGGAATCCAAAATGGTCGGTTAGATCGCAGATAAAGGCGCTTTGCAACTAGTTTGCGACACAATATGCATGGAGCATTGTCACAAGACTGCGTCTCCGTTGCACAGTGTAAACCTTCTTACAATTTGTGTCGCAACGCCGTTGCGCGACAAGTTGCAGAGAAGAGTTTTTTTTTGTTGTTGTTGTTTGGAAATTCTTTTCGCTTACCATCAAACAAAACCAACACAGATGTCCAGTGGTAATGCTTCATGACGTCATTCATGGCTTGGTTGACGTCATTCTTCCTCGCAGCCAATGATATCACGTTAGACTTCACATCTGTCCTTCGTCTCGGATGCGTGGTTACCAAGGGGATGTTGAGCATGGCGCTCAAGAGCTCATGGGAAGGAGTCGGGTACCCATCCAGGAACAAAGCCAAAGTGTTTTCAGTGTTCAGATTTGCAGCTAAATTGAAAAAAGGATGATTATTTCAGTGAATAACTGTTTTGTTATATGTGTTGGGTCTGACGGCAGTGAACACATGTAATTCCTCGTAATACAACTTTATTTTGTCCACTGCGTTGCGAACATGTCAGAAGACACGAGACGGGGTACTAGAGGGGGGGGGGTGATATATCTGCGGGGAGGTCTTACTACCCTCCCTGCCCTGGTGTGGTACTGGGCCCGAACAATATGACAAGGTAATTTCACGCGCTATGATTGGTCAATTTGCGGTCCATAACTTACGGTACGGACCGAAAATCAAAATTGTCTCTCCTAGCCTTGCCATATAATAAATATCTTATTAACCTCGTTTCAGTTGCTCGGTCCGTACCATGAGTTATGGATCCTCGTTTTTCCACGCATGGGCCATAAGGCAGTGAAAAAAACTCAGTCCATAACTTACAGTACGGACCACAAATCTCGGTTAATAAGAGATATGTAAGGTAAGACATACTGGCTGGGAAAACTGTTCTATTCCTTTAGGATCCTAAGCTTTTTCTCGAAATGATTTTACTTCACCCGTTAAAAAAATGGGAAACTAATGTTTAGTAGTAGACTCTGAATCCAATGTTTTCTCTTGTTCTTTATCAACTTAAGTATAGTACTAACTAAATAGTCACTTTTCTTTCACAGGCTAAATATAATCACTCTAATTATATAATATTTTATTTTGGATGTTTGAATGTATTTTGGTGATTGTCTACCCAAAAGCTTTGCCAGGTCTCTGTCGGACAGATAAGTATCCAGTCATCCCTTCTGATGGGGGCCTCGCGAGAAAGAGGGTAACGTGCGCAATATCGGCTTGCTAGGATATTACTCTATTGAAGCTGAATTAGTAGGTATTAACGAGGCTCAACGCCTTTACTTTGACGTTTTTGTTCACCCATACCTCTTACTACAATTGGAATAATAATAATAATAATAATAATAATAATAATAATAATAATAGTAATAATAATAATAATAATAATGCCTTTATTAGACAGATCTACCTACTACTCACCATACTTCAATACTTGATCGCTAGAGTAGTTAGCACTTGATAATGATAATGTAGTGACTGGCAATAGAGACGGGTCGCTGTTAACTCGAAGTAAAGCCGACTGAATCGCCTTCAAGCTCTGACTATCTTGTAGAACTGGAATAAAAGCTATGAAAACAAATACAAAACCCATAAGCGCCCAAGCAGAGTTTAAGATGTCTGGCCAGAATTGGAACTTGCGCGGTTAATTTTTTGTCAAATCAAATCATTTGGACCAGTAACGTTGGGCCAGAAAAGAAGTAAGACCAAGCTAATTTGGCCTGTCATCATGACTAGCGACGGACCGACCGTTATTTCAAGTCGCGTACAAGAACTACATCTCATAAACATGTCTTTGGTACATGTTTGACAAATAAGTTTGATAATTTTTCGAACATTCCATATCTGATTCTTTTTTTACAAATGCACTTATGATATCTTTAATTTTGTAATTGTCTTTATTATTGAAAGAAAATGAAATTATTTGAATAAACTCTAAATATTTATATAAAAAAATATTTTGTATTTCTGTCTTACCGATTTTTGCTGATGGCGACGGAGCTGCAAGGATTACGTTTTTTAACACCATAACACCAAAGAATATGACGAAGACTTCCATGGTCATATACCTTTAAATCAAATAGAAAGGTTAAATAAAGATTTATAAGACTGTGCAGACTTGTTTGAGTAAAGATTGTAAATAAAAATAAATCATGCAAACTTTCTGTGAAAAGTTTTAAAAGTTGAAATTTTAATGAATTAAACGTTGGCACTTAGCAACAAACGTCCTTCGGGAAACTCAAAAATAAACTTAAAACTATTGACAAGAACTGACTTAGCAAAGACTGTCCGCTAACAACTCAAAAGGGATAAAAAATATCTTTTTCTTTTCACGGTACTTTAGTTTTGAGTCTCTTTTTATTTGATTCAAAAATACGGTAGTTTAGTGTTAATATTTATCAGGACGAGAAAAGTTCTCAGAAATTCTCGAAATTTTAAACCGGTGTTTCATTATGTCGTATGATCGTAAAAGCTGAATCTCAAAATATAATGTTTTTGAGTGTAGAGAAATTAATAAAGTTGATAAAATCACAGATATAGCGAAATTGTTTAATATTTGATTCAAAAGGTAAAATATCCGTTATGAAGTCGTATGAATTATAACTTAAAGCTAAGAAATTTTGTTTTCCATACCTTGGAAGACAGATGAATATAGAATTAGCCATGGTCTTGAGGAAAACTCGAGATTTCTTTTGAGTTATAGATAGAAAATTACGAGGCCGTTGTTATGTAAAGGATTCTTTGGTTTGTTATGAATTTTGGAGATTAATAAGTTAGGTCACGTGAGCACACCTAAGGTGAAATCCAAGCCGAGCGAAAAATCTCAAGAAATTTCAGTGTCGATTAGAAGTATTTCTTTACATTTACTTCAACGTTAAAAAACATAATTTAGAAAAATTACGATAAATACATTTGGTTTAATTTGAGTTCCGTTGATTTGTGGAATAATTCCAGTGACAGTGAATGTGATTTAAATTATTAACCAGGAAACTAAACTGTCGACTATTATTACACGGAAGTTATAAATTTTTATTTGATTTTCTCTCTCTTTCTCTTTCTCTCTCCCTCTTTATTTCTCTCTTTCTCTAAAATTCTTTTACTATAAAACTAAAATAAATGCTATATCAAACATGTCTCAGTAAAAAGGTGTTACATTTTTTATTCTCTAGTAGCAAAAATTCCATATTTTGATTCCCATTTTTTTGGAAGAAAATTCAGAAACTGCAAACTTTTAGCATACGTGCAGAATACAAAACCTCGGTTATAAAACTATCCTAACTTGTACTGAAAACCTTTTGAGCTGAATCTGTATTGTCTTCAATTATTTATCAAAGCTATAATAACAACTAATTCAACTAAACTTGTGGCTGAAAAAAGCCTAAAGTCTATCATTTATCTTTTGTTTACCAACAAACTTCAGTGTAAATATTCCAAAATTGCAGTCAGGATTCTTGATTCATTGTAATTTATATCAAAGGTTGACTCTTACTCGTGATGTAACATTCTTTTTAAACAGACGTTTCGCGGGTCTAAACAAAGATCTTAATCAGTGTAACTGAAGACTTCACTGTAGGCTATCTAAGAATTGCGGAATATATGCCCAAGTCGTAGAATTTACAAGCAGACAGGGAGTTTCTTATTCTCGAAGCTTTAGGCTTAAGGCTTAACGCTTTTTTCAGCAACAACGGAAGCGACAACTTTAATTGAATTAGCTAATATACAGACGTATTAGATTGTATGGAGGACAAGGATACATTCAAACACTGACAGGATGGTTTGTTTATGCAAAGTTTCTTTGAGCAGGAATTGAAAGAAAGATTTCAAGTCGTTAATAATTGATTAAATTCACTTGGTTCTAAAAATATTCATTATTATAAAGCGGATTGCACTACTTTAAAAATTAATATATAAAAACGTGAGGTAGTGTTTGTTTACGAGTAGTATTTTTAAGGAGGTAGTAACAGTGAATTTCTACTCCTGAGAAAACACTGACGCACTAAGTGACCCACTTCCTCGCACCCTAAATTCGGTTCACTTAAATTTAAACCCATACATAAAAACAGACAGACAGACAGAAAGACACAGACAGACAGGCAGAGAGACAGACGGTTTTGACATGAAATGCGCTGTTAAGTTATTCCAAAACACCGCCCACCCAAATACACACTCCTTCACATACATGTTCAAACAGTCACCTACAGACATGGAAAAAGCCCGAAAATGGGATTTGACACCTTGCTGACATGATTCATTTTGGGCTCAGGATTTTGGTCAAAAAAGGGCTAAAAACTTACTGGCACACTCTGTCTCTGTCCACTGATAAATACCTCAGTAGTCTGCTATTGATTCCTGTGAAAATTGGCCTAAATCTAGAGGGATCCTAAAATAGAATTTGTCCCCCTCAGAGCGGTCAATGAAAATTTCCATTTTGAACTGATTTTGGTCAAAACGTTTTTTGAGCTAAAAACCCAGGGGGGGGGGGTACTCCCCTATATTCACTATACGGGTATGTGGCGTCCGATAGGGTATGGTTTTTTGGCTTTTAAGTCTGGGGTAGGGTATCATTTTTTTACAATTTGTCTGGGGAAGGGGAAGGTTTTTCTGGGATAGGGTGTATATTTTGGGGTTTAGTCTGGGATAGGGTATATGAAATCAAAAATTCTAGGTCTGGGATAGGGTCAGGGTTTTGAAAACCTGGCGGTACACCCCCACCCAAGTTGGGGTGGTAGTACCCCCCCGGGCTAAAAACCTACTGGCAGACTCTCTATCTGGCCACTGATTAATCAGATTAATGCCTGAGTAGTTTGCTATCAATTCCAGTGAAAACTACCCCAGATCTAGAGGGATCCCAAAAATGGAACTTGCCCCCTCCATGCAGTCATTGGAAATTTTCAGTTTGGGCTGACTTTGGTCAAAATTGTTTTGGAGCTAAAAACCCTCTGACAGGCTCTCTATGTCAACTAATTAATGCCTGAGTAGTTTGCTATTGATTCAAGTGAAGATTAGCCCAAATCTAGAGGTGATCCCAAAAATAAGTAATTATTTTAGGTTAACAAGATGCACTCTGTCCATGTATTTCCAAAATGTAACAGTTTTGGACTTGCTAGATCTTAACTTTCTTTTGAAAAAAAGGTAAAAATCATGGAAAAAATATTTTTTAATGTGCTTTTTTCTCTTCCAAAAATGCCACAAAGTGATGAGTTTTTGGTTAAATTTTTCAATTTGTATCATAAAAGCCATGAAATCTTAGGTAGGTACAAAAATTCAAAAACAGAGTGTGTCTTGTTGTTGGTTGTATGAGGTTCCCTTGAAGAAAAGAAAAGTGATTCCCAGGATTATAATTACTGAAAATAATCTTACCATAGTTTGAACTGAAGTCAGGTTCCAAATTCAACTTTGGGATGTACTGTTCTGGGAATACCACAGGAAGCCCAAG
Source organism: Anthopleura sola (assembly GCA_023349425.1). Taxonomy (NCBI): domain Eukaryota; kingdom Metazoa; phylum Cnidaria; class Anthozoa; order Actiniaria; family Actiniidae; genus Anthopleura; species Anthopleura sola. Next base: position 4,577,201 of record JALHLI010000008.1, read on the forward strand.
AAATGTACCTGTATGAGCATTGCAAAGAATGTATGGGAGATAATAAATTACTTGAAAATCTTTAGAAGTTTTTAATAAAAATTGCTCTACTTTACCTCATGTTTTCAACTTGTTGTCTTTGGGCTCTGTATTTGATTTCAAGTCATTTGGCTGCATTTTTTCTATGGTCTTCGCTAATAAATAATAGAAAGATCCAATGTGCATAGATCCTACATGGTCATATCACCAGCATACTGTCAATGGAACAATAACAACACTAAGATGACCACACCCATCCAATATGTGTATAGATCCTACATGGTTATATCACCGGCATACCGTCAATGGAACAATAACAACACTAAGATGACCACACCCATCCAATATGTGTATAGATCCTACATGGTTATACCACCAGCATACTGTTAATGGAACAATAACAACACTAAGATGACCACACCCATCCAATATGTGTATAGATCCTACATGGTTATATCACCAGCATACTGTCAATGAAACAATAACAACACTAACATGACCACACCCATCCCATATGTGTATAGATCCTACATGGTTATATCACCAGCATACTGTCAATGGAACAATAACACTAAGATGGCCACACCCATCCAATATGTGTATAGATCCTACATGGTTATATCACCAGCATACTGTCAATGGAACAATAACAACACTAAGATGACCACACCCATCCAATACGTGTATAGATCCTACACTGGGCCAGTTCTAGTATTTTTAGTAGGGAGGGTCACAAAATCAATAAGTTGCTCCTTTTGCTATACTAACCAACTGATTCAAAGCTAGAAAGAAGGGTCACAGGCATCCTGTGTCCACCCACTAAATCCACCACTGCTACATGGTTATTTCACCAGTTGCGACTGTCACATGTCGCCCTCTCTAAATATAGAAGAAATAAAATAATGTTGCTTTATAGGGATGCTCACTGTTTATAAACATTGACGTTAGGAATCTTTTTTTCATTTAAATTTGGCAACCATAAAACAAAAGATCTCTTTCTTTCAGCAGCCAATAGATCTCTGGTTGGTACATTAACATCAATAGGTGATGTAAGCACCCACATTGTTATTACATACCGGTAGAACCTAGTAAAAATGCAAGAATTTAGAGTGTCACAGTAGTCTTTTCTAAATCGTTTAAAATCAAATGACAAAAAAAGACACCCAGAAGAAGACAGGACAGTGTCTGTTAACAAATTCCCACACTGTCCTCAACCCTTGCCCAAATACCCAAATACCAATACAGGTGCATACACCTACTTGCAAAAACGTTGTCATACAACATTTGAACATTTGCAGTTCCAAGATTAGGAATAAATTAAAAGTACAAAAGAAAGAGTTCTGCTTCAATGATCTTCTTTTGTACTTTTAATTTATTCCTAATCCACTAAACTACAAATGCTCAAATGTTGTATGACAACGTTCTTGCAAGTAGGCGTAAATATAAGCTTAACTTAATGTCAAATAATACAGTTGGGTATTCCAGGAAAAGAGAAATTCTTGATCTCATCCCAAAGGATTTTCCCTTTCTTGTGACATACTTACGATGTACATTTTGTAGGGGATTTTAATAAAAGTAATGTTGACATACAGAGAATAATGAACTGGAATAACCCGCTTGACTAGGTAGACTTCTGTGAACACAAACACCCTTATTGCTAATAAACTAATCTGGACAATTAACAATCGATCAGAATCACTCTACTCAATACTGTATTATTTTCGTTCTCAATCCACGCTGTAGTGTAGCTGAAGTATAGCAAAGTTTACAATTGACTTAAGTTTCAATCTTTGAAGTGGAAATCACGATAAGCTTAAATTTTTAGTTAACTGTTAGTTTCCTTTTGTATTTGTACACTAGCACTTTTCATTTATTCAAGAAGAAACCGAAAAGAAACCTGAAGTTTTACTAAAGTTTTTACAACAACATCAAATCTTCTCCGTCTATCTTCTCGTTTTCTCTTCCTCGTCGAAAAATATGCACTTATAATCTAACTCATATATTCATAAAATGTTTATAAATACCTTGGATGTATTAGTAAAGTCAAAAGGTCAACATCAAGAGCTCAGAAAGTTTTATGACGTTTCCCAGATCTGCATCGCTTCTTTCGCTGACATTTTGTTCACGCTTCATCGCGAAACTGTCACGAAGCCGTCGCCTACAAATCGATTGTCACTCGACAAAACCCGACTAACTCCGATTCACAATTTCTTCGTAAAGTCATCAGCCAGTCATCAGCCAGTGAGTAGCCGCAAGGGACAATATATGAGGGACTGATTTTTTCATTTTTCATTTCTCAGCAGCCGGCGACTTAGAGAAAAATAAACTGTTCATTTTTCTCGTGAATACTTTTCGACACAGCATTTAAAAATTAAAAACCAAAACATAACTCAAAGCTGGGTCAAAGCTACACCTCGCGTTCGTCACCATGACGATATCAAAAATCTGATCTAATATAGCACGTAGGAGAGGACCAGATCAGAAGAAGGGAGGAACGGCTAAAAAATGGGAGAATGGATGGCCGGAGAAACAATTAAGGGAAAAAACTAAGGATAGGGAGAAGGGAGAGCAAGGAAAGAGTAAAGGCCCGTTTACACTAGCAAATTTATCGCGCAACTTGAGCGGAGATTTCAATGACGATTTTAGAGCGACCCAAATCGCAGCGAGTTGCACTAAATTTCGAACATGTTTGAATTGGCCATGGCGGCGACATAGCTGCGATCATCGCCGTCAAATCGCCATAAAATCGCCGCTCAAGTCGCGCGACAAAGTTGCTGGTGTAAACGGGCCTTAAGAGGGAGGAGGGAGAAAACATGAAAAAATAGGGAAAGAATATCTAAATGCATGTTCCTTTCGCGCGAAATTCCACTCAACATGATTATGATATACTTTATCCCTCTTTATTTCATTCTTAAATAATAAAAACTGATATCCCGAGTCTGGTCAGTCTGTTTGCTCTTTCCAAGATAAGCGAAGAAAACCTTGACGAATTCGACTGAAAACAAATTAGAAATTATATTTTTTTAATGGATTATGGAAAATCTTTTGGCAGTAACAAGGAAGTTATGCTGCCATGGCAACCAGAGGCGTCATGATGAACAACTGACACGAAGTGAAGAAGCCCAAGGGGGAGGGGGTGAGGCAAAGCCATCTGCTTCAGCTTCGGTCTGTGAAAATAGAGAGAAAAGAAATATTTAGGTTAGTATGACAATGCTAAAAAAAAAAACTGAAGCACTTTATAACCACATTACTTGGTTAAAAATAGGTTAAGTCATCCCGTACCTGTTTTTCAAAAGGTTTTTCCAAGATACGCAATATTTTTTGAACCTGAAAATTAAGGACAAAATATTTAAGTTGTTTTACTCAAAATGAGAGCATTTTATATGGTATAGTATGATCTAACCTCACTGTAATCTCCTTTGTCTGCCTTATCGATGGCTGACTGGGCCATCCAATTACGAAGCACGTAACGGGGATTGACAGCTACAACAAATTAACAGAAAAATACATGGCTTAAAGTGAGCCTACTGCCTCATTCAATACTTTCACTACGGATTCTACATGAAGTGAAATAGTTAACATTGAGAATAGTGCATCAGGAATTAGGTGCACTTTAATGATTGATAGCCTGCACAGAGTGGGGATCGTCCCTGTCTTCATCCGTGCCAGTTTATAGGCAGAGAAACATAAGTCAACATGCACTGTATTTTAGCACTGCCTACATTCCGCTACCCTAATGAGGTTGAAAAATAGTATCATTCGTAGTTCACGTCACTTAATAAGCAATCATTCCTTTTAAATGTCTATTTTTCATGGCAGCACGAGGCCGAGGGACTGATCAATCCTTCGTTATGCACAACATTAATCCAAACCTATTAACTTATAACAAGATACTTATGCATGAGTCGATGTAAACCCCGACCACCCACCCCCCCCCCCCCCAACCCCGGGACAAGGTGGGGATAAGTAGGGGAAATGTAGGGGATTTGAGGCCATATTCATCCCCCAGGGGGTCGGGGCTGGATAGCTTTGGTATCTTGTCCATCCTCAGGGTAGGTGGGGATTCGTTATGAGCCTGCAGATGTTAAGCCAGCGGTAGTTCATCTCAGTGATGGAAAAACATGGCGTTAGCTGAAAAGGTGAGTTCTTTGTGATTGCAAATTAAAATCCTTTGTCTTTTCATTGAATTGTTGACCATCCAAGCTTGAAACTGTTCAATAAAAACTGTTTAAGAGCTCATGTTTGCTTTTCTTTCAAAATGAGGAATAACAAAGTCTCATGCGTGATGGACCCTGGAAAAACAGTTTCTTCCATTTGAGCATGCATTTTTTCATCTATTAAAAGTTTGCATGTTGTAATTTTTGAAGTTCTGTCTGCTCTCATTACTTTATATTGATTTTTTTGTCCCCAGGTGGTGGGGGTTTTGAAGCTAAAAACAAGCCCCAGGGTCAGGGAAATTTTTCTCATTTGATAGCATGCTTTTTGCAAATCCCCACCTTGTCCAGGGGTAAGGGGGGGGGGGGGTGGTGGTCGGGGTTTACATTGACTCATGCATTACATTGCATTCTCTCAATTCGCTTTTCATCTGTGTCGTCAGCATTATTTCTGTGAGAATAAAAGTACAAAAAGCATAATAATAATAATAATAATAATAATAATAATAATAATAATAATATTAATAATAATAATGATGATGATGATGTTGATGCATTTATGCTTCCACGTGAACACGAGGCTGGCCAGTCAAGAACAACAGCCATCGGTGTATTAAAATCAGAAAACAAATCAATCAAAAAACGGAAATTGGTATTAAAAATGTAAAAAAGTAATAATACAAATCATGATATTGAGTCAGATATAAGTCAGACAGACAGAAAAATAGATAGAAAAAAAGAGATGTAAGACTGACAGAAGGAACAGCACACGAATCAACATACTTAGCTTAGATAAATAGAGAAAACGGAAATAGTCAGACACAGACACAAAGAAAGACAAATGGACAGACAAACACATGACAAATACGATTACGATTAGTAAATCCGGTTCATACGAACCTGTCCAAGAGCTCACGGTATCGCCTAAGCCAGTCAAACCAGTTTGGGTGCTTTGAAAGACGTTCTAGTGCCCATGTCTCCGCGGGAAGTTTGTTCTGTTCTATTTGCTGTGTTGTGAGGTTACTAAGCTCCCTAAAGGTCATCGTGTAATCCGCATGGGTTACTTCCATCATCTAAAATAAAATGTTCAAGTTTAAAACCGGGATTCCCAAACCGTGTTTTTGAGTCCAAAACCAGTTTTTTTAGTCCAAAACGGGTTTAAAGGTTCAAATCCGGTTTTTCGAGTTTAAAACCGGTTTTTAGGGTCCCAAACCGGTTTTTAGGGTCCCAAACCGGTTTTTTATAGTCCCAAACCGGTTTTAAGAATTCCAAACCGGTTGTTAGAGTCATAAAACGGTTTTTTAGTCCCAAACACGTTTTTTAGAATCCTAAACCGGTTTTTAAGTTCCCAAACCGGTTTTTAAAATCCTAAACCGGTTTTTAAAATCCCAAAACCGGTTTTTAAAATCCCAAACCGGTTTTTAAGATCCCAAAACCGGTTTTTAAAATCCCAAACCGGTTTTTAAGATCCCAAAACCGGTTTTTTGAGTCCCAAACCGGTTTTTAAAATCCCAAACCGGTTTTTAAGATCCCAAACCGGTTTTTGGGATTCCAAACCGGTTTTTAGAATCCCAAACCGGTTTTTAGATTCCCAAACCGCTTTTAAAAATCCCAAACCGGTTTTTTTTTTAATCCAAACCGGTTTTTAGAGTCCCAAACCGGTTTTTTGAGTCCCAAACCGGTTTTTAAAATCCCAAACCGGTTTTTAAGATCCCAAAACCGGTTTTTTTGAGTCCCAAACCGGTTTTTAAGATCCCAAACCGGTTTTTAGAATCCCAAACCGGTTTTTAAGATCCCAAAACCGGTTTTTAAAATCCCAAACCGGTTTTTAAGATCCCAAAACCGGTTTTTAAAATCCTAAACCGGTTTTTAAAATCCCAAAACCGGTTTTTAAAATCCCAAACCGGTTTTTAAGATCCCAAAACCGGTTTTTAAAATCCCAAACCGGTTTTTAAGATCCCAAAACCTGTTTTTTGAGTCCCAATCCCAAAACCCGTTTTCAGGATCCCAAACCGGTTTTTAAAATCCCAAACCGGTTTTTAAGATCCCAAAACCGGTTTTTAAAATCCTAAACCGGTTTTTAAAATCCCAAAACCGGTTTTCAAAATCCCAAACCGGTTTTTAAAATCTTAAACCGGTTTTTAAAATCCCAAAACCGGTTTTTAAAATCCCAAACTGGTTTTTAAAATCCCAAACCGGTTCTTAAGATCCCAAACCGGTTTTTAAAATCCCAAAACCGGTTTTTAGAATCCCAAACCGGTTTTTAAAATCCCAAACCGGTTTTTAAAATCCTAAACCGGTTTTTAAAATCCCAAACCGGTTCTTAAGATCCCAAACCGGTTTTTAAGATCCCAAAACCGGTTTTTAAAATCCTAAACCGGTTTTTAAGATCCGAAAACCGGTTTTTAAAATCCTAAACCGGTTTTTAAAATCCCAAACCGGTTCTTAAGATCCCAAACCGGTTTTTAAGATCCCAAAACCGGTTTTTAAAATCCCAAACCGGTTTTTAAGCTCCCAAACCTGTTTTTTGAGTCCCAATCCCAAAACCCGTTTTCAGGATCCCAAACCGGTTTTTGAAATCCCAAACCGGTTTTTAAGATCCCAAAACCGGTTTTTAAAATCCTAAACCGGTTTTTAAAATCCCAAAACCGGTTTTCAAAATCCCAAACCGGTTTTTAAGATCCCAAAACCGGTTTTTAAAATCCCAAACCGGTTTTTAAGATCCCCAAACCGGTTTTTAATATCCCAAACCGGTTTTTAAGATCCCAAAACCGGTTTTTAAAATCCCCAACCGGTTTTTAAGATCCCAAAACCGGTTTTTTGAGTCCCAATCCCAAAACCGGTTTTCAGGATCCCAAACCGGTTTTTAAGATCCCAAAACCGGTTTTTAGAATCCCAAACCGGTTTTTAAAATCCCAAACCGGTTTTTAAAATCCTAAGCCGGTTTTTAAAATCCCAAACCGGTTCTTAAGATCCCAAACCGGTTTTTAAGATCCGAAAACCGGTTTTTAAAATCCTAAACCGGTTTCTAAGATCCGAAAAACGGTTTTTAAAATCCTAAACCGGTTTTTAAAATCCCAAACCGGTTCTTAAGATCCCAAACCGCTTTTTAAGATCCGAAAACCGGTTTTTAAAATCCTAAACCGGTTTTTAAGATCCGAAAATCGGTTTTTAAAATCCTAAACCGGTTTTTAAAATCCGAAAACCGGTTTTTAAAATCCCAAAACCGGTTTTTAAAATCCCAAACCGGTTTTTAAGACCCCAAAACCGGTTTTTTAAAATCCCAAACCGGTTTTTAAGATCCCAAAACCGGTTTTTTAAAATCCTAAACCGGTTTTTTAAGATCCCAAAACCGGTTTTTTAAAATCCTAAACCGGTTTTTTAAAATCCCAAAACCGGTTTTTAAAATCCCAAACCGGTTTTTAAGATCCCAAAACCGGTTTTTAAAATCCCAAACCGGTTTTTAAGATCCCAAAACCGGTTTTTTTGAGTCCCAAACCGGTTTTTAAGATCGCAAACCGGTTTTTGGGATTCCAAACCGGTTTTTAGAATCCCAAACCGGTTTTTTGAGTCCCAAACCGGTTTTTAAAGTCCCAAACTGGTTCTTAAGATCCCAAAACCGGTTTTTAGAATCCCAAACCGGTTTTTAGAGTCTCAAACCGGTTTTTAGGGTCCCAAACCGGTTTTTTATAGTCCCAAACCGGTTTTGAGAATCGAAAACCGGTTTTTAGAATCCAAAACCGGTTTTTAGGGTCCAAAACCGGTTTTTTGAGTCTAAAACCGGTTTTCTAGAATCCAAAACCGGTTTTTAAAATCCTAAACCGGTTTTTAAAATCCCAAACCGGTTCTTAAGATCCCAAACCGGTTTTTAAGATCCGAAAACCGGTTTTTAAAATCCTAAACCGGTTTTTAAGATCCGAAAACCGGTTTTTAAAATCCTAAACCGGTTTTTAAAATCCCAAAACCGGTTTTTAAAATCCCAAAACCGGTTTTCAAAATCCGAAACCGGTTTTTAAGACCCCAAAACCGGTTTTTAAAATCCCAAACTGGTTTTTAAGATCCCAAAACCGGTTTTTAAAATCCTAAACCGGTTTTTAAGATCCCAAAACTAGTTTTTAAAATCCTAAACCGGTTTTTAAAATCCCAAAACCGGTTTTTAAAATCCCAAACCGGTTTTTAAGATCCCAAAACCGGTTTTTAAAATCCCAAACCGGTTTTTAAGATCCCAAAACCGGTTTTTTGAGTCCCAAACCGGTTTTTAAAATCCCAAACCGGTTTTTAAGATCGCAAACCGGTTTTTGGGATTCCAAACCGGTTTTTAGAATCCCAAACCGGTTTTTTGAGTCCCAAACCGGTTTTTAAAATCCCAAACTGGTTTTTAAGATCCCAAAACCGGTTTTTTTTAGAATCCCAAACCGGTTTTTAGAGTCTCAAACTGGTTTTTAGAGTCCTTAAACCGGTTTTTTAAATCCCAAAACCGGTTTTTAGAACCCCAAACCGGTTTTTAGAGTCTCTAACAGGTTTTTACGGTCCACAACCGGTTTTTTCGAGTCCCAAACCGGTTTTCAGAATCCAAAACCGGTTTTTTGAGTCCCGAACCGGTTTTTAGGGTCGAAAACCGGTTTTTAGGGTCCCAAACCGGTTTTTTATAGTCCCAAACCGGTTTTGAGAATCGAAAACTGGTTTTTAGAATCCAAAACCGGTTTTTAGGGTCCAAAACCGGTTTTTTGAGTCTAAAACCGGTTTTCTAGAATCCAAAACCGGTTTTTAGGATCTAAAACCGGTTTTTGGCGTCCGTGCTAACTTTACCACCAAAGGCTTAAAAGGTAAACCACAGTCCTTTCTAACCTACCCAAAGAAGAGATTTGATCAACATATCATCATTCTTAATCTTTCCTTGTAAGCCAAGCTTTTTTCTGAATGCATCATTAAACCTAAAGCAAAAATAAAACATTGTCAGTCAGCTTGAACATACTGTGTTATTTGGTAGTTTGGTAGTGTGATCACTTTACACGATAAGCTAATGCGTTTCTTGTGAGCGGCATCAATTGGGGCTAGCAAACCTAGGTGGTCAACATAAATTGTGCCTCATCAACTAATTGACTTTCTTCTAGATTTCTAGATTGTACATACTACAAACAATTTTTTCAGCAGATTTCAGACTCGCAATTTTAAGATCTCCTTCTCCTATAGGCAATGTAAGCTCATGATATTTAGATGGGAGTATCCATGCTGATTTCTTCTAGTAACCATAAGAAATTTGGTGGTATAAACCATACCCCTTTAATGCAAAAGGTTAGAAGAGATGCTACTGAACCGGAGTACTAGGTTATCGTAGATCCTTTGATGTTGATGTTCCAGACAACATCCATAGCTTGTTTTCCAATATACAGGGAGAATGTGCTTATAGAAGAAGCAATACATGCTTTCAGCACCTTTTGCGATTGACTTTTTCGGTTGTGCACCTAGTCTATTATGTCTACGCATGCTCTACTTCGCTTGCTCCTCAAATTTTCATCATCATCATTGTTGTCATCGTCGTCATCACCATCATTACCATCATGATCGTCAGCACATAATAATAATCATCACCATCGTCATCATAATTGTCATCATCATCATTATCAACACCATCAACATCTTCATCAACATCATCACCATCACCAGCATGATCATCAGCACATTATAATCATCATCATCATCATCAATAGAGAATCTGAAGCTGGAGTAAAACCGGACTGACCTGTCATTGAATATCTCTGCATATCCTCGAAGAATCTTACGCGCTCTGTGAAGCAAAGAATTCAAACAAGATTATTAATTCTTTAAGATTATATGTAAGGTGGTTAGAGGCGTAGGCAGTGATGGTAGTCAATGCTAAGGTCCCTTTGATATTGATTAATGAAGTCTATTTTTCCCTTCAACTTTTCAGGAATTTTTTTTACCTTTTCACATCTAGAAGAGGCGACATGGCTTCTAGTAGTTTTTCTAGATTGTAGAATCCAATACTTGGCTGATTACGAAAACTGTATCGTCCTTCATCGTCAGATGTGTTTGGTATAAAATCTAAGATATGAATAAACAAAAGTATTGATATGATTGGCTGTGGCAGCAGCCTTTAGAATTGCGCATTTTGGAATTTTGTTTATTTATCTTTTTCATTCATATGTTTGTTTGTTCGTTCATTCATTCATTTATTCGTTCATTCATCCATTCTTTCGTTAATCCATATACCTGAGTTGTAATCGTCCAGGAATCCAAATGGTCCATAATCAATAGTAATGGACAATAAGCTAAAGTTATCCGTGTTACACACACCTGTCCAAGCAAAGATAAAATAGAGTCCATAATAAAGAAAGCAATTACATATACATGAATGGAAATCTGAATGTCGTCATGGTAAAACATTATCATCAGTCAATCAATCAATAGTTTATTTAAACATGTGTCGCCCAGGAGCTTAAAGAGCTCGTTCAAAATATGAACGCAAACAAAACCAACCGACTGTCACTTCACAACCACCTCTGTCGTTATGGTAAAACATTATCATGAAAAAAGCCAACCGACTGTCACTTCACAACCACCTCTGTTGTTATGGTAACACATTACCATGAGCAAAGCCAACTGACTGCCACTTCACAATCATATCTGCTGTCATAGTAACCACCTTGGAATAAAATTTCTGAAAAACGAATTAATTAACATTAGACATTGAAATAGGCCTTTTGTGTAATGGCGTCATTTTACTACCACTACCAAGATGCTTTGCGAATTTTCTTTCTTATTCAAATTTGTATTTCTTCGTGAGAATAGTACTAATGAACTGAACAAAAGAAAGTGTGCAAGGGATTCTGGTATTGTTAGTAAATAATGCCATAATGCAAATGGACTATCATAAATCAAATGTGCTCTTTCGGCTAATCAAAGTCAAGGCATGGCTAACTTGCACATCAAAAAATTAGCGTGCTGGGTTTTGCGGAGGGAGAACCCAGAGAAAAACCCTTGAATCAAGGGAGAGACCTTACTATTTAAATTGAATTAAAAGTACCTCAGAAAAAACCTACGAAAATTATTTTTGCATGGTTCTACCGATATGGGAAACCTTTTCCCTGGGTTTTTAGCCAGAAAAATGTATAGGAACAACCTTATTGTATGGTTCTACCGATGGTGGTGGTGGTGGTGGTGGTGGTGATGATGATAATGAATCCTCTCATGGTGCCATATGATAACCTACTATTCAAGTTCGGTACTTACAAGATACTTGTCTTCATCTTCATATTGGATGTTAGGAAAGTGATGATCAATTACGAAGTCTACAACCTTCCTGATAACAGGTAATAACATCAAAATATTATCAATAGGTTTTCTTCATAAAAATGTTGGTGTTAGGGAAAACAGGTTTATTTGCCAGAAGTGACGTAACCATGACATCTGACATATGGCTTCTGGGCATTTGCAACATAGTCAAAATAAAGTTTGTTTAATTTGTCCTATTTTCCAATTCATTCATTCATTTATCCATCTTTCCACCAATGTCAGTCATTCAACTTTTCATTCATCCATCCATTTATTCTAACTTACATCCATCCATCCATTCACTTTCCATTTTTTCATCCATCCATTCACTTATCCATCCACCAATGTCAGTCATTTATCCTTTCATCCATCCATCATCCACCCACCCACCCACCCACCCACCAATGTCAGTCATCCATCTTTTCATATATTCATCCATCCATTTATTCATTCATATAATTTGCCCTTATTTTTTTGTATGTCTTTTTATGATTTTATTTTTTACCTCAATAAATCTGTTTCTCCCTGGCTGGTAAGAATTTCCAGAGATCCAATCCTAAACCATGACTTAGCAAGACGAAGCACTACAGCAGCTAAAATTTAGTAGGGTCACAAAAACATACACAAAGTCATTAGTATTGCCAACAAGAAGTCAAAAGAAACATCTAAAAAGGGACCCATTTGGTAATTGTAATACTCTGGATTTTTTATGACATGGTCACCTCACTCCACACACTATGATTGGTCAAGAAAGCATGGTGTTGATGCCATCAGCATGCATGCAGCCTGCTTTGCAAAGAAGTGAAAGAAAACAGCTTTGAAAACAACAGCTCTTTCAGAATATGGTTCTAGCTTTTTTTTTTACACTTCTTTGTGCTTTCAGTGCTTCCTAAATGCTGTATTAATGGAAGGAGCACAGAAAAAGCTATTTTATTTTCACCTGAGTCCAGGTATTGTGGCATATACTCATTATACACTAATGAACCCCCCCCCCCCCTCCCCACACATTGTACACACTGATCACCACAAGGAAAAAGAAACGTTTTATGTACCTTTTTCTTGTTTAGGATGTCCATCATAAAACATGTCCCTCCACACTGGATCTTTGCTTACAACTATGCTAAATTGCAAAGGAAATACAAATTCAGACAATATGTCATTCAATATTCTCTTGAGAATAAGGTTCTTTGTTTGAGTCATATCTATATTCAAGTGTCTTCTTATGATGATACTCTAGGGAATGAGATGTGGTTTGAAATGGGAAAACTCTATGCCCATGCTTAAAATAAGAAGGTCTGTTCATTTGGAAAAGGCTTGTGGAATTTTGTGGATCAAGAGAACAAAACCAGAAAATGATAAAAGGAGATCTTTAAAATCACAAGACAAAACCATGAAAATCAAATCAGGAACTTGAATTGAAGGCAGTCAACAATCATAGTTACGAAAAGTGAAATCTTATAATGAAAAAGGAAAGCGAGAGCATGCATGACAAAAATTGTTTTCAGCTGTTTCTTAAAAACGTTTTTTCAAACTTTTTTTCAAACTCCCTTCCAGAACTCAAAGCACTTTTTTGATTAGCTACACATTGTGCCACTCTCTCACTTCTTTTGTTCTTAGCATCCTTCTTCATAGGCCGAGAACTGGACATGCTATAAAGTATTGAACATTCCCTTATTGCTGCTATTTTCATAAACATGCAAACTTTGTAGAACTTTGGGAGTTACCCATTGGAATTTGTTTTTTCACTGCCGCCAGTCAAAAATATAAAAGGGATCGACTGATTAGTCTTGTATGACGGCAGTGAAAAACCAAACTTCAGTAAGCAGCTCGCAGCTACCGAGTTCGCATGTTTATGAAAATAGTAGTAACAAAATGTTGCTCCATGAAAGGTTGATCATTGATTAGTCACTACCACATACTATACCTGACAGCTCGGCTGGTTGGAATACCAAGATGATGCATGGCTTCACTTGCAAGAAACTCCCTGATTGATGATCTTAATACTGCCCTACCATCACCATGTCTGTCAGAAATAAAAACAATGTAAAGATCATACAAGAATAGTGGGGACTTTCATATTTTACAACCAGAAGTCAATTTGCATAAAGGCTCTTCCATGAGGTTAAAATATTTCTCCATATGCACTAGCACTACATTGATTTCACTATTTACAACACAAAACACTCAACTCACATGTTGATTTTTACAGAGAGAGGACAGAGAAAAACCCTTATGGCAATGAGGGAGAGAACAATACATCAGCCAAACTCAAATCATATATGTGGCTTAGTCAGGAATCAAATCTGTGACCCCAGGCATGAACTATTCAGTGGTGAGAGACAGTGCCATACTAGTGCATGCCACCCATCCCACTATAACTATATTAAAGCCTAATTAACAAATTCATGAAATAGAATTTATAGTTCAACTGACCTTGAGTATGGTGTTTTTCCTGACCCTTTCAGCTGTAATTCCCACCGCTCTCCTTTACTATGGAATAAGATTACAAATATTGGATTAATCTTTGAAGATCTTCTCCTCCATAAATGGCATAAAAAGATCTCTGCAAGCAGACTACTGTCTAGGTTGATTTACCACTTTCGCTTACAACTGTGCCATGCATTCTGTATATGTTATGCTTACAACATGAATTGTTTCAACAGTCGTGAGCAAGTTATAGGGCTGATTTACACAAAGCAATTGGTGTTGTAAGCGTGGTGTAAGCAAATTGCATGCAACAGTTGTAAGCAAAAGTTGGACCATGTAAATCGGCCTCTAGGCTTCCTTTGGCATAGATTGAGCATTGTTTGTTTTTTCTTTAATACAGGAATCCCAAAGTCTGAGAGATTCCTACAGAAGAGGCCATGTCTGGCTGATCTATGGAGCACCATTATAATCTCCCAAAGGAAGTATATATTCATATTTTTTGTAACTATTATCAATAAAAATAAGTTAAATTTAACCTGTTAACATAATCTCCTAGGAGAACAGCTCTTCCATCTCCTAACTGACCAGACCATTCACCAAACTAAAAGAAAAACAAACATTTTGAAATATGATTTTTCTTACAAAAAAAAAAAAAAAAATGAGCACCTTTTTGAGTAAAAAACAAGGCTGAGTTTTAATTCATAAGAAAATTGTAAAAATAAAATTAGTGATCAAGAAATGGATTGTGCACGCTTGTCCCGCATGATTGTGCACAATCATGCACTAACGTCATAGCCATGATATAACACCTGCTCTGATTGGCTGGATATCCTTGAACAAGATATCTCAGCTATGCATGCTAAGCATTGACCATTTCCTAACAAATTTAATGTGGTGCACAATTTACTCATACCCCCCTCATCATTAAGCCCATCCCCCCCTCCCCCCATGCAAACATAGATAAACAGATTTACTAGGATACCTGGTGTCCACCATAGCGATGAGCAAGAGGAACTGAATGATTAATCAGAGTACTACCAGACGCAAAGTCCAGAAACAAATCAGACTTCTTGACAGAATTGAAGTCAATGTCCAAAATATTCTCCAAAACGTCCTGAGAGATAGCAACAATACTAGGTCTTGTCCTTAAAGAAGTCGAGTCAACAAATGAAAATACAGCCCTTCTAACTTGCCTTACGTAGTTTCGTGTTTCTAAATCAATTGGAAAAGATTCTAACATTAAACTTGTTTCGTGAAATTTCCAACGTTCAAAGTTTACGAGTTTTCTTTCAAAGCAGATGTTTTCGTTTCTCAATTGCTCTAAAATTGACTTAATATTTTTACAGGATTTAGGTAAATGATGGATATCGTCGGAGAAGACTTTGCTTAAATTAAACATCAGGTTAAACAAGAAAAGCTTCCCTAATTTACGAAGAATGTTTCTTTTTCGCCAAGTTTTTCTTCTCGACTCTTTTTCGTCCGCCATGTTGTGATAAAGCAACCAGGCCTCGATTTATTTACACAGGAACCCCATAAACCACAAAAGCGAGAAAAAAATGCGGAAATGAAAAAAACAGGAAGACATGCTAAGACGTATTTATGGATTTTTTTTCAAAAACTAAAACAGGCCAAAATAAATATAGTATTAGCCAAAAATGTTCCTCAAAATCTATTCTTTGTCAACTTAAAAATAGCTGTTACTAATACTAAGATAATTTTTTTTGGTTAAAACAGATCTTTATTATTAACCCAGAAATTCCTTTTTTTATTGCTAGTCGCGGTTCAAATGTTAGCTCGAAGGTTGAACACACAATTTCAACTTTTGGGTTATCTTATCCGGCAACCTCCTTTTCCTAATAATATTTATACAAAAGTCCATATCTGTATTCATACCAAAGAACATTCTCTCATCATTTCTTAAAACACCTTTCTGCGTCGTTAAAAAGCATTTGCATCTTTTCACTTTATAGGGACAAAAGTATGCCCCTTTTTCCCGCCTCCCTCGACATTATTTCTACCTTTCTTGCTTGAAATGTTACCACATTTTACCTTTGCTCAGTGAAGGCTGGGATTGGAGATTTTCCACTTAGACGTGAAAAAAAAACAAGAGTCAAAACACTTAAGATGAAACGAAACGAATTAACTGGTCCAATCAGTTACGAGAAGTTCGGCAGCTTCATTGCAGAGTGTCCTTTACTGAAAAGTGGAACGGCTCCAAGATGGTTTTACACCAAGGAAAAACACTCAAAGCTGTAACAAGAAGTCTAGAGTCCTAATGAGCTACAATAGCACATTGTCAATTTATCCCAATTTTCCAGAAGGGCGTAGCGTATAAGACCTTTAACTGCCTCTTATCACATGCCGAGTAAAGGGTTAATTGATGCTCGCATCGTGCTGGTAATGGCTTTTTGATATGAACTTCAAAGGCCCGAAAGCACTTAAGCAACCGGTTATTGAGTTATATAGAAGGGCAATGAGCCACATAGGACGATAGTTTAGAGCTCTTTCTGATAGTTTCACAGCGGGAATATGCTATCTAACTATTGTTTGCTATTACATGCAGTTCATTTTAGAGATATGAAAGCTCTTTGTGATAAATAGATTAGAGCTTCACTCGCAATAATACATACATACGTATACGTACGTAGGCCTTTCTACTATTAGCGAGCTCTTATTTAACAGTTAGCCATTCACAAACCAAGACAAATACTTTAAAGATTGAGCAAATTTGAAGACAAAGGGTCTAATCTTATAATACTTGCCTTTAATAGATAATGTTTTAGAGAGCAAAAAGGCTTTTAAATATAACTAAATCGACAGGAATTGATTTTTTTTTTCAATCAACAACAAAGTCGAAAAAAATTAGTCACCCAGTGAAGTTAACATTTTAAAATTTTAATTTCAAAACTAGTAAAAATATATAATTGAAAACTTTTTTTTACTGAAATTTGAATATAAATTAAACAAACACCTTCAATTTTGGCTTTATTAAAGTGAAAACATATTCCCGCCAAAACCAAAATCGATTAACTTGACGACATGACACCACGCCACAAAGCTGCCAAAAAAAAAATGTTCAATTTTTGTTATTCAAAGTCGGAATGATTAATTTTCGTTTCGGTATTTTTAAGAGATACTAGTGATTCAAGCCAATAAAAATGTCGACTTTCTTAACACCTGCACCTTACTGAAAGTCACTTCTTGTAAACTCTATGAACTGCTTTCTGGTTCCTAACTGTAGCTAGCGTTGCTAACGTTCATAACGTTAATAACCGGTGTTGTGTTTTGTCTTTTTTTAGTAATCTTTAAATCGAAAGAATAGTCATTTTAGTTGGTTGATCGTCTGGTTGTGAATGAGCCATGAAGTGCAATTTGAATCCAAACAGACAAAATAACATTAAGGGACGCCCTCTTTATACGTCAAACAGCCTGGTTAATCTATCAAACGCGTATACTGGACCATAGATGGCAAACGATATATATGTGTTTATTCACATTGATATACTAGAAATATGAAGGGGAAAGCGGAACGGATGGGAAGATGTATTTGTATCTTGATTATTGATGAATGGTGTAAGATAGATTGGAGGTATAAACATGCAGAACAGTGTTGGAGGTTGGTAGGGGTTGGTAGGTTGGTAGGAGGATAGACAAAGGGGTCATTGGAAGAAGAAGGAAGGGAATAAGGAAAGAAGGAAATGAGAGAGAGAAAGAATAGAAAAGAAAGAATAGAAAACTAGAGATTAAAGAATCTCTATACTACTCTTAGGGAATGTTCATATAGCTGCAAGCGAGCGAGTATCAACTACCCTACAATGCATTGGTGCGAATAAACACTGCCGGACGACAAAGGAAGTAAGTAAAGCTTGTTCACGCTAATAACAAACAAGTAAAACTATAACTGACTGACGTGATTTTGAACATAAATTCTTGTAACGAGAGTAGGGCGCGATAGCTGAAAGCACAAGAATGATTGTTTTCCCTTCGAATGAATTAAACCTTGATTTACAATATCTTCAAAGTTTGGATGCGCGCGCAACGATGAGAACAATGTCAAAAGGTAACTGATTTGAATCCCAGATGAACGAATACTTCGGGAAATAGAAAAAGTGGTTGTAACTGGAATTGATCGCTAACAAGAATTGGCTCCCATAACATATTATATGCGGCAATGCAGACGGGGCTCACTTTAAAAATCGTGGTCGTAACTAGTGCTGGTCGCTTACGAGAGTGGTCGCTTACGAGAGTGGTCGCAAGGAGATCTTCTACTGTACTTGCTTAAAAAACTCATGAGTGCATCTGATAGAGGAATTCTTAGGTTACTCGTGATACGATGCTATTTGATGCTCTACGAGTCAATTAATAACTACTCCTTGTAATAATTGACATCTATATGTCGAGAGACTGGCGTGTGTGCTGTAAATGATTTCTTAAGAAGTCGACAATATGTCAAAACTAAGGCTTAATTATAAACTCCTGCAACTTTAATTCTAAATTGGGAATATCAAGTTAAATGAGTCGGAGATATTAGAACCGCATTAATTTTGTTGTAAACAGCGGGGTCCCTGTGCATTACTCTACCCAGTAAGCAGCTCTCAGGCCATGGGAAGTTATTCGTTCCAGGCAGATGGTTATTGTGTCCCCAAAGGACATGCGCAGGAGCTCATTAAAGCCAAATGCGCGCGACAAGCTCATTAGCGCAGGCTATAAAGGCGTGAGTGTTTAGGGTAATCTAAGCACAGCTCACAGAACAAAGTTAGAGACAAGTGGACGGAAGACTACAATAGACATGAGTGAAGGTGGGTCAACATTCCGTAACTCTCTTGACTTTACTACTACTGTTTCTTGACTTCGCCAAACTCTAGGTTTTGAACGTAACCTGGAAGGTTTTTGTATATAGTTGATCAACGCGCATGTTATTTTAGTTGGGTAGAACAAGAGAGAAGCTTTAACCAGTCCTTTGAACATACAGATCAATGCACGCCATGTCATTTATCTAGCTCGAATGTCTATCTGGACCTCAATCAAGATTACCCCAGTCATTTAATATTTAACATCGGCATAATCCTTTCTTAGCGTTCTGTTTCGATAAGCTAGCTAGCGGCTTGTTTTTATATCTTCTTTCAAGCTTAGTAATTCAACAAAAGACCTAGTAACATAACAAGGTTAATCTTGATACCTCCATCAATGCTGAAGGGTAGAATAACAATTTCTGCTGTTTACTCATATTAAATAATACAAGCTAAAACTGCTTACGTTGTCTTTACATAAAAAATGCGGGAATTCGTGGTAGACGGTGTCCTAACTTTAAGTTCTCGCAAAGCATGAAAAATAATGCAAATTTGCTCCAAATAACAGCATACAAAAATCTTAACACCTTTATGTAATGCGCAAAGCAAACCCTTCAAGAAAGTTGAACTTTACGATTTATATCTTAAATATTTTGTTAACTCTGTTGGTTCTTTTTTAGCGGAAGGAAGAAATATCCCAACAGCAAAGACACCATCGCCTCGTAATGCAGAACAACCTTATAGAAAGACCACATGGGAGTTCACGAGTCAGGATTTGGTATCTTCTCTCTACGGATATTTTACAGTCCAAGACGATTCGCTGACTTTACACAAGGAAGTAAGCCTCACAGGTAGGTACTGTGGATTCGTGTGTTTGTCAAGGAGAAAATGTCTACTTTTTGGGGGGATTCTAATCCAAAAAACTCCAGATTTGTTTACAGATATCGCCAAAACAGCTTGATTTATTGATTTAAGTCATTGTGTAGCAGAAAGAACTATACATTCACCAATTGGTTTTTGTTCTTTATGTTGTAATTACAACCAATACAGGCTTCGCTGACATCGAACAATAGCATCGACAAGAACACTAAGCCGAGACATCCGATTCAAAAGGGCCTAACGAACTTGACTAAAAATTATATAAGCAGTTTTCACGCGAGACTTAGATCCCTCGGGAAACGTTCAAAAGCCACGAAGAAAGCATTCCATGTAAATTTTTGCCGTTGTTTTGGAAATAGTAAAGCATTGTACTTGCTTCTAAAAGCATAAATCAACACAATTATATATCTCCAAAAATCAGTCATTTCGTAAACTATGGCGCGGGCGCTTTGCCCAAATCAGAAACACTAGGATGATTTCTTTACCATTCTCGTTGATAATATACAAAGAAAGAAGTATTGTAGCATGAAGCTTGCATTTTTGAAGAGTCCCGCGGAGTTGATTTACTGAACACACAATTTACTGATAAATTTAAGTGTCCTTTGTTCGCGTTATGAATAAAGTAATACAGAACCTGAACCTTTAATTAGGGACATTTTAAAAATCGCGATAACTATTGAAGGATTCAAAAAATATCTTCTTAAAAAAACTCCATCAAAGTCCAGCTCTTTCGCCAGGTTTTGAGCTCTTTTTCGCCGGAAAAAAGTCAAGTTACGCAGTGTTTGAGCCTAGTTGGATTGCACGTAGTTTTCGTTCTTACAATACATCTTTGTCCCTTCAACAAGTAAGTGTTAAAAGCGAACGATCTTGGAATTTTAAAGGACAAAAGTGTCATCTCAATGAAGGAGATTTCACAACTAGTTGAAAGGAATAAAAGTGAAAATATCTTAAGTGATTTGACTGGCTGTAGCTAAAGGATTGGAAGGACGAATCTGTAAATTAACACTATATCTATGCTCTAAAAGTTACTTAAATTTTTTCACAATATATCGCTGCTAAAAAAAACCCGTCAAAATACCTCACCACAGAATTTTCCCAAATGTCTCTTGAATGGACTGCGGTTTTCTTTTCACTTACAATCTGACGTCTAAGACATACTCGTATTTTCAACATTTAATTGCTTTAAGATATTCATTATCTTCAGTCTTTGAAGACTAAATTAAGAAGGGATTTAAATTGGCCAAAGAAAACGGATAAACAAAAGTTGGTGGTTTTGGATTTCGTCGGAATGTCCCAGCAAATCCGTTTTCTAAAGTAATCATTTTTGTTATCATTCAGTAATGTCTTCACAATCGATCGTCTCTAAAACACTTCAAATTAACGAGCTGTTCTCCTTCAATTGGTTTTAATCAATCCAAATGACCCCCCTCTAAGAAAAGCTTGAAATAAGCGAGGTGGTTCGTGACGAGTTGATCAACCCAGCAAGCCAAAGATACCAGTGCATAACAACCTTTATTTCTTAGGTTAATCAGAACTATTGAAAATGAAGCCAATGACATTGTTAGCAGTAATAACACTTACTATTATCTCA
Source organism: Anthopleura sola (assembly GCA_023349425.1). Classification (NCBI taxonomy): domain Eukaryota; kingdom Metazoa; phylum Cnidaria; class Anthozoa; order Actiniaria; family Actiniidae; genus Anthopleura; species Anthopleura sola. Next base: position 4,598,356 of record JALHLI010000008.1, read on the forward strand.
AAGTCGAAGTCCTTAGATTGCACTAAGCCACTTGTGGTACTCCTGAAGACTTAGAGCTATCTCCTCCGCGCTAACTCTAGATCTTTCGTCAAATTATTTAGTAGTTAGAGCAAAGGAAAGGTTTGGGCGTTTCCTCTAAGGAAAAGCGAGTTTAGGGAGTGGTCATCCTATGTCCTCTTCACACTCCTATTTTAATTTCTATCCACCAAAAACTCAAAAATACCCCAAGACTTGGAATAAAACCAAACGCTGTATTTTCTAACTTAGCTGCACTGACTGCTATTTCCATATTCAGTTTCTTTTGAAACCAGCTTTCCTTTTATAACCGAAATACCTTTCTTCATTGTTATGTAAATGGCGCGATTGAGGTCATTTAGCTGAGTTGATGGCTCCCCTGGTCTGTGTTAGGAACCCGACTGTGCGACGAGGCGTACGAGCCTACCGAGCGACGGCTACTGGTAATACTTACTTCATGCTTAAAACTAAGGCGACACGGCGAGATATGCCCTAATAACTGAAACAAAAACCAACTATTTTTTATGCAAAAACAAGCCTAAAACGACGTATAAATAAGATATTTGCGCCGGCATTCAAAGAAAATTATCTGCAACTAAGATATTTCTTTTGAATGTTTGACTCGTAATTTCGATATTAAATTGGCATATGATCGACATCGTGCATCTTGCCTTCATCTAACCAGTCAAGATAATTACAATTTCTTTATATCGTTTTTGTTAGATATTATCTGAAACATCGATGTCGGGTATTTAGGTTATTTAATGTACTTTGTTAGAGCTCTGTGTGTTTATCTATTCGTTTATTGTAGTTTTAAACCCAGAAATTACGTGTCATGCACGAAATAACTTCTGTATTTGAAGTTTGAGAGCACGCGTCCACAACACTATAAATGACAAGAAGTTGAAAGAAAAATTTATCAAAATCTAGATCCTAAGCGTATTAGATGTCTCTCTCTATCTCTCCTACCAAAGAAGTTTTCTGTTCTTTCATAAAAATGAAAAAAAATATTCGAATGATGCCCCGAAAAAAGTAACGAAGTGGACGGCCACAGGAAAAAAGTTAACGAAAACTGGTTTCCTACGAAAAGAATGAAATAAGAGAAAAAAATACCTCTTATAATCTTATCGTCATATACATTATCATATATCTTATCGTCATACATTAATAGCAGAGCATAATTTTTGCACGTTTTAATCATTATATCGATAAAACTTCAGTGAAAGTACAAACATGGAAACCTAAATCTTACTTCAATCGATCGATTCTTTCATCTTTTCTGATCTGATTCGAAGAAAAAATTGACATTGCATGAGAATAGATTGAATTGACAGGGCGAGTTTGTCAGAGCAGATGCAGGCGTTCAGTTCTTTAATTTAATTTCATCCAATTTCTTTGCTAAACATTCGTCTATTATACTCAATTAAACTTTGCCCATTCTCAATATCTGGCTGGCAATCACATGAATGGGCTCTAACACTTCAAATAAACAGTGCTCTAGAATTATCTTAGTAAGTTTTGTCTATCTATGCGAAGTCTACTGTAGCTAGGATTCTAGATTTATACTCTAAATGATTCGCGAGACATTTCCACCTAATGTAAAAAAGGCGGGAAAATATTGGTCGCGTTTACACTAAACTGCCAAATTCTAGTCGCCAAATAAAACCTCTTCAAACCTAATTTCTCATTCCATCGAGTATTTTTATTTTATTTTTTCGGTTCGGAATCACAAGTTTTAACGATTTCCAAACCTTTATTTCCCGAGTTTTATAATTTACTGATAATTAAAAGCATTTTTTTGTACAATTTTTATGAAATTTTTACAGGAAGAAAAGGTTGATAATCGAAAAATTGATATTTCCTAAAACATTATAATCAGAAAACTTGTGATGTTCGATCCTTCGTACTAAGTGTTGTTTTGGTTTTTCTTCTTAATCAAAATACCAAAAAAATCTTTAAACGGTTTCCGCCAACTCCCAGCAAAAGCATAGTTAAAAACGCTTTTGATCTAAGTATGTCGTTAAGAAGCGATAAAACTCCACGAAATGAAAATTTTAGCCGCATGTAATAACAATTTCTCCGCATTTTTTGAAAATTTTATGACCTTAAAAGTAGAAAATATTGGTATTTGAAAACTGCACAACGGAATGTTTTACAATTTGCTCGATAAAACGGATATTATTCTTACCTTAATGATAATGATTTTTTACTGCTGGTGAGAAAAAAATGGCTGCTACGTCAAAAATTGGCAAAGGTTCGAGAAAAATTTATAGTTTTTCAAATTAGCTTAGTAGCAATATTGTTACTTGATACTTCAATGCAGTACAACTAAGATAGTTTATTTGTTAACTTTGCAATTGGTTTCTAAATTAGAAGCGAGTATGTTCAAAAAGACCTGAAAAATAGCACAAACTGAAGAAGTTGCGTTCTTGGATACTTCTGTTCGTTCAGGAAGCTTCTGTACGAGATGCTACTCAAGTGTTTTATTACTTCTCATTTCTGTCACTGTCTAGTCCGAAGAAGCCCGATTTTAGCCAGAATTAAGGTGATTTGTAAATAGATTAATATATATTTAGCCTAAATACGATTGATAAACTTGCAAGTAATGGTCTGAATTCGCCGAAAATCATGAATGACACATAGCTAAAGCATGGTATTGCTATCTTATCTACGCATCTCTGTAGTTAACTTTGGTCGCCATTTTGTTTCTCCTAACTCCTTTTTTATATGAACTTTTAATGAAAATTTCATCAGATATCAAAGTGGGACTTGACTGATTATGAGAGGTTTTTGATAATAATGACGAAAAGTAAGAAAATACCAGACTAACGAGTTCAGACAGGAAATTGTGAAAACTTGTTTTCAGGCCGTTTTGTACCAAAATCTGCTTTCATTGTTTTTCTTGCCATTTTTTTTTTTTTTTTTTTTTTTTTTCCAGGTTCTAGCTTTTTCTTTCTTTATTTGCTTTGAAAGTTATTCTACTTCGTGGTTTTTGCTGAGTTTTAAGTAAGTTCAGTGATTATATCAGGCCAAAGTTATTGAAATTGAAAATTATTGAAAAAAATTTATAAGATAAAAAAAAAAAGAGAATGTGTACTGAAACTGGCGCCTTTGTACTTCGTAAGCAATCAAAAAATACTTCGTGTCAAAAAATACATCATTTCGAAATTACACAGTTCACAAATACTCGTTATTTGATAGTCGGTAGAGATAAGTTTACATAGTTAGTATACAATATCGTTTTACTTTTCGGTGCAGTTACTGAAATAATGCTTATTTGATCGATTTCAATGAAGGTAATTTAGATAAAGTTTTGTCAGTTATCAGATCGTGAAGAAGTTATGAAGCCAAACTTTCTTCGGTACATATCATGATATCATCTCTAAGAATAAGATATATTGAAATGGCGGCAAATAGGGCACGTGTCTGCAGAGAATAATCAAATGTAATTTGTTATTGTTAAATTACTTTGTGAATGGAAATCACCAGGATTGAGTCGTAATAATGCCCGCCCTTCACCGGCTATGAGAAACCATTCCCATTGAAGCCAGACTTGCATTGTAAACTTCAAACCATCCCAGCTGGCAAGGGCGCCAATTTTTGAGCCTTTGAAAACTAGTGTATTTTGTTTATCAATTAGGTAAATTTTCGAAAGTAATTATGATAATTTATCCCATTATGCGAATTAGACTTGGTATCAATTTTGATTAAGGTACTCTCTTGTATTTCTTAAGAACCCTATGGTTTCATTGTATCTCTTTTAAATTGATTAAAATTGTATTCTAAATTTTTATTACTTCGAAATTCATTGACTTCAAAAGTCTAATTGTATTAATTTGGTGCTCAATGAAAAAAAAACCTTTGTACAGTACTTGAAGTATAAGTCTATTTTTTTGAGTCAGTAGTAAATCTACTTCATAAGTAAAGCTGGATTAATCTTTTAGTTTGTCTGGCTTTCTATTAAGCAGCTTAAAAGTGAGAAACATCTTCAAGTAAAGTTATTGGAATTTAAGTAGTAAGAAATACCGAGAATCCAGGTAATCTAAACATGGGTTAAAATTGAGTTTACCGAAAAAATTAACTTAGTTTGAATACCCACTGAAGGATCATTTGAATCAATCTCAAATATTCCAGTCGGGATATTCTAGCAGAAATAGCTTTATATAATTTGTATTTATTGGAAATGATGGAAGCGGTGAGAACAAAAGAAGGGAGTGCTCAGCTCGCAAAGTTAACTGTCTTGTTATTTAGCGTTAAACTAACACAACTATAGATTTGCATAACTGTTTCTTCTACAAACCAAAATAAGATGATCTTACCGCTTCTTTTTATAGAAAATTTATTAAACTAAAAAATTCTCCTAGGATTTTCGCGTTCAGTATAAGAATTTTTTGTCAAGAAGGTTTTCTTTTTCATAGCTTTTCCATTTTTTCTCAGCACGTGGGATACCCTTTGAGTGCTTCTTAACCACACGCAGGGTTGATTGGATGTATAGGAAGCCATTTAAAAGTCGCATAAAGCCACTATGAAGCTATTTTCAAAACTGTGTCGGAAAAGAGAAAATAATACAAAATTTTGTAAGACTATTCGTAAGTGCTTTTTAACTTGTAAATGTTTTCTAAAAAAAAATTGTCCGCACTTACTAGGTACGGTAAGATATTCATATTCGCACGCATATGCAACTAACTTGGCCAGAGCTGCTTCGTTTACCTTCAAAATTCCTTTTAGTTAAAACTTTAAGTTCTAAACCTGTCTACTCTATTACGTAAAAAAAAGTATTTTTTGAGGAAAGGCTGGATGCGACATTCCCCCCCCCCCCCCCCCCCCCATTGTATAATGTATGGACGTATACATAGTGCAAAAGTGAGATGAAATCGTATGATTGATTCTTTTTAGCCAATGACGCGTGATTTTAAATCAGTGTACAACGTTTGAAAATAAAATTCAGTACTTCTGTAATATCAAAATTTTCCTTTCCTTTTCAGATAAAATGCCTTCTCCCAAATCAAGCTCAGACTTAATCTTCTCAAAATTCAGTTACGGACGAATGTTCGAGACACACTCGCCGCTGACCAAACCACCCAGCGCCCTGCCAGACGGATTGCGATTGATTACTGCTACCATGGGAACAGGGATCCATTATGCTATTTTTTGCAGTCAGAAAGTGATTATAAAGGGAACACGCTTTGGCCCTTACACAGGTCGTCTGGTGAAGCCGGGTGATGTGAATATTGGGGAGGATAACCCGCAGATGTGGGAGGTAAGTTTTGATACCGTGCCGTGCGCCGCACGCTTTCACAACCATAAGAAATCTACTGCTTTTAGTTTTATCTTGAGTCAAAATATTGATGAAGTCTCTCTTTTAATTTCTCTAACGATAAAGGTGTTCAAGGACAATCGATTATGTTACTACATCGATGGCACTTCAGACAATGACAACTGGCTCAAGTTTGTTAACTGTGCGCGTCAGAGTACAGAACAAAACCTCGCTGTAGTCCAAGAGAGCGATAATATATATTATCAAGCGAGTAGGGATATCTACTGTGGAGAAGAACTGTTGGTCTGGTATGGTAAGACCTATGAGATGTACATGGGCATCCCAGTAGGGATTGTACACACGGGAAACAAAATTACCGACAACAAGAAGGAAATCCAGAAAGGTAAGCTGTGTCTATGGTTATTTTCTGTGACACTGAATTTCTCGAGTCCGTCCTCGAGGTCTGCCTATGGTCGGCTCTAAAATCTCATTGATCATCTGTAAGATTCGGGCAAATTATAGATACAGCTATTTCAAATTTAAATGTTTAACTATAGTTGTACTAGATCAGATAATGCAAAAAAAAGTAGTTGCTCTAAACAATTGGCTATTCCATAATACTACATTAGGGAGCAGATATACGGCAAATTTGTAGCCGTAGTCTGCGCATTTTCCGCAAAGCGCAGTAACATTATTGGATAAATTATACCGAAATTTTGGGAAGCCGTTTCAATGTCTTAGCGTGTAGGCGCTGCATGTAACTGATTAGCAAGGGCGTTTACCACATTTGAAAACCGCTGTATCTCGTGCTTAAAAACTGCGCAGACCAAGCGTGGCCTCGCTTCCTTATTCGACGTATGAGGAGATTTTAAATAACTCGTTTTTCTGGTTATTTCTCAGGCACAAGTGGTAACTATTACTGCGATCGTTGTAATAAAGTCTTTGCATACAAGTACTACCGTGACAGACACCTCAAGTACACCAGATGCGTCGATCAAGGTGACCGTCGATTTCCGTGCTCGTTGTGTGACAGATCGTTCGACAAGCGTGACCGACTACGCATTCACGTTCTTCACGTACACGAGAAGCACAGACCTCATCAGTGCACGGTGTGTGAGAAACGCTTCTCGCAGTCTTCCAGCCTCAATAAACACATGCGCGTACACAGTGGAGAGCGACCGTACAGATGTCCTCACTGCGAGAAGGCATTCACGGCGTCTTCTATCCTGCGCACGCATATCAGACAACACAGTGGAGAGAAACCATTCAAGTGCAAGCACTGCGGGCGTGCATTTGCGTCACACGCCGCGCATGACAGTCACGTGCGTCGCACGCATACCAAAGAAAAGCCATGTGTGTGTGAATATTGTGGAAAAGCATTTGCGCAATCATACGAGCTGAAGTTTCACATCAACATGCACACTGGTGCTAAACCATACACTTGCGAGAAATGTGGTCGAGGATTCTCAAGCCCGTCGTCTCGTGATCGTCACCGAGCGAACTTCGATTGCACCACGAGGAAAAATCGAGCTCCGAAGGTTATGAGAAAAAGTAACCAGCTGGTTGGACAAACGCAAAACACGATCATCAAAGAGCAAATTTCATAGAAATAAAAATGAATAGGCCATATGAATTTATCATGCTTTCAGAAGCTGTATCTCATTATAATTTTCCCTAATGTACGCAAACCAGGCGAAATGTATAAAATAATTCGAAAATAGAATCCAGAAGTACCCAATAGAGGATTCAGAAATGATCGACTCGATTGAGGACGAGTTCAGAAATTAATGTATATTCTTGCATTTTGTCATAATAAAATGTTTAAATTCAAAATCCCTGCCAGACTGTCTGTTTTAATCAGTATTTGGACGCAGACAAAAACCCTTTGCGCATGCTCGTACTGTTCTAAATATTTTTTTAGGGACTGGGTCCAAGTTATAAAACCATCACATTCCATCACATAAAAGAACAACATACAGAAAGCTTTATACGAACCAAGTTCCAGGATGTTTGGCCTCATAGAAACAATGTTATGAGCATTAAAACACTGCCAAAATGACAAAATGGTGTCTGCAAAACCGTCCAGCCACACATATGCTTACATTCTATTTTAGACATTTTAAAAACATTGTAATTTCGTTACAATGTGTACAAACAAGATCAAATATTGAATTCATACTTTTCTGTGACCTTTCTTGTGGTGGTGTTTGTTTTTGAATTAAATTAAATGTCAAAGTTTGCTTGTGGTTAACTTCCTTCAACTTACCTAAAGTCTTACAACTTGGCTACGAAATCCCAAAACTTGAACCAGTTTCTTGAAACTTGAAAGCAATTCTTAGACATCAGTGTCTTTGTTAGTGCAATGTCTTCAGCCAACAGAAGTATACTCTTGAAATGTTTCGTATATTCAGCTCAAGAAGCATTTCTTTTCATACCAAACACTGTCGAATCTACGGAGTACGTAATGAATACTCGCGCATGCTCATGTCTGTCTCTCGATTCGGTGCAGCTAGACCACAGGCAGCCCAAAAATGAACTCCGCTTCTTTTGTGTATGGATTGAAGCTTTGCCTACTAGTTTCTTTCCTCGTGTACTTTACTAACATCTCACGAGCAGACCCTGTGAAACTCTCAATCTGTCCTGGATGAACATAGGTAGAAATGTACTATTATCGAAGGATTACACGCTGGACTTTGAACCGGCAAATGTTTCATAAGGCAAAAGTAATAGATGAATAGAAGTTTATTGACACGAGTTCCTAAGTGACGATCTAATCTGCCTGGTTCAAACATTTAGCACTGATTCACGATTAATAGCATTCTACTATATACAGCATGAAAAACAATAACTTAATCTAATACCATCAAGAGAAATGAAAATGAAAAAAGATGAAACCAGGGAACGAAAGGGAAGAGGAAACAAGAAATGCATTTAGTTGGAAAAGTAAAGCAATGTGTTACCAATAAACTAGAGTAGCCAATCAGAAAGTAGGATCTGTGATAATTTCATTTGTATTAGCCATTATGAGGCCAAGGAAAAAACTAGGTCAAGTTGGTATTGCAGTACACTATGGGCCTGTTTAAGGGGACGAAATAGACGCTATCTGGTGGAATATGTTCCCAAAACAGTCCTATAATACACTGCTATGCCAACTCGACCCAGTTTTTCTTCAACCTCGGAACGGCTAAAAGGAATGTTTGCGCGAACCATTCTGACGGCAAGGTACACAAGATGCCCCGGCCCTCCCTTCGAAAGGAAAACCATTGGGTTTCATCAGAGATAAGACAATGGACCTGATAACTATAATAAAAGGCCTGTGTTCATATTAGTGCAAGTTTATCGAGCACCCTAAGAGTCACATTATATCATCGTAGTTCTGTTCTTTAAGAAGATTAATTTTTAAAATTAATTCTTTTTTTATGTCTAGTTTTTTTTCTAAATTGCAGTAGCAAGGCACTAAAATTTGTTCTCCCCACCACTTGCCGTACGCCTTCTGTCGTTTCTGTCATCTCACTAGCGTCCTTTCTCTTAAGTTGGAAAAAAGATCTAGTCCTAACTGAAGTTTCTCATCGAATCGTGGGTCAAATCTCAAGCCACAATTCCACACGGGTACCATTCCTTCCTCGAACTTCGTAAGAGGAGTGGTTGCCGTTGTTCTAAAACATATCTGTGTCTTCAGGTGCATCAAGGTCTCTGTATTGGACGATCTGTCTGGGATCCCTGTGGTGCCCCCTGCAGGAAAAGGACGAAATTATGACGTCAACCGGTATTTCCTACGCATCAACAAACAGTTTTAGCTAATAGTTTTAAGGCGCGATTACACGGAAAAATTTTCTCTGCAACTTGTCTCGCAACGGCGTTAACACAAGTTGCATGGAGCATTACGGCATGTAACCTACAGTGGCATTTGAAAAAAGTTGCAGCAATCGTTACGAAAAAAAAAATTCGTTTCTACTTTTGGCAACGATTGTATCTCCGTTGCACGGTCCGTGTAAACCCTCTTGCAACTTGTGAAGCAGCCCCGTTGAGAGACAAGATGGAGAGGAAATTGCTCCGTGTCATCGCGCCTTTAGTTCAGAGAATATTTATGTTTGAACGTGAAACGGAACATGACATTGAATGACTAAATACTTTAAACCAATCACAGCGTGAGCTCATACACCGGTTATCAAATTATACTCATAAGAAATCTGCTATATCAAAGCATTAAAGAACACTTTTTACAATGCAACGGTGAAGGGTCTGCCAAGAAACTCTACGTTCAAAAAAAAATATTAATAAATAAAGAACCGCTACGAGGGCGCGAGCAGAGACGAATTTCAATCTTTAGATGACAAAATGTCTAATTAGTCAATGACGGAGCTTAGATAGAGCGAAAACACTAGAACCATGAAATAAAAACAAAATAGTTACTAACTAATAGTTTTTATTTAGTGACTATTTAGTCAATATCACTCAACCAGAAACAACAAATACAAAAGGAAACAATACCTCATTACAACTTTACTTGTCTTTTATAGTCGCTAAATAAGAACTATTACACACTAACAATTTGATTTTGTTTCATGGTTCTAGTGTTTTCGCTCTATATTTTTCACAGTTATTAGGTCCAATCTAAACCTACCCTTCAGAATTGTAGATAGGTACCTTTGTATGAATTTACAAACTAAATATTAGGGCTGATGGATGCACTGAAATTCACTTGATTTTCTCTCACACCCTTTTTCTCGCTTTCTTTCTCCCACTCTCTCTCATCCATTCATTCATTCTATCCCTCTGAGGAACATACTTTCTTTTTAAATAAAACTAACCTCTCTTGCTGCCTGAATCGTCCGGCAGCGTCTCCAAATCTATAACAATAAATATTGCTATTAAATCGGGTACCAATCAATTAACTGTGCTTGTTTTGTTTGATAGGAACATTGTGTCGATCTTCTTCAACAAGTTACATTTGACGGTTAAAATAGAAGGAAATTTCTGTTTATGGATAGTGATTCTATTGGCATTAATGCGAGGTTGCAAAGAAAACTGGTAACGAGTAGGACGCGCGCTGCATCATGGGGCTGTTTGAGGGGACACCATTTTCAATGTGCGGAAAGCTTAGCAAACTTTATTGAAAAACAGACCGAAAAACCAAATTAAATGTGATTTGATTTAAAAACTAAAACCTGTAAAATGAAAAAGACAAATGGTGTCCCCTAAAACAACCCCATGATTCAGCGCGCGTCGTACATGTTACCAGTTTCCCCGCACCCTCGGAAAGGCCAATAGATCTACTGGTATACGTACCTTCTTGGTTTTGGCGGGAAAGTGTGCCCGCCACCTCCTCGTCCATATCCCTCAGGGCCGAACCCTCCTCCAAAGGATGGCGGTGTGTAAGGGGCACGGGGACCTGTGATGTAAGTGAAAAATTATTGTAACATTTAGCGAAGTGAGAGAGTTGTCATGTCCACCCGAATGGGTCATAATTAGTTCGCGTGGGTTGATGGGATACACTGGGTGCCACGTTGAGGCGACAAGGAAAATCGTACCGTGACTCCATCCCTGGGATGTCGAGAGAGCAAAAATTACTTCACACGGTGTAATATTCCTAATCGCATGCAAAAAGGCATCTTTTCCCACGCCTTTAAAACGCCAAGAACAATTCTGAAAAGAAAGAACATCGGGGAAGGAGCATCCCTATTCGGAATTGGGTATGTGACTTACCATACATCATCATGTGCGGCCTGGGACCCCATCCCATCATGCCTTGCCCTCCATCATGTTGCTGTCCGAACATTTGTCCTCCCATAGGTCCCTGGGGACCGGTTTGCTTCTGCATCAACTCGAGGTTTTGAGGTCTTCTGGGGTCTGATAAATAACGATTAAAAAACTCTGCCTAGAAATATAAAGAATATAGACCATTAAATTAACCGCAGATTGTAAAGCACAAAAATTGGCTACATAAAAAAAAGTTACTCAGTAAAGAAAGAAATAACACTCAAGGAAATTACAGTTTTTTTACGATGGAAAAAACAAATAAAAATGGAAAACAAAAAAACAATTAAGGAAAGAAAAAGAGAGATCGAGAGAACACACAAATATAATGTCTTACCTCCAGCCTTACAGCTTCGACTTTCTCTGCATGTTTGTTAAATATGTGTTTCCTGACGAAGTCTGGTCCCCTGAATTTCTTACCACTCAACGGACACAGCCACTTGTCTTTCGCCAGCTCCTGGGTATTGGCTTCAACGAACTTTTCAATTTCAGTGAAAACAGTCAAGAAAAACAAAAACTCTTTTTTTCAAGATAACAAAGGTTTTCAAGATAATTTGTCTTCCACTTTTTCTGAACTCCATTTTGATGCAAAAAAATTAGTTTTACACGACCTTCTCGAAAATCACTAAGTGAAGTGAAGGAGCATCCTGTTAAAATATCAGTGTAACTGAACTGGAACTGAAATACGTTCTTGGTGAAGGCGTTATTAGATTATTGAAAACGCGGTACATAAGTACTCTCACATACTAAGTGATCTCACTAAGTGATCTCAGATCCTAAGTGATCTCACATCCTAAGTGATCTCAGATCCTAAGTGATCTCACATCCTAAGTGATCTTAGATCCTAAGTGATCTCACATTCTTGTTTCGACTTCTTCTTTCCGTGTAGCTTTAACAAGCCTTAAATACCAGTAAAACAGAGCACTGATGGAGGGGCCTGACCGACGGCCTCAAGTTTATCAGTAACACTTAAGTTAACCGTCATGAGTTAGCGATAGCAGGTAATGCCACTGATATACCACTGTATTAGATTGGTTAGTGCTGTGCCTGGAAACATGATAATAAATTGATCCTCAGTAACCTCACACACTCTCGGTTCTATTTCTCTCAAGTCCTTGTAACTTTAACTTTAAGTATAACTGAATGAAAGGATATGATTCAGGGTCCTTCTTGCCGAGTTTAGAGACCTCATCATCACTGATGGATCCTTTCTCTTGCATGTAGGGCTCAAGTTTTTGTTTTAATGTCTTCTGCCATTCTTGAACTAGTACACAAAACATACTTGTTATTTTAGAATCCCTTTTACAACTGTCAGATTAGCATATTAGCCTTGGATAGAAGTTGTTGTAAAATGCAATGTGGCATGTTGTTGGAATTCATGTTGATGTAATTCGCTTTAATCATGTGGCGGACATATTGGTTGAAACAATAGGTTTTGAATCCCTTGGGTCCCCTTGCCCTCGCTTTGAGGCATTTCAAAATGTTTCAAACAAATATTTTTGCTCTCATGGCAATAAGCATGGATGCGGTGTGATTGAAAGCCATTAGTTGTGGCTTGATGTAAAGTAAAGTAATGTGGTTTGGTTTGGTGTGGGTTGATGTGATGTGATTTGTGGTATGGTATTTAAGTGGGGTGTTGAACAAAGTCATTGCAGGTGTTTCTGGAACATGTTACGGCTCACGTGTGGATTGTTATTATTATGATGATGACTACAATATGCTGTGCGAACCAGGCTATATGCAGCAAAGATTTGATATGGAATGCATTTGAGATCAATGTTATTTTATACACCCCAGGATATCCTTGCAGCATGTGTTAGAAACATACCTTCATTCTGAGTAGCCTTCTCAGGAGCAGGTCCCCTGACATGTACAATCCCACATCTGTTAGGCATCTCATCCTCATGTGGGTAGTCACCACCATTATAGTAATCCAGAGAATGTACTATCCTTAAATACAGAACCAGCCTGTCCAAAACTTTAAGCAAATTCTCATCTACAGTCAGATCAATCTCTGACTTTGTTACGGCAGCATCTTGTGTTGCAGAAGATGTCCCCAAAAGCTCCATTTCTTCTCCTTCTTCTTCTTCGGTTGCATCTTCTGAGAGGGATGCAAGGATGGGGTTCTCGTCTGGGAGGTTGAGATTGGTCTCTTTTTCTTCTACCCTTTCTTCTCCTTCTTCTGTTTCTTCTTTTTTCTTGGGAGAAATTTTTTAAGAATTCAATGAGTTTTTTTATAAAAACAAAACTTGTCTAGTTTGAGTAATTTTACTATTGTTTTTCAATGAAATGTTCCCACTAAATAGTAACTCAATCAAAACCAAGGCATGAATGAGAGTTGCAAAGTGAGTATTACTGTAGCACAGGGTTTGAATATTAAACAAGTGGTTGGTACTGATGGACCAATACTTGTGCCGACTGTGCAATACAACTAAGTATTATACAACTATATAACACTGGTTAATAAAATTAGATATTTATAGTGCGTCTAACCGTGGCCACCCAATTAAATTTTTTACAAGTATTTTTACAAGCACAACAAGAATTTGTACATTCTCACATGAGATCAAAGTCATATCAGCAAATGTTTTATTTATTTTTGTGACAGAAAACATGCCAAGTTGAAATAATTGAGTGAGTTTAAAAAAAAATGGGTGGCCATGGTAAGTCCCATTGCACTGGAAATGAATATGTCACAACTAAGGTAATAAGTATGAATCCAATAGTTTGCACAGATTTGCTAAGTCAATACCTCAGAATCCTTGTCTTTTCCGTTTGTTTCTTCCACTTTCTTCTCTTTTTCATAAACACAAGATTTCTTGTCTAGTATCCTGATAAGCTGTGCAGCAAGCTTGATATCCTCACGTATGACCTGCTTGGCAAAGGTCAGACCACTGACTGTACGTACACGACGGGAGAGGTCACGGTTCACCACAGGGTTTAGCTCGGCATCTTTTATCTGAAACAAGAAAAAATACCCTTTGAATCATGTTTTCAATTCAGTTTAATTTGGAAGACAAAACATAGAATTTTGGTATCATGAGAATTGAAATTCAGTGTACTGTTCTCTAAATTGCGCTGCAGCCATGTACCATTGTAATAAATATGAAATATATACAAATGTTATGCTTGGAAATAATATCAGACTGGTCATACCCTTATGTTATTAAGGTCCCAGCAGATTTCCTTGATATTTACACTTCTTTCAAAGGTTATCCAGCCTCTTCGATAAAATCTATCAAAAAGAAATTGAAATATAGGTTATCCAAACTTAGAAAACACTGCCCTAACTCAATGGAGTTGGTTTTTTTGCAGAAAAACTGGAGAACATGAACAATCCCTCAAAGCACAGGAGAGAACCAACAAGCAACTCTACTCACATGACACTGAGCCCAGGAATCGGACCCAGGTGGCATTGGAGAGAGGTGGCATTTTTAGTGCCCATATTATTCTCATATTATTCATGTTTATGATTTGTACATGAGATTTTAAATTTTTGCAATGAGCCCTATGTACAAGAATACCATTGGTTAAACAGTTTTAAGAGCAATTCTCTTTCTGTACCTTCTATCAGGACTGGGATCTGAGAGGGCAACTCTTAGAAAACCAGTAAATCTTTTACAAATCTACAAAGAGAGAATAATAAATATTAAGAAATGTTACGGTAATGAATATTTTACAGGTTACTTACATGTACTAGTGAGGCTTAAAGAGAAAGTTAAAAGCTGATGTTCCCACTAAATAGTAACTCAATCAAAACCAAGGCATGAATGAGAGTTGCAAAGTGAGTATTACTGTAGCACAGGGTTTGAATATTAAACAAGTGGTTGGTACTGATGGACCAATACTTGTGCCGACTGTGCAATAATTTGATTAAATTATACTTATGACTAATAGGCTAACAAGGACACTGTCTGAAAATAGGCCTTTTGCAGGACATAATCACATGACCATTACTGATGGGCAAAAACAATGGACTTCCCTTATTTTTGATGGATTACTAATGACATATCCAAAACCTTTTCTCAAAATACTATTTTCCCCTTGTAACATGCTTTCAATTTCAAGACACGAAGCAATTCAAAGTTTGTTTGCCAACCAGCAGAGATCCTTCCCCAAAAGATCTTTGGCTGAAATGATTTGTTATTGATGTGATGTATCAGTGTGCGACTGTTTGATGCAGCCATGTTAGATGGGACATTCATTTGGAAACAATACAATTGTTTTTCATAAGAAAGAATTCAATTCAAGAGTAAAGGGATTTTATTGTTCTCAGGGCTCAAAATAACGACCAGTCATATGCCGGTCAAGATGTTCGGCATATGACATTTTATTTATTTATTTTTCAAATATGACCGGTCAACATGTCCATTCAGAACCGTATTTGACTGGTCAAGAACCAAATTTGGCTGGACATTGACCATTGAACGGCCATTATTTTGAGCCCTGTGTTCTTCCATCTAACATGGCCGTCGGCATGTGATTGTACAAAACCCATCTACACATATTCCCATCCTAGTATTCTACTTACAGCGGCAATGTCTCCCTTGGATATACTGGGTGGAATGCTCCTCATAAACAGAGAATACGTCTTGTGTAATGGTTTTGGTTCTGGTGATAATGCCACCATTTCTTTGCTTTCTTTTGGTGCCTTGTCTTTTTCCTCTTCTCCATCTTCAGCAGAATCCTTCTCTTTTTCTTCAACAGCATTTTCTTTGGATTCTTTGGCAGGAGAGGGTTTGACAGGACTCTCTTCTTCCTTCACTTCCTTCTTCTCTGCAAGTCTGTTGGAATCCATCTCTTCTTGTTTCTATAAGGAAACAAAAACATTACTATGATATGCTTACTGGGAGTTTGATTTTTTAACTGGCATACTGTACCTTATTTTGAGGAGTGATAGGAGTTGAAGGCATTTCTACATCAGTATTTGACTCAGCTTCACCATCAACAGAGGTCTTCCTCACAACATCACTAGATGATTCAGGTGCCATGTCTACATCTTCATTGTCCTTTGCAGCAGAGCTGACTGCTGCATCTAAGCTGACTGTACTACTACCGACTTGTGGGTCCCCTGTTTGCCTCTTGATACTCTCTTCTGATTGGTCGGGGCTGTCTGACTGTGGTTTGGTGTCAGGACTTTGTGTTGAGTCTATTACAGAATCATCTGTTGATGACAACCAAATATATGTTTATAGGCAGGAGTTTCAATAAGTTTTGAAAAAATAGGAGAAGATCAAGAACTAGCTAGAGAGTCCTCGGGACCATAGTGTACATTTTACAAATTACTAAGCTTTTAATGGTAGTTTAAGCCAGAGAATTGTGCTCAGTCATGGAAGATTCTGTCACCTAATATGGCTGTCAGCACAGATAATGAAAACCTATATTGCTTTGCTGCTGTTCAGAATTTGCAAATACACTAACATTAAATTGTTTGATGCAAAAGTTAATAGCATGCCTCCACCAAGGTGAGCAAGGGGTCAACTTGACTCCAAAAATTTGACCAGATTTTGTAAGAATAAAACTTTCTTTCTTACCATGAAACCACTTTCAAATTTCAAAAATGACTCCATATTTTGAGGAGCACAAGTCAAAATAACAATAGTCAATTAAGGAAATTTTGGATCTCTGGTGTATGTTGAATGGAATAGACCTCTTAACCTTGGGTGTACCAGTAATGCTTTCTCATGTCAGACCATGTGATTCTTTGTTTCAGTTGTATCCATATTCATGTGTCTTCTCATGTGCAACTGTTAAACAAAGAAATGATACCCTAGGGAATGACACATCGGGTCTGAAATGGAAAAAATTCTGCCCAAACTACAAAGGTCTACAGTATAATTGATGAAGTTTTATTTAAATATGCTACCTGAGTTGCCTGGGACTGGTTTAGGTGGTTTTGCTGTTGCTGTGTCTTGACTGCTCACTGTTTCAGGTTCACTGGAACCAACAGCAGCATCTTCACCTGAATCTATTGGAAAAAACATGTTGCACAGGTCAGGATTGTTATGTTATTGTAATATTTTGTGCCTCAAGCCCTACAAGCCTTATTTTTGTTAACACTTGACAATACCCCCTGCACCCCTCCCCTGGGTCTGCCCCTGCTGTGACCCAACACCCAAAGAGCCTAAATGACTTTAGATTCTTTAGGATGGAGTATCAAAGATTATTAGAAAACTATTCTATATTTCTTAATTTGATCTCACCTGGTTTATCATCTTTTTCCACCCCAGATGAACTAGTTGGCAGTTGTATGGTGGCATCAGCTGCAGAGGAATCATCAACTCCTAATTTTACAAAATAAAAAGGTTACTTTTTCTGTTCCATTGTAAAGAAAATTGTTCTCTACTGCTTCTAACCCTGGACATTCTATAGATCTCATGCAAATTGCAGAATACAGTAGATTCAGATTGAGCATTTTCTCCAATGCTGAGGGTTTTTCTCAGGGTTTTCCAGTTTTACTCCCTCAGTAAAAAAGCGTGCAAGATGAAAGTTGTGTGCATAAATTATTTGAATTTAGTAAAGAGTGTGTGTATGGAAGATACACACCCAACAAGCTTCTAGCTGTACAACCCTTTTCACATGATGTCAAAGTACAGTACTGTATTTCAAGGACAAAAGAAAAGAATTTCAATATCCTGAAAATTGGAAAGCTATTGTTTTGTCGTCCAAATTGAGCTGCATTTGACGTGCTGCAAGGGGTCTATAATGTCTATGGTGTATGAAGGTAAAAAGCTTTATTTATTGATTTATAATATGTATAGACCATGACATGGACAACATTTCTCACCTGGCGGCTTGATATCCTCGTCAGCTGCTGGTGCTGCCTCAGCCTCCACCCCTGGGGGTAACAGTTCCTCTTCTCCTTTTGCTTCACTGGATGACATTTCTTCCCCAGGGGGAGCAGGCTCAGAATCAGACTCTGAATCAGATTCACTCTCACTTTCATCTTCAATTGCATCATAATAGTATGGTTCTCTATGTCGATGTTTGCGCTTCTTTTTACCTGCTTCATCCTTCATTAAAAGACATTTGAAATAGTTTATTATTGGCAACTCAACTTTACTATCTTCTAGTTTATTCAAGTGGAAAAGACAGTTACTTTGGTTATAAGAAATGCAGTGTACATAGTTTACTATTATAACGTACAACAGATTTCACTGAGGTGGGTTTTCACACCAGAAAAAGCCAAGTCACGGTCACCCTCTCAAATGTCTATGACTGTGTACAAACATCAACGTTTTAGTCTGAATTCCTTTCTACATGTGTTAGCATCCTTTTGATAAATTGTTGGGAAGGAAATCATCAAAAGGATACTGACACACTGACACATTATGCATAAGAGGTCTATTACCTTTCCTTCACTTGGTTTTTGTTCTTGTTTTTGCTGTTGCCCTGACTTATCTGCCATCTGCTGCTTCATTAAACAAAAGGTATATCTTAACAAAAATTCTTAGTATTGGGATTGTTTGATCTTTGGATCAATTGTGCTCTCCCATTGGCTAATTCAATGTCACATGGCAGTACATCTCAATTCAAATGTTAACATAAGCACAGTTTCCTCACCTGTTGTTGATAGTGCTGACTCTGTTGATGATAAAACTGTGCTTGTTCTTGTAGTTTCTTCTGTTCAGGGGTAGGGTCAGGCATGGTTATTGGTTTAGGATCAGTCTGTGTACTAGGGGCTGATGACGGTGGTGGGGCATCAGGAAGGGGAACTGATGATGGCGATACTGGGTTGATCTCAGTATCTATAAAATTAATGAAAAAGACAGCAATGAAATGTGTTCTAAAGTCAGATCAGATTTGCTCAAACTAAGTGATTCTGATCACAAATGTATAAAGAATCTTGAATCGATTATCATGTACCTTTGCTATCTTTGGACTTGTTTGGTGATGGTGACCGTGACCGTGATCTTCCCTTTCTCCTGTCTCTCTTTGAATCAGAAGAGGCAGCTTCTTTTTCTTCAGTCATCTTTCTTTCAGGGGAAGGTGCTCGGTCTAGAATAGTTAGGTCGAAATCTGTTCCTCCCTCCAGTTTTATAACCACTGTTTATAAGAAACAAAAACTATTTCAGTATACAAATTTAAACTTTTGATCCACAGTATACAAAGTTCTTTGTTACACACGCTTTCGATTCCAACCAGAATCTTGATCAAGTTATGTAGTCATGCTTGATCTCATGGGGTTATAAACCTTGAGATCACATGACTGCAAAAGAGATCAAGTGTGACTGCATAACATGATCAAGATTCTAGTTGGAATAGAATATTGTGCTACCCTTGTGAGACAAGGATGACTGTTTTTGCAATATAACTAAGTCACATACTCCTAAGTGGGCTGATCAAGGTGATGAGAGTATCATTCTAAGTGGAGTTAATAAATTGATACTTCCTCTCCCCCCTCACCCCTAAAGGAAACTACAATCCCGCACCAACATACCTGCATCTAAGAGTTTTACTATATCATTTGAATGATCCATGTCAAGGAGAAGAGAGTCAGCACGGCCTGACTTCATCAGCTCTAGAAAAACTGCAACCCTTTTTTTCACTGCCTTTTGCATCTCTTTGTTTCTGACTGCAGCATCTTTAGGATGGTACCTTCCTCTAAACCTATAATATTCAGGGAAAAATTTCTTACTACTGTAGTAATGTGAAATTAACATCTATTGTGTATTATGAACTGTATATACAAAGGTTACCTGACTGGGTGCAACCCCTAGGCATGACCTATGCGATTCCGATGGGGAGTGTCCTTATGCCCTCGTAATGTTACTCAACAACACAACCATCACATTCGAAAGAACATATATTTCTTGTTAACATTTAGTATAAAGCCTTGTGGCTTTGTCAAAAAAGCTCAAATTTTGAGCAAAAAAATCTAAGCCTAAAGAACCAACTGCATTGTGCGCAGAGGTATCAAACTAAAAGTGATTTTAGCTCTTGTGTTTGGTTAGCCAGCTCTGTGTTTGATGAATTATGGGGCGCTTTGTGCCCTTCATGCAGTAGTTGCCTAAACCAGCATAAAAAGACTGATAGTACTATGCTCCACCAAGTGTTCTTGTTTAGATAATACACACAGTTGGCTGTAAAGGCAATGGGGTGAGTTAGCAACAAACACAAACTAAAAACTAATAAGGGCAATACAACACAAATTTAAAACTCCTTTTTAGCTTATTGGTGGCTTTTCTTCTTTTGTTGCCATTTTCTAGCTACCTGGCCATAGAAAACACAGTATTGAGGCTTTGCGCCATCACTAGACGGCAGTCATGACAGGAGGCAGGAACAATAGAGTCTTTCCCCTGGGAAACTGAATTCTTTCTCATGTAAATCAGATTAGACCAGATTTAATTGTTCCTGCCTCTTGTCATGGCTGTCATCACGTGATGGTGCAAAGCCTCTATTCTCAGAAATGTTGGATAAATCAAATTTATGTGAAAATTCTAAGCCTTGTCCTCACTTCCAATACACACAAAAGCATAATCAACATTTTAAGACTCATTGTTGGTGTGAGGAAAAACAATCACAATTCACCGTTCCTCTTATTATTTCTTGATACCACTGCTACCAGAATCCTTTTCATAGTTCCTTTTGTTAGCCTCATTAACACAATTATCTTGGGACTCTCAAAGGAGTTCAAACATTTGAATAAGAAAAAGAATTTGAAGAGGATTCTGGTGGTAGTGGTATCAAGATGAAAGGAGGGGAACAGAGAATTAACGTCAGAGAAATGCAGGTCTGAATCTATATATAATATTGTAGATGCTTAAAACATGCTGTAATTTCATTATCCAATTAATATCATAAAATTGGTAGCAATGAAAAAGCACCCAACACGACAAAACTAGGACAACAAAGCAACATTATTAAACATGTGGAACACAATGTGGAAAAATATTATTGAAAAAATTACCAACTGAAAAATGCACACCTAAAAACAGCATTAGGTTTTCCAATGTTGATTGTGTAGTCTTTGGGCTGTGATAGTTTAATTCCCAAATATTTTGAAATGGAAGCATTGAGGTATATGATGATAAAGTTATAGCCCTGAGTTAGTGAGGTTAGGCCTCTTAATCCAACTCTAGTCTGTGATCCCTACCCTATATATTAACCACAAGCTGTGTTGACACAATGCCTTATGAATATAAGCACTATGTACCCTTACAGGACACTGGTTATCTATTATGCTACTGTGATTGCAATACCTCCTGGCTGTTAGATATTTTGGCTTCACTCAATCAAGAATTTATTACATAAACTCTATTGAAAAGTTATGAATAGATCCTGAATCATGTATACTGACAGTTGAGGAGTTCTAGCATTTCAATGATCCAGGAAAATTCATTGATTGCAGGTTATGTTATATGGCCATGTTGGCAGTCATTTATTAACAAAAGACTTATTGAACTCCTTAGCATCCATTGTTTATGGCACCAAAATGGTTACTGTGATTCATGATTTGACACGCTTGGGAATGTGTGCAACCTATCAATGTGCCTTTTTTTTTTTTTTTGGCCACAATCAGAAGCAGAAGGTTCTGCTCATTTATGACATTGTTAACTGTTAGCTAGCAACAACTTACAGTATTTCTCCCTAAATTTTCATGAGCAAAAATAACATACCATTCTTCTTCTTTGTGCTGTTGAAAGAAGTCCCCAAGCTGAGTCTTGCGGAACTCTAGTTTATATTCCTGGTACTTCTTGACTGCTTCCATGTCTTCGATGTCATCTTCTTGAGCATTCAAGAACTGCTTGAATGACAACATGGCAGGACCAGAGGAAGCATCAGGCGGAGGACCATCAGGTCTAACAAAAAAGATATGCAAGATAGGCCAAGGAAATTTAAATTCTAGCATAAACATGGCTTTCTTAGGGCTAGAAAAAGATAATGGGATTTTCAAGTAGAAGACACATGAATATGGATACAACTCAAACAAAGAATCTTATTCTCAAGAGAATGACACGTGGTCTGAAATGGGACAACATTACCCCAAGCTGATGAGGTCTATTACCCTAAAAAAGTTAAGGGGGGCTCAGCTCCCTAAAATCTCAAGTGGGGATGCTCTAGCCCCCTGGCCCACCCTAGTCCCCCACCTATGAAATAAGAATTTCTCATGTCATTGCCTACATGTATATCAGATTCTGTACTAGTAGGCACTAGCATTTTCAACTTGTATATCATAAAATGAAGAAATATATTCATGTTCAAACCTCATCTGTCTTGCATCTTGTCCACCCATTTGCATTGGTTGTTGAACATCACCTGGGTGATTCCATGCACCATGATGCATCCCACCACCAGTACTGTTAGCACCTCCACCATAAGGAAAGTTACCTTCTGCATGGAATGGGTCATCCCTGGAAAGAAATACAAACACATTGTCAAATTGATCAAGATTAGTCCAGGATTATAAGTAAATAATAAAATAATTAAATGGGATTAACATTAGAATCTTGAGAGTGTAGCTATTCATCCACTGAAATTCCAATTGGGATTTAGAAGTTGATTTTTGCGGAGGGAGAAGGACTGGGGAACCTGGAGAAAAACTCTTGAACCACAAGAAAGAACCAACACACAACTCTACTAGCATACGACAACATCCAATTCACTATATCAAAGTACACTTGGATATCATCAAATGCTAAATCAGGGGTCAAAATAACGCCTGGTCCACAGACAATGTCTAGCCAGAATTGGCACTTGTCCAACACCCTCTTAGGCCAATCCTCTCGACCACTCACATGCTGGTCAGTCTTATGTGGCTGGTTGCATGTCTGGTCACTGAGCAACTATTTTTTCTTTGCCCAGTGAATATTGACAAAGGTGAGTAAAATTATACAAGACAGGAAAGTCTCCAAAGGACTTCTACAACAGAACTTTGGTTCTCTGTAGAATTGATTGTCCCCAGTGACCAACTGAATGTTGAATTAAAATGGAGAAATACTGATTCTGATCCATCCACGAAAAAAACTGTTGCTTTGTTATGGTGTACCTAGTAGAACTAGTTTTGCCGCTCCGTTTTCTGTGGATCCAACTGATGTGAACTCAGGGGAAAAAGTTTGGGGATATCAAAGTCATTTTAAGTTGTCTCGTTGGGCATGATCAAGAACAATGGGTGAATTTCCGAGTTCTCAATATAACCAGATTAGGAAGCCATTTTGGGACTGACACGAAAAGGAACAAACAAAAACCATTTTTATTACCAATCTCTTCTCATTCGCTTAGGCATAGGAGGGCTCAGTTCATGATGTCTCCCAGAACTATCCCTCCTGCCTCTTTCGAACTCTCTGTAGTCTCCCCTTCGCCGGTTTTGATCCCAAGATCCTTGATCGCGTCTCCTGTCAGACCAATCTTCACGCCTCGACCCACCGCGATCATCTCTCTCGCGCCTTCTGTCGTTGTAATCACTTCTTTCTCTCCGGAATTTATCTCGGGCTCTCCTTCGGTCGTATTCTTCGTCACTGTCGCCCATTTTGTTGGGGGAATTATGTGTAAAGCCGGTGTATTTGATGCAACAATGAAATACAGATTGAGAACAAAATGGCGCACATGGGCGGATATCCCAGCATGCACCTTGGGCTGATACCATTTGTTATCAGACTATGCACAGGAAGCCCAATATTATTTCACTTGAAGGAGATCATATTGGTCATGTATATTTTATGAGTAACATTGTTGTGTCTTGAACAGGGAATGTCTTTTCAAGATATCTTTGTCTTAGATAGGGTCAGGGTCTTCCAATCCCCGCGGATCATCCCTATCACTGAGCAAACCCTTGTACTCCCCCACCCCCCGGTTATTAATGCGCTTATAAAAATATTAATCAAAGTTAATCAAAAGTAAGCCCGATCAATTGATATAGAAACTAAGTTTTAATTTTTATCCAGCCTAATGAATCTTTTTGTCTGAAAAACAAATTTCATTATGATAGAAGCAGGTTTTGGGCTACCTGTGGTTTAGGGGCCTGGTTGGTTTCTTCACAGGAAGTAACGCCTAGCCAAAACTGACTTTATAGCAATGGCGAACATAGCACGTGTAGTTTGCTGGGCGAACAGGGATGAATGGACAGAGATTTACCAGTGTCTTTACAGTTTTGAAGATGTGAATCTACAAAGAAAAGGTGTAGATCGAATAATGGCCTGGAAAAGTCGTAGTGGGGGGAAGTTACCTCTGGCTATTGAATGTACTCTTGATCTCGTCTTAGCACATTTGGCTGATTCACAGGCGTTTACTCCAGAAGTACAACTCATTCTCTCGATGGCGCTTGTAAGGTTTGTTAACGGCATGGTAGACTTGAACCAGAAGGGTCTTTATGCACGTTCTGTTCAGGCTATTGCAGAAGAAATAGGCCTTCCTGACTGGCTGGTTGATTTGAGACACGAAGCAACTCACGCAAAACTTCCTTCCCAGCATACATTGCATGCTGGGATACAGGTGGCGTTGTCTTGGTTACGGGAAGAGTACTGGGAGGCTCAGATCAAGATGCACAAGGATTCCGAGGACAAGCTTTGTGAGATGATTCACCACTACCAGGCTCTTTGTGCGAAGAAAAAGAAGAAGAAAAATATTGAAAAACGAGAACAAAAAGTAAAGGTTGTGGCTCGGGAAATAACTGACTTTGTTTCAAATAATAATCTCTGGTGAGTTGGCTGAATTTCAAATTTCATGCCAAAAAAATAGACCTCTTGTTTCCTTGGGTGTATTGTTTTCACAATTCTGACCACATGCAGGGATGGTCGAGCCAGGGGGGGGGGGGGGGGGGGGCTGGAGAGGCTTTAGCCCCCCACTTATTTGCCTTTTGCATACAAGTCTTTTATATTTTCTAATCTTAGTATTACCCCCCACCCACACTTTTAAATGTGCTCCACCTTCCCTGGCATGTCATTCCCTAGAGTATATTAACACCTAATTCTCATTTCTTAATGTTTTCTAAGTGTTTGAATTTTATTCCCTTTTCAGGTCATACCTTCAAACGTCACTTCTAAAGAATGGTTTAAAAACTGAAACCGAAGATGATGAACTTAACAGCAGTACACAGGATCAAGCAGCACCACCTTCATCACAACTCTCAGATGAAGAAATAAAGATCTGGAAGCCACTCTTTGAAGCACTTGATAAAGAATCTCCTGATTTTATACCATTCTTCTTGGTGTCTATTTTAGACCCACAGTCTGTCAACATGGAAAATGATATTAGAATAAATCACTTGATGCCATGGGTGTTATGGGTTCTGCAAAGATGCTCTACATTTACAGCCAAATTTCCATGGCTATCTCTGCTTGAAATATGTATGAAGAATCCAAATCCATTCACTAGAGAGTTTGTTACTTTGATCTTAAAAGAAATGCCTTCTGTACAAGATACTTTAAAACAAAACATACTTTCATTGATAAACATTAACTTAGTTGAAGATTCTTTTGAGAAGTGTCCTGATGAAGCCTCTGAATTTAGATCACTTAAGCAGATATTGGAAATTAATGGGTCAGAAAGTGTTAAGCAACCAGTTCAGGAGAATGGTGCTTGTTTATCCTCTGGTTGGTCAGAGAGCAGAGGAGACACCAAGTGGGATTTGATTTCATTTGGTGAAGTTTTAGGCTGTGAATACCAGAGTGTAAATCTTCTGGAACTGCCAGAGCTTTCCACTAATCTAAGTCAAATTGAAAATGACAATTCAGACATCCGTAAAAATGTTGTAGGAGATTTTGATTTTATAGAGGAAGACACTGAAATGGTCAATGGAAATGATGAAAGTGAAGTTATTAATAGAATATCATCAAAGAATGATGCCACTCTTACTGATGATGCAATTGAGGTTGAGGTAGCCACTAGAGCATCAGAATCTTTTGATAAAGAAGAACTTGAGGCAGAAATTTGTTTATTTTAGGATTTGTATTTGAAAACAGAAAATATCTGTAAAAAATAGCAATAAATATTTTTGTTAATTGCAAACGTTTCGTAGTTCTGCATTTTTGAATTGCACATCAAAAGCTATTGGGCAATGATAACAGATGATGTAATTTCATGCAAGACGTAATAGGCCATAGTACCCAAGTTCATCCCTATAAAAAAAAATTTCAACAAGATGCTGTCATCATATAAACCTTGATATTGGGTTGCCTGTGGTAGAATTATCAAACCTTGTGGGATCCCTGTGTTATTATTTGTCAGACGCCATATTTGATTTCCACAGAAGGAAGAGTTCTTCGAAATTATTCTGCCTCCCTCAAATTTATTGACTTTTTCATTCAATCATGGACACCAGTCAACAGGCTCAAGGCCAAAGTACTCGACAACATGCTATGATTTATATTTGTGGGGGTAAGTTTTTGATATTTCTGATACCACGTGTCGAAATGATGATTCGTCACTTCGTCGTCCTGAATAATTATTGCGTTTACGAGTTTATACGCCTGTTTAAACAACATAAATACCAAAAAGTTCCTTTAAGTGTTAAAATTAGCAAACAGATTTTGTATTTCTAACTCAAGATACCCGAATAGCGCGTTGCATTTGAAGATATTGACACGAACTAAGTTCAAAGTTTGTTGTTTCTTTCAGAATGTCATACAGAAAACGAGATCAAATCTAGGGACCCTATTCGATGCAGAGAATGCGGCTACAGAATAATGTACAAGAAGAGAACTAAAAGAAGTATCCTTTTTCCTATTTTTTTCACAAAAAAGTTGTGAAGATGTTATAACTCACTTACCTTGTCACTCTTCCTAATCTTCATTACGTCATGGCCGCCATGTTGGAAGGATTTGACAAAAGATTTTTCAGTAAATTCTTTTGCTATATTTTCCAACATGGCGGCCATGACTTTTGTTATTTTACTTCCTTTAGAATGTCTGCAAACCAACAATAACCTTTCCTGCTACACTGCCATCAATCAAAAAGTTGTTCAGTATGTACCTTCACATACTCTAATAATTGATAGCAGTGTATTGCTCGATTTCCCTATCGCGACTGTTGTCTGGATCAGGGTATAGTGGAAACGTGGTAATAGCGGTTTGTCATATCAGGCTTCCACATTAGATGACAGAACAATAGAATCCCTTTACTCCAGGGAATTGAATTTCTTCTCATGTAAAGGATCAGTTTTTTGGCAATTGTTTTGAGCACTTATGATTGGATGAAAACTTTTAGTACAAAAGAAACTTTGTTCCAAAACAGAGTTTTTGCACATTTTATTTTTAAAATGTGTTACTTATAGGCTGATATACTTTCAGTCTGAAAACTAAGGCATTCTTATGTGGGGAAGTTGCTATTGCCGCAGAACAATAGTTGCCTACTTCTTATGCACATTGTACCTTGATCTCTAGTTGGCCTAGTGCCTTAACTCTTGATCTCTAGTTGTTTTGTTAGCATATGCTTCCTTAACCAATATCTTAACAGTGGTTGTATTTGATGCAAGATGAGGCTGGAGATTTACAAGACAGAAGGATAACCACAGCATTAATGGCCAATATCCATGCTTCATCTCTTTTGTGACTCCACTACTGGAACATATAATCATCATATTAGGGAATATATTTCCTATGAGACTACAAAAGATTCTTTGTCTTTTTTATCGTGATTGCAGTAGTTGGTCATGTACTGTACTATAAACAGTCTCTCATTGACATGCTTTGGAATGGCTGTTGAAAATGTATTTTTATTTATGAAACTAAGGGTGCTATCCATTATTCGGAACCAGCCGGCCAGACTAGTCTATTCATAAAGCATATTCCGTTATTAATCAGATCTAGCCAGATCAAGCAATTCCTAAATTGTATCTACTATTCTGATGGAATGTATATAAAAAATTGGGTAAAACTCTCAAGAAAAGGCCTTCTCCCTTGTAAATTGACCAGTCTGGCTGGTCAGTTCGACTAATGGAAAGTGCCCTAAATGTAAGATTTCACAAGAAAAATTAGCAAAACAATGTGATATTATACTTCTTTCACTTATTTTTCTTCTGAAAAAATAAAGATGTTTGTTTAATTCAGTTTCGTATTGGATCCACTGATGCCTAGCAGAAGAAAGGTACAGACACAAGATGCAATATTTCATGCACCTTCCAAAAGTAGAAGTGAGTTCTACTTTTGCAATGTTGCTTGCAAAGAATCTCACCATGCTCAAGCAAAATTGTGTTTCTACACTTTAAGGAGGTTAAGTTAATGTCACTACAGAGATAGGGTCACCCATGGAGGCCAGGGGAATAACCTTGATATGTGCAATATTTTCTTTCAGTGCCTATTGTTTCAAAAATCGCACTATGACAAAAAAATTGAAGCATTTTTACTCCTGGCAATTTTAATGCAACAAACAATTTTCACTGAAGTTTTTTTGACTACATTAGACTGATAAAGAATGACTTTGTCTTAGCATCAGTTATTTTAACAATTTAATCTAAACTCATGTGTTCATCTTCATCATCCTTCTTGTCAACATTCCCTGGGGGTTTTTCTTCTCCAGAGGTTGGTGGCCTTGTAGTGCTTGTACTGTCGGCAGTACCAGGTCTGGATGATGACTGAAGGGCATTGACAAATTCAACCATGTCTGAAACATGAAAGCAGTAAACTGTAAATTTTCCCCTATTATAGCTTGCAGCTAAAAATTACGGCCAAGCATCAGCCAATGTCTGGCCAGAATCTGAACTTGTCCAGTCAAAGCTCTGCCTTGCCAGTCATTTTGACCAGTAACATTGAGCCAGAATCAAGGTACGACTGAGTTAAAATTAATTTGCCTGGTCATCATGACCGGTGACTGAACAGCCCTGTCTGTCATGGCTGCCATATTGTGATGGTACAAAGCCTCTATATAACTTCAATTGAGCCATGCCCCATATTCTTATTAGGTGATGAATCCTAGCCTGCAATACTTGTCTGAAAGGCTGCATGAATGGTGTGACTCACCTCCTTTTGCAGCAGCATCAACAACCTCTTGGTTAAACCCAAATTGACTCATCAAAGGTCCAAGCTGACCAGACTGCAAGGCACTACTGAACATTCCAACAGCCTATAACAAGATTAAACATGGGAATTGTCACAATTAACCCTTGTTACAGTGCGAACATTTGAACCATAAACACTCAAGAGTTTTTTTGGACATTTTTTCATAACTATCCAATCAGCGCTATCCATATAAACAAAGGAATTAAACATTAATAGGTGCCATCCAATCACAACAAACAACAATATATCTTTACAAGTTTATTTTTGACTTTCTCAAGTGAACTTATGAACTGCTAAATCTCATAATTTATGCCGTTTGTTGTGATTGGATGATGCCTAAAAAAGTTTGATCCCTTTTTCTATGAGAGCACTGATTGGATAGTTATGAAAAATGTCAAAAGAAACCTTGAAACCATCTCCTCCAGATGATGATTATAGCGTCCAGGAGATAAAATCTTTACTATGATTATAACGTTTTGGACACCCTGCCGATACCTGCTTAATACCCACTAGTACTAACACCTTAAACCCTACCAAACAAGATTTTGGGGTCACATTATTTACTACTCCTGATCTGAGCATTGATATGTGATGGTATGTGAGAGAAACATTTAAAAAATACAGGGCTAAAAATAATGGATGGACATGATGACCAGCTGCATCAGACTCATCAACATGTTTACAGTCCTGAGGACCAGTCTAAGAGGGATTTAGCTGGAAAAGTGCCAATCTGGGCTGGACAATGTCAGTTGACCAGTCATAAATTTTAGCCCTAAAATACATCACTATACAAACCTGTTGAAATTGTGGTGACCATAGATTAGAGGACACATCACTGGGGAGCTGAGGTAGTTCTCCCCCAGATGGAAGGAAGGGTGTCAGCCTCTCTCGAAATTCAGGATTACTCAGCAGTGGGCCAAGAGCCTCTGGTGTCAGAACACGAGACAGATCAATCACTGGAGATAAACAGGCACAATAACTCCTCAGTCATGAGAAATTACTGTCAGTATCTCTTTTATGATATTTCTATTTTACAGAGTGTTTTAGCTCCAATATATTTTGCTGAAACTTGTGTGCAATGGCACAACCTTCTTACTGCGATTCTCAATTCACGCTACATGACATAAGATATTTGATTTATTGGAAAAAGGAGTTTACTATCACATGGATAATAATAAATTTTCATAAAGATTGCCCATAAAGTGATTAAGTGAATGCTTAGTTTCAAATATTCCTATCTTCATTAGTTTAAGAGCAATATTTACAAAACTTTGCATTTTTACTATTATCAATGTGACAAATTTGATAGTAAACTTCTTTTTTCTTCTGCAAATTGGGTAGTTGCAAGTTGCCCATTGGAATGTGGTTTTTCACTGCTGCCAGTCAAAAATATAAAAGGTACCAACTGATTAGTTTTGATTGACGGCAGCGAAAAACAAATTTCACAACAAGCCATTGAAATGTCTGAGTTTCAGAATATTGAGAATTGCAGTAAGGGGTGCCACATGGTAGAATTACTTGTGTAACCCTGCCATCTTGTGACACAAGTTTCATTTGCAAGAATTGAAAGTAACTCTATTATCCAGAATATATATTTTTAGATGATTGGGATAAATCGAAGTACCTTCTCCTCTCTGAACACTGGATGACTGTTCATTTTCTACAGGACCTAAG
Source organism: Anthopleura sola (assembly GCA_023349425.1). Lineage (NCBI taxonomy): Eukaryota > Metazoa > Cnidaria > Anthozoa > Actiniaria > Actiniidae > Anthopleura > Anthopleura sola. The sequence goes on from JALHLI010000008.1 coordinate 4,628,992, forward strand.
AATAAAGAAGAAGAATTAGAATATTGTATAATTATCAGTTTTTCTCTGTACTTTGCATTAAGTGAATGTGGCAAAATTTCAGAAAAAATGGTGAACAAAGAATGAAAAACAAAAGAAAGCTAGTCTTGAAAAAGATTTTTAATGACTTTGAAAACTTACGGTACTGATTATTTATTAGTGTGATTCTCAATATTTTGCGAACTTGGTAGTTGCAACTTGTCCATTGGAATTTCGTTTTTCACTGTTGCCATTCGGAAAGGTAAAAGGTATCATTGGACTGGTTAGTTTTGATTGATGGCAGCAAAAAATAATTTCACAACAAGCTGTTGAAATATCCAAGTTCATAGAATATTGAGAATCGCAGTAAGTTGTAATCAGTTCTCATGGATCAGCAGTGATGTTATACACTATTATTGGTTCAAAGGATGTTATCAATTCCATGTCACATTGACTGTAACATACCTTGAATATTGGACAATATATTCTGTAGATCACTAAGCTGGACTGCCTGTCTTGGAGGTGGGGTCTGTGGAGGCACTGAAGGGGCAGCAGTCGCAGGGCGGGGGGTTGGAGTCTCAGATGGAGTGGTTGATGCTGTGTTTCTTGGCCCTGGAGAAGACTGCACCCTGGATGGACTAAATTGAAACAAAGAAACAGATGATCAACTTTAAAATCTTGTACTAACCATACCACATGTACAATGAATCACTTTCTGGATGTCCTTCAAAGCACTATCAGTATCTGTTTAACCAGACTAGCAAAAATTAACCCATGAATTCAATGTACTGTATTCTAGTAAGTGGACCACTTTGATAATATGTCAGCCATCTTGAATTGCAAAGCAAACAAAACAAAACACAGAGATGACCAATAATATATAAAGTTTCATTTCTTTGTCTTTCTTTCGTGTCCATCTTGTATTGTCAAATGATCTTGCAGTGAATTGTTAATGTTAACTGATGCCATTACTTCCCATTACTGTAACAAAGCTTTGTCCCCCCCCCCTCTCCCACAAAGATGCCAGCTGCATTGTCAAAGTAGTCCATTTATTACATTTTCCAAGACAGAACAATTAGCATATAGATTGATCAATAGTCAGTCGTTCACCAAGAATGAAGAGAAAGAGAATATATTAAATTGATTGGCAGCTATCTATCATACTTACGTGGGTGAAGCAGCAGCAGGTGGAGTTGCACTTGCTCCAGTCAAACCACTCATTCCACCGAGACCACTCCACAGCTGTAACAGCTGTTGTTGGTCCATGTTTCCTAATAAACCTTGCAACTGACTATCACCTACAAAACAGATGGCAAATCTTAAGGCGTGAAAATATTAGCAATAAAATTGTGCAACTTGTTGCTCAACATTGTTCTTGCAAGTTGCAGTATATTGCTCGTATTAGTTGCCTATACAACAACAAAGTTTTGATGCACAAGTTTGTTGCAGAATTAGCTATTTCTACTCTCTGCAACAATAAAAGCAACATTTGCTCTGCGACTTGCAACGTAATAATGTTGTGCAACAAGTGCTCACATTTCAACACTTTTAGACCATCAGATACTTGTACTTGCTGCAATAACACTAAGACCCTTTAAGATTAGGCATAATGTTTTCCATTTCAGACCACATAATATTCCCTAGAGTTAAGGAATATAAAACAGTTTTCCATTTTAGATGTTGTGATCTAAACATGTGGGATGCTGAGAGAACATGAGAGAAGCAAAACCACATATCTTATAATATCATTTCTTTGTTTAACCATTGTCCATGAGAAAAAACATGAATATAGATACAACTCAAACAAAGAATCTTATTCTCAAGAGTATGACACATTGTCTGATATGGGAAAACATCACATGCAAGCTAGACAGGTCTATTACTGATCATCCTCCCTGAGTAGTGTCCACTATTTAGACTTTTTAACTAACCTATATGTTCTTCTAATGCCGACGCAAGTCCACTAGGCATTCCAGTTCCTCCAGCACTATTCCCACCAGATCCTGGTGTTGGTGGGTTATTAAGGAGGCTGTTGACCTTACTGCAGTTCTCCTCGTCTTTATCAGTCTTGGGTTCTTGCATCCAGAAAAAGAACTTTCTGGAAGAGGACTTGAACTTGAGGATAAAGGCTCGTCCAGTGGTGCATTGCTTGACACGTTTGTATTCGATGTCGTCAGGGAAAATGATTAAATCCTAGCCAAAAAATACAACGAATGAATGATGAAAATTTTATGTTACCCAAAATATTTCTTCACAGAAGAGTCAAAGAATAAGAAGATACACTTTCGTAAGTGATTGATTTGTGAAAGGCACCCATGAGATGTCGTTGAAGCGCATAGATTAAAAGAAAAATTTGACATTTTTTTGTAAAAATCTTTCACGAAAAAAATCTTTGTTCAGGCTCTGGGCTCCGAAACGTTTTCTTTGTTCAAAGAATTAGACGTAAAATGCCCAAAAAATCATTCTTGCTTAAATATGTGGTTTTGTATCTATCAATAAACTTATAATAGAAAATAAAATATGGTTAAATAACAAATATTAACGGTAATATTGTGACGATATCTTTTCGCCTCGTCATGGTTTGGGCAGGAACTCACATCTTCGACTTTTGAAGTGTTTCTATCCTTCCAACAGAAGTGCATGAGGGAGTCTTCACTTTGGTAAATATACACTAAGCCTTTCCTCTTGTCGGCAGTAACTGTTGTACCCTTCAAATTCATTTTTCCTGCGCGGAATTCGAGTAAATTCTTGGAGGCCGAGCGCCCGGCATGACCAAACAGTGAAGTCGCCATCTTTGAACGAACTACTGATTGATGGAGCGAAAGGTATTGTGGGACCTTGGTAATGAGGGAGGGGTGGTTGGGGAAGTTTGATCGACCTTCAACACAGGGAGCCCGACCTAAACTTCACCTCATACAACTTAAGGTGGCTAGTAGTTATTTTCTGATCTTAAATCGGCAATTTATGACCTATTTTCGAGATATTAGGTTACTAGTATCAGGAAAAATGTGGACAGCAACTGGGATCCAGGGGAGTCTCCTCTCGAAAAAGTGTGAGTTTTCAACCATTTTGCATATTAAAATCAAAAATAATGTCAAACAGTAGCAGGTATATGGTAGTATATTTTCTGACTCTACAATTAAGGTGAAATACATTTTTCATAAAAGTAAAGCAAACACTATATCCATGAAACAGTACAATATGGTACTAAATACTACTGATGAAACAATACATACACATTGCAATAAAGTGATTTTACGTCGCCCGTGAAAAATTGGCAAATTAATAGTTAGATACCAACTACAACATTTGTTAGACGGCATAATACATTTATGGGTCCTTAGCGTCCATGAAAGCAATGAAGTGTGACTTCAACTTATCATTAATTTATGATCAAGGTTTCAGCAAGAGCCAAAAGCTTAATAAAAAAGCTTTGTATATTACAAAAGTTAATAACATCGTATTATAGTTTTCTAGTGTGTAGCTTCATCAAAAGACTCTAAAGCCATAAAATGTTCTGTTTTTCTTCATAACTAGTACTGACTAAATACTCGTCTTTCTCTCACAGGCTAAATAAAATCACTCTATTACGTACTATTTAGTGCAAAATATATTCTTCTGTTTCACAGATTAAGTATGATCACCCTAGTACTATAAAGTATCAGAACCAAAAATGTTAAAACATTAAGGGAATTCAAAATTTTAGATTTAAAGTTTAATTGGTTTGTATAGTCTAATGGTGGAAAGTTTCAATAAGTGAAACTAGCCCTATTTAGTTTTGTTGGTATTAGTAATATTGTCATTTCTTACCGTATTACATACTAATTAATAAATTCCTTCCAACAGTTTAAGTTAGTTTACTTTAAAATCACTTACAATTATTAAAAGAATGTTACAGTGCGGACACTCGAACCGTGAACACCTCAAGTTTTTTTTTTATATTTTAAAGCCAAAACCAAATTCATAACAAGGCTCTGGAAGTATGTTTAATTAGCTAATCTAAGTATAATGTCAGATCCTTGTCATGGACTTGCATGCCTTGGATGATTAAAAAATGTTAAAGAGTTCATGGTTCAAGTGCCATCACTGTAATCATATCAGCAGAGGAAATAAGGTGAAGTATAACATAGGATACAAAATCAAGCAGCAAGTTGCACAACATTGTTGACAGTGTTGTTTGAATTCATGGTTCCAAAACCCCTTAGTTACAGTTGCTATGGTCCACAAGCTCAACATATTACCAGTAGCTAGAATATCTCAGAATTTAAAACTCTGATCACAGGAAATTGATTATAAATTGTTTCAATTGTTTACAATCCTGTGAAAATAAAATAAACTTGCCTCATAATCCTTGTGATACTCTTTAAAACAGATACTGTGTAGTTGTTTGTGTGACAAGCTTTTAACTCCACTGGGAAAACTACTGCAATAGTGATTGGTTTGCTATTGTCTGAGTTGGAACCATGAATTATCACCCTAACTGCAACACATTTTCTTTTCTGCATGCAGAGTTCTCTTAGATACTTTTGCAAATGCATTCATGGGGTAATATAAGCAACACAGGTCTGCAACTTGGAATGCAAAAGGACAAGTTGCACAATGCTGTAGTGGTATTACCTCACCTTTATGCTCAAAGCAATAAAATATAATTAATTTTAAACAGGCATTTGAGGAAGAAAGGATAATTTACCATCCTCATTTTAAATACACTACAACTGCATAACAATAAAATGCACAATAAGACCTATGTTAGTGTTTTAAGAGTTCTTGTAAGACCTGGATCTGGCTGATTTCACAAGCTTTTAAGCATGATTCTCTGTGAATATGTAGTGACTGGGTTATGGGTTAGTAAGTATGGTATAATTACAGCGCAACGCATAAAGGTATGACCACATTTAATGTACTCACAACTTCCAGGACCAGGCTTTTTGCTAACACACAAACTACATGCGTAACTGGTAAAACCAGCCAGCTTTGCATCAAAAAGCCTGTGCATGGAAGTATGTAGATAAATTAAATGTGGTCTCATTGCGCATCATCCGTAACACTATTGTTATTTCGAGTATGACAGTAATTTGAAAAGCAACAATCCTAATACATCTCTTGTAAGTCTGACCATCAACCATGCATTCAAGGTCAATAAGGTAGGGCTAGGCATGATGCAAGATTATTGCGCCTTTTTGCCTTCCCTTCTAGTCACAACCTTCTCTTCAGCAAGTTCTTCCTCACTTTCTTCTTCATCTTCGTCATCAATGATCTTCTTTTTTGGCTGCTCTTTTTTGGCCTTCTTGCGCTGTTCCCTCTTCTTGGGTGATGTAGCTGCACTATGTTCACGCCAAAGCCTGATCTGGTAAGTGATGAAGTTCCAAGCCAGCCAAGATTGCATGAGCACCACAGCAGCCATCGCTGTTGCCCTATAAGAGCAAAGAAAAGGGCTTAAAAACAAATTGCACATCCCAAACTCTTTCCTAGCATGATTTGCTTTTGACCCTTTAGCCTTACACTCCTTATAATGGAAGGTTTGAAAAGCCTTCAAGGTTTTTATGAATGTTTGTATCTTCCACTCTACTCTCCAAGAGGCTCTTTTGCTCCAGAGCAAGAAATAAAATACAGATTTCAATACAATTAATTAGTCTAGTTGAAATGGAAAATGATGATCACATTTTCTAAATGGACTTATCAAAGTAAGGTGTGCAGTTACCTGATAAAAGGGCTATTGAAGTTTCCAATGTCCACATTGAGGGCAGCATTTTCAAGACGGGGAAGGCCATACCTTGGAAAATCAATAATCATCTTCATCAGTCGTCATCATCAATGTCATCATCATCATCCATCATCACTGTCATCATCATTACCATCACCATCAATGTCACTGTCATCATCATCAATGTCATTGTCATCATCATCATCATCATTATCACTGTCATCATCACCATCAATATCACTGTCATCATCATCACTGTCATTATCATCATCACTGTCACCATTATTGATACTGACACTTACCAGAAAGTCATTACAGTCAGGGCTATGATGGCAAAACGAGCTAACACAAACAATCCAGACCAGACAATAAAACTGCAGAAAACAAGAAACACAGCTGTTAAAAGGCAGCCCTACCTATGATTAATACACCATATGTGAACTAATATAAACTTGGAATAATTTGGAGTTTTAAAAGAACGACACTCAAGTATTGTAAATGTTGCCAAATAATAGATTCATCAATGGCTATTGCTCTAGTGGCATACCCTTATCAAAGACAAGGGTTCTCCATAAGGGCACTCAAATATACCTTCAAAAACAACCTGAATCCCTTGGGAATATTATCTATTGAATTGAAAAAAATTCACAAGGTTTCTCCATAAGAGCACTAGTGAATATATCCCTGAAGCTATTTCTCATTCTAAAATTATTGCCAGTTGGATGAACAACATTTTTGAATAACAATGGGAAATCAGATGATAATTTTTCTTAGATTTATTCCCAGCAACTTACACATTCCTAGCTATATCATATTTTCCACTGATTTGCAGCAGTCTCATGGCATGGAAGACAAACTCCACAGTATAGTGGATGGTTAGGCAGCACAATGCAAGATGGGTGAAACTGAAAGGGAAGTAAAAATTAAATGGGAGGAAAGTGGGAGGGAAAGAAATATGCCATAAATAGAATAATAACTGAAGAAAAATGGGAAGTAATGGTATTGCAGGGATGAAAGACTATGATTATTTCCCCTGAAACATTTTGAGCAAAAAAATTTTAAAACCGGTTTTGACATTCCACAATTTTTTTAATTTGTAAAAATCAATTAACTTGCCAAGGCAGTTTTCATTTTGAGGAACAAACTCTATTGTTTATCAAAATTAAAACCTCAAACTCATTTTCATTATTTCTGTTCAAAATTAAATGTTTCATTTAATTTTTCTTTGTTGGAATGGTATTTTTAAAGATAAAAATTAATTTTAAACCTTACATGGCAAATTAAGGAAATATTGGATCATTAGACATGAAGGAGATTCTGAATTTCTAATCATCCTTCCTCATAAAAATATCACCTGGTGCAAGTTGGGCAGGTGCTTCTTATACTGATTTAACACAGTACCAGACAAAATTTTAACCATACAAAACTTTGACCACCATATTTAGATGGAACCAGGTCCCAAATTTCATGGCTAGATGTTTGAATTTTTATCCTGATAGCACAGTTCCAGGTAATGCCTAAGCACACAACTTTTTGAATGGTTAAAATATTTGTCCTGTACTGTGTAAACCCAGCCTTAGTATTATCATTGGTTTAAGAATGTGGTGTTGGTATAACAGTACATGGAGTAACCAACAGCATCATAATCATGACAAATACTTTCTAATTATGCAAACAGACAGTCTTTTTGGATCGAAATAAGAGATCTTAATTTTCAGTCTGGTATCAAAAAAAAAATATGCATTCTGATTGGCTGTTGGAGCAGGCAGTATTTTCTTTCTCTGCCCATGGTCCAGTATCCCAACATTATCAGTGCATGCAATGGATAACAGATTATTAAACAACAAAAAACATTGCAAAAAGTAAATGGGAAAAAAGATCATTATTATGTTATCAACCATCCCAACAGTCAGTCTGAATAGAAAAAAAACTGTGCCCATGGCCTTAATAAGGGATATCACTCTAACAATCTCAGTCATTATATTCAAGACTTGAGGCACTGTTTTAAGTTATCCAGACCTCCTGGTCAGTAAATGATTAGGGATTGTAATTGGTGCATGCTATTGTGGTCATCCTGCCCTTCTCCTTTTCCTTTAAATAAATTTTCTTCTTCTTAAAAAAATATTTTTCCCCTAATAGGCAAAGCTAATAAAATAGAATAAAAAGAATAAAAAATATAATATTTGTAAGAAAAAAATGTCTCCCTCAACAAAGTCTACCCTATGTTCAACACATGATAATGTCAAAATCATGACAATTATAACATACATTAGTACCACTTCCATTATAAGGGTTACTTACTTGAGCATATATGCAGCCCAGATGAAGAGCAGGTATTCAATGTACAAGTGGATCTTGGCTGAGATCTCTTCCTTTAAATAACAATGATGAACTGAACTTCAGCTACAAGTCCAATATTTCTATGGACCAAATCTATTTGGGCACAAAGTGTTCCCATTTCAGACCATGTGCAGAGGCGAATTCAGAAATTTGCAAGGGGGCGTGACAATATAGTGACATCATCAAAAATCCTGATCTGAATTTTTTGTACTTTTTTATTTGGGGATGTAACAATGAACACCCCCCTTGAGATCCCCCCCCCCCCCGATGTGTCATTCTCTTTGTCAAAAGATTTTTTGTTTGAGTTTCATCCTTATCATAGTATCTACCCTAGCATTACTTTATAATTGAGGTCTTGCATGATCAGGTGCCGACAATCATGTTAGAGGGCAGAACATTATAATCCCTTTACTCATGTAAAACAATAATTGTTGTATTGTATTGTTCCTGCCATCCAACAGGTTGGGGTCTGTGATCGTGCAAATCCTCTATAAGAGAAATAATACCCAAGGAAATAACATGTAGTCTGAAATTGGAAATGATGGATCAGGTGTACTAATTTTGATTGGTTGATCAAACTGAATTGATCCTTGATCCTAAGCCACTCCTAGCTAGCATAATATCAATCAATAAGGTATATCCAAGTGATTAGCTAGAGTTAATTAGTTTCCCACCTTCTTGGCTTTCATGAAGTACAACTCTGGAAAGCAGTGTACCCAGTGAGCAATTTGAAGAATGAAGTAGAATTTTAACACAAACCTAATAATTAAAAAAAAACAGTCAATAAATACTGAACATGAAACAGTGCATGGGAAGCACAGGCGGTGTCTGCAGTGGTCTATATCATTTTCATGAAATAGTTTTTGGTGATGTTTGCATTAATAATATTTGCCTTGCTCTCTATTAAAAACACAGAAACCTACCAATCAGAATGTCAACTACATTTTAAAATAGTTTATAATAATATTGAATTAATATTGCTGATACAAATCTTAATTCAATTATGCATACTTACGACATTTCATTGTGGGGATATCCCTCCCACAATTTTGTAATGCTGGGGAAAAATTTCTGCTGAAAAAAATATGGACCAAAACAAATTAGTAAAAATGTATAAAAATAAGATTGAGCACTGGATAAATCAATAGTGGCTATGGAAACGGAATCACTGTCTGTGAAGATTGACCAGGATGAACCTTCTATATCAAACTATGAAATGGGTCTTAAGCATATTGCCTAAACTAGTCTATGAATGATGTCATATGATAAGGATGTACAAGCAATCAAGAGGATATGTTGGAGTTTTCTGGGTGGACATGAAATCATTGTTAATTATATATATATACCTTAATTATAATGTCTGCTCCCCAAGCTGCCGACGCAAAGTAAAATGGAAGAAGTTCACCAGAATCATTGAATTTGGAATTCTTGGTCTTGGAGAGATGAAGTTTGCGAATTACTTTCTGAAATATAATAATTGAACTCCATATCAGTAAAAATTTTAGGGTTTTATAGTTGAACAGTTCTAAGAAATCACTACTTCAACCCATGTTTAAATTTATTTTTTATCAAGCTTTCGACCTACAGCCGACCTATGAGTCACAATGAAGCAAATTTTTGTCAGTAAGATAATAAATGATAAAGCAATTTCTTAGAAAATATTTTCCTTTTTGATTTTATTTTAGTTGGGAAAAAAGACAACAAAAAATGAATGAATAGGTGAATAGATGGGGTGGGTGGGCCAAAACGATTGGAAAGCATGCATAAATAGATGAATGAAAGTATTTACTAAATAGAATGGATGGATGGAAGTAAAATGGGTCGATGGGATAGATAGATGTATGGATGAAAAAATAATCAAATAGGACACTCACATCCAGAATATATTCTTGTATAATAGCATGAACTACAATCCATGCTAGACTGTAAAAGAAAATAGTACAGAAATCTTTGGGACCATTGCTGTAGGTTGTAACAACCTCATCAGTTCCTACAAAAAAAAAGAAAAAAATCAAATGAGCAGTCATATTCTTTCAAGATAAAAACTAAATTCACATAAAATTAAAACTAAATTATATAATAAACCTTTATTCTACAATAAGAATAATTTGGTATAAATAATTTGATATAAAAAATGAGAACTAAATTATTGACACAGTTGCACGATTTTTTCCAGTTCTTGAACAAACATAAAAAAATCAGCCCTGCAGCTGGTGTGGCCACAGGGTGGACCATTTATATCAATCAAATTACACCACAAAAAAAAACATGAATATACCTATATCAAGAAAATTATTAAATATTAAGTTTTTAAAATCATTTTAGCTGTATTAAAGTTGAAGAAATCATATGTTTTTACAAAAAAAAACAACGGTAAAGAAGAGAGTATTGTGTGAAAACCAATCCAGCCAATCCTGATTCAACACGATAATTTACGGTCTCGCAGTAAAAACTACCCCCCAAAAAAGCTATTTTAGAAGACGAAAATATAACCATTACTTACAAAATCTAAAATATACAACAACAGGATAATTCTTTTTAATAATTGCCAAACAAAGTTAAAAATCGAGCGATTTTATAAATAATTTTTGAATTCATTGCATTGAAAAGTGTTTTCGCACAGATTCATCACGTGTACAAATCATCTTGAGTTGAAAAGAAAGAAAAAAGACGACTGGAAAAAACAGATATTTTGAAAAAGTAAATAGGAAATATTTACCATTGATTTCTCGGGTAATATTGTGTTGAGGAGCAATAAATACAGCAGCTACTTTGGTAGTTACCTGGAGAATATCAAAAAGAAACGAAAATATGTCCGGTGAAAATATCCCAAATTAACCACCTTTGGCTTCGGAAAACCCCTTGAATTCCTCACCTGAAACATCAAGCCTATCATAAAAACCATGCAAATACAAGAGACTATGTCTCCATGGTTGGTTATGATAAACTCATGGCTAAAAATTGAGGCATTTTTGCCTGATTTTCGTCGACCCGGCATTTTGATCTTCCTTTTGTAAGTAAAAGGACTCAAATGAAAGAATCAATAGACTAGTACCAGGCTTTGCTCGGTGGGATCCAGTACGTGGGGGGCTGGGTAGGAATTTCGTTTTGGCGCCACAATCGCCACAATCAATTTTAATTAATATGACTAATATTATTTTAATTTCAATTTTTAAAATCTTAAAAGATTTTGAAACGAACATGACGGACATTGAGTTTCCTTCTTTTAACGAACAACCACAGGTAGCCAAAGCAAAGCAGCTCGGTTTCTGAATACAATAATTTTGAAAGAATACTTTAAGGGCTACCTGTGGTTTTGGCGCCAAAATCAATTTTAATTTTAATTGAAACGAACATGGCGGACATTAAGTTAACTTCTTTGAACGAACAATTAAAATCTCAAGTAAACAGGGAATTTCCGAATTATATCACTGTTCCGTCTTTAGCAGAATCTTCCATGTTTAATATTCTGTATTTTTGTTCCCCAAATTTGGCAAATGAGCCCGACAAAAAGTCTTGGACTATCAAGAATACATTTTCATGGGGTAATCGGAGTCAGGCTGACTTGGATTCTGGAGCGAATTTTGTCAGCCTAGGATGGCATTTTGACCACTGTGATGAAGACTTAAAAAATAAGGAACATAAAAGAGAAGAGCCAGTTTGTATTCATGACCAGGCATTTGGTTCCCAGGTAATGAGTGCAGATATGAAAGGAGAGTTGTTACCATTTGCTGGATGCGGTGGTTCAGCTTCGTTCGAGAATGAAAAGGTTCTGGCTTTGGGGAAGATCGATAAGTTATCTGTGCCTTACAACCAAATCAATTATTGGCTAAAGCGAATCACTCCTGACAACTCGCCAGCCTTATTCAAAGAAGCCAAGAAAAAGCATGTCTATGTGATCTTTGAAGTTCTGTTGGCTCAATATCTCAGCATTAAAGAGCAGGAAAGTGCTAACATCAAAGGCAACGTGAGTACAGTACAACATTGTGTTGGGCTCAAAGGATCTGGAAGTGTAAAACGTAATAAAGGTTGTCGTCTATCACGTCCCGAATCAATGGGGAGATTTCCCATTGCATTCAAGTGTGGCCGAGTCAGGTGTAAAAAAAGTAAAAGGCATTTGGAGTTGGTTGGGCTAAAGGAATTTTATGCGCCCTTTCAAGTCAAATGTCAAAATGAGGAATTCACCTCAGATCAAAGCCGTAAGTATATAAAATTAGGCCTTTGAGTAAAGGTTGTGTTACACTATGAAAAGTTTCTTGCAACTTTCCCTGATGTATCCAGGGACCTATCCAGGGGGGGGGGGTAAACTTGATGGTTCAGGGCAATGCCCACACTCCCCTGAAAATTTTGAGATCAAGGTTCTCAGAAATGCGATTTCCAGTGTTTTGAGGGGCAATTGCAACATGTCAAAGCATTAGGCAACTCATAACAGAAAATCATTTTGGCTAAAAATGTGGAGTGGCTAACCCCCCTAACCACCATTGTTCCTGGTAACATTTTACATGACATCCCTCCTGCAACTAGTCTCACAATCTTGTTGCAGCATATGCCAAATGCAATAATGGCCACCACTTCATTACCATCATTATTTAAATTCAAATTTTCTTTAAGCACTACATTCAAATTGTAGATTAGAATGATATTAACAAAATTAGAAAGTTTGAGGTACAAATGTTAAACTCTCGAGAAGTTATGAAAATTTTAAATTGTGAAAAACACTGGAAAAACACCAGAATTAGGCTAGTCAATCCTCAGTTGACTGAACACAAACAAATCTCTGTATTTTTGATTCCAAAAAACTTCACTAGAATTCAATTTATAGACTCTTTTAATAAATCCTACAATGCTTTATTTTCCACATTTGATGTCAAATTTATTCTTTTGAAATTTGTTCCTTATAGCAGCCATTATTAAATTGGGCATATTGCTGTTCACTATTTCACAGTGATTATGGCAACAATTTTGAGACATTGTCTAGTGTAATACCACTCCTGCAACTTATCTTGCAAATATTTGTTATTACAGCCAATAATATTTAGATAATCATTTTTATTTATCACCTGGCCCAGACCATTACATTTTATTGCCTGACTTTGTTGCAGGAGTAAAAGTGCTTTCTACTCTCTGCAACAAAGAAAATTTACAGCACGCAGGGGGAATAATACAAGCAATATTTGCTTTGGAACTTGCAATACAATGCTCCTTTCTGTAGTCTTCCCACAATCCCTTATGATCCCAGCACGAGCTCGAGGTCAGGGTAAAATTTGCATATTTTTTATGCGTTTTTATGCAAATTTTACCCTGACCTTGAGCTCGCGCTGGGATCATAAGGGATTGTGGGAAGACTACGGAAAGGTGCATAGTGTTACATGACAAGTTGCACAATAATAATTTGTTGCTCATATTTTGTGCCTTAAAAACATAAGAAAGTTATTAAGAAAAATTGTGATTTTTTTGTCTTATTTCAGAGAGCCCTCCTGAAAATGAGGACTAACAAAAGCCATCAAGAAATCATGATTGAAAAAAATTCACAAAGAAACACAATATTAATATAATTGATCAATATTAATATATTTTTAGCATCAGTAAAATTAACATAAGCATGAAATTCAGTAGATTCCTAGACAGTCAATGTTAGTAAAATTCTGTGGTAATGAGACAATTTTTACCCCTCAAATTAGATATTATATTATTTTAGGTTTTAAATAAGTTGAAGACATAAATATATTCTGTAGGTATTATGCCAATCTACCTGCTTTTAATATTTGAAACTAATTTTAGTAATGTTATTGTAATATTAGTATTAACTAAAGAAAAACATAATTATTAGTATTATAGCAGAGATCAATGTATCATCTATTCTAAAGTATTTTTGTATCAGTGTACAGTAAGTAGTGAGTCCAATGCTATAAGCATTTTAAAATAATATTATTATAAGTATTTTGTACTCTGAATTTTTCAAAATAGTTTATAATCTTTTGTCTTAAAATGACAAATAATAGAAAAATAAACACAAATAACAGAAAGAATTAGAAAAAAATTGTTGAATATATTTAGAGATACTACAAAAAATAATTGCATTGTAATAGAAAACATTATCCTAATTTCTTTGTAATGCAGCTTGATACAGGATAATAAAAGATGATAAAAATAATAATTTCTATGAATGAAAGAAAAATTTTCCCCCATAACAAATATACTTAACAAATACTTAACAAAGAAATCCTAAAATATTCCATTTTATGCATAATTTTTCAGTCACACCAGCTGAAAAAATCTAAAATATTGTGAAATCCTGGAAATCTCAAAAAATTACTATTTTCCAGGACAGTGATCACAAAATGATATAGAAACCTTGGGCTGGGATAGGGGGCGATAAACCAGCCCTAATATCAAATATTCAATCCAAACATTCGCATTTCGTATTTTTCTCGAAAATGCGACTCATTTTTAATTGGAATTTCCTCTTTTTCATTCACGATTTTCGTGCATTTACCAGCTGTCCATTTTAATCGATTCAGCGATGGTTAAATTACGTTCATCTTATCGACCAATCAGCGTGCAGAAGAGTCATGCCAATTGTTTCCCAGAGTTACATATGGCGATGGAAGGTTCCTAATGTTTACAGTTTTACAGCCGTAAGTTCGTCGGGAATCGTCATTCCTTTAAGGGCAAGATGCCGGAGAAAGAAGTCACATTGCCTCTGGAGTTATGGAGACTTGTTCTTTCGTACTTATCCGTGGCTGATCTTTGCCGATGTTCGCAAGTTTGCAAAGAATGGAGAGAGTTGGTCAAAAGTCTTGATAGTACAAGATGGAAGACACTGTTTCTCGCGGCAAAAAAGTGGAGACATCCGAATTGGCCTAACACTACTGATAAAGAACCCTCTTCGTGGAAAAGCATTTATAAAGCTCACCATATAGCATCACAACAATGGATCAACCGAAGCATCGACGTAAGATGCTCTCCATTTTTTATCGCTTTGCGAAGAAGGCCCGAAAAGGTTACTCTACACGTCGGCCCCGGGAAGAAGTACTCAAGTATTCGTGATGCTCTGAGCGCTGCTTCTCCTTTCGATCGAATCGTCCTACATCCTGGGATTTACGACGAACAGCACTTTTTAGTCTTGAAATTTCCAATAGAGATTTACGGAGAAGGTGAGATCGGAGATGTAGTGATTCAGATGACCATTGAACAGCAATGTTCGACAGCACGTTTGGTCAATGTCGTAGTTCAACCTGGTACTGGGATGTTAGTTCAAAATTCTCCAGTAATAATGAAGGTAGGGGCAGTTTTCCTTTACCATTTATCGTATAAAATTGCTAATTTTGTCTAGTTCGTTCCCTAATCCCCTTATAGAACGCTAAATGCAAAGATCTTCAAGATTATTCGTATTTTTTATGAGTTAATCGAGGTCATCACGTTAGGTCTTTTTCAAATTCAACTTTATTTCACGAGCAAGACAAGTTGATATAAATTATTTTCTTGGAACTATAAAAAAAGCCCTTAAGATTTTTTCATAACAATCCTTCATTAAGCTTAAAAACTTTATGACAAAGATATGTAAAATATATGTACATCTTTTTGAAGAAAAACTGTCTCAAAAATTAATTATATTACCGGTTTCTTAAGGGTATTCTTCTCTTTTTTTAAGTCACGACACGAGTTTTATTAGATGGTAACACTGTTATTTACTTCTGCTTCTCTACAAGTCGGTAAAAAATTCTTTAGCAGAAAAATCTTTAAAAATTATTATAATTTTTTTTTCCAAAAACATTTTGAGCAGTCAATTTTTCGCCCTTCGACATTTGCATTCAGGGCCTATCTTTTTTTGCAGCTTAGTAACTACATGAATTCGAACATTCATTGATTGTTTGCTATCGTCACTTCACATCCGTCATTCCTGACAGTTTAATCAGTGGTATTTCAAAATTAGTCTATGCTTTCCAATGGACTTTTACAAAACAAAAACCTTGTGCCAAGACGGAGTTCTTGCTTCTAAAAATTCATTTACAATTTTCTTGTGCTAAATTCGTTAATAAACTTCTCGACAAATTAGTTGCAATGATATATCAACTCCAAATTCGAAAGATTTTTAATTGATCGAGTATATAAAATATTGCCGCTATTATAAGTTCGTTACCGACTAAAAAAACTCACTATAGATAAGACATAATTCCAAGCTTAAAAAACAATCAATACTGATTAAAATTATGCAAGTTGGAAAAAAACAGCGAAAACTCATAGCTGAAAAAGAGCATCTTCAATTTCAGAAAACAAAAATTCTCTCGTAGAAAAAAAAGACTTTGAACCATAATATTTAAAAAGTTACTAGTAACTTCTGTACATATTTAGAATTAGTCAAAGAAGCTCAGGGCGTTAAAAAAAAAAAGAAAAATCACGATTGTTCCTGATGGTGATTTTGTTGCGGTCTTCAACTAGCATTGAAAAAAGCCGTTTTTCGAAAGTGTCGTTTATAATATTTGAACACCATTCTGAAATTCAATTCTGCTTTTGGCCAAGCATCTTGCTTATAATTTTCTTTTCCTCGGTGGTATATACCTTTTTGTGTAAATACTATTTTAATTAAAAAGAAGTCTGTATTAGATTTCTTTTGTTCTGGTTTGGATTGGAATCCATGAAAGTGTATGAGTGCTTGACAGACTCCTGAAATGACCGACTGATGTCAAGGATTACGATAATAAAAATGCCAAAAGTAAATGGATTTTCAAATATGTTAAATTTCCTACCCTCTGAGTAATCTAGAAACGACCGTAGAGGGATACTGATGAATATAACTGTAGTCTAACTTTACCAAGGATGCAAATACATCGATGTACATCTTGCCTAAGATAAACCATCTTGTAGGTTAATAGGCGACCTGTCATAGCGATGTATTTTTGTCTTCTTATCTGATGTAAACTTGAGACTCTGCACCACAGCAACAACACGACTTAGCTTTCCCTTTTACTTCTCTCCGAGTTTTTTTTTTTTTTTTTTTTTTTTCTTTCAAATTTCTTTTTTATTGTCTCATATTCTATTCCATCCTGGACGATTCATAAGTCGTAGTTTTCGCTCCTCATATGATGCTTGAACGAACTGAAACCGACTTATAGAATCAGTTTATTCACACCCATTTACCAGGAATTTTTCTTTTCATTATTTTGCTTCATTCACTATTCTTTCCTAGATTAATTTTTCATCTTAGTTTTGACTATTTTTACCGTAATGCGGTTATTAGTGAAGATTTTATTTGGAACTAAGATATGATTCATTATTTACGTGCTTTGAACCAATACCGTTTGAAGATGAATATTCTTCGAACACATAGACTTGGCGCTAGTTGATTTGCTAAGCACTTTAAACAGTTTTTGGACAACGTTACGTAACATCAAAAATTCGAACAACAACATCCAAAAGTGTTAGCCAGAAAATTACAGGATATTGAAATTACAGCTTAATAAAAGCAAACGAAACCGAAACAGTGTAAAAATCAACAGCAACAGTACGAGAAGTAGTCTGATAAAGAGACGCCAAACAAGGACCAAACAAGCAACTGAACATTTCGGCATTTCCGTGATCCAAGAACAGCGAAAATACAGAGCAATTACGAAGGCTTGCAGTACATCTCAAAGTGGGTGTTCCAGTGTTTTCAAAGTAAACACTTGATAGTTTGTTCCGATTTATCATTTTATGTTTCTTGGTATCAGCTCGAATACTTTGTTCCAAACTAAAGGTCCTAAAAGGTGGGAAAATGTATGACACTGGCACACGCCCGTGAAATGCAGAAGTGAATCTAGGGGAGGGGTGGATATCAATGGTTCTTCCAAGCCCCCTACTGCAAGTTAAATCCCCTAAATGCCAACTTAACTCCTACCCCTAATAACAACATAGCCAGTAGATATTTTTGGGGTTTTACTCCTTTCATTTTGAACATCAATAGTTGCCAAAATTCGTTTCTGCCCCTTCGTGAAAAACAAATTAAAGTTGTTCCTTTAAAAACACCTGAACTTTGATTGTTCGGTTTAACATAGAGAAATATCAGCCGAAACAACTGACTCTCAGCGAGCTGGAGAATGAACAATCATTTGTGAAAAACGTGAAGTCTAATGACACTGAAAATTGTCAGCTGAACTCTCTCATGAAAATGACTTCAATTTCCTTTAACGGCTCCCCGTTGTACATATTGTTCAGTTCAGGAGTCTTCAAAAAAGCTTTCAATCCGTTATAAGGTGTGAAAATTTGCCGGAAAAAGCTAAAATATACTTTGCAAAAACCATAATATCGCTTAATAGACGATAACAATTGTTTATTCTGTAGTAACAACATTGTACAGTCAAGGGGGTCTAAATTGATCTTTAAGTTCAGATCGGTTTTGAGCGAAACAAATTGACAATATGACGGACCAGCTGTCATATTTTGACTGCAATTTATTCTCGAAAATCTCCCTTAGATTGAGCACTTGAGCTTAGTAAGATTAATCTTGTCTCTTGTCACGGACATAAGAAGTATTTTGTTTCAGTTTTTTCCAGTTTTCGTTCGTCCAAATGAACAGAACGACTGAGTGAGTGTGTAATTAGTGTACTCGATGTTACTGACTTCGGTAATCCCTTAAGACTAAATACTATAGTATTTAGAACGATATATAACACTCCCAAGAAAAAAACAATATTGTCTGGGTAATAATACTAAACTATCGAGTTGTTGCTCATTTTGATTCGGTTTGGGGATGTGCACTCAAATCTAGACGAATTGGCGAGTTGGCGAATGTAGATTATGAAGAAATTGAAAGGAGAAAGGCTTGGGGAAAAACACTGAAAGGAAGAAACGGGAGGGGGAATTTGGTTAGGAGGAAGAGGAAAGGAAAGAGAATTTTGCTGAGAAGAAATGAAGAGAAGAAACCGAGTAAATAGAACTGGAAAAAAGATAAGGAAAGGAAGCGACGAGAGAAGAGGACAGGAAACGAGAGGAGAGAAGAGGAGAAGAAACGAGACTAAGAATAGGAGGATAAAGCAAGAAAAATGGAAAGAAGGGAATGAAAAAAGTGAAGAGTGGAAAAAAGGAAGTCGATTCATAGCTGATTTTCATGAAGTTTCGCCAATACTTAGGCAGCTGTCCCAAAGATAATACTGCAATATGATAACAAAGTTCACCTTCAAACGTGTGCGTAGACACGTCAGGTGGAAGAGACGACGTGTGCCTGGCCGCGATTAAAATTTACACAAGCTGTCTTACGATATTGTTTCGAGGAAAAATATACCGCTTCTTATATCAAACTTTAGTTGTGTTTCATCATTCTGTCAAATAATTTTTGAACGGATGGCATTCTTGATTACATTTTGGAAGAGATATGATGGAAATAACGAGTGAAGTCAGTGGGTGTAATTGCTACAACGTAATAAAAAAACCCGTCTCTGTTGCACCAAAGCGAAATGAAAAAGAGTCATATCCAAAGACTAATAAATGCCACTATGGGATTTTTTAGTTTTGCTTCACCTAGAACAGTTACGTGAGGTATTGCTTCCCTGTATGAAAAACAAACGAGATTATCCGGATAATAACTAAAGTACTCCTTGGCCGGGAAAACGCGGAGGTCAGAGCTGACGTAGCCCCCAAACCAAACCAAACAATTTGATCAAACCCTGGACAATCTCTTGGCTAATCATATGTAGCGATATACGAGAAACATTGTGCAAAAAAAAATGTCCCTCCTTTTTGTTAACGTTTTTATAAAAATGGAATGAAATGTATAAAGGGACCATTCTATTTTACTCTAGAATCAAGGATAGAGTATAAACGAGAGAGATAATAACGAGAGATAAAAACCAAGCGTAGCCGACAAGACAACAAAGTCAATAACAGGAGCCGGATTTTCCAGTAGCAAATTAATCAAGGTGTCAGTACTGGAGTTTTGTATTTGTATTGAAATCAGGTTCGCATAAGTACGCAATAACCGGCCAATGATGGGATGAAACACACGATACAAGTGACCTTTAAGGAGGCCGGACATTGAAGAAAAAGCCTTCTAGTTTTCCTGACATGAAGTATAGATAGCCGTACAACTAACACTCTTATGTCAGTAGCAATTGTAATAAAAGTTGACCTATAGTTGGAGGAGAATAAATCGTAAAACGTGCTTGAAGAATTGAGGAGAGTCGAGACAAACTGCACGAAAAATACTTCGTGTAACGGAAGATGGAATATTTAGTTCGGGTTAATCCGATATCTGATAAAGAGGTTCTACTTAGTATCGTATATATATTTTTTCCTGAGTAAGATTGTGAGTAGATTTGGTTTCATTCACTTTCCTTAATCCTGCGTTTATTTTTATTTCTTTAGGAAACATAACTAAATAAAAAACGCTACAAAAAGTAAAAAAACTGGAACAGTCCTTTTTTGCCACTTCGTTTTCTTATCGTGCGTTATCGACTTGAAATGAAGTAATAAAATAATATTCAAATATTTTATGCCTTTTATTATAGTATTGGGCGTAAGCGTTCTCTATTTCAGTCCACCTGTCATTCCCTTGAGTATTATGCTTTCTTTATATTTGCCCTTTTTCCGATAACAGCCGAGGAAACCTGACATTGATGTAGATTATCTCCCTAATTTAGCTCATAAAATGAACTGTTTCTGTTTGTTTGTTTATTTTTTTTGTTTGTTTGTTTGTTTGTTTGTTTATTTGTTTGTTTGTCTGTTTGTTTGTTTATTTGTTTGTTTGTTTGTTTGTTTGTTTGTTTGTCTGTTTGTCTGTTTGTCTGTTTGTTTGTTTGTTTGTTTGTTTGTCTGTCTGTTTGTTTGTTTGTTTGTTTGTTTGTTTGTCTGTTTGTTTGTTTGTTTGTTTGTTTGTTTGTTTGTCTGTTTGTTTGTTTGTTTGTCTGTTTGTTTGTTTGTTTGTCTGTTTGTTTGTTTGTCTGTCTGTTTGTTTGTTTGTTTGTTTGTTTGTTTGTCTGTTTGTCTGTTTGTTTGTTTGTTTGTTTGTCTGTTTGTTTGTTTGTTTGTTTGTTTGTTTGTTTGTTTGTTTGTTTGTCTGTTTGTTTGTCTGTTTGTTTGTTTGTTTGTTTGTCTGTTTGTTTGTTTGTTTGTTTGTTTGTTTGACTTTGCTTTTTTTGTCCGTCTTGATTGACTGTCCTGTATCTTGCTCTAAACACTGACTAACATCTCCCTTTCGTTTCATTTCATTCATGTCCAGGTCGCCACGGGTCATATTCAGGTCGATAACTGTATCTTTGAACAAGGACACGTACAAGTCTCATCCCCTGGCAGCGTTAGCATTCGTTATTGTAGTTTCAATCATTCATTTATCATTCTACGATCTGTAGGCTTTAGTCGTGTGGAAAATTGCGAATTCGTCACTGACGACACTTCCGCTGTCATCATTGAAGGTATTCCACCAATCACGAGACAGAGACCTGTCTCTCGACCGGTCGAAAGCTGGATGGTCGCTAACGGAATCGATTCACTAGGACTTGAAGACTTATACGATTTATCGTTCTCTCACACCTCCGTTAATTCTAAGAATCGACACAAGAAAACAAACAAGGACCCTTCAAAAGAGACAACATCAGTAGGAAGCACTAAGAAAACCAAAGGTAGTAGCGCGTTGCTTAGAGACAACGATAACCAATCGAAAGGGAGCACAGGCAACCATGTTACCATGGTAACAAATGGCCACAGCTACCTTAATTCTGTGACAGACGGTGCTGAACCCCGTAAAGGGAAATACCAACTAGATATTCAAAGTAGAGACGTGATTCGTTCAATCCATGGCTGCGTGGTCAGAAATAATAACTTTAAGACATGTAAAGGTGCGGTGTTAGTGCGGCGACGAGGGCACGCGTGGATCGAATGTAACGAAATGGCGGGAATCTCTTACGGTATACGTTGCATGTCGGGCGCCAAAGTCGTTGTGTTGTACAACATGATTCACAACTGTGATTCCTCGGGGATATTCTTCCGAGAAAGATCTCACGGGCTCGTGGCGGGGAACGATATCTTTATGAACAAGGAAGCTGGTGTCGATATTCGAAGTGGCTCGGATCCCATACTGCAGCACAACAGGATACACAGTGGGAAGAGGTCTGGCGTGGTGATATTGGACCGCGGGAGAGGTCTAATACGGGATAATGATATCTATGATAATGCTGAGGCTGGAGTGTACGTCTTGTATCGTGGGAACCCTGTGGTCAAGTAAGTTAACATAACCTGGTTGTTAGACTCTCAATAGATCTAGGTAGTCTGGTTTGTACTGTTTTAACTTGCATGTTTGTTTGCTTGCTTTGCTGTAACCAGTGGTGTAGGAATGGGACGCGCCTGTCCCCTCCTAAAATCCATTTACCAATTTGAGAATTCCCGATATCCATCACAAGGGCAACGACCCTTTTTGTGACCTTCTCCCAATTCTGATTTCATATTGCATTTTAAGGCACAATCGTATCTGGTCAGGACAAGCCGCGGGGATCGCCATAACCGAAGAAGGGCGTGGTCACATTACCCATAACGATATCTGTGGAATGGAATGGGGTGGAGTAGACATCAGGAATGGTGGGAACCCTGTGGTATCTAATAACTGGATACGTGATGGTCAAGCAGACGGGATTGTTATTGGTGAAGGAGGAAAAGGCATCATTATGGATAACGATATTCTAGGTGAGGATTAAACGCCAAATACCAAATATCAGAGTTTCACATGTAATTGTTGCCAGTACCAATGGGTATGAATATTGCTTCCAAATATAGACCCCTTGCAGCACGTCGGAATGCAGCTCAATTTGGAGGACAAAACAATAGGTTCCAATGCTCCGGAGATTGAAATTCCTTTGTTTTGTCCTCCAAATTGAGCTGCATTTCAACGTGCTGCAAGGCAGAGGGGTCTATACTACTCTGCCTTCTAGTTTTGACTTGGTTTCTTTTTGTTCTTCTTTAACAGCCAACAGCGGGTGTGGTATATGGCTACTCACGATATCCAAGCCTGTTATTTACGGCAACCGCATCGGCAAGAGCGGCGATAGTGGAATATCCTTTGTGAGCAGTATTGACGTCATCCATGAAAACCAACAGCTGAGCTCACAGTTCGTTCAACAAGAACAGGATCAGGTCAGATAACATCAATAAAACAGAATCAAACATAGTATTTCCTTTCCCCAACTTCATGCCCCGTTTCATTCTTGTTTTATTCTTGTGTAATTTTATTTGATCAAAAAGCGACAAAATGACTGAGTGCAGTTTCCTCTATTTTTGGAACGCAAGTGACGTCAGAGCCGCCATCTTGTTTTTTTTTTACAAACCAACATGGCGGCAGATTTTGTTTTGTGCCTTTTATCCTCCCGAGAAGGGATAAACGCGAAGATTACTGTACTATTAACTCGCTAGGGGTCAACAGGAGTTGTATAAGCCTAGAAAACCTTGAACACGTGGCGTATCCGAGTCGAGTGTTACCGTGAATTCTCAGGGGAGGGGAGGGTAAAAAAGGAAGAGCACAATGCGTATCTATCGATTCAGCGAGTGTTAGTCTGCATGACTTCTCGAACGCCCTCTAGCATATCACAGCATATACTGTACACTCTTACATTAATTCTAAGTACAAGACTGAACCGGAAACTTGTATAAGTCTAAATCTAAATAACACATTTTGCCCGAGAAAAAAAGTGATTTATATTTTTCTAATATCCACCTTTTCAGGATATAGTTTTGATATTGGTCAACACCTCAAAGTAGCTTTATTATATTGCTTTTAAAATTAAAGGATTTAAAAGGGAATCCAGTACACGTACAGAAGACTAGTGCCTTCTGATATAACCACTCAAGCTAACATTTCTCGACCAATGATAGCGCAAATAGTGTCAAAGATATTTTATGAAATCTTATTTTGTCCGCTATTTACCCTTAGCGTAAGATTTAGTCTACAAGATGTTTCCTTTCCATTAAGCCATCGGACAAACATTGCCTCGGGTCTTATTTTACGTATCGCTTATCAGTGAAAAACAAAATACAACCCCTGCTTTGCGGATTTTCCTATCTAAGCTGTCTTTTCTCTTTTCTGTGAACGAGTCTGTTATCAGAGCAGCCCGGCATGTCGGTTAATCTATGGAAGATTTAGAAAAGCTTAGTATCTAAGATTTTCTTTTTGAATTGAGGAAGTGCCGTTTCTAGAATATTAGATGGGCTTGTCATTCCAACTTGACCTTGCTTGTTTTGAGGGATGTAATATCAAGATATGAAAGCTAAATATAGTAGCACTGAACTATATTTGTAAGCAAGGGGGCGCGGGAGATTTTGATCCAGGTAGTGACTGAAAAACACAAAAATATTGGACGAATATAAAAATGAAAGTGTTAGGTTTTCCTGCCCCCCCCCCCCCCCCGGATCCAGTGTTGAGGGGCAGCAGTGTCCTTGCCATTACGAACATCATGTCAGAATATAATAAATGTTCTCTTGCGCTTTACAGGAGCAGCTCCTTCAACCGTTATTCTACGATGAAGACATGACATCATCGTCCAATTTTGATGACCATGATCATACCTTGGATTTCACAGGTAGCCTGGCCAGTCCTTATTAATACTACCGGACCTTTTATCTGACTATCTGGCTTTTTATACTCGTAATACCTCAGTTTCTACTACTATATTTATTGTTACCACAAGCTCGATCCGACTTCGCCCAACGCTGGCCCGGCCGATTTTTCCCATAATGCTGAACCAGATTCAGCTCTCTTCCTCTATATATAGCGATGTTTAGCTCTTTTCCTATTTAATTTCCTCTTCGATACTGCGATATTGAAGTATCATGCTCGTTGGAACAAAACCCTGTCCATAAACATATGTGGATCACTTGGTATAAACCACTTCAACACCTTAAAAACCCTGGCTTACTCAGAGATCAGCAACTCCCTAACGCCCTATTTAAACCTCAAAGACCTGTTCTCCTAGTGCGCACCTTCGAGGAATCGCAGTTTGTTTTGTGCGCAATAATATTAAATCAGTGCGCTATCGAGATCCATTGCGCAACTAACGAAATCCATTGCGCAACTGTGCACTATCCATTGCCCAACTGTACGAAATCCATTGCGCAACTGTTTTGCAACAAGCGTGCACAGTGTTTGTAGTGTCAACAACATGAATCGGGGTGGCGGGAAGGAATTTAAAAATGCATGTTTAAATTTTAGCTTGGTAAATATTTCCATTTTTTTCTCATTAGGTCCAAGACCGGACAAGAACTACGCCACTATAGATAATAATAAAATATACGACAATGCTGGCCACGGTATTCACTTCTGCGCCAATGAAGGACTTCTAATTAGGGACAATAATATCCATAGCAACAAGGGCTGCGGTATCAGTATCGTCAAGCCAGCGGACATCACCATTCAGGACAACGGTATATGCAAAAACGAGGGATCCGGCATCAGCATCGATACCAATTCTTCGGCTAGTATCCATGGTAATGGTATCTATGGAAACCATAAACATGGTTTACACATATCGGGGAAAGGAATTATCCGAGAAAATGACGTGTTTTCGAACGTGTTGTGTGGGGTCCAAATCTGTGGTCCTGGAGACCCGTTCGTGACGCGCAATCGCGTGCAGTCCACAAAGCATCACGGGATTGGTATTATGGAAAATGCGCGAGGTTTCGTTGAATGGAATGATATCTATGAAAGCAAGGTAGCTTCACTATACCAACATCCTGAAAGCACCACACACTTGTACAATAATAATGTTGTTCAAATCAAACTCGCTGAGTCCAAGCTGTTTTGTATGTACGATACAGAATCCAAGACTTGTAAACTGGACGATTCAGTTGACATGGAAGGTGAACCTCCTCGACCCAGGTCGAGTAATATTAATAAGATAAACGAAAAATCGAACAAGTTTACGTCAGCTAATTCATCTAATGCTTCAAACATCGTCTCTATGTACACGGGATGTCACGGGAGAACACGATTTTGCGTGATCTCGTAACACTGTCTCTGTACATGGAATGTCACGGGAGAACACGATTTTACGTGATCTCGTAACACTGTCTCTGTACATGGAATGTCACGGGAGAACACGATTTTACGTGATTTCGTAACACTGTCTCTCTGTACATGGAATGTCACGGGAGAAAACAGTTTGCGTGACCTTGTAGCATTTTCTCACAGAGAAACACAGTTCTCTATCAACAGATATTGGTTTGAACAGAGATACAAGGCAAGAATAGGCTCCCTCGATGCAATTCAAATATATATTTATAAGACTGACAACTGAAATCCTTAGAAAAAACAGTTAATAGAGATATGGAAGAACTGCATTTACCCTGATGAAGAACTCCATGAAAACTGGACTGTTTGTATATTTATAAATAAAAAAGAATTCTAAAGTAGATAAAGAACTTGTGCATCTAGCTGACTATGCAGGCTAGTAGAGACAAGAAAATGTATTTATTGAGAAAGTTAGGTTTGATAGACTGTTGCAATTTTAGGCATGACATAGATGTTTGTTCCAATGAGTGGCTATAAGCATTAAAATACAAAATCAAAGATACATATATAGATTGTTTGGTTCATCAGACCATTATGACAAAAGGTATTATCATTTTGCAAAGCCTAAAAAGATTCGAGAGAGCATGGTGCACCACATAAAGGCTTGCCCTTTCTCCACGCTAGTCATGAATATTGGTATCACATAACACAACTCCCATGCTGGTTTTTAACGGGGCTATAAAAAACAGTGTTCCATTCACAGAATTCATTCATGTTTTACAAGACTTTTTGTTAGAGCTTACAATCATATTTTTTCACAGAGCCAGTGACTCAAACCTTTTTTTCAAGCATAGTTATAATAGTATAATAACTATGTTTCAAGCCAACATCTTAGCATATTTAGCCTGTGTGCAGCCTCTGTTTAGCCTGACTTGAACTCTTAACCAGAGTTAAAGTTGGGCTTCACTCAGGCTAAGCATTTTTAAAATATTATTTTTCTCCACCCTTGAGGAAAAATGCTGGTTTTACCCTGGTCTAGGATCTAGACCTACTATAGATGTGCTGGTGCATAATTTGAGCCTAATTGCCAAACCACCAGATGAAATATGTCATTATATACATAAAAAGATTGCACAACTGTATAGAAGAAAACCCTCGTTTTTTAGTACATTTACATTAAGTATTTTGTACAAACTCAGTCATCTAACACTCACCCATGAAGTCTTGACAGACATCCATCCATCTTGTAGCATTTATGAACTGAAACTGTTGGACAAGAATTTTATAACTTCAATTAATCCAAATCACTGAGAAAAATGTAAAACAGAATTGAATTATAAAGGTTGTTGAAACCATTAAGCATTCAAAAAATCTACATACCTTTTGAACAACTACATCCACTTCAACATGCATTCACTTGTAATTCGTATAATGTTGGGATCCCTGTGTACTAAAAGCTGCGAGTAACCTAGAGAATACTACATTTACTTCCTGTCTGAACCGGAAATTGGAGCCTTACATCTAGTCGAGGCCAAAATATTCCCTTACTAGATTATTTTCTTGGCTGATAATAAAACGTATTTTACGGCCATTAAAGAGTACATTTTGAATCATGCCTGGGGTAGAGAAATACATTTTGAAGGTAAAAAAGAAGTTAACATCAAACGAGCTTGAAGAAAGAAAGGTAAAATTCAATAAATAACTCGATAAATCCTGAAAGAAATGTAGTAATTTTGACGACAAAATTTGTGGAACTAACGTTTGAATGTTCTGTGTTTTCTCTTTAGATTTTAAAATATCTAAGGCACTTAGATCAGCTAGAAGTTAACGTAGACATCTTAAAGGTAAACTAGGATGTATTATTCTTTAGAAGTAAGACATTTTGTGTAGCTTTGAATCGGGTTTTATTATTTTTATGTTGAATCACGTCTTCGCAAACAAAGCAGATTGATGCATGAGTTGAAGCAGTCATTGGAACGGATTATACTTATATCTTGTGCGATGAAGGGGAATTATTCACTTTTTATGAGACTTTCACTATCGTGGTTTCTCATAGAATCCTAGAAGATTATTCCAAGAAAAATATTCTGTAATCTAACGACAAATACACGAGGGAAATGTGTTGATAAATACCCTCGTTATGTAAGCTAAAATATCAAAACACATTACAATCTGGAACTGTTAATTCAAACTGCCTGGTTTGTATTTATTTAGTCTTGGCTTTGTAAAATTATTGTATTTTTCACGTTGTTGTTGATATTTACGTTTTGTAAGATATTTCGAGATCTTTATGACGGCTTATTGTATATCATTATCTTATTAACACGTACAGAATACTGGTATTGGAAAAATAGTAAATGGATTGAAGAAGCATGAAGGTCTTGTTTGTGATGCAGCAAGCAATCTAGTCACAAAATGGAAAAATGTTGTTATAAGTAGCCAGAATATGGAAAATACCAAAGAGAGTGTAGAACAATATTCACCTTCATCAATGTCGACGAAATTAGCAGGATCGTCATCATTATTGAACAGTGAAATTGAAATTGAACAACCTGAAATACAGCGAAACAGAGGAAGTGAAATAAACGGAAGGGAAAAGAAAGAAAGGGAAAAAAGAAAACCAGAAAAGGACAATCCAAAAAAAACAAAGGTATTTAATATTCATTAACATATTTATATATTATTTGTATATATATACTCACTTGATGCTGAGGAAGCATGTATATATTTGTTTCGATCGTGTTTTAAGCATCAGGGCTTAGAATAAAAGCCGCTCAGTTTATGACTGGCCAAATTAGTTATATATAGCTCACCTCATTTCTGGCTCAGTATTACTGGTCAAGATGACCGGCAAGGCAAATATTTCACCAGACAATGTCCAAATCTGGCCAGTCATTGTCCGCACAGAGGAACAGCCATTATTTTTTTAAAAGCCCTGCTGATATGTACTATATCTGTTTTGGCTGTACTGCTTTGTCATCAATTAGGATATGACAAGAAAATGAAAAAGTGAAAGGCAAATAAACGAAAAGAAACTGTAATTTAGAGGTTGAACATCATCATGAGGTTTTCTTACGAAGTTTGTTATAAATATCAGTTCCTACTCATAAGTTTGAAAGTTTGAACCTTTAATTTTTTTCCTCTCTTATCTCAGCGTTTACATGTAATAATAATTGGCTGTGTGTAGCTTTATGTTTGTTATTATTTTGTGTGCACCTGACTTCCGGGGATTTTCCCTGAGTTTCCTGCATTTCCCGACTTCAGGAAAGGCTGTCTAAGACCATGTCTGTTTAGGAATTCCACATTATTTTGTAAAATTTGAATGTTCTAGCTGTCAGTTATTCTACATTTTGATCTATTTTTTCCTACTGATCATTTATTGTAAGGAAATATCAAATAACAAGTTTCATGGAAGCAGGTCTGTTATCTAAGAAAGTTTACTGAATAAGCATTTAATACTGGGATTTAACTGGAGACTTTAAAAAAACAAAACTGAAAGTCTTTTGCCATTTAGTTACATGTACATTTACATGAAAATAAATGTAATTAAGCCTGCGTAGCGGCAAGAATGGAACCATTGGTGTACTATAGATTAGTTAAGAACCATTAGTTAATTTTGATTCCCAATGAAGAATATAAGTTTTCCCGAAAAGTCAATTTTATTTCAAAGATTTTTTCCAGCTCATCTGTAATTGAAGGGGTTATAATGAAAACGGGTGAAGTGACTTAGGGTTTTTTTTAAGGGTGATTATGAGAATTCGCTCAAATCGTTTCAAAATTGCACCAAACAACTTCTTTTTGTTTAGATATCGTAGTTTGGTATCCATTTTTCCATGATTTCATTATTATTATGGAATAGTCTGTTCTTTCATTCAAAATATAATCTAGAAAAAACAATACATAATTAATAAAGCTACTAACACTTTGTGGTAAATGGTAAACAGGTCCAATATTTTGCATACTATATATACCGGTAGCTCTTATTAATCAAGCTCGAGGTCCATATTGTAAGTTATAGACCAAGTTTTTTCCACTGCCTTATGGTCCAAGCACGTAGCGCGCATGGGCCATAAAAAAAAGTGAAAAAACAAGGACCCATAAGTTACGGACCGACCAAAGGTTAATATTTATTATATGGTAAGGCTAGGAAAGACTTTGATTTTTGGTCCATACCTTAAGTTATGGACTGCAAATTGACCAATCATAGCTTGGGAAATTACCTTGCTATATAATGAGTATCAATTATTAGCCTTTTTTAAAATTAACATTTATTATTTTTAGCAATGTTTTTGTTATTTTTTCAGTTTTTTCTTCCCCTTTCTTTTCATTTTTCTTGTTTTGAGTTGTTTTATTTCTATTTTTTTTAATATTATCTTATTTGTTTATCAAAATCCTTATCTTATTTTATCAAATAAATATTTAATATTATTGCTGTCTTCTGATTCACAGGCTCCATCTCTTCAACTCTGTGATATATCATTTGGTTGTGAAATAAGTAAAGAAAGTTTGAAGCCGAAGAAAAAACATCGACCAAACCCCACCACGTCATCATCTTCTTATTCTTCTTATCGCCATAGCAACCAGGAAATCAATGACCATATGTCAAGCCCCTACTTACCCCCTCTACCTTCAGTAGCATCCGTTAATGAAGCTCTTCTACCTGATATCCAACCAACGTATAAACCATCTCGACTACCATCCTTTGATGATTCTCCCATCAAGAAACGAGGAGGTACCTATATATGTATATATAAAAAAATCAAAATAATGGTTACTATAAATATATATATATATTGTTATACCCTGCAGGAATGTGATATTTTTTCATAATAAAGCTCCTTTATCTTGGTGCAAATTAATTCCCATATACAGACCATGTGCCAAACCCCTTAAGTGTCATGTTTTTGTTATGGTTCTTTGCATAGTTTGAGAAGTCATAATATAAATATGGATATCATAACCCAAACAAAGAATCTTATAATTTCTCAAGAGAATGAAATCTGATCTGAATTAGCAAAACAATGTAATGCCCATGGCAAACAAACGAATAAGGTCTATTGTTAAACACTGGTGTCAAGCCGCATATTATATCATATACAGATGTGATTGTTAAATACCTTATAAACATGCAAAGCAATGATTTAATGTTTAGGAATCATCGAAGGAACGTTTGTTGGGGAAATCAAGTCAAAGAAGTCAAAAACACAAGTTTTCTCAGGAAGAAAAAATCCTGCCTCCTGTGGAAGTGAGTTGTCATTCCCTTTCAGAGGATTATTTCTTTGGGATGGAACTGAAATATAACATCATCTGGTCTAAAGTGGGAAATGCCCAAATGAATATATGCCCAAATGAATATAATTATAGTATTGGTTGTACAACATTACTCATATTGGGCTTGTTTCTTTTCTTTGCAGTTGTAACTTCACTATTTGATAGCTGTATTAGAGTCTTACTAGAACACATTGATGGTAAGATATATTATGTACAAACATGGGATAGTGGGATGGATGGGTGCATAATGGATGGATGAATGGGCAGATACTGTATGAATGGAAGGATGGGTGGACCTGTAGATGGATGGATATAATGGATGGATGAAAGAATGGATGGGTAGATAGATGATCTGGATGGTCAAGCCTATAATCTCCTTTGCTACTTAGCTGATCGAGTAATCTTAAATGAGATCATGTTACATCAAATAATTTTATCATCTGTTCTTATACAGCCCTTCACGACACTGGTGGTGTACCATATGATATTTTATTCCCTGTATTATCCAAGTAAGTATATTATATATATGCATCAAATGAGACCTCAACTGTTTCAATGTTCTTCTCTCAACCAAGCGTGTGCCTATACTATCCCCCTACCATCACTTTTAGTAAATGTTGTGATTTTCCCCCTGCAGGTGCAACCCCCATCAGCTGTTACATCTAGAGGAGTGTAATCCTGTGAGTATAATATCAGTCACTTGGTGTGTTGTTCTATCAAACATACAGTACATCAGTCATGTTTTGCTCGTGCACACAGTATCAAGAAGAAACACAGAATGCAGTTTCACTTTTCTGATCAGGATCATAAAAATCTGGAGACATATTTTGACCGTACAGCTCTTAATATAAGAGTTTTCAGACATTATCTTTTCAGACTATAATTAATTAACATGTCATTATCTTAATTTTTTTTTTTTTTGAAAGTAATGCCTCAAAGGATAGCAAAGTTCTATTTCCAAGAGAGTCCAATGACAAAGCTGTGTTGATGGAAGCTAATGAGAAATCTTTTGTTAAACACAGCTGAAATTTAAAATCTATGATTGGAACCCTTTCAGCCTGTAATCACTTTTCTTCCTCAACCTCACTGCCCCTTTAATCCCATAATTGCTTGGCAGACATCTCTAAACATAAATAATTTTAAATTGCAGTATTTCATTGAAGAATCAGATGAACTATGGCAGGCTCATTATCGACGTGAATTCAAATGTGAGAAAAAAGTTGAAGATCTTTCATGGAGAGATTCTTATTTGGTATGTACCATGACTGTCATGCAAAGAAGACACAAATTTGTTAAGTAGTTTTCCATCTCACACTCATGATATTATTTACTGAATGTGATGAAATAGATAAAATGCCAAGAAAGAGATGAAAAACTTGAAAAAATCAACGCCAAGATATCTGCAGCCCAGGCAGCTAAGAAACCAGGTAAAACATAACAAAGAATACCAAGAAATATCAAATAAAAAAAACAAAAAATTCAATCCACTCACTATTCATTTCATTTCATAATTTCATTCACTTTTTCTTTCTCCCTTGCCCATCCTTCCCACCATTTGTAACATTTTTCTTTGTTTTGCCATGCCAAGTTCTCATTCTCAAAAAAATCTCTCCTCCCATTCACTCTTCTCCATTTGTCCACTTTTCTCCCATTTCCTTTCCATGTACGTTAAGACAAGTCTATCTAAATCTTATACTGACAACTTTTGAATCATTTCACTCCCAGAGCGACAGGTCAAGTTAGCTTATGTGATGACAGAGGCTAAACCACCACCTCAGATCCGCAGAAAACAGGCACGTTACGGTACAGGACACGGCATAGAGATGATACCCATTATGTCACCAGTTAAACGCTCATCTGCTCCAAAATCATCACACTCATCATACTCATCACACTCATCACACTCATCACACTCATCAAAGCCAAGTAGTCATGTGTCGCAATTGTATTCTGCTGCTCCTGCTCCTGTGCCGCCAACTAGAAGATCAGGTAAGATAATGGCATAAATACACAGACAAGCATGCACTCTGTGTAAAGATAACTTGATAAAATGATGAATGTATGTGATGTGCAGGAAAAGATCATTTACTTTATGACCTTTCGGACTTTGTGTGTGGAGCATTATCATGGCTGAGGTTCCATATTTAGAAAACTGTCCAAAGAAAATGTCTCCTTTCACCTTGAGTTCGAACACAATGTTTTACCAAGTTTGTGCTCGATTTGTGTGAACATTCAAAGGACCCTAGTGATCCATGTGAAGGGAAGTTCACAGGCATTTAAAACACACTCAAATCTCTTACAGATGATCAATACCAAGGACTTGTATTTTTTTTTCCAGGCCCAGCACCAATGATGAAGAAAACAATGAAACTGTTAAAGAACCAGAGGTAGGACATGTGTCGGTTCATTTGTGATGATTTGTGTGGGTGTAGTGATGTCAACTTATTACACAAATCACAATACAGACATGCTGTGCTGTGATGGTCACAGTTCCAAGTGCAAGCATTTCGAATACACAAGCAGTGATTTCTTGTGTTGTGATTGGTTTAAAGGATGGTGTCAGTTATGGACCGAGATGGTGTCATGCATGTGCCATTCCGTTTCTCAGTAATCAAACCATCTAGTATATCAAGTCCTCCCAGAAAAGATATCAGTGAAAATCCTCCAATCAAATCTTCCCTTTGATGTCCCTGACAACCACATGCAGTTGCAGAGTTTAAACTTTTACCATAAAAATTATTAATTATATAGTAACATTTCTTCAATTTGTCTTTTCTACAGAAACATAGCTGGAGCACAGATCAAGAGAAGATAGAAGCTATGCATTATGGTAACAGATTAGAATATCCTTGCAAAGCAAGTTAATCCAACTTTCTGAGCAAGAGGGTAATATTTTGATAATAATGTCCACGGATTCCTGCATGTATCATGTCTCAGGCCTCTGGAACTCATTTTGGAATACAAAACAATCTCTCTCCCTGTCCCTCTCAGCAATAAAACCCATACTATTTTAAGCTTTTGTTCCAAGAACAAAAATATCTTTGCCCACAACACAAGGATTCTGTATTCTTGGGTCTCAGTAGACATTTGGGTGGCAGAATTACACTTATTATGAAGTGATGTAGGCTACATTTAGGGTGGAGAGAGATAGAGAGGAGCCTGATAATAGTAGCTGAATGGTTTTACGTAACCTGGGAAACAACTAGACTAGAGTGATATTATTTGACCCATGAAACAAAGTTGTACAATAGCCCACTTTCAATAATCTGGTTGAGTGATCACACACAAAGCAATTAAAGATAAGGCTCTGGGGAAACAATGAAGTAATCCGAATATATTCCTTTATTTCCCCGGAGCCTCGTCTTGAATTGCTTTGTGTGTGATCGTTCAACCAGGATATCAAAAGTGGGCTACTAGTGACTAACAGTCAGAGAAAACAATGGAATTAATGTCTACTAACGTCTACTAACGTCTACTATGTCTGCTAATGTCTATAATTTATACTTATACTGTTTTCCTGAGCCAAGTAGAATCACTGTCAGTAATAGACCTTTTTCCGAACTTGCTTGTATGATCACAAAACAATGGTTTCAAGTCGGCCTTCATAAATAAAAGAATCAAGTTCAATCTCGACTTGGAACCATTGTTCTAGATCTTCCAAGCACATTCGGGAAAGGTCTATAGGTTACTCAATAATTATTTCCATTGTTTTCTGTTACATAAATTTGACTGTTACACATTAACAAGTAATAAGTTTCAAGGGTTGAGTAAAATCACTCCAATAGATCCTGGAAGGAGAATAATATAATAATTATAAACTAGATTTCAAAATTTCATATTATCACAAAATGTGGTAATTTATTATCTGGAGGTATTAATATAGCGTTAATTTCTAAAATTTCTTTAAATATATCCATTTCTTTGTTAGTATGTATGTATGTGTGTGTATATATATTATTATAATTATTATTATTATTATAGCAATAATAGGAATATTATACTATGATCAGTAGCCTTCATGTATATCCAAACACAAACCATCAGTTAGATCTGTTGGCAAATCAGTGACACATGCTGTTTTCTAGACCCACAACTGTGTACTGTAATATTGTACTGAACCGTGATTGCCACACTTTCTTTCTTTAAAAAATAAACCTTCAACTTTTATTGATACCCTGGGCTGATCTAAGTCAGGGTATGACTTACCC
This sequence comes from Anthopleura sola, assembly GCA_023349425.1. Taxonomy (NCBI): domain Eukaryota; kingdom Metazoa; phylum Cnidaria; class Anthozoa; order Actiniaria; family Actiniidae; genus Anthopleura; species Anthopleura sola. Next base: position 4,664,474 of record JALHLI010000008.1, read on the forward strand.
ACAAATCACACTGGAATTTAGCTCGTTAAGAGTTTCGTGGAGGGAGGAAAACTGGAAAAAAAACTGGGAAAAAAACTGGGAAAAAAAGCTAGAATCAAAGGGGAAACCTAAGAGACCTCAGAGGTGAGAGGATAGTGCACTATTGCTATGCCAACCTTGATTCCACAGTGGTTTGTGTTATGATATACGCAGGCTATAGGATCAGTCTCATCTGCCCCTTAGGATTAGCACACCAACATTCAAAATATCAATTGTAAATATTATGAATATTTCTTGCCCCTGGAAAGAGATGAAATATTTTGAAACTAAAAAATAATAAATTCGTATCAATAGCCAGAAAGATGTTTGAGGAACTGAGTATCAATAATAGATGAATAGACCAAATCCCCTAATGTGTTGTTAGTATTTACGATTCCACCTAATTGAAATCTTTTAGGAATAAGATACTTTATATTTTGTATTTCAAAATCATGTGGAAATGAAATGAAATTTTTGGAACAAAAGTTTTTCTTCCCAGAGGTTTTGAGTAACTTGCCTGGGTAGAAATACACATAGTAACGTGTTAGCTGATTAGGTCTAATGGTACTGTAATTTTCAATACTAAGTTATTCTCACTACTGAACTCCCAACTGGGAGAATATCATTCTGGAAATCTAAACCTATTTTTTTTCAAGCCAAGTTTAAATGTTTGCACAATTTTTGTTCTTTCTTTAGCCATATTTTTCCCAATATTAATTCTTAAATTTCACTGATTGAATTTACACCATTAATGATTTCTTTTCATATAAAATTCCACCCCCTCCCATTTGGTTCTCCTCTGTTTTCCTCTTGGGATACCTGTGTTATTTGCTGTTTCCATAGCAACCTAAGTAATACACGGTTATTTACATCCCTTGCAAATTTTTCCCTAGTGGGACAACTGTGTTAGCAATCTAAAATGCAAGGGAATTTTTCTTCCCTCATTTATGCTATTGGGATACCTGTGTTATTTTGAACGTTTCTATAGCAACCTAAGAATGCAACAGCATTGCAATTTTATTGATATTATTCTGACCAATGAAGTAGAGCCAGCCTTTACAGCTATGATTCCCTGTTCAAGCACCACCAAGCACATTCTGTGTTAGTCCTCAGAAGGAATTTTCCATTACAAATTTTGGATCCACTTGAGCAACTTTAGCAGCATAGAAGGCGTGCATCACTGTCAACACTAGCTGCATGTTGGTGAATTCAAGCTCCTTTGGAACAAGATTACAACAAAGACTTTACTCTCATAATTCTATGGTGATGAGTTACAGTAAATTTCAATATCATGCAAATCCCAAAGTTGTGAGTTGCCTATTGGAATTTGTTTTTTCACTGCCATCAGATAAGAATATAAAAAGAACTGACTGATTATTTTGATTGATGCCAAATTTAAGCTTGCAGCTACTAAGTTCAATTAATAGTGTAGACTGCGAAGATGCAGAGAGCATGCATCACATTGGGGGGCAGCTATGCAGAGACATTAGAGTTGCACAGGGTAAATGGGTCTATCCGCAACTGTGCCATAACATTTTGCACCATGATCAAACATACTGTAAGTGGCTTAAAATTTTAGAAATTTGATTTGTTCTGCTGCATAAGGCATGATACTGTTCTCAAATTATCACTTCAAAACTAGCCTGCATAGCAGTCCCCCTCTGCCCCTCCCCCATAGTGCCACTACCCAGGCTACTTCAAAAGACTGTTTACTAACCTGTCTGTCAAATGGTCCACCTGGAGCAGGTGAAAACAGAAGAATGATTTTTTTATGCCCATCATCTGACGAACCTCTTAGATAAGAGAACCTGTATTGCCATAGCAACGTCTGTAACAAAAATGGTAGTATAAAGAGTTGGTGACCATGCAACATATTTGACACTACGACCTTGCATATTATAATAAAGAGCTATTGTATCTCTGTAACCTAATGATATCTGGGTTTTGGTAACCTCCTGTGCAGACCTCCCTAAGTTTGTCATGCAACACTTTTTCGGGGGGAAGCGTTGCACGAAGACCCTAGTCACACAAACTGCTAACAAACTGATAAAATAAGTAGAAAGTGAGAATCTGGCTTCTGAGCAAAGCTATGACAAGTCAACCAGTTCATATTCAGAACATACTACTGACTGTGTTCTCTTTCTGACTCCTTCAGTTACATTGCACTCACCCGATCCTCTGCACTGTACAGTCTTAAGCCACGCTTTAAGTCCAGTACGAGTTTGACAGCACGGCTATGCCACTTGCCAGGGAATGTCCGACACTGAAAGGAAAGATATATTATCCTCATTAACTGGACTAAGGCTGACATCCTTCAAACTGTGTCCATTCTTATCTGATATTTTATGGGATACAATTCAAGGTGGAAAAAGGAGCAGAATTCATGTGACTGTGCAAAATTGTGTCTCCCTCTACTTCTCCATCACTGCACAGAATCAAAGACATCCAAACACTAATCACAGTATGTGGAATTACTGATCATATGAGAGATCAAAATTCTTGAATGCATTACCGTCGTGGTCACAGAACTCCACATTGACTGTATGGTTTTCACAGTCAAGTGAGCTCTGCCCTTAGCTAGTGAGATGAGAAAGTAGTGGAACATATAGTTAGATAATTGATACTGTATCTATGCTCATCATTGAACTAACCTCTACTTGTGCAACAGAGATATGAGTAGCACGATGTACACTGTTAGCAAGGTCCATGCAGTCAGCTTGTGTATCTACAAACAATTCGGCAGTCAAAAAAAGCTTGCAATATAAATGTTTCTAAATTGTGTAACAATCTACTATTATTCACTTGGTTCACAAATTACATCCTTACCAGGGGTGTAGCTAGACCTTTTCTTAGTATATGCACAAAGAGTTATAAAAAAAATTTAAAAATTAAAAATTTTAAAAAGCGTTATCCACAGGGAGCCCAATTTAGATAAAAGTAAAAGGTGGAAATAGAATCGGATAAGAAAGTCGAGTTTAATATTTTTTTAAATTCCAGGTCAAGATAATGTTCTCTATAATACGAACAAGCAAAAAAATCCAGTAAAAGAATGCACTAGAACATTTTTTTTTGTGTGCGCACGACTTGGGCTTCCTGTGTTATCAAGAGTACTAACCAACACTGAAATAGCAGCTCTCTCCCGTACAGGTTTGAATGTAAAAACTGTTTTCTCTCTTGTCGAGAAGTTCATCTTCCTGTTAAAGGTATAATCAACATGAAGATAATTAAAGCTACGTTATAAATGAATACTTAAAAAAGATGTGATACAATGTGCATCAACTGAAAATTCCAAGAGACTATTAATTTTATGAAATTAGAGTGACCAATATCCCAGTTACACAACATCAAACCTAGAATAACCACTGTTATTATTGCAACACACTGATAGAGACAACCATCACCACAGTCTGTGAATCAATCACTGAGTGCATCATTACTACTTGACCAACCAGAATGCTTGGAACAGGGACCACAGAGCAGGGGGGCTGGGGGGCTTTAGCCCCCCCAATAATGGGAGCATGCCCCAAACCCCCCTAGGTGTTCCAGTATTTGGTGGTCGTTAGCCCCCTCCCCCTCCCCCCCCCCCCCAATCAAAATTTCGCTCCGCGGTCCCTGTGGAAATGGCAATGTCACATGTGTCAAGAGTGAATCCAGGATTTTCTTCAGGGAGAGATGTTGCATTGGAAGGGGAAGTTATTACAAAGTCAACCCAGGGAGGGGTGCACCCTTAGAGTCAAAGAGAAAAAACATTATTTTGTATTGGTTATCTTTGAAGTAGGGGTACAAAGTCAACGAAGTTTCTCTGAGGAGGGTGTGCACCCCCTTGCACCTTTCCTCCCCATCTGCCCATGGTCCTTAAAATACATACCCGACAAACGTGGAATACAATTTCCATTAAATTAAAAGTGATCTCACTTTGAAGCCAATCTCGTGTGACGACCTGTAAAGATCAGGAAAAAAATTAGTGATAAATTATTCTGATAATAACTAGCAATGAAACTAATTTAGACCACACCTGTGTGTGGAATTAAATGAATATAAATGAACCTTAAACACTTCAGCAAAATAGTATATTACTCTGTTTATTTCATTGTCATTAATGAGATATGGATGTGCAACTCCGACCAGAAGATGATCCGGTACGAAGTGCTAAGAGGGAAAATGGTTGCTGTTCAGAAAAATCAACCCGACTAAAAGGGGGTGGGCGGGTGGGTTCCGCATAGACTGTATTCGATTTCTTGCTCAATAACTAATGCAAGAGCATCCTTTTTCTTTTATACAATACACAGCAACCAATGAGGGAGCTTGTTAGTCTCAAGGGAACTTTCTTCCCGTGAGGAATGTCATTAATGTTCTTGATTACGCCATAATATAAATATGCAAATGACTTTGCATAGTATGTGATTTACAGAACTTTAATAATTAATCGTTCGAGTAAAAGAAGTATTTGCATACCGGAGGCATTTCGAATAAGGCTATTTCACAGCCTTTAATCGCCATGAATTTGCGTTTCCATACATTCCAGTGCGTGGTTGATTGGATTCGTTCCCAGACCCAGCACATGTGGACTATCTGCTCGGCTGAAGGTAGTGACGAGTTGGACATGTTAATCTAAACACATGGAAACAACAAGAAAACATATTTCAGAAGGAATGTATAGTCATTATGGCCTATTTTAATGCCTAAAGGTGTGGTAATACATGCAATAACATTGGTGGAAGTTACAGAACACATGTTGCCTGCTATCAAAAGACCACACATGAAGACCTTCTGGTATGTTGTCAATATTATGTTGGCACTCAGCGCGCAACAAAGTTTTCTTTGCAGCAAAAATGACAAATAGCTTCTACTCTTAGTATATCCAACAGAGAATTTGTTATGCTTGGTTCATCACATGGGCAAGATTAAGTAGCATTACTGGCACACAAAAAAACCTCCCTAAATAGGGTTACATGGGATGACAATGGTTTTGATCTCAGTACAGTGTATCCAATGGAGTTGAGCTTAAGGGAATTACAGTGGCTTAGCCCCGAGGGTTAGCACCGAGGGGCTAACCCACCAGATACCGCTTAAGGCATTTCTGACAGTCCTCCGCTATATTCACTGGTTTCTTGTTCTCAACTTACTTTGCATAGATACAATAGCTTGTTATCCTTCGCTGCACATGAAAACTACTGTGTTTATACAAAGTGCCCTTCGGATTTGATGCAAATGAGCCAAATCGAAATGCTTTATGGGTAGTGAGAAAGTAGCGTAAAAGAAGAAGCCAATCAAGTAAAATGTCTATAAACAAGTGAGTTATTTTACCGACTGATCCAGCAGCATAGATATCCTGTCTTTAATGGCTGTATACCAGGATAACAGTTCACCACTATTCTCACTGTATAATACGACTGACGCACCACCATCCATTGAACTTACTTCAAATGCGTTGGACCTGATACACAACACAATAGCTAATTAATGTAAAGCGGCTTTTGTCAGAAGCCAAAACCTGAGGAGGCATACACAGCTTTTTAGAAAAAAAGGTTGGTGAAGATTTTGTTGTTTGCTGCATGTTGCATGCCAAGCCCGAAATGCAGTATGGATGATGCGAATTCAAGCATTGAAAGGTCAGTCTCCACCACATGGTTACCGTATTTTTCCAAACTTTGTCCGCTTAAATCGCGTTGTCATTTATGATAATCAGAAGTTTATGTTCGATCCGAAGGAGCTACAATGTTTTAAAAAAATTATTTTGTTCACTCAAAAAGCTGCGCGGTTTTTGTAGCGGTTTTGTAGCGGTTTTGTAGCGGTTTTGTAGCGGTTTTGTAGCGGTTTTGTAGCGGTTTTGTAGCGGTTTTGTAGCGGTTTTGTAGCGGTTTTGTAGCGGTTTTGTAGCGGTTTTTGTAGCGGTTTTGTAGCGGTTTTGTAGCGGTTTTGTAGCGGTTTTTGTAGCGGTTTTGTAGCGGTTTTGTAGCGGTTTTGTAGCGGTTTTGTAGCGGTTTTGTAGCGGTTTTGTAGCGGTTTTGTAGCGGTTTTGTAGCGGTTTTGTAGCGGTTTTGTAGCGGTTTTGTAGCGGTTTTTTTGGAGCAGTTTTGTAGCGGTTTTTGTAGCGTTTTTTTGTTACGGTTTTTTATTTTGGTTTTTGTTACGTACTTGAATTTTCGGTGGTTATGATCGCAAAACCGACAATATCTTTTGAATGAAAAAAAAACATTTTAAAAATCTGCATGACTATTTTTTAAATCGCGTTGTCATTTATCATAATCCAAAATTTATGTTCGATCCGAATGAGCTACAATGTTTTAAAAAAGTTATTTTGTTCACTCAAAAAGCTGCGTGGAAGGCGAGAGGCACGGGGGACAAATGGCACCTAAAAATTAAAGATGTTGATTTCTATTTGTTTGTTTGTGTTAGTGGTTTGTTTTGTTCGGTGCGGAGTATCATTTATACCTTAAGTTGTCTTCTCCTGTCTTGTATCTTGAGATCGAGGCAAAGGTAAGTGGAAGGACGATGTTGTCCGTCCAACTCTGCATGGACGACATGGAATCTGTTTCCCCATAATCTGAAGACTGGAACAAAAAAAACAGAAGCTACCATCACGCTCAATGGCAATGAAAAAATAGACAAGCAACAGCTTAGAAACCAACTGACAAGTAACATTTGGACTGATTTAGGAGCAAAGACGGCTCCAACGTTAAACAAGGACCTTTACCTTTTTTAATTGTTTCAGGAAGAGATTAATTCATCGTTTTATTTTAGCAGTTTTTGTGAGCAGTTGTAAACCGGAAATACGTCACAACTTAACAGCTCCATAGTGTTTCATGCTGCGCTCAGTCATCTTGTCCAGCGGAAGATAAAACGAGTCGCGCAATTAAGTAATAAACACCACGTTTTATGCTCTTACCGCACTATTCATGAAGCGCTGCCTGTCATTGGACTCTTCAATACTTCTTACAATACCATTTGCTGAATAACACAGAACAGTAAGTTAGTAGTACACGAGACGAGAGCGGTTTTCGTATGAGTGGGAAACATACGGTACTGAATTACAGCACGTACACGGTTCGAAATGCCGTAACATTGAAATGGCTTCCCATAAGAATGGTTTTTGCATGAGTGGGAAATATACGGTACTGACTTACAGCACGTACACGGTACAACATGCCGTAACATTGAAATGGCTTCCCATAAGAATGGTTATTGTATGAGTGGGAAACATACGGTACTAACTTATAGCACGTACATGGTACGACATGCCGTAACATTGAAATGGTTTCCCATAAGAATGGTTTTTGCATGAGTGGGAAACATACAGTACTGAATTACAGCACGTACACTTTTCGAAATGCCGTAACATTGAAATGGCTTCCCATAAGAATGGTTTTTGCATGAGTGGGAAACATACAGTACTGAATTACAGCACGTACACGGTTCGAAATGCCGTAACATTGAAATGGCTTCCCATAAGAATGGTTTTCGTATGAGTGGGAAACATACGGTACTGAATTACAGCACGTACACGGTACAACATGCTGTAACAATGAAATGGCTTCCCATAAGATTGGTTATTGTATGAGTGGGAAACATACGGTACTAACTTATAGCACGTACATGGTACGACATGCCGTAACATTGAAATGGCTTCCCATAAGATTGGTTTTTGCATGAGTGGGAAACATACGGTACTGAATTACAGCACGTACACGGTTCGAAATGCCGTAACATTGAAATGGCTTCCCATAAGAATGGTTTTCGTATGAGTGGGAAACATACGGTACTGAATTACAGCACGTACACGGTACGACATGCCGTAACAATGAAATGGCTTCCCATAAGATTGGTTATTGTATGAGTGGGAAACATACGGTACTAACTTATAGCACGTACATGGTACGACATGTGATATGCCGTAACATTGAAATTGCTTCCCATACGGTTTTCGTATGAGTGGGAAACATACCATGAGTTGTTTTACCTTGTTTTTCTTGTCGACCCAAAGAGCCTGTGCTTGGATGTTCAACAACCAACAACACTTCTGGACCACTTTCCTTTAAAGCGACCACCTGGAACACACACAAACCAACGAAGATTAGATAAAGTATGGGTGTGAAAAACAAGGCATACGGCAAGGTTACGGCGTGGCGCGGATACGGCACCAAATGTCGATTGTTTTCATACACGGCACGGCATTGACACGGTCACGGCAAGGCGCGGTCCGTGCCGTAAGTTTTTCACAGTCATACGAAAACTGCTCTATGAGAAGAAAGTGGGAAAAACGAAGAAATTGTTTCTGCATAAGGGTTATGGGCGCAAATCAAGAAAAAAAATTCAAAACATCATCACTAGCTCTAGCAGTAGATAAAATGGGTCTTTCTTGGTGTTGCAGGAAGAATTGTATTAAAGGTTAGGGTTCTTTGTATTGCAGGGTATTGTTTTGTTCTAAGTTCTTTGTTCTTGACTATTGTTTTATTCTGTTCATGCCTAGTTGTCCTGCAACACCAGGAAGTGCCGACAAGTTAGAAAATGTATTAGATGATAAATCAAGTTTTTTCATAAACGAAGTATTTTGCCAGAATTACTTACTGCTTCATCATGAGTGGCGTTTGTCATATTTTGATTATTAACCTGGAAATGAAAAGAAATTCTTGAGATTATTGTCTGGTTTAGCTAGCTGCGCCTGAGGGAATCAGCGTTGAAAAAGGGAAATTTGCTTATTAGGGTAGATTAAGTCAATAAGTATGTGTGATTAATTTCTTCCTCTCAATAGTAAAATTTAATTATCATATTACCTAAAAAAAACTACACATTTTGCTACGGTTACCAAAGTTACACAGAGTAGTTTTCATCTAGGCCCTAATCTATTCTAGATCAAATTAGAATTTAGAAGTTGATTCATGTAGAGCGAGGAATACTGGAGAACCCGGGAAAAAAACCCTCGAGCACAGGAGAAAAACAACAAAATCTTCTCATATAGAATAACGAGCCTGGTGGGACTCAAACCTGGTTGCCTTGGTGAGAGATGAGAACTGTTTCCTATACTACCTGCGTTTCCCGTTTATAGTAAAGTTACACCTTAAGGGGAAAAAACTATAAAACCCTGAACAATCTCTGGGTGGATCTAACTCAGGCACAGCTAACTAAGATCAAATTGGAATTTTTGGTATTGGAAAAGGACAAAATCTGGAGAACTTGGAGAAATACACTGGAATCAAGGGAGTGATCCAACAAACTCTACACAGAGCACATGTTAAAGGGAAGCAAACTACTGCTTCACCACCCATGACTCCAGCCATCCACTTGAACTTACTTCTAGGATAATATCTCCTTCATATAAATGTCTAGTAGCAGCAGCTGAAACAAAAGACAAAACAATCATTATGGACTTGTTTACATGGCAGCCATGTTTAATCAAGATCGCCTGTACACCCCTTACAGCACATCGGAATGCAGCTCAATTTGGAGGACAAAACAATAGGCAGGGGCGGATCCAGGGGGGTGGATTGGGTGGCTAGCCATCCCCCTCTTTGCAGGGTTTAAAACAGGAAAAATAAAATGATTAGTTAATTCAGTAAATAAAAGAGAAAAAAAATACATCTGAATGTGTCCCATTGTATAAAAATAATGATATGAATTTTGCATTGTCTGGACCTAAAACGTTGTCCGCAACCCTAGACCTATCCTTTTCATATTTTTTCAGAGTTAGCCACCCCCCTTTGTAAAATCCTGGATCCGCCCCTGATAGGTTTCCAATTCTCAGGAGATTGAATTTTTTGTATTTTGTCCTCCAAACTGAGCTGCTTTGACGTCATGCACAAGGGGTCTAGAGGTTGCATTAAGTTGCAAAAAATACATTTTTGTCTCAGAGATATATTTTAAAGATTCTTTAATCAATACCTGCCTGATTCTTGTATATTTTTGAGATTGCTATGGGTAAGTTGCTTTCTTTTCCACCCTAGACAAAAAATGAGGAAAAGTTTCACATGAACTGTTTTTTGCAACAACGTCATTACCATCATCATCATTTGTACATACCCGTATGCTCATTCCCAGTCCACCCACTTTTCTCCGAGCAATACGGACCTCTCTGCGATTCTATGATAAAAAAAGCAAGAATTAAGTATGAGTAAACAAACTTCACAGTACCACAAATTATATTTCAAAAGTGTGTGACAGAAAGAAAGTGCAATAGGTAGAACCATAACTGGGGCCACTAAGAACCTGAGAACCAATCAAAATGTAGAATAAAAACAGCACGAGCTGTTTACACGATTGTCTTTTTCTAGTGGGAATCTGAATAATCTTGTTGCATCAGATGAACTAGCCAAAGTTGGAATGCATTGTTTTCATTCTACATTTTGATTGGTTCTTGCTGTCTAAGTGGCACCGGTTATAGTAGTTGCTCTGTAAAATATCCTACATTATCAATGACACACAAGTTAAAAGTTGAAATTAAGAATATTTAGTTTTCATGGGGCCAAATAATAGCTTCTCAATGGTCCATGTTTGAATACTGGCACTTGTAAGTTCTAGGAAATAAACCTTGATTTTGTGTGGTATATTCTTGTTTGTTGGTTTATGGAATTTCAAAGTGCCGAAGTTGTTGAAGTTGTGCATTTTTTACTTTACCATAAGTATTTGTGAATATTTGACAATGAAATGAGGCTAACCCTGAGTAAATGAATGCATAATCTAAGGAATTGTATTTCTTATTCTAATACAATATGAAAACAAAACATCTGTCACATGACAGGAAAAGGAAAGCTTTGGCATTATCCTTATGCTCAATATTAAAATAAGATACACTTGGCCATCAACCTTACACAGGACTATTAGCTGATGCTGAATGACCTGATTAATATTAAGAGATAAGTATACAGGATTTTGGATGTTTTATCAGTAAATTGCGCTGAGATTTAATCCTGACTGTGAATGAAGATAATCTTGGATTATGTCTACCCAAGATATCACTGAAATGAAATCAAGAACAAAGAGGTTTAAAAGACTAAGGAATGTGAAAGAAAATTCAAATTTGTTTCTTAAAAAAAAAAATTTTAGAGGATGACTGCCAAAAAATTGTCCACAACTGTATATTTCCAAACCCAAAGTTAAATTAATATAACAGACCTAATGTCAGACTGTTTTCTTATTTCAGACTGTGTGTCATTCCCTTGAGTATTATTTCTTTATCTACCGGTAATTAGAAGCTACATATATATTGACTCTGAAAGAAAAAATCTTAATAAATGATACTTAGTCTAAAATTGGAAACCAGAATTAGGTATATAATACAGAAAAACTAACTAAGGTTTTTTTTCTTATTCTGAGCAGTGCATTAAATATTTCAACCAGCATTCAAATTTGCTATATTATTAGGGTAAAATAGATTAAAAAACCTAAGAAGGAATTTGACAGGCTACAATAGAGCTTTTTAAAATCTTTCAACCAGCCTTCAAATTTGCTGTAGGGATATAGAAGGATTTAATATCAAAATAAAAATGAAATGTGGCAGACTAGACTTTTTTTTATATGACATCTATCAGATCTTGATGAAAGCACTAGCACAACACAATTAAACGACTATTACTATGGATTAAGCAGATGGAAGCTTGATAGTTCTGCCAGACATCGGGGTGTCTTTTAATTACAAACACGTCTGAGGATATTGTGCTAAAAGTGAACAGTAAATTTTTTCATAAAAATTTTACACAATGTCTTGAATAATTTTTTTATGTATAGATGGTGGGAAACAGGGTAGAAAAAGAAGATTTTGAACACAGCTAAAATGTCAAGAAAAATAAAGATGTCAGAGACAGAGACCTTTGAATAGATATAATTTTCATTCTCTCAGCCTATTTCTTCTAATTTATATATTTTCCAATAGACCTTTCCCAAATTCACTTGAATAACCATAGAGCAAAAGATTCAAGTCAAGGCTGAAGTTTTTAAATTCATACATTTATATTTTGTCTACTCCAGCCTCGCCTTGAGTCTATTAGTTGTTTTCTGGTCAGTCAGACAAATTTGGGGGAAAATCTATTATTTATGTTTTCAAATTAAAGTGATAAAACAAATTTTGTGAATTTAATTATAGGATAGTTTAAGAGACAAATTAAGCATGAATTATAACGAAATTGAATACCAAATAAACAAAAAACAACATCAACTAGGTCTATCCCATTAAATATGATGTCTATTAGATTAAGAGAAGCACTGGTGGCAAGGTTCAAGTACGCCCCCCCAGCCTCAGCGTTGCATGTGAGTATAGAATTTCTAGTTGGTTCTCTCATGTGTTTGAGGGTTTTTTCTCTGGGTTCTTCAGCCATTTTCCTCCCTCAACAAAAATATACTTCTAAATTCCTGAGTTTGGCCATGGAATGAGGGCCACAGGTTTGTTGGCCACTGGCTATTATATGACTCTCATAAGAACAAGGATGGGGTGCCATCCAGTTGGCTTAGTTGGATGAGTACTGGTCAGTTGGGCAGGAGGTCATAGGTTCATGCCCTGGCCAGACCAACAGCAAGAAAAACAAAATTTTATTGATACCCTAAAACAACCTCTTGGCTGATCAAATTCAGGAAACAGCTAACTCACCAATTGAACCCTTAAACAAACTCTGCACTGATCAAAGTCAGGGCATGACTAACTGAGTCACAGATCAAACCCTTAAACAACATCAGATCTGATCTCAGTCAGGGCATGGCTAACTCACAGATCAAATTATAATTTAGCAAACTGTAGAACTGTAGAACCTGGAAAAAAACCCTCAACTGCTTTTTTAGCAGTTTAAGTTGTTTTAGTTTACAGGGGAAAACCACGAAGTAACTCTACTTGCATATGATACATGAGCATGGCAGTATATTATTTTGTAAGTGGCAACACAACAGCAGTGTTAAAGCATTAAAGCATCACATCATAATATTAATAGAAAGGTTTTCAACCTGGAAAACGTTTACTCTAATCAAGTAACAGTACTAGAATACAGTCAAAGCTCTCCTTGTGACCACTCTCATAAGTGACCAATGCATGCAACCCCATAGTTACGACCACAATTTTGAAGCCTTCTTGTTTGCTGCTTATTGCTGCTAATATGAAAGCCCATTTTCGTAATCAACTAGCTGTAGTTACAACAACTTTTTTCTTTCTTGAGGTAGTCATTAATGAGAGTTTCGACTGTAAGCTGTGAAATATGTAGCTACCGACAAAATACTTTTTTACTGGCTGACTGATTCACTCTTCAGCACAGAAAAAGGGTATGGTCTGCAACATTTGGTTCCATAATTCCAATAATTGTGAGATGTCATTATCCATAGACAGTTTTTGATTAAAATCAAATTTAAAACAAAACACAGTGGAAATTCCCATGGAGCTGTGATATTCAAAGATTACACACACACTATTTGAAAAGGCAAAAGATTATTAAGCATAATTGCAGTGGAAACACCACATCAAAAAGTAATCATGTTGACCACAAACATCCTATCTATGTCAAGTGAGTTTACAATATTTGTTAGGGAAATAACCCTGCTGGAGGCAGATTATATTATTTATTGAAAATAGAATTTGTCTCTTCAAGGAAAATGTAATCAAATTTTTGGCAAACATTTTCGTAACCTGCCAAGCTATTCAAATTGGAAGCACAGCAGCAAAATGAATACTTTCAGGTGACTTGATTGATAAACTCATGAGATAATTCATAAAAGTCATTCAAAATGTGTTGAAAATGAAATTTCAACAGTTATGAATTTATGAATTTTTGTACACCTATTTTATCTATTTTATCCTATTTTATTCTATATTTCAATTCCTAACAGTTTAGACTAAATACAAATGAATAAGAGGTGATACATTTTAGAATTCATTATTATTACAAATTGTTACCCTACACCCTATGACACCCTTAAACCACACGCCTTGAGCAACTGAATGAAATATCACTTTTGCAGCTGTGAAATTTTATGAGAAACTATATATAAGATATAAATTGGTATGAGAGACTTGTGACAGCTTCCTTTATGCATTACGTAAAACAGCACTCCAATTTTTAATTAAAATTATTTTCTTGAGAGCTGACAAAAAATGTGGGTACAAAACATCCTATATACCTTTCAGCGACTAAGTAATTTATTTTCAATAAATTATTCTTGATTTGATGGGGAAAGAAGCAAACGATAACTCGAACACCACGCATTTTTGAAAACACAGGGCAAAATATTCTTTTTTTATGACTAGACGATTAAAATCCTGAATTAGTGAGAAAATAAATAAATTATTTGCACAACTCGAAATTTTTACCGTAATTCTTGTACAATAGACAAAATATCAATAACCATTAAGGACAATAGAGCCTTGAGAGCAAAGCTTAGATAATTCCCAAAATATCGAAAGCCGGGAAATTATTTTTTCTTTTTTTCGTGAGCAGCACGTATTTACGAATGTTATTTCTGTGTTATGACGAAATATTAAAAATTTAAAGCTTCGAATGTCGAATGTTTTGCAGATGCCGATAAATTGTAAAAATTTTCGACTTGATCGAACTTCGTTCGAGTATTGTGAGTAAACTGATATTCTTAAGGATCGTAAAGTGGTTTAGTAAATGTAATATTTGAGATTTACAAGCAGTAGCTTGAGGATATAGTTCGACTTTTTGACCCTGTTTTTCACCACCAAGTGAGGAAGGATCAAGGAATATCTTCAAAAACTTGTATGTGTGGGATAATTTGTTAGCATCGAGGAAGGAAAAAGCTATTGAAACTGTGTGAACCGAAACAAAAACAAGCAATTACTTACATTTCCTGAACCTGTAGCTTGTTGTGCATTCGGTGAGGCGTATGGCGGTCCGCCTTCTTTCTGGATTGTCAAGGCCTCCCGAGAAAGCTTAACACGAACTTTCTGTAGCTCGCCTCGGTTGACTTGCATGTGCAAATAGCCCAGAGTAGCGGATTTCTGTGGAGATAAAACACATTCTTTAACACATGAACTCCAAAAAATTGGCCATAAATGGAGACTACAAGAGTCAATGAAGGATTTCAATTGCAAACGAGTCGCAAAGCAGCTAAAAGGCAAGCGCTGTTATCGTCCAAAAAAAGACAACAAGAACCAACCTCCGCCATGTTTGATCTCCAAGGAGCTCAAGAGATGAATGAAAACTCTTTTAGAAGTACAAGAATTTTAAGTTCTTAGACATATCCTCGTAAAACAAGATAGTCAAATGAACGAGTTGTAGCTCAATATCGTAAATGAGCGGATGCGAGTAATTAGATAATTTGTTATCTGTGCTTGGTGTGCCGCTGCTTCGCGTATTTACAGTGAATGTCGCGTGGTGCTGGGACAGATGAGCATGGATGATATCATCATTCATCATCATCATAGTAATCATCATCATCATTTTCACCATCATTAGTTTTCATTTTTTACCAAAATAGTAGTAACTATTAGATTGTTTATGGAAATTCAGTGGACCATTTCAAACATTCTCAGAGATTTTTTTTTCTCCAAGCTCATGATCAGTCAAGCCAAGAAAGCCAAACCCAAACATCAATTTTATCCTGAAACAACCTCTGAGCTGATCTATACGATACAATCGGCTCAAACTTAAAGCTAGCATCAAAACAAGCCGCTTTTTGTTTCAATTTTTGAAAGAAAAGCAAAATTATCCACTTCTCAGCTCAGAAATAATAAGGTGTGCTTACAAAAGATGGAGGAATAAAAGGTAATTTGCGCCCCATGCCACTCAAAGCCAACATGCATTTTGTCCTCAAAGATTAATTAAAAAATTGAATAAAACTGGTTCATGACAGCTTCAAACCATCGCAGAATGGTTTCGACATTTTCAAATTACTTCACGTATTCATTATACTTTTATCAGTAAATCTTAAAAACTAATGGCAAGAGCTAATCTTTTTTGACAGCAAAATGAGATTTATTGTCAAGAGTCTTGCGTCCCGCGCGCGACAGCTAGAGGAATGAATAACCTCACGGTCTAATATCAGTAAGATAAT
Source organism: Anthopleura sola (assembly GCA_023349425.1). Taxonomy (NCBI): domain Eukaryota; kingdom Metazoa; phylum Cnidaria; class Anthozoa; order Actiniaria; family Actiniidae; genus Anthopleura; species Anthopleura sola. The sequence continues at coordinate 4,680,476 of JALHLI010000008.1, forward strand.
AAAACCAAAATCTTTAATTTAGGTACCTTTTTAGGCATTACAGAACGCATCAACGACCCTTGATGTACTTCTTTAAATGCCTCGGGTCTTAAATCGCCGAAAAGACTTCAAACCCTGCCCGAAATCATCAATATAATCGATATTTTACGATCTAAACGTTTAGACAGGACATGAATGACATACGTGCGTATTGATTATGCGGATGGGTGAATACGTAGTCAAAGATACGATTGAAGTATCGATACGCTGTGAATGAACTGATGATTACTAGCAATTGAAACCATACAGAAACCCTGTAGGCCAGGGGATAAGATGTTCAAAACCAGCTCTCAGGATACAAATGGAGGCAAACTGAAAATAAATCTTCCGTGTGTGGTTTTCCTAAACCCGTCGTGACCCGGAAACCCGGCCACGGTAAGACCACAGACTCCATTCGTACAACAGCATAATGTATGCCACTTTTACGTTAACTGAAAGGCAAATCTTCCACTCAACTTCCGAAAATCGTAAATTTCCAATATACAAACGTTTAACGATAATTTTAAGTATTTCGCTTATTTTTAAACATGACTTACACATGACCTTTAATTGCACTCTTTTAAATCTGTTGACTGCAATTCTTCGAACAAGTATTTCGACTTCAATTACAGATAAAGAATTATCAATTTGAAATCACAAAACAAGCTGTGAAGTAAAGAGCTTACTTACCATTTAGAAAGCGATATTCACAACCGTAAAACAATATACTATAACCATTAAATCGAACACAGATATTTCTTTACAGGTATCACTTGTGACAGTGTCAACTGATCGAGATTTGACGCAGTCGGCTTGTCACGTGAACGGATATATTTAGAAAGAAACTCCGGCTTATCAGAAGCAGAAGAGTGCTCCTGGTATCTAAGTAAACAATACGGGTAATCAGTATGATTGTGCTGTCAATTTAAGGTCAAAACGCTTCCATATCTAATTCCACATTTAACTACAAAATTATCTATACGAAATGGGCGAAATAGTTGTAAATATCTTTGATATTCCTTGTGAGACGGAGCCGTTGGGACAAAGAATTGAAAACCAAAATCGAAAGGGAGTGCACATCTAGAAAGAAATGCAGTGGCAAACGCCCCAGACCACCCCTAAAGGGAATGCATTGGTAAAACCCCATGCAGTCCTCACCCTACAGTGAATGCCTTGGCATACTCGATAGACCCCGGACCATCCTTACGGAATAATGAACTAGTCATTACCCATTCGATTTTTATTCTAGTATTCATTTTTTCCCGGCCCTATACATGCCACATTAATAGGCGCAGAGGATGATGATTCAATCTTCTTACGTTTCGATTGTAAGCTTTTTCTGGCCACCCGATTTTAGCCAGATTCCGATTTTTTTGGCTATCCGTTTTTAACCTGAACTGTTCGATTTTTTCCCGTTCGTTTTTTAACCTGAACTGTTGGATTTTTTTTTTTTTTTTTTTTTTTTTTTTTTTTTGACTATTCGATTTTATCGAAGTATTCCGGCTCTTCTTAATAAAACCAACGATTGTCGATAACAGGTTATATATACCGTTAAGGATAGTGATTATACCTGTATTATGTACCATCGCGGTGGTCCGCCGGGGGGCACTTGATACATCCCACATACATGACCACTAAAAGTACTTCACCATCCACACGTGCCATTATAAACCCAGTAGATCGCATTATTAGCCTCAATACTGCCGCAAGTAGTTCATACTATAATCCTATATTTTACAAACACTCCATAACTTTTCGCCTTAAAATCTAATGATTAAAAAAAAAACGTCAGTCAGAATGGCTTTGAAAGCGTGTTGAAAGCCATGCTAGCTGGGTAAAGGCAAATTGTGCCAAATGCGACCGTTTGCCAGATGCAGTATAACTTCCTGCGTCATGTTTTGTCAGACAAGATGGTAATACACTTAGCAGCTCTGCTCCACCAGTGCTCCCACAACAAGGGGTCAAGCGAATTGTGGCCATTGTTAGTTTTATTTCATGTTTTGAAGACTCTCAGTGATGCGATCTACAATTTAGCCTGAGTATCAGGCCTTCGAAGCGTGCGTTGCTGTTATTGGAATCCTGCGCTTAGTGTACATAACTTCAAATATAGCCTTACGCTTCCTGAAGCAATCGTACAAGTAATATTTTAACTCGACAATGAAAACGTAACATCCGGAATGCTAGTACAAAACTGTGCTTGAACGAAAACGAGTGTTTATCTTATTTTCCTGGCGACGCAAATATAAACCTTTGTCCAATGCCTGCGAAATTTTGATCATTACTTTCATAGTCGTTAAATACCACGCGCAGCAAGTCCTTCCAAGCACAAAAATTGCAATCTGTGAAGCAATATGTTGCTATAGACGTTGTACTCAGTAGAGCTGGAATAGATTAAGAACTGGGCATCAACTGATCACGAGTATGGCATAGGCTTCCTTGGATATCAAACTCTCGCAGAAAAAAAGCAATTTGTTTAACGACTTTAGGAGTCAGGAAACGTTGTTTAGACTGTACTAAAGAAATACCGACCAACTCAGAGAGATAACAATTGCGATTATGACTGAAAAACTTCCTAAAGATAACATCAAAATAAGCAATAAATGTATCGCTTTCCTTACCTATTATATGGAGTATGTTTCCCAGATAATCATGATAAAAGAGCGCAAGAAGATGTTCGGGGAGTCCAACTTGTTGTTTGGTGTTCGTCACATCCTCGTAGTCCTGTTCGGTTAGTTTACTTGGCGAGTTTTAGCGGATTGTGGAATCTCAAGAAAGGTCATTATCGGGCATAGTTCAGGTTTTTGGTTTTACCGTGTGATGAGGTATTGAAACTAAAAACGATCCTCTCATGTTGCACTTTCGTGTCACGTTATCTACAAAAACATACTTGTAATCTTGTTTGTTTGTTTGATAACTTGTTTTCAATTTCGCTCATCAATAATATTTATAATACGCTCAATAGAAATATCTTACGCTAAGTAATTTTTTTTAATGAAAAGAAAACGTGAAAGAGAAAACTATATTTTTTGAAACTTGTTCTTTTCGTTTTCATAGCCTATTTTAGAAACTTTTTTTCATTTTCTTGCTAAGTAACCCAATCATTCCACCACGTGAAACTAGCTCCAGGCAATTAATAGTGTATATGATAAATCTTTATGGGGGTCCGAGAATCGAGCCTTGAGGTAACTCTAGATTTTATTATTGGCATTTTTGAATATTAAACGCACTGCTTTTTTTAAAAAAGATTCCTTTGCAATAAAGCAAAGCTACTCTTTTGCCCAAACGTCACAAAGGTATGGATTTAACATTTCATATCTTGGAAGTTGTTGTCAACTAAACCAAAAGAAAGGGGTCATTGATGGCAAATGAAGATAAAACGAAAATAGAAAACGCAGTGGTTTAAATATAGCTTATACGTTCGTATCTTTATTCAGAACAAAGTCAGTTGTCCTCAGGCAATATTTCTTTTTCAAAATAACATAAGTAGAAAAACATCGATTAAATTGCTCCGGTACGGCATGTCACGTGATTGAAGGCAAATAACACCATTGATTTCTTATTTATTTAATGATTCTGCGATCTTTATGTACAATATATAAGATTATGTTATTAAATAACTATGGGCTCGTAAAATGTGCCATTGATGAATAAAAATATTTGTTTCTTACTCTTCTCTTTTTTCGTTATTTTGCAGCTATTCTATCTAAAGTGGGTTTTTGTTACTTAGTTCTAATTTTACAGTGCAGTATTTCCTTTCAGGAATTCAAAAGAAGAGGTGGAGTAATATGTCTGGTCGTTTGAAGGCGCGAGTAAACAGGCTCATTAAGCCCTCTTCCTTTCATTTACTGAAATACAAGAACGGATGATTTGTAGAAGTCTTCAAGATGTTTGAAACAAGTTCACATTAGATAGAGTCATGCCATAGTAACAGTATCTCTGAATGAGACCACGCATGGAAGTAAATACAGAAGAGAAATGTAGCCTGGTTCATTAATTTAGCAAAATACCAATTTGAGCTTTAGTTTAAATTTAGGGTGGCCTCAAAGGATACGATTTTTTTGCCACAGGATGTTAAACATAACAAGTGAATACTGGGTATGTAGTACGATGGTTTGTAGTGGTAGAATGAACACAATAAACCCATCAAAAAGAAATAATATTAACTGTACAAAATCTGATGTTTTTGCTGCTTAAATAGTATTATTTTGTGCTAATTCCTTAGTACTTAAATGTGGGTTTATTCTGTGCAGTCTTCTACTATTGAACAATAAATGAATACTCCCCCTATCTATTTATAATTCTGAGCTGTTTTGCTGATGTAAGAAAGAGTGAGTGGCATGGCAAGAGGAATGTAGGATAAGTGCAGTAAATGGCAGAATGTTGTTTTATGATGGGTGTGGCTAATCCTCTAGTCATCTACTCTTGCTATGTGAGTGTCGTCCTTCCTCATAATACATGGATTGAACAAAAGGGTGTTGTAGGGCTTCCTTGGCAGTCATTCTTTTGCTAGGATCATATTCCAGCATGTGATCAAGTAAATTAAAGAAGAGTTCATGATCCTCACTTCTTGATAACATGTATTTCTGAAATATCAAAAAAAAAAAGGGAAAATCAAAAAAAGGCTCAGTTCAATAAATACCTAATATTTTTCCTCAAATTGAAAAGAATAAATATAACAGTATTCCCTTTCACCAACATACCTTTAGTGGTTTACAGTTATCTCGTACATATTTTCCTGACGAGGATCTCTCATCCCAGTCAAGCTTGCCTTTATAGAAGTATTTTGTCTTTCTGAATAAGAGAACAAATTATTGGTCTGTTAGCATATTTTGGGTCCATTTTTTTGACTGCTTAACAAACAATTTTTAGGCGGATTCAACTTACTTGGATTTCTTGATCAGTTGAGATGGCAATGGCCCAAGTATTCTTTCCATCATTGCCAAGTGCTCCTTATTTTCATGGGTCTGATTTAAGACAAAAGAGATTACCATACAATATGCCATTTCTGAGTGCAAATATGGTAACATTTACACACAGCCTGTTTGAAGATGTTGATAAAACATATTCTTGAATACTTTCTGCCAATATTCATCGCATAATAAACTAAATAAACTCACATGTTACATAATGAAGACAATGTTATACAAAAAAATTAAACAAAAAATTCAGTTGCCATTCACGGAATCTCCTTTGTGTACCAGACACAATTATGTCTACATAATTCAATAAAAGCAATACAATAGGTTTCCAGTACATGTTGGAGCTGTCACTCACATCATAGCCAACATGAATGCATATCTATGTTTTATTTTATTTATTTTTTATTTATTAACTTTACAACCATTGGCTCTTTTTTAATTTGAAAATGTTGGAAATCTAAACATTCAGATAATTTTTGTTTCAAGTACCTGAAAAAGTGTGAACCCTGCGTACAGCTCAAATAGTATACAGCCTACACTCCACATATCACAAGGGTATGACCATCCAAGCTCTGGAAGATATAGGGTGTCATTAGTGTCATTAATTAATCATAGTCAACAAATTATCCATATAAGAGACAGGCATTCCAAAGGTGTTTGTGATCTCCTTTCTCAGAGTGTTTATAAAAGGGAAAGTGTAGAAAAATGATTTATTGAGGTTAATGAGGTTACCCACTTATCACTGCCCCCAATATGAATCATGCCCTGCCCTACATGTGTCTTAGCAGCTAGGTGGAGAGGGATGATTTGTCTAGTGGTGTTCCTCCCCAATAGCAAATCCTAGTTATGCATGCTACTATTATGATATAGACATTACCTAAGATGACTTCAGGAGCTCTATAATGACGTGTTGACACTGTTGTACTGTGGTGTTCATGCTCAAAGGTGGCAGATCCAAAGTCTATCAACCTCATGCTGGAACTTTTGAGATATCTTTCATCTTTTTTCTGTGACAAAAAAAGGCAAATTAATGAGCTTAAAAATACAGTATTATCTTGAAAAAAAAAAATTCTCTTAGAATGTCATGTCTAGTACCTTTTCTTTATTGTAATAAATATCACAATCTGAATTTATGAAGAGCATATTTTCTGGCTTGAGATCTGTGTGTGTCAACTTCATGTCATGTAGAACTAAAAAAACAATAACAAAAAAACATTTATAAATATTGATATCGCACAAAAATATCTCCATTAACTAATCCCAAGTTAGGCCCATTAGCCGATCCAAACTGGATAAACAAGTATTTATGCTAGGATTTACATTAACTTTCATTAAAAGGATTAAAGTCTGAGTACAGCTAATCCAGGCTGGATAACAAAGGTTTCAAGTTAAGATTAGCACAAACCCAGCGGCAGACTTACTAGTCAATCCTGATATTCAATCAAAGGCTTACTAAGATAGTAAAATATTTTGGGGAGTATTCAATAGTTTGATAATTTCATTAGAAATCATATCACAGCCCTAAGGCTGAATTAAATAATTCATTAAAATCTATCTATCTAAACTTAGTCAATCCTGATATTCAATCAAAGGCTTAGTCCCAATTCAAAAATCAATCTTCTCACAAACTGAACCTAATAACATCAGAGAAGAATGCCTTTGTATTTGTTTTCAATGCATTGGGCTCATGAGAAGTTTGATGTTTGAACTATGCCATAAAATATTATGCTGAAGTATTCCTTTTAGTCACTTACATTTTACCGAAATAAGCAACTGGTAGGCCATGTGTTGTACTTGATGTAAGGGATAGGCATCATAGTTGTTATCCTTCTATAAAATAAATAAAGCTATCTTAGTACAAATTACACAATCAACTGTTTGTCTGATCCTGTATAGGTTTTGTTATATTATCAAATTGTTTGAATGACCAATTTTAGAATTTCTAACAATGATTTTTACAAGGGAGCTTTGCCAAGGAGGTGCACTCTAAAATGAATTAGAGCAGTTGTGTCAAAATGAGCACCAAGTTGAAAAGAGCCTTCTTCCTAATGCAGTGGAAGCGCTCATGAGAGATGGCCTTGAAAAATTGTTACTTGAGTTGGTTGCCAATGACAATGGATTTTCATAAGTGGCAATACAAACAGGGGTTCAAAAACATGGTCGTGACTAGAGCTGGTTGCTTAAGAGAATGGTTGCAAAGAGAGTTTTGACTGTATTGAAGTACTCTTTTATTTCTGGTGCTGATTTTGGAACAACTGCTTGTTTTAAGGAGGTAGGGTCACATGACCAGTTAGTGCAAATGGCTTATTTTATAACCAAAAAATAGAGATGTACCATTGACATGCATCTACTGGGATTCCTGTGTGCACAATAGGAATGTGATGTACTCACCATAAAGTCAAATACACTAAGACCCATCTTCTCAAATACAATACACATATGACCATGATAATTAAACCAGTCTAACATCTTGATACACAGGCTAGAGCAAACAAATAATAATACACTAAATATTACAGTAAATTATAGGGGCAGCGCTTGGATTCGAGACCCGCATAAGTGAGCAAATAGAGAACTTGAGTTTGTTTGAAGGCATCATTTTTCTTTGAAGGGTGTGTGTGTGTGTGAGGTGGGGGCTGAGGTTGAATGCCCCAATCATCATGACTTATCAAGTCCTAGCTCACGATGATATCTATTGAGGATGTAAAAGTACATAGGATATCAAGAATTAGTGCTTTCAATTTACCTTCTCCCAGATCTACTTCTTTCATTGATTTTTTCTAACACCTTAATTTCTAATTTGGCTGCTTCCCTAAAATCATACAAAATAAAATATTATTTATCTTGAAAATGCAAAGAAAAATTCCATGGCCTTAAAACAACATGAAATGGACATTTTACCTGTATTTTTCTATATTTTTAATGACTTTGACAGCAACAACATCCCCTGATTTTCTAGTAAAAATAAACAAATGAATGTCAGTTATATTTTTAAAATAAATTCCCACATAACTCGCAAAAATGTCTATCAGAAAAGTTTTATGAAAGTAAATGAAGAAAACATTAAATTTTTTATAGCAGTTTCCAATAATATGTGAAAATAATAGCTGCTCAAATTTGTTTTTCACTGTCGTCAATCAAAAATAATTCAGTTGAAACATTTAATATTGATGACTAGTGGCAGCGAAAAACCAAATTTTGAACTTACAACTACAGTAACAAGTTTGATAATAATAAAAATTGCTGTAAGTAATTTTGTTCATTTTTTCTTTTTCAGTACTTCATATCCTAAACAAGATTCCTAAAGTCCATTATTCAATTTTCATCATTATTAAATTTTAATCATTTTAACTGTCACTATTATAAAATGTACTGATAACATAATTTGTTACTTACTTATCATAACATTCCAATACTTTTCCAAAAGTCCCTTCACCTAATAAACATCTAACTTCATCTAAACAAGAAATACAAAATGGTGTTAGGAAAAAAAATCTACTGATCGGAAACCATATATATTATAATAAAGAATGAAATTCAAATATTTTAAAATAATGTGAAATATTAAGAAAATGGTATAAATTTTATCAATGGTTGATAGAGCAATAAGATATATTAAAAGGTTTGAGTTTGGGGGTGGAGAATAAGTGTGTTAAGATGTATGATGGGATAGGTTGGGGTAGAGTAGGATGAAGTAGATATTATCTTGCTAGGTGTGCACTAACAAGTTAGTTAACTAGAGGATTGAAAGCAATAAACAAAGCAATATACATCTTGAATGCAGTATGTCCCCTTTATGATATATCAGGTGTCCTTCTTTGTCGTCTCGGGTACTTGTATAACCTCGGCTTCGCTCCTCTTCATTACTCTGCTGCGTCTGAATTATCACCGCATTTTGTTCGTTCATTCATTCAATTTTCACACATTCATTCACAGCATCGGCATCATATTATTCATCGGTACAGCCAAGTTTGACACCAGCAGTGTTTCAGACATAAAAACAGCAAATATATACAAAGGACATAGCAAGCACATGAGAGGTCATTCAGAATAAATGTGGTTATAATGTTAGGTCTGTAGATCTTGGAATATTAAATACAGAATTTCCTTTAACAAACCATGTAAAATTAATTACCAAACATTCGTGGTTGAACCCAGAAAAGCCAAAGTTTGACAGTGGGGATTTCAAGGTTTAACTACAAAATATTCTGCTTTCAAATTTAAAATTCCAAGATCTTCCTTCCTAGCCATCACAGGCATTCAATCTTTATTTTAAAATAAAAATTACCGCGCAAATTCATTCTATTTGAAATTTCTAAGGATCAGATATCCATGCTTTAATATATTTGAAGTTGTTTTTTTCTGAATAAATTAAATTGGAATTTTTGATGTGGAATATTCTAGCATTTTCAAATTACTATAAGCCTACTTGATTTGAATGAATGAGTGATTCGATACACACAACATTCGAAAAAAAAGCTTTGAAAATATTTTTCGCAAAGTTACAAATCCCCTTTGTTTTGAACCCATTATAAATGAATTGAACTGAAATACGAAATATCATTTCCCACTTCAATCAATGGAACAAAATATGGGAAGCAAATAAAAAATCCCGCGCAATCGTTTGACTTTCAACTCGTGTTTACGCTCAAAACATCGCGCCAAAAGTGATTCTTTTCAAATTCAAATTACTCACATGAACACTGTAGCCGTCAATACTGCCTTCGTGGTATCTGTGTCGTCGTTTATAGGATTTTTTCGAGCTGGCTTCACTCCTATCTCGATAATAATATCTATGCCTATCCTTAGATCTACTCCGACTTCGTTGTCTTTTTCTAACATGCCGTCTTTCACTCGTGGGTGAATAATTTCGTTCATAACGTTCATCCAGAGGATGTCTAGAGTAATAAATCGAGACGCTATTCTCTCTAGAGTACAACGAACGCCTCCTCCTATGGCTCCTTGGCATTTTCATGAGCGAAAAATGTCTTAAAAGGTTCCTAAATCGCGTGTATTACTACGACCAATATGGCGTCTTTCTGCTTCTTTATTCAAGCGAAGAAGGAACTGAAAAGGATGAGGTCATCACTATCCGCGAACCTGATTGGTTCAAAGCATCGATCACGTGAAGCGCGCGTGGGTGGGTGTTGAAATATCACGGTGCGGAAGGTATTGTGGGATAGAAGCAAGATGGCGGCCATCAGGGGAATGAGTCTCAAAAATGTTTTGAAAATACGTGGATCGTTTAGTCCGTTTGATCCTAAAACTGCTACTATTAGGTGAGTGGAATGATTTTTCTTAAATTATAAAGCTATAAAGTCTTTAGTAAAAAGTGTTTTATTGGTAGACATGTTTTAATTTGCCATGGTTACCCTAGAAACCACATTGACCCCCATGCCTGGCCAGATTATATTCTTGGGGTGAAACCACGTGACTCAAAATCCTTTGAGATATAAACAGCCACCTTGTTGGTTGATATAACAAGAGAATTTTAATGAAGAATGCTTTATATAGTCAACCAACATGACAGCACGTGTTGTAACTTGCACCCCAAGAATACTCTTGTGGGGGTGGTAGCCATAGCTCCATTCAGCATACCCTGAGAACAGAACCTTTTACTTCTATAGACAGTGCTTAAAAGAGTCACTGCTAGAAGGGCTTATTCATCAGAGCTAGTTATATTGGCAGGATCCTTTTCTGCTAATAGACCTCATGACGTTTCATACCTAAACTACCACAATCCTTCTCAAAATCTCTTTTCATATTCTAATGTTAAAACTCCTTTGAGAATACCTAAACAATAGTGAACATTAGCCTGACAATGCTACTGAAAGGGATACTGGAAGTTGAGGTATAAAACGTCATCATGCTTCAAGCCTGTAAAACCTCTTATGGATAGTCCAGTACTCTCAGGAGGCACTGTTAGCAGGGCATATTTAGCAGGGCTGACACAATCCCTTTCATCCCCTTTTCTCTCTCATTATAAGACTACAAGGATAAAACATGCATACTTGGTAGATGCGAGCTGCATGCAGAAATTTGGTTTTTCACTTCCATCAATCAAAAAATAAGCTGTCAGTACCTTCTATATTTTTAACTTGCACCAGTAAAAAGAAAAATAGTATTTTTCATGGTTACTAAAAATAGATATATCAAAGCCTCATGGGATCAAAATGTGGACAAGAAGATCAATATCAATTGAAAAACCACAGCAAATAAGCATGTGTTCTGAGCTTGGCTTGTCCACATTTCAATCCCATGATGCAATATTGTGACTTCAATCATGGAAAGTGCTATTCCAACAGGCAACTCACAACTACAGCATTCGCATGTTTATCAAAAACAGCAGTAATCAGTAATTATTCAACTTTATTTCATTGGCCAAGTATAATTCACTCTAGCCTGGTATGTGTTGTTTGTAAACGAGTTGATTATTTTCTTTCAGAGAATTTCTTCGCAGAGTAAATTCCAAGAACATGATAGAAACAAATGCAAAGTGTCAAATTACTGTAGATGTCAAAAACGACAAATCCAAACCCTTTGTAGAAGTCACTTTTGGTAAGTGTTACAGCAGTTTTAGCAGTATGGCACTGTCTAGCATACTCTAATGGCATATTTTTCCTTCTCTGGGCTTCCTTTGGAAGGGGCAGTCTCTGTCAATACAGTTTATTAGGGACCTTAAGAGTCATGGCATGTGATTGCAACATGGGATGATGATGTGAGCATGTTTTCAAAATGGTTTTTCATATGTGCACTGTCATGCTCTTTTTAATAAATGCTATAGACCCATTGTACGTGACATCAAAGCAGCTCAATTTGGAGGACCAAACAAAAGAATTTCAATCTCTTGAGAATTGTTTTGTCCTCCAAATTGAGCTGCATTCTGACATGCTGGAAGGGTTGTATATAATGGTAGCTACATTTATGACCAACACAGACACCCAAAGAATTGTGTGATTCTGTACAGGGTGTAATTTCTAATTTGTGTTCTTTTTGTTTTTTTTCAGTGGATAAAGATGTTCAAGTATATAACACAGAAAACCAAAAACTCATGGACCTAATTTCACAATTCAATCTTAAATGTAGAGAAAAGACAAAGTAACATCTATGATTTACAGTCAATAACAACAATTTTAGTTTGAAAATACCAATGTACAGCATTTATTAAGCAGGTTGTCTGCCATAAAACCTTTGAAATTCCTGTTACCACATTCGTATAATATTCCTCTTTTTGGTTTTCCTTATTTGAAACTAAAACAACTGTCCTATGTACATAAAAGATGGTTATTGAAGAGAAAGCAGAACTTAAAAAAAAGAAATGATTTCACAGGTTAAAAGATTTGTAGATATTTATATTAATTATATTTACAAAGGCAGGAATAAACATTCTCTCCAAGTTTGTTTTTGTATTGTTATTTTCCATCAGCAACTAATGATTTCATTTTGCATCTTGATTAGAACCTAAAAATATGAAAATTGAGATAAAGAATTATGAGTTCTAAAGGCCAAGTAAATGTGTAAAGCTAGGACTCCTCAAGACTTAGGATTTTAAAAATAAGATACTAAGCCTTGAACTCCATCAAATTAAAGAGGCTGCCAACCCTCCTCTTCAAATATCAGGGTGGAATATGATGGCTGCTCAATGGTCAGGGTTTCATGGTCAGACATGACTGGTCACAGCCAACCAATCAACATGTGACCAGTCGAGAGGACCAGCCTAAGAGGCATTTGGTCAGACATTGTTCACTGAGCAGCCATTATTTTAAGCAAGCATTTATTACCAGTAATTTATTAGAGCTCACCTTCGTTGGTACTCTGTCTTGATACCATTGCCACTACCAGGAGGGCTTGGATCAATATCCCCTTGTGGGACAGAAGCAATAAGATCTTCTGTAGTAGTAGGTGGTTTGCCATGAATATCTCTAATTGAGTTAATTGTATCGATAGGATAGCTTTGGGCATGGGATTCCAGATATTTGAGGACATACTCATCAGCATTGACAATCCTGAATCTGTGTTTAAAGATCTGGATGACTGATCCAATGCTGAAATCAGCTGGAGTATAGAATGATGGGTTGTCTACAGAAGAACCTGGTTTTGTTGCTCTTGTTCTCTCCAAGAATTTTCCTCCGATGATACCAGCATTCCTTACTGGGGGCTCATAGATTGTCAGCATGTCGTCAGCAAGGCGCCAGGATATTATAAACCGACGGTTTTTGTCTTCAGGTCGGACAGTTTCCTAATGATTAAATTAATGTCATCCTTAGAATTTCTTATCTCTTTCAATCCCTCTTTAAAAATTTATTTACACTACTTTTCAGATAAAATTCAGAAGTAGAAAATGAATAAGGGAAAACATTCTTACCAAATTTGCAGCATATCTTAAGATCTTGTGGTCATTTTCTAACATCTTGATAAAGTCTTTCTTTGGTGGTTGAGGAACAAGAGACAAGCAAGACTGTAGGCTGTCTTCCAGTGATCCAAAGCCATTGTAAGGAGGAAAGACCTTTATAACATAAAGACATACATTAGTATTTGAACTTGAGTGGAGGTGTGGTAAAAAAAAACATAAAAAACAATTACCCTCTTGATTGCTTCATACTGTTCTTCTGTAACCTCAACTGGGGCAAACTCTGTGATTCCAAACTTTCCCCTGTAGTAATCTTTAGTAAATTCATCACACTGATACAACAAGAATCTCCTGCCCATCATGTGAATAGTACGGCCTACCATGAAGTCACTTGGTGCAAACCAATTCTTAATTTCGTGGTCTGACAATTCCAACACACAAGAAGGAAAGGAAGCTGCAACATGTGAAAGAAAAAATAGCTTATTAATTTTGTCAAATTGTGAAACAATCAGGCCTGATAAAAGCCTAGAAAACAGGTGTGGTGGGACAAACTCAAAAGTGAGGGGGCTGAGGCATTAAAAACCTCTGAACCAAAACAAATTAATTCACTTTTGTCACAAAATACAAAGTTAAATTTCCAAAAAGTGGGGGTTCTGAGCACCCCTGGCTCCACCACCTTTGGAGAACAACTATTACAGATCAATAAACTAAATTATTTAGTGGTGCTGAGGTCTGAAAATGCCATTGAATCATTATTTAAGAGGCACTATCACCTGTTATAAAGATTCACATGGTTGATATAATCACTATCAGTACTTACATTCTACTGTATCTCTATTCTTTGCAAGCCTCTGTCTGCAGATAAGAACTGGGAATGGATCTCGTCCATCATTAGGCTTGTGCACTTCTCTTACTTCTACTGTGTCATCAACAAGGTAGTAATGCAGGATCTACAAATAATACACACATCATAATCAGTAAAAGTATGTTGAGTACATGAAAGAGCTTCAGCCATAGTTTATAATCATGCCCTGTCCTCCCTGGATCCCTCAAGCTCTGCATATACTCCATGCAACACAAAACTAGGATCAATGGATCAACTCCTTTTTACTATGAATAGCATATGAAAATGATGCATTTGCAGACTGTCTGTGTTTATAGCACCTAAGAAATTTTATTGGAAGATTGGAGATTTAGTGTACTTGTTTTGTTATCCCACTTCCCAATGGTAGTTTTATTGTTATGTGCATGTGTTTTGGGTAGGGTGGATATGATGTGAATCACCCCCCCCCCCCCCCATAGGAAAACCTGGATACACCATGGGTAGTGTTGTTTCACCATATTATACTGATAATATTAGTACTTACACATGGTCTTATTTCTCCAAACATGCTGTCACGGTCATCCCAGACACAGAAGAACCTCAAAACCTGTCTGTCCATTTTCAGGAACTGCTTGAGTTTGTCAAAGTCAGTTGGAGTGACATAGGAACGAAGTGGTTGCTTTCTAGATTCAGTATGTGGGTCTGGTTTGATTGGTTCAGGGAGATTCAAGTCAATTCCCTCACTGGCCATGAACTCCTGTAAATATGAGGACTCAACATTAAGAAGGGTCACATACAGCATTTTACCTACTATTTCCGATTACAAAATGTTCCCTGCTAATGCCCTCCCCTCCCTATCTACTTTCATGATCATAACAAAATAATACCAGGAAATTTAATTATAAAGGTATTAGACACCCCTCACACCCTTCCAACCCTTATTATTTTGGTATATTTTCTTGGGAATATACATCTCTGCAAAGCAATCTTACCCTAGTCCAGGCATCACAGTCACAAACAAAGAAGACTTTTCCATAGAACGTTACAGTGATCCCCAGATTAAAGTCCTTCCAGTGCCAGTAATCACCAAGGTCATTCTTGGGCAATCGCTGCCTCTTGATTAGCTTACCCTGTGGAATACCACTGAGAAACAAAACAAATATATACATAAATTATATGCTAGTTTTCTGATAACATAGATAAACATAGATATGATGTAAACAGTCTTCATATATATATTAATACATATATTTAAAAGTTTTCATAGTCTTTTGCTGTCTTTGATAAAAGCTAGCAAACACAGAAATTGTTCAAAACATTGAATATAAACTTATGCTTGAGTTTATATTCAATGTTTTAAGCAATTTCTGTGTTTGCTAGCTTAAACGTTTTTTGAACTATAGCAAGAAGAACATAAAATGGCTGCAGCACAAACCTGTTTTCAACAATTGGCTCAACGACTGATATAGAATCATCTTCCAAGTAATAATATATTTTCACTGGTCGCACTCTATAATACTCCTTAGGAGACTCGTGTACTGTCTGTTTGAAGTAAGCATGGAAGAGTAGGACCTTCTTATCAAAGGCAACATGGGCAGGGACGAAGGCTTCTGGTGGGGCTTGGACCTTTTGGCCATAGGTAAGACTTGGTTTTAAGTTGGCTAATTCGTCTAGTTCTTCCTGAGTTAGTTTATTTTCAGGTATAGGGTCGCCACCAATGCCTACAGTAGGAGCTACAGGGACTGAATAGCCATTTCTCCATCCTAAAGTCTGAGATCTGTGGAACTTTGCTTTCTGAACAGAATTGAAGAAATACAATTAACTCTTAGGCTGAAATTGTACAAATCTATCTCAAGCTGAATCAGTAAGGCAATTATTCTCGTTTATTTTTACTAAAACTAGAATAAAAGTTCGTAAATATGAAGCAAAGATAAGAAATGTTTGATGATGATCTGTACAAATTGGAGTAAGCTTTCAATTCAGCGCTGTAAAAATCACTTTAAAGTTTGGTTTTCTGGTTAAAAAAAGCTCTTACCGTTGGATCGTTGAAGGTATTTCCCGGTAGAAATGGAAGAGCCATGTTATATGTATCTCGATATTTTTTAAAACCGTCAAAATCAGAACACAAGTTCTTGGTTTGAGGAAGGAATTCAAACTAAAGCAACATGGAGCTTGTGGTTGCTATTTGGATAGCGTTCGTTGGCATAGCAACAACAGACACAAATCGATGAGGCATTGTGGGTAATAACACAGGTAGCCCACAATACTTCATGGCTTTGACGTCCATTATTTTCATGAAATAAAATATTTTTTTCAAGTTAATTTCTTTTTTTCCTGCTCATTTAAGCCGAGTAAGAAAAGTGCTTATTTTACAAAGTTTTTATGTTTTTAAGGTATAGATATCTGTATATATTTTATCACTTTCTCCCCTCAGTTCTTTTTAAGTACAAAAATTATAGACTGGTATCCAACTCTTACATCAACAATTTTTCCCTTTCTAATTTTCACTGGAATTTATGGGCATCAATTTTTGGATAAACAAAAATTAGCTTTTTAAGACACAAATACTATATTTTTTGTCCTTTTCATTCATTCAGTTTCTTTCTTTCCCTTTACTCCCATTTTCATCCATTCATTTTTTTAATCACTTTTTGTTTCCTGTGTTCTTTTTCCTATATACATTTAAAGGGTAGCAGACTGTAGTAAGAGATAGAAAAGTGATGCAAAGCGATTTCATTTGGTTTTGTTTAATTGCTTTTAACAGTATGTATACAGTCTTTCCTGATCTCTTCCCTGCAGACAGAATCCTTCATCAGAGTATAATATAGACCCCAAGCTCTAATTACCAATCTGAGGGTCAAAAAAATAGTTCTCTTCTCTTAAAAAATTTGTGGTATATTTTCATTGTTTTGATTGGTGCAATGGGTCTAAAATTCCAAACAGAAACCAAAAAATATAATTTGTAGATTAATATTAACATTTATCCCACACCATACAAAATACAGCCAATCAGAAAGCAGGAAAGCTGTTGTATATTTGTCGGTATTTCACTTTTCTTTCCCATCATGCACTGCATGATGAATCTACATATTTGTATTTTCTATGGTGTGGGATAAAATGGTTATACAATGGTTGCTCGTGGCATACCATGGATATCCCACTCTTCACTTGTATTTTCTTTGTATACACACTCGCCTAAAGTCTCATGTGTATACTAGAAACTACAAGTGACTCGTGGGATATTCCACAGTATGCCACTTGAAACCATTGTATAACTAGTATTATAGAACATGACCTAATATGAATACAGCTCAATTTAGAGGACAAAGAAAAAAATAGTATTTCAATTAACTGAGAAATGGAAACTTAGTGTTTTGTCCTCCAAATTGAGCTGCATTCCAAAGTGCTGCAAGGGGTATATACTTGCTTTAATGGTGTTTCATATACATATGCACAGTTAGAACAATTTTTATATAAGTATGAACATCTTGGCCTATGGCGTTGCCACAGTGCTTGTACAACCAATAACTACCCTAAGTTTCAGAGACTTGGACAGGGAATGAGAAATCGCTCCCTCCTACTCCTCACCCTGACTTCTGGTACACAGGGTAACCAATTGCAGGAAAAAAAGAAAAAATGTTTTGGTACCTAGAGAGCCTCTAGAGTATTCCTGGCAAGATAGTGTCAAATCATCAAGTATCAAATGAATATGTTGAATAAATTTTTCAAGCCTCAAAACTAACTGACCACTTACTATCAACCCACTGACACCTTCCCAATCACTTACTGACACCTTACAAACCACTTTACTAACACATTTAGCTTACCAACCACTTACTGACACCTTCCCAACCACTTAATGACACCTTACCAACCACTTACTGCACCTTACCAACCACTGACCACTTACTATCAACCCACTGACACCTTACAAGCTACTTAATGACACCTTACCAACCACTTACTGACACCTTACCAACCACTTAGTGACACTTTACCAACCACTTACTGACACCTTACCAACCACTTACTGACACCTTACCAACCACTCACTGACACCTTACCAACCACTTACTGACACCTTACCAAACACTTACTGACACCTTACCAACCACTTACTGACACTTTCCCAACCACTTACTGACACCTTAACAACCATCTACTGACACCTTAACAAACACCTACTGTACCTTGACAACAACTTTATGACACCTTACCTTAGTGTGCAGAGTGAACACAACAGCTGATAAGGCATGTGGTAGCATAGACATTTGTGGGACTTGCGATAAAGCATTATTATTTTTCATGTTAGACAATAGTTTTTGCCCTACTAGCCTCACATTGAAGCATATTAGTATGCACTTATTATCAGAATAACAAAGTTTTCATATGGAATAAACTAAGGATGTGATCAAATAAATGATAAAGCTTTCAACACAAAGAAAAGCATAAATTAAGATGTCAATAAATAAACTAAACCCCTGCTTGAGATTTTCTTGATCTCAAACGTGTTTGCATCCCACGATTCATGTGGTTGCCTCCCTTTTTCCTTTCCTTATGTTCGGCACTTGAGGGGTGCAATAAATCTTGTCCGTATCCATTCTCTTTCAGCTCCACATGCCCATTAACATAACCATTGGTTTGTTTGGGAAGATCAAAGTCTTCATCGTCAACTATGGTTCCATTTGTTTGTAGATAGTGGATGGTCTTGGTGGTGGAGTCCTCTACAGGGAATTCTTCTAGCTTTTTGCGCTTTGAATTAAACTGGTAGGATAAAGTTAACTTAGTTTTATAATTGAACAATTTAATACAGGGGCAAGGATGAGGAAGGTAGCTGAGTCAGAAGGTGTCTAACTCAAACCCTTCAAAAGAAAGAAAGAAAAGAAAACAAACAAACAAACATTATCAAAGAGATAGTGATATGTATTATTGGCAACAGGGAGGGAAAATAGGGATAGAAAAAAAGAAAGAAGAAGCAATAGAATAGGAAGAAAGATAGACTGAAAGGGGAAGGCTACAACCTTTCAAACAAGAAAATAAAAAAGAGATACAGATACAGAGTTTGAGTAAAAAGGAGGGAGAGAGAGAGATAAGGAAAGGAAAGGAGAGGAGAGGAGAGTAAACAAAAATATGAGGAAAACAATCAAATGCAGTGTCTAAGTTTATGGTCTATTTTATAGCTTCCCTTTTATCTCCCTACTATTCAATACTTGTTCCTGACCTTATTTTTTTGTTTTCTTTGTTTATATTTTTAATCAATGGTTTTAGTTTTCGTTTATAGGTTTTCATTCCTCTTGTGTAAGAGTCTTTGTTTGGGTTTCATTTAAAGTTATCGTATCTTTGAGTTATTTAGATAAAAGATGATGGAAAGTGAACGGGAAAAGGTCAGAAATGGGAAAGCATTATTTCCAAACAGAAAGATATTTCAGCTAGTCTTACTTTCTTGAAGAATCTGACTCTTTCCATTATTGCAGCTTTGACTTTCTTTCCATCCTGTTTAAGTTTGTTTTAGTAGTATTTAACAATCTAGTATTTGACATTCATCAAAATTGAATTTTAAAAAGTTTATAGTTTAATTTAGATTTTACTATATTTTATCAATATTATTGACCATTTATGAATTCAAATGTAATTGTAAATGAGTTATCTTTCTTTTATTTTTTTACTATAAGGTTTATTTTGTTCCAGTTAGTTGAATCCTGCTTCTTTACTTTTTTATTATAAGTACTTATTGAATTCAAATATAGGCCATTTAAATAGCGTCATATGTACAGTCAATTCAAAAAACGCCGTTGTCGACAGATTGCAATTGAAGCCTATGTAACTGGACCAAAAGTATGGGTAGAAATCACAGAAGTGGTTTAAATTTTCACTAATTATATGAGCTGGGCTTACAGTACAAAAATTTGCTGGTGAAATAGTATTTTAATGACTTAACAGTTTCAAAATTGGGAACCTCTGAATATTAGCCATATCAACTTTTGTCTTCCTTTTGCAAATTCTAAAGACATACATCTGAAGGGTTGCTGCTTGTATTATCTTATTAGTAAGCAAAAACATCTACATCAGAGTGAATAATCAAGCGCTTCAGAGATTTCTACCCATACTCCATTTTGGTCCAGTTGCATAGTTGCTTAGCTAGACAACGGCCACATATTTTTCAAGACTGTATGTATGCATACCGCTACCAATATGCTATTCAAATCTGTATTTCCTCATGACATGATAATGCCAGGTAATAAGAAAAAATAGCAATCCTTTACTGAACAAAAGAAAGTCTGCAAAGGATTATGGTAATGGTAGTACATTGATACTATAGTAAAAATGGCCTATTATAATGCTTTACACTTGTTTGTGTCTTTATGGTTCTCACCCACTGTTTAAATTTTTATTTTGTTTGTTAATAATTAAACTTCTTATTTGTATCGCTTAAAACATTTTAGTTTTAAGGTTTTTATGTTTTTAGTAAAATTTTAAAGTTTTAAGAATTTGTTCAGTTATTTAAATATTTATTTAAACATACGAAATAAAAACTTTACAGAAGTTTTTAAGGTTTAAAATGATAGAGTTGAGCTGTGACTGTCATTGGTCAATCTGCTCAACCAATCAAGAATCAAGGTCACTCTGCCCATCCAATCAGAATAATTCATTTGACACATATCTGCATATTAAATGAAGTTATAATAAATGAGGGATCTCAAAGCACAGTTGATGTACACTTACCTTTGTCTTGGTCATCACCATAAAGTACAAGATACCCATACTAATCACAAGCTAAAAATAAAAGACAAAATAAACCCTTAAAATATTACTGATACCCTGAAACAACTTTTGGGCTGTTTAAAGTCTGGGCATGGCTAACTCACAGATTGAACCCTAAAACAATCTCTAGGCTGATCAAAGTCAGGGCACAGCTAAATCACAGATTGAACCCCTGGAACAACCTCTGGGCTGATC
Organism: Anthopleura sola; assembly: GCA_023349425.1. Classification (NCBI taxonomy): domain Eukaryota; kingdom Metazoa; phylum Cnidaria; class Anthozoa; order Actiniaria; family Actiniidae; genus Anthopleura; species Anthopleura sola. The sequence continues at coordinate 4,701,543 of JALHLI010000008.1, forward strand.
TAAGTCAGGGTATGCTAACTCACAAATCCAAACCTGAAACAACCTCTGGGCTAATCTAGGTCAGGGCACGACTAACTCACAGATTGAACCCTGAAACAACCTTTGGGCTGATCTAAGTCAAGGCATGGCTAACTCACAGATCGAAAACAAAAAACCTATACACCACAAATAAACCATATGCTTACTAACCTGGGAGAGAATCCACAAAACAATCTGTGTGAGCTCAGTCTTCTTGAAAAGGGATAACCCATACTTGATACAGATCAGGGCCTCCATCAGCATAATAGCACTGAACAAAACAACACAAGTACAAATATATTATCAATTTGGCCTTATCAGATAACATCCATTTCCTCCCATCCCTTTCACAGAAAGGGGTTGATCTGACACCCTACCACACCCTTTTCCTTACCCCTCAGTCATCAAGAAGCTTGATCACAATTAAGTGATAAAATGATGTAACTTCTTCCAGAGACATTGCAACAACTAAGAAAATATCCATTTTATCTTCCCTTTGGGGGTTAATCTGATGCACCTTATCACAAGCCCATCGACCCCTCAATCAATAAGCTTAACAAGCAAGTGATAAACTAGTGCTGAAGTGGTTTTCGTATGAATGGGAAACATATGGTTCTGACTTACAGCACATACACAATACGACATACCCTAACATTGAAATGGCTTTGTATTGTCTTTCAGTAATTCATCCAATCACAACATGTACTTATGGGTACGGTAATATATGGTATTGCTAAAGTATGGCTACGAATCTGCAGTACAGTTTCCCACTCATACGAAAACTGCTCTAAAATAATCAAAAGAAATACTCACATAAATACCCAGCACTGAGTCCCAACTCTCTTACTTCTGGTGTCAGTAACATAGGTATAATACTGCCTGAAAAGAGAAAGTAAAATGCTCCTAAATTATGCATTATTACATAGTTCTTTTGTTAAAACATTTACACATGAAAGAATGAGCTCCCAATAGTGGCATCACATGGTCTGAAATAGTCCCAACAAACAATGAAGCTAAAAAGGTCTATTGAACTCTACTGATTCCATAGACCCCTTGAACCACACTGGAATGCAGTTCAATTTGGAGGACAAAACAATAGGTTCTAATTCTCAGGAGATTGAAACTCTTGTTTTGTCCTCCAAAATGAATGGGTCCATTGTTTAGTACACAAATATGGCAGCCCTATCACATGAGTGAAAACAATCTGTTCCTTGTTGGGTTTTGTTCTAGCAGTAGTACCTGATTGAAGGTGCCACAATCAAACTGATGATGATGATTCTTATCCAGTTGATCCAGTGTCGGGTAGGAATAAGAAGAATGTGTTTGAGGAAGAAAGTATTTAATTCTATGACCTGAAAATAGATACAAATAATTCACTTCCTAATTCAGCATTACTATGTTTTTACCATCCTAAAATAAATCATTAATATTACATGGGTGTATGTACCTGTGAGACGATAAGCATAACACTAATGGCAAAGTAACGCATGTAAGAGCACTTGGGGTCCATCCACCTTACATGGGTCCAACTGGAGAAAAATGAATCCAATATAAAATATTAGACAACCTTATTAGAGATTAAAAAATACTTAAGATAGTATGCGCGCTCTCATTGGTTGAGAGCTGTGTTTTCATCACGCTATGAAGGCACGGAAATGATGTAAAAAGCATTTTTTAAGTATTTTTTAAAAGAAATTATTAATTATTAAATAATATGATAACAAATGCAGCAAAACTCTGCAAAACTCCAGGTCAACATGTGCTATATTGCTAGAGCATGATTAATGTTAGACATGGCTTGGTCATGTCATACCCATGTTTTCAACACGATTGCCTTGCAAATTACTTCACTTGAAATCAACAGGGTGCAGTCGCCCGGGCAAGCAACATTGGAGAGACACAGTTACAAGGGATCTACAGGAGACCAACATCTCCTTCGAGGAGGCAGTGATGACAGCCCAAGACAGATGACAGCCTGCCCCATGAAAGCAATGATGATACTACAAACTAACAGACATTTAACATATAGTACATGGTTTCTTTACCTAACTGGGGTGAACTGCATGACAGCTCTGTTAATTTTCCCTGTAGTAGTATGAATATCCCTAATAAAAAGAAAAAAGAAAACAATTTTTTTTTAAATTAAAAATTATTTCAAAACAAATAGCAGTTGAAGATCCAGAAAGAATCATCTAGAAAGCATGCATATGACCTCCTCTTTAGATTTTGCAGCAACCTTTTGATATCTCAGAGGTTATTCCCCTGGATCTATCCTAAACAAGAGTAAACTTTGCTGTGCACATTAAACAAGGGAGGCTGTACTATAAAGTATGGGTGAATAATTTCTTACTTGATACTCTCCCAGTGGTAGTTGCGCATCTCTAGTTTTTTGCATATGTACATTCCAAAATGAATGCCAAGACCATTACAAATCAAGACGTCAAGAACCAGAGCATCCCACCAACACTCTTTGAAGTTAGGAAGAAGATGGGAAAAGAATACCTGAAGAATGGAAAAAGAGGATTACCAATTCTGTATCATAACCTTAGTGCAATTTTCATACTTACATGGACATGGACACCAAAGTTCAAATTTCAAACTGCAAATGTTGTTTTTGGATTCCATCAGTCAAAAATAATCAGTTCTTACCTTTTACATTTTTGACTGGCAGCAGTGAAAAACCAAACTCCAATGTGAAACTCAGAACTTCAGCATTCACGTAATTATGAAAATCACAGTAAATTTTAACATATGACAGTAGGTACAAGGATCTAACTCACAACAAATAAGCAGCACAAACCACGCTGCGAACATACCTCAGTTACTTCCCAAGTAACACTTGCCGTCCAGCAGATTCCAGCATGTCTGATTAGCATTGCCTTTAGTGCCCAGCCAAAGAAATGAGCAAAAGCAAAAATGTCACAGCTTCCCCATAGTCTGGTCAGAGAAACATCTGAACAATTGACAGCATACATCTGGGGAAAAAAGAAAAAAAATATTGCACCCATTACTTTCCATATGAGATTCGATCTTAAAACAAACCTTTATGACTATCTTAGCAGGTTGAATGGTCTTCATATGTGATCAGTGAACTGATGTATGCAAAGTTGTGAATCTGTTTCCTATTCCCCATAAATATTTGCAGTTGATCAAATTATCTTACTGATTTGGCAATGTCAGGGGAAAAAAGCATCATCATCGTCAACTCCATCTATCATCATCATCATCACATAACCCTCCTCATCTTCATCGTTGTCATCACAATGACAACTACAGTGTACCTTCATCGTCATCCATTCATCACCAAAATCTATCATCATCATCCTTCTTAACATCAATCATCACCATGACTACCATCATCATCAAAAAATGCAATGAATAAGTTTCACTTACTGTTGTGTCTTCCCCAACCTGAACTAACTCTGGGTCAAAGAAAAATAGAATCTTTCTGAAGTCTTCTCTTGTTTGGAACAACGCAAAGGACAGAAACATCAGATACAGAACACTGCAACCTGAAATAAAAAATGAATGAATGAATGAATGAATGAATGAATGAATGAATGAATGAATGAATGAATGAATGAATGAATGAATGAATGAATGAATGAATGAATGAATGAATGAATGAATGAATGAATGAATGAATGAATGAATGAATGAATGAATGAATGAATGAATGAATGAAATAACATTATGAAACCAATAAATATAGTAATAGCAAAAGTGATACATTAAAAGCAACTTACCAAACACTAATCTCCATATTGCAGGGTGAGGTCTAACAAAGGGTCCTGTGAAGTAGAAACAGTCAACATTCAAGTAATAAACAGAACATATAGAAAAGCTGAGCACTGAATCAACTTTATTTGGAGTCTAGGATGACAACTGATAAACTTATGGCCCCCTATGTCAAATGCCCCTATATGAGACCAGACCCCATAGTTTACGTGGTCATTGTAAAGGAACCACCAGTGGAATAGCTGTGAGATTGCTTGTCTCTCACCAAGAATGCTAATGTAAACCAGGTTTGATTGCAGGACTTGGTGTTGTATTTGAGAAGAGTTACTTGTTGATTATCGCTTGTGATTCTAGGGTTTTCCCTGGGTTCTCCAGTTTTCCTTTCTCCACAAAAATTAACTTTTAAATTATAATTTGATCACAGAACTAGGTCACATGTTTGTTAGCCACTAACTATTAAATGCTATCTTTTTTTCGGCTCTAAGCAAGGCCATTGCCATAGTAACCAAGAAATACTCACCATTAGGCATAACAAGAAGACCAAGGACTAGAAACACAACAATAAGAGATACAACACCACTGTATATGTTCTCATCACGAGTAGCATCAGGATTCCTGTCAAACAATATTCTATCATGAGCCAATAGTTATCAAGTTATCAAGTTACCTAATATATTTTGAATACAATTGGTTATGAAGAAAATTACAGTGTGGTCTTGTTATCTCAAATCTTGTGGGGACCAGGGAAAAGGTTTGAAATAATGGGGGTTCAAGATAGAGTACAAACAGTATATCCATGAAACATTAGTTATATATATACTAAATAGTACAATTTTATGCAAATTCTACTATTGTTTTCTATAGTTTAATTAGCACTATTTTGTGCTATTTAGTAATTTGAATTTCATGGATATAATACTAAGGCATTTTTTAAATAATGTTTTTCTTAATTATTCTGCTCTCAAGAGCTTAAACTTTCTCACAAATACATTTGATAATTTCATGTGAAATTGCTTGACATCACTAGAAATAATTTCCTCTTCCATTAGCGTAACTTTATGCTTTTATGCTCTTAGTGTATTCTTATAAAATTTACTAGTGGACACAGACGCCTACATTTGAATCCTATCTATCTACTTGAAATATTATTGAAACCCCTGTATATTCTTATATATTTAGATGTATTGTTATTGTCAATTTGTAGCTGAAACCCCCTTTTAGGGAGATGCAAATCAAGTATGTACTGTATGTACATGGTGATCATTGCTCAACCACCACTTGGAGCAGAAAATGAAGACTTTTATCAGCTGATTGAAAATTAAGCAATTAATTGATAAATTTTCTTCTGTAAATGTGACTCATGACTTTTTTGAGAGCATGACATGTACCATAACCATTCTTTCTCCTGAGAAAGATAGTGTGATGTTTCTCAGCCAATAGGAAACGAGATATATTTAGAACAAAAAAAATGAAAAATTCATATTTAATAATATTCTTTTGAATAATGCTGTAAGAATAATATTTTATCTTTATTTATGATTCATTGTGTGAGTTGGAAATCATTTCGTAGAAAAATGAGGGTAAGTTATTTTGAGTTTCTGAAGGGGCTATACTGTGTATTGTTGCCAGGACAAAGGACAGGTTGACCACAATAAACCACGATACAAGTCAAACAGTACATGTTAAACATCTTGAAAACCCTGGAGCGTTTTCTAATATTCAACATATTTTAAATTAGCTTAAGACATATAGACTTGCTTTCAAAATGATAGAGCAAATATATTTTTTGAAGATCTCTCGATAATCCCTCTGATAAGACATAAGCTTTACAATGCCTCCTTGCAAGTAAGCTTAGTTTATGCGTAAATCTGTGAAGTTGACATATTTATTCATCCAACAAACCAACAAATCTGGATTTATTTACTTAATAAAATCCTAGAATTCAAAGAAAAACAAACTACAATTTTTTCTCATAACATATCAAATACTATTTTTTCGTGTCAAAATGGTTTTATAGGAACATTTGAATTTCCCCTCGCACGAGTACCTGTCACTCTTCACTCACCTGGAAAATGCGGAGTAAACCAGGTATAAAAAAAGACAACCAAGCAGAGTCAATGAACGCGGCTTATAGAAGAACTCTAGGGTAACATCTTCGACTATCTGTTCACTGGCATCGTTGTAATCCTCGGAAGAAATCGTAGAACAAGAGGAGAACGTTCTCTTTCTCCGTACGTCCGCCATTTTTGATGCTGCTTCGCTGGGCGGAGTCGATGACTGGGGTGGACTGGGTCGAGAGGTCTCATTTATTGGCGCCCAGCCTACTCTCGTCCTCTTTTCGCCAGGATTCAAAATGGTGGTGAGTGTTTTTTCGTCCAAGTTCTAACACGATTTCAATCCATGATCATCCGTCATTCTAGACTAGGAATTACTACATTGATTCATTGAATGGCACGGTTGTTCATTTTTTGATGATTCTAAGTCGTCATTTTTGTGATACCTTATAGGAATTGGCGTATTTTATGGATTTTTTACGTACGATGTACTACATACCTCTTTTTGCTTTGTCGCGTAGTTTATAAATCGTAGTAGTTTATCTCTGCTCACAGATTGCTTACATTTACTGTGAAACGCATATCTAAAATTCGATGAATCCCCCCCTAAGATATTGTGAATTATAAAAATCGTAGGGAAATGTTGATATTTTTGTAATAACTTTAAAGTAAATGTGCTATCCACGGTGATAATTTCCCGGGAGATAGATGATTTTGCTTTATACTTGTGTTTCATTTCGCGTCCACATGTCTAATACCAATATGATAGATGTAATAAAATATTATTTACAAATCAGCCTTGACATTTTTCCCTTCCCATATACATGATGATCATTGAAGATTATAGTTGGTGTGGTGTCCTTAGACTTTTACTAACTAAATAGAGCAGTTTTAGTACGACTATGAGAAACTTATGGCATGAACTGTGCTTTGCTGTGTTGACCATGTCAGTGCTGTGCCGTGTATGAAAATATTCGACATTCACTGCCGTGTCTGTGCCAAATAATGACCACGACTTTCCACACTCATACGAAATCTGCTCTAGAATGTAGATGTAGATGTACTAATACTGCATACTCACTGTTATCACTAGGGTGAAACCAAGGTAAACCCTATGAAGGAGTTGAGGATCTCCAAGTTGGTCCTTAATGTTTGTGTTGGTGAGAGTGGTGACAGGCTGACCAGAGCTGCCAAGGTCTTGGAACAGCTTACTGGACAACAACCAGTCTTCTCTAAGGGTAAGTCAGTCACATGTGCGAAATCATACGATTTTCTGTCATGACAAAATAGGGTTTTAGTGGATGTCAATCAAAGTGTTGTCATGACATTGTCAGAAAACACAAAGTTTCCAAAGGTATGTATGTACCTTTAGAATATCATGGAAGCACCTTTAATTGACATACACCAAAACCTACTTAAATTCTGTGCATACTATTGATATAGTAAGGTAGTCAAATTACATGTCAAACCCTAAGAATGGAAAATTTGTTTTCAAAATTAATGGAGAGGGAAAAATATTTGCTTCCAGTACCATGCTCTAAAATTCCTGAAAATGAAAGATGGATTCTAATGCTGCCTTGTTTTTAATTCCAGCTCGTTATACTGTGCGATCTTTTGGTATCAGGAGAAATGAAAAGATCTCTGTCCACTGCACTGTCAGAGGTCCCAAGGCTGAAGAAATCCTTGAGAAAGGACTGAAGGTCAAGGAGTATGAATTGCCTAGAGGATGCTTCTCTGAAACTGGAAACTTCGGCTTTGGTATTCAGGAACACATTGATCTTGGCATTAAGTATGATCCCGGCATTGGTATCTATGGTATGGACTTCTTCATTGTATTAGGAAGACCAGGAATGAACATCTCTAAGAGGAGACGTGCCAGGTCAAGGGTTGGTGCTCCCCACAGGCTTAGGAAGGATGATGCCATGAAGTGGTTTCAACAGAAGGTAATGGCAGTAAATAATTGTATGAATTAGAGGGCTCAAAATAACAGCTGTTCAATGGCTGGACATGATGACTGGCCACATGGATTTTATCTTGGACATTCTGCATTTTTAGTATGACTAATAAACTTGTGGCCCGTCATTGCAAGAGGACCAGACTAGGAGGCATCTGGCAGGATAAGTGCCAATCTTGACTGGAACTTGTCAGTTGACTAGCCATTATTTTGAGCCCTGGGCTTAAGGCTGGTTCACACTTGACATAAGCACAGACATAAGGATAAAAATGTACCAGTTCACACTTGTATTTTTTGACATTTATGCTTATGTCAAGTGTTAACCAGTCTATAGGTCTTGGTGCATGTTGTGTTGTTGGCAATTTGTCAACTCCATACATGTTATCGTCGAACCTTTTATGGAAAATAATGTCACATCTCCCAGCCAAGTACTAATTCATTTTCTATTCTTGTTTTTCAGTATGACGGCATCATCTTGAGAAAGTAATGTAACCTGTAGAAAACCACAACTTGAAATCTTGAAATAAATCATTACGTTACCATCACTTGTGTTATGTGTTTTCTTTTTACCACTGTTTCCACTGCTATGCGCTGATCAAGACAACAGTCATCACTTGGAAATCAGGCAATACACTGCCTTCAATCATAGTATGTCAAGGTACAGAACAATTTGTTTGATTGAAGGCAGTCTATTACCCTATTTTCCTGTCATGACGGTTGTCTTGATCAGTGCATAGCAATAAAAACAGTGGTATTGGTTGCCACTGGTTTTTGCAGTGCATTGAGCTTATCCTTCTAAGTTATATCTGCAGTTCGTACTTCTTTCAATCATCTTTTTTAATCATTTATTTGATCTCACACAATTTAAACTTCAAAATCTTCTATCTTAACGGATTTTAATTAAATTTTCAATAAATAACTATAGCTTGAATAGGAAATCTAACATCAAATTAAACTACAATATATCGTCATAGTAGACTAGTTACAGTGTGACTGCTCTGCTTTCAATCTCATGTCTACAAGCAAGAGACCTATGATCAATGGCTAATGATTAAAGTATTATGAAATGCTCGTTTTCTTCATAAGATGAGTTACCTTAATTAACATCTACTTTGATTATAACTAATTACGAGTAAAATCCCTCTTGTTGGCTTCACAAATCAAATTACCGGTAATCTCCTTTGCAACCCTCCCATTTGTAGAAGGAGACTATCAACTTAGGATCCCCTAAAATCACTGTTCCTTGGTACAACTAGTTGTAGTGCGCAGTTGGTATACTTCTCATATCTATCTCTTCCTACAAATATAAATCAATCAACCCTCCTAAAAAATGATCTTGGATGAAAGGGAAACATGGAAATTCGAAAGAAATCGAACTTTTTCTCGATGAAATTTGTGGCATTTCTTTTGTATATCCATGTTAGCCTCACATTCAAGATAATTTTGAGAAGGATCCATTCTAGGTTCTCATCTACTCATTCTTAGCTGAGCATATAGATCCTCTTGGGGTCATGTCCTTCAACAAAGGGTTCAGAGCCTTGTGACACCCCTTGGAGCCCCCTAGGTACGTCTGGATGGCTTTCTTGACGTTATAAGTAGACTGCGGTGGAAGTTGGTAGATTTCAGCCAGGTTCATTCTGTTCCAGTCGTTTACTGTTCGTTTGTAGTCAGCTTCCATTCTGCGTTTGTACTTGGTGTTCTGAACATTCTTCACGTCGGCTCTGTTACAGAAAAGACAACCCTTCGTGAGCATGGGATCGGTTATTTTGAAGGGAACTTGGCCACGAAATAAATAGTACTTTTTAGATCGGGCGATTTGTTTGCCCGTTTCAGACCTCCATGTCATTCCCTAGAGTATCATATCTTTGTTTAATGGTTGCATATGAGAAGACACAGGAATATGGATACACCTCAAACAAAAATGGTCTGAAATGGGAAAACATTTTGCCACTTTTGCTATCCATGCACGCTTGGATCGTGCATTAGCCCTCCTGGATGGTTGCGCTCTTGCGTCTAGCAATGGACCTAATTTGCTTTTCAGATCAAGTGTCTGCAACGTTGTCTTGAAGAAATAACGAAATTAATAATAATATTCACCTGAACGGCTGCACATGGTCGTAGTTCATGTTAAAGTGTCGATATTTGTTATTGCTCAGCTTGGGGAACGTGACCTTGGGGATAGGCGGTAACCTTGTGCTTCCTTGATTGGGATCCAGTCCTGATAGGTTTTTACTCCTGAAACATTTGTGTGAAAATCACATCAAAAAAGGGGCTCAAACATCATGTAGAGGGTTGGTTGGTTTACCCCAGAAACACTGATTTCCTGGAAATCTTGGGCAGGAAGGTGCGTACATTGGTCTTCTAGCTGTATAGACCCCTTGAACGCGACGTCAAAGCAGCTCAATTTGGAGGGCAAAACAAATTAAAAGAATTGGAAACTATCGTTTTGTCCCCAAAATTGAACTGCATTCCAAAGTGCTGCAAGGGTCTCAATAGTAATGATGAATCGCCCTTGTTTAATATGTCAGGGTAAAAAAAACTCTCCCAAGCCTGTGGCCCCTCGTTCCGTGATTGGAATACATGGGAGTGTTGATTTTTGCGGCTGGAGGAAAACTGGAGAACTCGAATATTAAAGTCGTTTTCATCAGCAAGCGCGGGATCGTCAAATTGTACGATTCTGCGTGGTAACCCAACGAAGTCAGTGGAGGAAAGCAACTGTATTTACATGTGATGGACAGGTCTGGGGATAGAAGCCACGCCCACATCGATATCTTGTTAATTTATTCGATAAGGGTCTGTTTTTATTAATATTTCTAAAACTATTTGCTTACCACAAGCCTTCCTTGTAGAATCCTCTCGGGACAACCGAGTCGTGAACCGGACCTGGGAAACTGAGATATGAGAGAAAAAGACATTACACCCAGCCTGATATTGATTGAGTTCCTCGCGGGAACATGCGCTCGTATACTCCCCATTAAGAAGGGTAATCCCACATGCATCAAATCCCATCATCTTTTATCGTCACAGCCACATTGCTTTAATATTTATCACTCCTTTTCTTACAAATGGGGTTCGCGGGCACCCTAGGATCCCCTTAAATACGCCCTCCTAGAAGTCCTCTGTTTGTCTGTCTGTCTGTCCATCTTTCTGTCTGTTTGTCTGTCTGTCCATCTTTCTGTCTGTTTGTCTGTCTGTCGTTGTCTGTCTGTCGTTGTCTGTCTGTCGTTGTCTGTCCATCTTTCTGTTTGTCTCTCAATCTTTCCGTATGTCAGTCTGTCTGTCTGTCTGTTATATAGATTACAAATTACTTAATTGTTTACTTACTTGTCCATTCTCCAGCTTACTTCAGGTTCTATAATGTTAATAACAAATTCAATTAGAATTGATAGTAAAATAGACCACACGTACGCTGAGATTTCTGGGGTTCATTTTGGTACGTCTGCTTGGATACATTAAGAAGGGTAGGTAGTATCACGTGACCCCTTGGAGCAAATGCCCAATTTTGATGGTAAAGGATTCCACTTCAAGCAAATGTCTCGAGCACTTACCAACAATTTGTAAGGACGTTGCTCTCATGCCCCAGCCTGGTCTTGGTACGTAATCGTCCTGTAAATATGCAATAAGATATGAACGACATGTGGAGAAAGAAAAATCCAGTAGCCAGATTCTTGATCATATTACTTTACACAGCCTCACGCATCAGTATAACCACGTCATATACTTGTCACTAAGTTTATTTCAGCTTACCTGATCAGCTATCATGTAGTCGACAATGTACTTGTTGTAGTACGATCCCAAATCATTCGATGTATCTGGAGTGAAGGCTTTACTGACGATGCAAAAGAAAAATCTAAATTTATTGTCATAGTTCAAACTAAATCCTGGTAAAAGAGTTTCACGCACGTAGTCTTGTAATATTGAGCGCTTTTCAGACAAATAAGTCTTTGAAAAGAACCGCACGGATCATAATTTACAAAAACGTGCCATGACGTACATCGAAATGGCTTCCCATGACAAGCCATTTCAATGTCGGATTCCTGGTTGGTGGCTTCAAAATGGCTTCTTTGTTTTTACTGTATCCGGATGTGTCTGATAAACCTGATATTTCTTGCTTTTCTTGCCATTTTCTTTTTTGCTTCATAAATGTTTCAGTTTGTTTTCCAAAGTTCTTCTGCCCTTATTTGCTCAATATAATTAATTGTGCTTTAAATTGAACAAGTTTTTGGTGTTCTCTTTCTATACTTACACCGTCGGTGATTTGCCAACAATAGAAGGTCCTCTAACCATCTCCTTCTTCACTCGTAGTAGCTCACCAAGTATCTGTGATCGCGTACGAGTTTTAGCACGAGTTGGTGACTCCATACCTGGAGTGTCGCTCTCTACAATGTGCTTGAGCTCTTCCTCGGTGCATTCCGTGCCTATGAGTCGAAAAACACAAAAATCAAAAGAAAGAAAAATCAACCAATCAAAAGCGAGGAAAACGCAAACCATCCAATCAGAGTGAGTCCTGGATTTGGGCTCCGTGTGGTGCCTATTCATGTCAAATCCCTGTTCCATGTGCATGTCTGCTGCTTAGGGATTAAAGTACCAAAAACAATTCTAATTATTGCCAAGTTTGGCCAAGATTAAAAGTTGTCAACTAAGCTAAGTAATAATTTAATTAAATTTGATAAGAGAAAATACGTAAAAGAAGAATTAAGAGAACTATCTTTGATTTCTTTTCTTGGCGTTGGCTATTTTTTTTTCGGATTAACTTAATTAGCATGATCACACATGCTTTTGGCCGACATTTGTGAAATAAGTTAGCAAAGTGTTTTTATCGTCCAAAAAAGTCTATGAAGTTACGTTCAGTCCTGAAAACCCTTTCACAGAAAGCTGAGGTATATTTTTAATGGTTTTGAATCTAACTAAGCATGAAAAAGCTCACAAAAACGTGTGAACAAAACTTCTTTCAAAGCGATTTTGAATTGAAAATATCGGTCACTTTTCCATTGAACTATCAAGTTATTTTTGTACATACTGAAAATAATACCAACGCTTATGATTATTTTGTACTTACCTTTTGTTGGGGATTCAGCGTAGTTTACTTCGCCATTTTCTGCCATTTTTCCTGACAAAAGTAAGAAAAACATCTCAGTTACATCTTGGTAAACAAGACGACAATAAGCAACACTTGTGTAGTGAGTATCTTGTATTTACATCCACGCTTCCTTTGTCAAAAATTTCCACATTCTCCACGCGTACAAAAAACATTTTTTTCGTCGTTTGAACTTTCTTCAATAGATTAAATTTATTAAATTTGACCTACCTTTCAAGAGTGATCCAAACCGTGTCTTCACAGCAAGAGTTGATTGAAAGTTTGATTGAAAAACATTAAATTGGCTTCTTGATGTTTCCATAGAAACGTCCAAAATGACTCCACCATGATTCCCAGAGGACTTGCGCAAAGGAGTCCAAATAATGAAATATTTACATATCGCTTAGAAGTCAGTTAGAAGTTAATTAATAGAACTTGATGAGTTCTGCAAATATTATAACCTAGTGATTGTAAAGAGCAAATGACGTGAGTACTTTTTGTTTAAATTGTTTACCTAACTGTCAGCTCGGTTTTTTCTTCTTGTACAAAGAAAGAGTCGTTGTTTGGGACAACAAAACCTTACCTTATGTTCTAAAGGCATTATTTTCGTTGCCATTTCTGAATTCAGTGTACTTAAATTAAACCGTTTAAAACTTTTTTAGACTGCATGTATGGCTATGTGTTACTAAAAAGTTAGAAAATCTTTATCAGAGTTTTGCTAAATGTCGTGTCCTAGTGGCACTGTTGATTCACTACACTAAGAACGAAAGCCACTTTAAAGTGACTGCTATAGAAAATCTACTTGAATAGAGTAAGGTTTTAAGGTAAAAAAAATACGATTTCACAGACCACACACTTTTATTACCTCAGCACACTTAAGTCTTTATCAGTAATAGAATAAAACTCCCCATATTTACAATTTTTTGTTAAAGATTTGAATTTTGTTTCACGCTGATTTTTTCTTGGAAAAAAAATCCTACTCCAGGCAGGATTTTTTTGTTCACAAATCGTCCACAAATTCGACTCTAAAATACACTGAGTTGGCTGGTAAAACTCTGGCAACACATTCCAATTCATAAAAGTACTGAGAACACTGAAAAAATCATTTTCACTCGAGAAAAACCTAATATAAACCACATCACGTAACTGGAAGTTTTGTTTCTCCAGAGCGGCTGATGAGAAAAATATAAGTTGAGAATCCTTGTTACTTTTTCTATCGACAAACTATTTCAGTTTCTAAGCTTGGAAAACACCTATAGCTACTCACTGAGTTCAATAGTAGTTGCCTCAAATAAAGCGTTCAGGTGCAATTGATTGAGATTGAATTGGAAGCCTTTTTTAGTAGTTATTATAGCTAGCCACTAAAGCCGGTTTTTCGAGTTCTGTTTGCATGTCATTCCCTTGATTGTTATGGCTTTCTTTACCAGATAGCTCGAAAACTACTGTGTCGATGGATAAAAGACAAACTAGAAATAAAATTCTCAAACGGTCTGAATAAGTAAACAGTAAGTTTCTCCACGATTTTTGAATTCAACTACGTTCAGTCACCAACTGGTCAGACTTTTCATCCCATATTTGTTTAGTCAGAGGCTTCAAGGCCTTGGCTGAACCCTGTGTTGTTCCAAGATAAGAGTGGATTGCCTTCTTGACATGGTACCGAGATTGAGGGGGCAAGGTCTTTAGTTCTGACAGGTTCATTCGTTCCCAGTCCTTCACCGTTCTGTCGTAATCTTTTTTGGCTCGTTTTTCTTCCATTTCGACCATTACATTCTTCATTTCAACCCTGAATTTTGAAAAATAAGTACAGTCTTATTGACATCCTGTTTCAAAACTTAGGGTTTGGCTGGTCCTGGCTCCCTCGGCTGCCTCAATGCACGAAGTCCAGAAGCACTGGAGCAATCACCAATGACCTGTCATTCTTACTGCGCATGCTCGACGAAGGACATGCTAAGAATGTCAAGACAGAGGTCTTGAAACCAAGGTTTCCTTATTTCGATATTAACCCGGTATATTCCTGTTTTTCTCTATTCAATTTTAACCCAGAGTATTCGATTTTTTCACTATTCGATTTTAACCAAGAGTATTCGATTTTTGCACTATTCGATTTTAACCCAGAGTATTCGATTTTTGCACTATTCGATTTTAACCCAGAGTATTCGATTTTTGCACTATTCGATTTTAACCCAGAGTATTCGATTTTTGCACTATTCGATTTTAACCCAGAGTATTCGATTTTTGCACTATTCGATTTTAACCCAGAGTATTCGATTTTTCCACCATTCGATTTTAACCAAGAGTATTCGATTTTTGCACTATTCGATTTTAACCCAGAGTATTCGATTTTTCCACCATTCGATTTTAACCAAGAGTATTCGATTTTTGCACTATTCGATTTTAACCCAGTGTATTCGATTTTTTTACTATTCGATTTTAACACAGAGTATTCGATTTTTCCAATATTCGATTTTAAGCCAGAGTATTCGATTTTCCACTATTCGATTTTAACCCAGTGTTTTTGTTTCTTTTCAATAATCGACTTTAACGCGCCATCTTTGATTCCCAATAAAGTAGAAACATACTTAATGCATACCTAAATTTCTGTAGCTCATCGAAGTTCATTTGGTGAGGCTGGAATGTTGCTTGATTGAATTTGGGAAAAGAAGGCATTGGTAGGGGCGGCAGACGTGTACTCCCAAGACTCTTGTTTGGATCCACAATATTCTTAGCCCTTTATCAAAAAGAGTATTTGGGAATTATTTTAAAGAAAATCACCAGAAAATTATACTTGGTGTAGGGATAACCGTAGCCTCCTTCGCAGACGGTCTTAGGGTCGTCACGTCGTCACGCAACGAGAAGCATTGCGTGACGACCCTAAGACCGTCTGCGTAGGAGGTTAGGATAACTGGAACTGCGGATAAGGCTGGGGATAAGGCTGCTCTAGCTTAGCCCCCCTCCCTGATTAGCCCCCCCCCCCCCCCCCCCCATCTCAAAACTATGCTCTGCAGTAACGCTACCAGGAAGAACTCACCATGATTTGGAACGGAACAGTGTTCCTGGAATTCTTGATGGATTGACTGGGCCTGGAATTCTACAACAAAGAGACAAATATATCAAATGATGTCACACTGAGGTTGGCGAGTACATGCAACTTCCCCCTTTCACCACTGTGTCCTACGGGTTGGGTCGCTGGTTTGATTCCTGTGGATGTTGCATGCGAATAAAGTTTGTTTGATGTGTTGTTAACTCCCTTGATTCAAGGGTTTTCTCTGGTACTCCAGTTTTCCTCCCTCCACAAAAACCAATATGTGAGATGAGATGAGCCTTTAGAATAAGATTCTTTTTTCAAGGTCTACACATGATTCTTCTCAGGCATGACTGATTTGCAAAAGAAATAATACTCAAAAGAATGAAACATGGTCTGAAATGGGAAAACTGTGATAGGGTTTAAATTATTGGGAAGTGTTTGCAAACATACTTGTCCATCTTTAATGACAACTCGGGATCTATGAGACAAAAATAAATACAGTCAGCAAGAAATCATATTTTTATCATCACCATCATTATTGATATCTTTATCACCATCACTATTACCACATGACCAAGTTGATCATCATCATCATCCATCATCATCATTATTGATACCTTTATCACCATCACTATTACCACCTGATCAAGCTGATTATCATCATCATCTATCATCATCACCATCACTATTACCACCTGACCAAGCTGATCATCATCCTCATCCATCATCATCATTATTGATACCTTTATCACCATCACTATTACCACCTGATCAAGCTGATTATCATCATCATCTATCATCATCACTATCACTATTACCACCTGACCAAGCTGATCATCATCATCATCCATCATCATCACCATTCTATCATCATCACCATCATTATTGACATCTTCATCACCATCACTATTACCACCTGACCAAGCTGATTATCATCATCATCCATCATCACCATCATTATTGATATCTTCGTCACCAACACTTAATTACCACCTGACCAATCTCATCATCATCACACCCCCCCCCAGTTTTACCCTTGCTACACCACTGCTCCCTTCCCCAACCCACTGCTTGAGTGTACTCTAAACAAGCCCATCCACCAATTACCTGGTAATCCAAGGGCTGTTGCTCTATGTCCCCATGGTTGTCTGAGAGGACTCTGATCCTGTGGATAAAACAATGATATGAGCCTATGTATCAGCTCAAGGGGAGGGGAAGGGGTTGAGGGAGGCAGGGGGAGGGGAACTGGAGGGAAGGGTTCAAGCCAGGCTTGAAATAACAGCCAGTTAGCCACCAGTCACGATGACCAGCTTGGTCTAAGCTTGGTCATACCCCATTTCTGGCTCAACACTACTGGTCAAAATGACCAGCAAGACAAAGATTTGACCAGACAAGTTCCAATTCTGGCCAGACATTGTCTGTTAACCATCTTTCATTTCAGGCCCTGGTATGAAAAAGAGCATAAAATTTTGTGGAGAGAAGAAAATCTTGCAGGTCACTATTCTAAAACTGTTTTCATAATACTTACCTGGTTTTCTAAATCTTTTAGTAAATAATTGACTGTGTAGACATTGTAGTATGGTGAGAGACTGTTGAATATATCTGGTGTGAAGGGTTTTCTAGGGGAAAAAAATGCATTCTTGACAATCAAAATTAGGTCAGTTATCATACTTGATAAATGTTTATTATAATGATATGAAGATGATGAATAATTATGATGGTGATGAATAACAACAATGATAATTGTGGTGATGTATGTGGTGGAATTGCTGGTCATAGCTGGTGATGATGATGATGGTAGGTCCCTCAAAAGTTATTGCACTAATATGTTGCAATTGCCCCTCCGAGAGCATGTGGGCATTCTCCCAGACCCCCCAGATACCAGATAACCCCCCCCCCCCCACCCAAAACTATGCTTCTTGGTTCTTGAAGTGCAAACATTTGAGATCCCTCTGAATGTGTTCAGCTCTCTCTTTTAATACTTACACCGGAGGCCTCTGTATAGCTTTCTTTGCCTCTCCCATTTGTATCTTGCATCTTTTTAAATCAGCAATAAGCTTCTGTGTCTTTTTATCTAGTTTTGATTCAGGTCTTTTGCTTGACTTTTCTTTTCTATCTCCCTTTTTTGGGGATTCCTTCACCTCCTCCTGGGATTCCTTCACCTCCTCCTGCTCAGAGGGGACATCTTCTTTTGAATCTGAATATGATTGACAAAAAAACAAGAACTCTAGTGTCAAAATGTTTTCTTGTGAATGCAACAACATAATGCTGTCGTAAAATGCAAGTAAAAATTTTTAATGTTTAAAAGTGGTAATAGAATTGCTTTAAGATGTGAGGCCATCTCATTTTCCCACACAGTCGCAGCTTGGGCCTTCCTCTACCCCCTAGCTACATCCCCCCTCCAATATTGGGGTTGGGGGGATGTTGATGATGGAGTCATACCTACATGAATTCGTGCATTCATACGTATATGAATTACAACCTCAGAAGTTGATTTTTAACCATAAGGCTTTGTTTGCATATTTTTGGGTGACTACCATTGCTAAAGATTGAAACATGCAGAACGAGGCACTTTGTGTTACGTAGTAAATCTCTTTATGAACCAACAACGATAGCAACGATAGCAGTTCTAATGGCGCAGATACCAGCGAAGAAACCTGGTCAATATTCTACACTAATTAGGAATTTATAATACACTGCAAACAAACCTATAATTAATGCTATATTGATCCCTTCAGCTCTTATAAACCCTTAAAATAAACCCTTGAAACTCAGACCATTTACACGATTCTAGTTCATGCAAATAAAATCTCCAAAGAAAAGAAATGTCGTGTTTATATAACTCTTTCTTTGCGCTGTCTTATCTCGTGTTCTTTTTTACGCAGCTGGATGACAATTACGAGCCAAAGATCCCTTGATAAAATAAATTTATACGAACATAATCTCCAAAATGCGCTTCAAGCTCGACACACGGCAAGACAACGCGAAGTCCACGAGTTTTACTACTAACCTTCCATTGGAATTATCTGTCCTTTATGTCCTTCGTTTCTACTTTCTTCTGATAGAGAATTTCACTCTGGAGCACACTGGATATAACAAGACAAAGGATAGACCATTAACCGCGAGTTCTTTAGACCAATTTGAGCCGAGTGAATCAAAAACAAAGACTTCATCCCTTGGGAGTCATTCAACTATTGTGCTTAGAAATTTTTTTGTTGGTTTAAAGGCTTTAAATCAGATCTTCGTGGCATCGACAAAATCTAATATATCTGGTACTTTACCTCGTGTTGTAGAAATGGTACAAAAGTTTCTAGAAAAGTTTTGGCTGATGCGTATATTCTTGTTACTTGTAGACAATTCGTACTTGATGGAGATGGATACACTCGGTTGCTATGGCGAACACTCAGACGGCCCCATATCAATTTACATATTTTAGTGGGTGAATTTGGCCAACCAAAATTCGTTTAAAAATCTTATCTCAAGTAATAAATACTATACGGTTAGCGAAAAGGTCTAAGATCATCGTCAAACATAAAAGCAGCTCCACTGAATATGTTTTGAAGAAACAGAAATATTTAGGTATTTTCGATATGACGTGTGAAAATTACTGTATTACGCTCTCTTTTGTTAGAGCACAATAAACCAATATTAGTTCTACAACCATGTATGATATTATTGAAAATAATTAAATCTCGGAGAAGATAAAACCGGCACCCTTAAAGTGAATATTGTCCAATTTAAAGTAAAAAAAAAAATAAGGATTGTTGCCAGTTATAAGCCCACTTCTCGTGTCTCGAGTTATATTCTGCCGCTGATTACACATGAACGTATTGGAGATATAAAAGAGATGCGCTTATTGAGGTTTGTATCGACCTGAAATGTATAATTGAGAAAATAGAAGAAAGAAATAACTGATCATTTTCCTCTCGACTTCTCTCTTCCCTTACAGTTATAAGATACCCTTCTTCTTCCGTTTTAAGCCGAACAATCCCACCCCACCCCACCCCCCCCTAGCAGGGGTATGCATATCAGTGTGCCACTACTTCGAAGATAATCAATAAAAAATGTTTTTTTTCTCTTTGATTCCAAGGGGTTCACCCTGCCCTCCCTTGGGTCAATCAACTTTGTGTCCCTACTGCAGCTTTTTAAGATACCCAACCTGGGATACCTACGAAATAACGAACTTTCTCTTTCTGGAATTTGGATAATATCGGTAATTCTATTTTTCCTTTGGTGTTCCCTTTAAACGTAGCACCCCTGCCAGATGAAAAATCTTGGATCCACAAATCCGCCCCTGCACAGGAATGAGTATAAGTTAAGCCCACCCGGCTAGTTTTTAGGTAAATGATGGGTTACCGGTACCCACTACCGGAAGTGAGATTCTGGATAATAGTCAACAAACAGCGTAACATCGTATCAACGGAAGAGGATGCAGTCACGATCGAACCTGAAAACAATCCAATCTCGTCCCCAGAGGGAACTAGCCTACGTGCAGACCGACTTTAACTCTGGGTTTTTTGAAGGGTTTTTGAAAGTGTAGCGAAATTAGTTCAATAGAACTTAAAAGTGTTTGTATTTTTGAAGTGCTTGTATACCTTATCGTTTATGAAAATTTTGAACGCTGAAATGAGTTTAACCCTGAGTAAATGAGCCTGTAATCAATGAACACAGCGGTATTTTACATTTTTATACTTTTATAACTTATTTATGAATTATTTATTTATTAATTTTCATATTCAAAATTATCCTTAAATATTTATAATTTAAATTATTAGTTATTTATCGCGATAATGAAAATTTGATTAGTTTATTAAAAAATTAATTTATTTTATTGTATAGGTAAATCAGTCAGTGAATTCCATTTGGTATAGATGGGACTAGCTTCTCGATATTTGATTGGTCTTGCCAACCACAGGCAGCCCACATGCTTGGTGTGATGAACTTCTCTTCGCGTTTCCTGATCACTCTCGACCCCAGAGCCCTGTCATTCTTACTGCGCATGCTCGAAGAAATGGCATTCGTCAAGCATGCGCAGAGAGAGTAAGAGTATCAGGGTTCTGGAGTCGAGAATGGTTTCCGGATAATCAAGTCATTTGGTTCTGACCAACCACAGGCAGCCCACATGGACATGATACGTTCTTTTTGTGAATGTCCAGCCTCTGTGAATCCGATTCTAACATGCCGTTTCCTTGTTAATCAATATTTCAAGCGTACCACATACTTCATTGAAGTCCAGTCTTTTACTTGGGTTGTCATGGCGACAGTTACTTAGCAGGGCATACCTTGGTTTCAAATATAAACATAATTTAATATTTGTGATTGGGCCAGATTAGTTTTCGTGAATTTTGATTGTTCACAGCGAGAGTCACTTGGATCCCACAGTATCGTACGATAGTAACATACCCACCCACCATATATTTAATTACCATACACCCACCATCCATGCACCTACCTACCTACCTACCTACATACCTACCTATCCACCCATTTACTAATCTATCCACTCACCCATCTACCAACCTACTCACTCACCCACCACCTATCCCTACCCATCATCCTACCTACTTATTCACTCATTTACCAACCTACCCACTCACCCACCACCTATCCCTACCCATCATCCTACCTACTTATTCACTCATTTACCAACCTACCCACTCACCCACCACCTATCCCTACCCATCATCCTACCTACTTATCCACCCATTTACCAACCTACCCACTCACCCACCAACATACCGCCGGAACTACCCACCCACTGAACTACCCACCCACTGAACTACCCACTAACTGTAAGAACATTATAAATGTAATACAGTAATTACTTACAGATCATCTGAGCAATTCAATGGCTGCTGCAACTTGTATCCAGATTTCAATTTGTCAACAATTTCAAAGGGTTTTAAATCAGAGTACGGAACTGAACCTGCAAAACGAAGATTCGTTTAAATTAGATAAAATATACTCCTTTCAGAAATCCTTTTTAACCCTCTTTTCCTATGGCCACCATTCCCTGGCTTCCCCTGCACCGTCCTGTCTAAGTATTTCAACAGACGAAAGTAACAGAGTATTTTTTCTGATATTTCCTTTGATTTTCCCCAGTTCTATTTTTGCAGAACTTAGTTTCTCAGAGTGCTTAATTTTTGTGAGATTTGATGCACACTGTTTATTTGATTCGCTACCGTCAACATATTTTTGAGTAAGTATTTTTGTTGTAGATAAAATATGAACCCCAAATGCCATCATGGCGAGAAATCAGGACATCATAAATAAATAATATACTTACGATAAAACCTTCCTTACCTCCTGTTTCTATTTCCCATATTAGAGTTCCATATGACCAACTTAAAATCCACAAGAACAAAAAACAGTGAGTAAAATAATTTATCTCACACCATAGAAAATACAGCCAATCAAAAAGCAGGAAAGCCGTTGTATATTCGTCGGTATTTCACTCTTCGCCTAAAGGCTCGTGTATATACTAGAAACTGCAAGTGACTTGTGGGATATTCCACGGTATGCTACTCGAAACCATTGTATAACTAGTATTTATCCCACACCATAAAAAATACAGCCAATCAGAAAGCAGGAAAGCCGTTTTATATTCGTCGGTATTTCACTCTTCCTTCCAATCATGCACTGCACGTTGAATCTACGCATTTGTGTTTTCTATGGTGTGGGATAAAATGGTTATACAATGGTCTCACGCGGCATACCGTTGATACCCCACTCGTCACTCGGGCTTTGTATGCAAAATGCAACATGCAGCAAAACCTTCACCAACCTCTTTTTGAAATAGCTGTATACAAAATACTTACGCATCGCTTTTAGAGGAAAAGCTCATGTTTTTGATACTCTCAGGAGCCATCCACCTCAAACCCACATCGTCCTGAAAACAGCGAAGAAAGGATGTCAATCACTGCTATCCATTTAATCCACAGGCAGCCCAAGCAAACTTTCTGTGTTTTGCAAGGTTTGCTTGGGCTGCCTGTGGATAATCTAACAATTAACTAACCAATCAAATTTGACCAGAAGTGGTTTCTTGTTACCTTGGTTACTTTAGAGTCACGTGCTGTTCCAATACTTGCGATCTTAACCGTGCCGTTCTTACCAAGATAAAGATTTCTTGCCGCTAGATCACCATGAACACACTGTAGACAACGACAAGAACAACATTATGGACAAAAACGATAACGATTTGTGGTTACACTGTGCGACCTCTCTTTCGCGCACCAGTAGAGTGCAGGGGCGGGTATGAGCAAGTTTTGTAGCGGTTTTTTAACCGTTTTTTTAGTAGTTTTTGTAGCGGTTTTGTAGCGGTTTTTTAACCGTTTTTTTAGTAGTTTTTGTAGCGGTTTTGTAGCGGTTTTTTAACCGTTTTTTTAGTAGTTTTTGTAGCGGTTTTGTAGCGGTTTTTTAACCGTTTTTTAGTAGTTTTTGTAGCGGTTTTGTAGCGGTTTTTTAACCGTTTTTTTAGTAGTTTTTGTAGCAGTTTTGTAGCGGTTTTTTGTAGCGGTTTTTTGTAGCGGTTTTTGAAGCGGTTTTGTAGCGGTTTTTGTAGCAGTTTTGTAGCGGTTTTTGTAGCAGTTTTTTTAGTGGTTTTTTTAGTGGTTTTTGTAGCGGTTTTGTAGCGGTTTTTTGTAGCGGTTTTTGAAGCGGTTTTTTAACCGTTTTTTTAGTGGTTTTTGTAGCGGATTTTTGGAGCGGTTTTTGTAGCGGTTCACCCCCAAAACAAATCTAGATGTTTTTTATTTTTTTTATAAAGTAGGAAAATTGATGTTTCATAGACACTATGCAAAAAACCATAGAAAGGGAATATGTCTTTCCATAGCATTGCTGAAGCCATCATAGCCAGAATTTGAAACAGCATGCTCGCATTACTACTAATTGAGCATTTGGCAGGTTAAATTTTAATAACTAACTACGCGGGTTTATTTTATTCTCTCCTGTGCTTTAAGGCCTCATTTCCCCAGGTTCTCCTCCCTTCTTTCTCGCATATAATACCAGTTCGATCGTGGAACGAGGGCCACAGGTTTTTTAGCCACTAGTTATTAAGTGCTACCCTCGAAAACATGGATGATTTATCCAAGGTATACCTTTTGATCGGCGAGCCATCTCATGCCGATACTCACATCCATAGCTATTCTAAGCCGCTCTGCTTTGGGTAGAGAACATGCCTTGTTCTCGCATCTATTGGCATTACCGTCTACAGTCGTTTGGTGACTTCGCAGATATCGCAATAGGTTACCGTTCTGTGGACGCTCAAAAACCAACTGCAAAGGTCCTGCCAAAGAAAGAAAACCATAAATACTGTAAACCTAGGGTTCCTTTTGTTTTTGATCTCAGCCAGTTACATGCAGATAGAGATAAAGTGGAAGCCAACTGATTTAAAGTAAAATATTCTGACTAGCGGTTTACCAGAAAATTGCATATTGGCTAAAAATCTCACGCCATTGCGCATGTCAGGAAGGGCAAGGAAGAATCTACGGTATCTGTCCAGCGGTTTACCAAAACATTACATGTCATTGGCTGAGAGCATCCCGCCATTGCGCATGTCGGGAAGGGTGCATGAAAAAATCCACAGTGCCTGTCCAGCGGTTTACCAAAACATCGCATGTCATTGGCTGAGAGCATCCCGCCATTGCGCATGTCAGGAAGGGCACAGAAGAATCCACAGTATCTGTTCTGTGGTTTACCAAAACATCGCATGTCATTGGCTGAGAGCATCCCGCCATTGCGCATGTCAGGAAGGGCACAGAAGAATCCACAGTATCTGTTCTGTGGTTTACCAAAACATCGCATGTCATTGGCTGAGAGCATCCCGCCATTGCGCATGTCAGGAAGGGCACAGAAGAATCCACAGTATCTGTTCTGTGGTTTACCAAAACATCGCATGTCATTGGCTGAGAGCATCCCACCATTGCGCATGTCAGGAAGGGTGCATGGAAAAATCCACTGTTCTCTCTTCAGCGGTTCAAGTAAAACATATTTTATTTTTCAAAATCGTCATTACCAGGAACATTTCATGGAAGAAATACGACGGTAGACGCTAAGATAGTAGGTGAGTATCAGTCAGAGTCTGTATCAGTGGTATGTGATTGACTTACCTCTTAACGTACAACCACCAATCATAGACAGAATATTTGGATGTTTGTCCAGACGAGAAACTGTCAGGAGCTCGTTCTTTAAATTCGCTGAATAACTATTATTCTTTGGGTCTTCAAAAAGAAAAAAGAAAAAGAATCTGTAGTTAGTACGTTAAGCCGCTGTTACACGTGGTTTTTTTATGCAACTTGAGCCGCGCGCAAAAAAAGTCCAAGCTGCACGCGAGCATGTCACACGTAGTTTCGTAGTTTCGGAAATTTGTCGTGAAAAAAGAAACCAACTTTTCGTTGATTTGGCTAAAGCTGCCTATAGAGACTTTGCACCATCATGTGATGGCAGCCATGACAGGAGGCACAACAATACTAGTAGAGTCTTTTCCTCTGGGAAACTGAATTCTTTTCCATTCTCCACTTTCCATACATCGGTTCATTGGTCAAATACAAGGCATTCAATCGAGACTGCAACTTAGGTTGAAATTTGAATAATCCTTTGAGCCTTTGAACCTTGAAATGTATATGTGATCGTACCACACTGAATGGACTCAGAAAAAATTCTGAGCCCCAGATGGGAATCGAACCCACGACCCTCCGTGCTAGTCGGACGCTCTATCACTGAGCTGCTGGAGACTCTAATGGCGAGTAGGTCGTTAATGTTTGAACCTTGCAGCCTCGACTGAATGCTTTCCGGTGTGTGCCCAGTCAACCGATGTATTGAAAATGGTGAATATAAACTAGATTAGACCAGATTCAGTTGTTCCTGCCTCCTGTTACGGCTACCACCGCGTGATGGTGTACTGGAAAGCCTTTATCAAGTTGTTACTGACCTCGAGCTGTTTTCACCATACAGTCCCTCATTATTCCCCCGTCAGTCTTCAACCTTCCATTGTATATAACCGTTCTATTGTCGGAGCTAATATCTACATCTAATATGACGCAACCTCTAGGGATCTCCCACCAGTCCCTCTCGTCTGGTAATCCTTTCACTGTCCAGCGGTCGTCGGCGGTCTCCAGGGCTAGGTTTCGGAACGAGTAGGAAAGATCGCTGTTTTCTGTATACTATAAATTAGAGTCGAATAATTACGGTTTGTGGAAATTATTATAAGTAAAACTCTATCTCTACTTTATGAGGAAAATACTGATTGGAGTTGCAGTTATGTATGCATACCTACAATTTTATCGTTACCCTGAAACAGCCTGCGGGCTGATCTAAGTCAGGGCACGGCCAACTCACAGATAGAATGTAGCTTGTTTGTTTTGGCAGAGGGAGAAAAACCCTCGAATGTACGGATAAAAAAATATATGCAAGAATGAAATACCTCTAGACCGTCAAGTGATACAATAATTTTTATCAAAATATTCGCCTTTCCGAAATCCAGAGAGAGACTGGAAAAAACCTCGTGGTGTACAGGATTATTGGGCAGAGATTCAGACCCACAATCCTTTGCACCACGATGTCGTTACCAGTCTTTCTCTGAACTTTGGCAAGGCGAATTGTGCGTGTTAGAGCGCTTGCGTACCTACCCCGGTGACGTCATCCATTCGTATGAATTCATTATCTGTATTGTACTTTCCTCTTTTCTCTCTAAAGACGCGTATATAGCACACAAGGATTATCAGACAGACGAGCAGTCCAAAAAGCACAGGGAGCCCAACGGTGATAAACCAGTTAATTCCCGATTCGCCATCAGTAGGTATACCTAAATAAGAGGGTTTGTTGATAGATGGTTGTCTTATCGACTAGTTTTGGAGTTGCTTAGTTTGATGTTATTAGGCATTCTAAGGACAAACCTTTTGTAGTCGGACGACTTGTGGGGCGCGAGGTCGTAGCACGTAGTAGCCCTGAGAAAGTCATTAGCAAAGTAGTTAGTAGAATGAAGGGAAATATGCGATGGAGAAAGGTAATAAGGGACAGGGACAGGGAGAGATTATCTTTTTTTCCTTGTTTACTGATAAAAAAGCATCTATATTTACTTGTTTGGTTGCACACTACTCCAGCCTCGGGATAAACACCGTGATAATTCTTCTCAAAGTAGCAGTCACCAATACTAGATTCGTTTCCAAGGCAACGAACATGCGTCATCCAAACAGGTCCATTACCACTTCCATATATGGTAGCTGCATTCCATAATGTCCTCAGCACGCCTGAGAAACCAAGCTGTCGGCAAATTACGTGTCCAAAACGCGATAACTGGTCTCGTCTCACGTGCACAATGCTGCCCCAGATTCCTTTGTATTGAACTTCCACACGACCACTGGTGTTGCCACCGACGAGACGAACTGAGAAATCTTGGAAACGTTAAGAAAAGTTGAGTGTTTATATCAGATTTGACTTTATTTGAACTTAAATTTTCCCACTGCGTTACACCAACTTGCCTTGGCTCTCGGCGCGCTACAATATGGGATGAAAATAACTAGCCAATTGACTTTCAAATTCAAATTTTCCACGATCTATTTCATAAGATAAATTCTAATGGAGGGAAATGAAGCTTCCGTATAAGCCAGTTCAAAGTTTAATAATCGTCTTCAGTGCGCATGCGATTTTATCCCGAATTTCTCACCTTCTTTTGTTTAAACCTTCTTTTGTTTTTAATTAAACAAAAGAAGGTGAGAAATTCGGGATAAAATCGCATGCGCACTGAAAACGGTTTTTAAACTTTGAACTGGTTTATAGACCCCTTGCAGCATCGTAATTGAATGGTAGGAATTTTGGTGCTTTTTTATTGGTCCAGAGTAGAAGCCATTTAGAGTTAATTCCTAATCCCAAAAACTCTGAATGAATCCTTTTTCCTTGGGCGTAATGCTTTCCCGTTACAGATCACTTGTCATTCTAATAAGATTCTTTGTTTGAGTTTGTGTCTTCTCATGCGCAACCGTTAAGCAAAGAAATGATACTCTAGAGAATGACATAGGACATGACATGGTCTGAAATGGGACAACATACCGTCTAAGCTATAGAACCCTTACCATTATCCATAGTTTTACTTGTTTTACATATCACAGCAGCATCGTTCACGTGTGTTGGATACACCGAGCTCAACCCACCAATCAGACAAGAAGATATTTTCTTCTCGTTACCAGTACACCTCATATTGTTCAACCACACCGGCCCAGTCCCCGAACCAAATGCGCCGTACCCTAAGGCGGCTATGGATGACGGGTAGCCGAGCTCATGACAAATTACGTCAGCATCTTGTTCTGTAAAGTTGACACCGTCTATTGTGCCCCAGACTCCAGAGAACCACACTTCTACTCGGCCATAATAGGGTCCGCTGAGTTGAATTTTCATGTTTTCTAGGGCAGCTTAAAGAAAAATAGAACGTATTGTAATATCTTATAACATGAACTACAATGAGTACTCCCCTAAATAATATGGGTCACCCTAATCTACAGAGGTTGCAAACATTTGGACTCGATATTGAATAGACTTTTTGAGGCTTGGGCGTAAGGTCTTCCCATTTCAGACTAAGTGTCACTCTCTTGAGAATAAGATTCTTTGTTTCAGTTGTATCCATATTTATGTGTCTTCTCAAGTGCAACCGTTAAACAAAAAAATCATACCCTAGAGAATGACAGATGGTCTGAAATGAAAAAACATTACGCTCAAACTAAAAATGCCTATAACTAAAAAATACCGCGATTATTTCAGTCAAACTGCATAGTAAGCACTTACTCTGTTTTGAGCTTGTTTTGCACTGAACACCAGCATCATAATCATGGCTGAACGAGTCTTGCACAACTAATGCATGTTTACACTGCCAAAGGCTTGATTCGTTCCCCTCACACTTCAAGTCCCTCAGCCATAACGGTCCGCGACCGGGCCCATACGGACCAGCAGCGAACTTGATCACGTGAGAAACCCCTTTGAAGCCCATACTTGTACATAACACCTTGGCAGCGTTGATGTCCCAGCCTGCATTGTGAACTGTTCCCCAGACTCCTGCGTAGTAAATCTCTATTCGACCAGAGGAGTTAGTGCCTCCTGCCAGGCGATATCTAGTGTCTGCGAGTTAAAAAAAACCCTTTAATTCAGGGCAAGCCTAACTCATGGATTCTCATACGAATGAACCATCAATACAATAAAAGGCGAAATATGGTGGTGGTGATACGAGATGACCGACCTTGGCGTAGCAAGAGCTGTAGAAGAGGTTGTATGTTGGTGGGGTATATAAGGAACATATAATCGAAATAAAAACTTTCTCTTGCTATAGGATACTTGCACTATGACGTCACTGCACACTTTCTTTTGCTCAGTTAATTATTACCAATTGTATTACTATTCTCATGAGGAGATACAAATTCGAATAAGAAAGAAAATTCGCGATGCATTTAGGTAGTCGTAATAAGGAATAACACTCAAGGGAATGAAATGTTACAATAGTAAATAAGGTCTATAAGAAAGAGAACTATCACACTTCGGTTGGCTTTACAACGTACCGGACGAATTCTTAACAGTTCAAAAAGTCAGTGTACATTTAGGCGTCCCGTTTACACAGAACTGTGCTATCTGGACAAAAATTCAAATTTCGGTCCAGATCCGAGTAAATGGTATGTACAGGTCAAATTTTGAACGGTTAAAAATTCTCCGGTAGCGGGTGTACGACCAGCCTTAGTTGCCCCTACCGGTCTTGTTGGTGGAGCAAACGACCCCTGCATCGTCATAGTACAGTCCAAATTCAATCGAATAGTTACAATCATTCAACGAGTTTTCCAATCCTGAACAAGAAATATCGTGGATCCATCCGGTACTACTTCCTTTGTAGTTAAAAACCACCGTTGCTCCAAGAATGGCCATTTCCGCGCCTGCGTGGTAGCCCAAATGTCTGCAAGTCACGTGGGCTGCAGCAAGATTCCATTGGTTGCTGTTAATATTGCCCCAGATTTCAGCGATTTTGATTTCAACTCGACCAGCATACGACGAGACATTGTTATTGTTATGAGCCAGTCTGAATTGGTGAACTAAAGAACAATGAAAAAAAGATTCTTGGTTCGCAATCTCATAACAAAAGCCATGGCGGCCATGTTGGAAGATACAACAAGAGAATTAATAGATTTTTTACCAATACAGCGGCCATCTTGGATTCTATTGTTTTAAGTAAGACATTATGGGATTCCGATGGAGCAATTATTGGAACATTTATAGTATGCACATCTGTCAGAGTGTCTTTTTTATATGATTTAACGTTATTCACTAAGAAACACATCTAAAAACAAAATTGAATTTGCTGGTAGTTGGAGCCATATGTGAAACACGAAAGCGTAAACTTATTTGAGAAAGTAATCCAGCAACGCTATGCTTTATGAATATGTTCCCGTTTGCCCCCTCAGAATCCCCTAAGATGGCTGCCGTATCGGTAAAAAGGTCTATTGAAAAAATATTTTGTTAAATTCTTCCAATGTGGTAGCCATGATGTTACGTGCAAACGAAGAATAGGTCAGTGTAACTGATTATTTTAGGCGCGGATACACGATGCGAGGTTGCAAAAACTAGATCGCTCCGTGTGATCATCATGTACAACGTTGAGATTCGCTACCGGTAATCTCGCATCGTGTGCTCGCGCCTTTACACTAATTCCCAATTTGGGGGTCAAAAACAAAACAATTCTCTTCTTTTTAAGATCTTTCTTGTTGGTAATATTTTTCATCGTTTTGTCCCCCAGGTAGAGTTTCGTGCTAAGGGTCTCAGTATTCTAATTTCTTCATTGTCTCAAACGACTTTCCTAATTGGATAGAATAAACAATAAACATGAATCACAATGCACGGCACGGTCACTGCATGTACTGAATTGGGCGAGATTACTGCATGCTCTGGGACAGGGCACGTCCCAATGCAACCTCGTTCCAAGGGCTCACTCTCCTTCTCATCCTTGGAGAGTGGGCCCCGGGTACCACACGGCACGTCCGTATACAAAACGACTATAAATATGCTTTTCTTTACGAAAGGAATAAAAAGTTGAAATAGCGGGCTACCTGTGTTATTTCCAGTATTGCACACCACACCACCGTTCATACCACCAGAAGTCATTCTCGTCTCAAGCTCAAATTGACAATCAGCAAGAGACGATTCGTTGCCACGGCAACGAATATTATCCATCCATTTGACGAATGCTGAACCTGAAAAAATGCCTGGAGACCGAGTGACTGCGGTCAGCGCCCCTGCTTGGTAACCAGAGTATCGGCAGATCACGTGACCAGCGTTGAGATCCCAGCCATAGTTATCCACATCGCCCCAGACACCTCCATACAGAACCTCTACCCGGCCAGCATAAGGGACCCTGCCTCCAGTAAGATTGAACGTAAATTCTACAATTTGATATGCAAATATAAACAAGCAAGGAATCAGTTGTTTACATGAGAACAGCAAGCTGGTTATCTAGTTGCCTTGGATACGGAATCGGGAATAGCTGGGTTTCAATCAGCTGATAAAAGTCTTTGAATCTCATTATCTGCTCCAAATGGTGGTCAAACACTGACCACCATGTGCTGTCAGCCAGAAAGAATCCTATTGAAAACTTGTGATTCAGCTGAGGAACATTCCGCACGAGACAGGAAATGACGTCAAGTGAAACCCAGATATAGAGGGAATGGTAGACTGCGAGCAGTGTCTTTATTTTTCTTGGGGTTTGGTGTTTGCTTTAGGCAATTTGGCCGGGTAAGGATTGATAGTAGTTTAATATCCCCTGCACATCTCAACCCCCACACCCAATCCAATAAAGCAAACTAACAAGAGCTAGAGCATATTTCGTATGAGCATGAAAAGTCACAGCACACGGCACGGTTACGGCGCGGCGCGGACACGGCACCGAATATCGAATGTTTCCATACACGGCACGGCACTGACACGGTCACGGCAAGACGTATCCGTACGGTACGTTTTTCATAGTCATGCAAAAGCTGCTCTATCGTCAAAATGGTTGGCGCATTTAAGACAGCACAATGACAGTGTCTTTAAACATACGTCCATCTTTATATATTCTTACCCTTTGTAAAGTTTTTTGGTCGACACACCACGTTTGCCTGAAACCTCACAGAACAGTCATGAACTCCCCATTCGTTATGGCCACACTGGCTTATGTCTGTCTCGTTGCCTTGGCAACGAACGTCATCAAGCCAAAAGGTCTTGGTTTCATTAAAACCAAATGCTGAACAACATGGGGCAGATAGTGCATCGGTAAAACCGAGTTGTCGACAAACCACGCTAGCATCGATGGTGTCCCAGTAATCATCACATATGGCTCCCCAGGTGCCATTGTATAAAACTTCGACGCTCCCAGCGTTGGATTGGTTGTTGGGATATGTATATTTACTGGAAAGCCGTACTTGGATGCCTGTGATAAGGGAATACGGTAAAGAATCAAGATATGAAAGAAAGGAAGGATGAACGAATTGGAGGATGGGTAGGTGGATGGACGGATAGATGGATGGATAATAGATGGATGGATGGTTGGATAATGGATGGATGGATGGATGGATGGATGGAGGGATGGATGGATGGATGGATGGATGCATGGATGGATGGATAATAGATGGATGGATGGTTGGATAATGGATGGATGGATGGATGGATGGAGGGATGGGGGGATGGATGGATGGATGGATGGATGGATGGATGGATGGATGGAGGGATGGGGGGATGGATGGATGGATGGATGGATGGATGGATGGATGGATGGATGGATGGATGGATGGATGGATGGATGGATGGATGGATGGATGGATGGATGGATGGATGGATGGATGGATGGATGGATGGATGGATGGATGGATGGATGGATGGATGGATGGATGGATGGATGGATGGATGGATGGATGGATGGATGGATGGATGGATGGATGGATGGATGGATGGATGGATGGATGGATGGATGGATGGATGGATGGATGGATGGATGGATGGGTGGATAGATAGATGGATGGATGGGTGGATGGATGGTACTACGTGATGAATGTATCAAGTTATTCCACCAGTGAAAAAATGACAATGGACAGAAAGTTCTAGATAAAACATCACCTGAAACAATATGCCACAAACAAAGACACACTACAACAGTGCTCCACTCATTCAAGGATGCCATTGAAGACAGAATCCGTCATTCACCCCTGAAAATCAATCAGAATTCATCAGTCCAACACTTATGACCTCGAACCTCCCTTGTAGTTTTTAAAAAGAAATACCAGAGAACTCGACGAATGAAAGCAAAACGCATGTCAATAATGTCACAATTAAGTCGTGTATCTTTCGCGCTAATGACCAAAGGTTGTACCCAGGACTTCTTTAGTGTCTAAATAATCGCGACGAAATCTAGAGTTGTAGGCGTGTTTTTCTTTTTCTTTTTGCGCACGCAAGTTGAACGAAAAATAGAAGACGCTACTTTACATAAACTAAATGCTTTACATTGCATGTGTTTATATAGTCTCCTTGGCAGCCGTTCTTCGTTAGTGTCCGGTCGGTCTCAAATCAAGTGGGGAGGGATTCGAAATCGAGACCGACACTAAGAACGGCTGCGGAGACTAGGGTATTTTTAGGAACATCTTGAGGGGATTTGACACCCATTTAAGAATAGAATTGCTAGCGAAAACGCGCGCAAATTTCACACACTGAATACGAAAACAGGGTTTTCAAAAAGAATGGAAAAAACCTGGTAAAATGTAGACCCTCGCTTTTTATCGGCAAATCAAGAGATCCAAAAGGACTGCCTTTTATGGTCTCTCGGTAAATACGACATCACAGGAGAAGCAGCAAGATATTGTGCTAAGAGATACAACTAAAACCCCTAAAATGACCACATCAACTCCTTCGATATTGTCCAGACCTGTATTTAGTTTCAAGCTATCAACACATCGTTATTTTGGAACCATGCAAGATTGACAAGCGTGGGAATAACAAGAAAGAAGCAAAATAACAAGCGAATGATATTTTGATGGTCAATAAAACGATTTTTCTTCGAGATAGTTAAGTAAACGAATTCATAGCATCTCACGTTTCTAATCTATTCAAAGGTACTTCAAGATGTCATTCTTGATGTTCTGTTCTCAAGTGCCAACTATTGAACCGATTTGATACAAACCATTACAGCGAAATTTCTCATCAACCAGAGCCATACAAATAAACTCAGAACAAGACGAATGTAGGAAGCAATCTCAACATTTTCTCGGCCATTTCTTCCTCTTTGATAGATAGACATTAGTATTTTCAAATTTTGCGAAAAATATTCGTCTTGCGTAAGATATTTTTGAGCGTAAATCAGAACTTGAACAGACGCATGCGAACAAGATAGGAGTAGGTTTAGGTCACTTGGACTCAAAAAGTTCAATTGCAGCGTAATGATATGAATTTCTCTTAAAGAAGCTTTTGGGCGATTTGTGCCATGAATGTATATACAGGAAACAGGACAACAAACTCGCAAGAACCTATGTTTCCGACACGTTTCCTGATCAGTCTTGGTCGTAACAATCGCACTAGAAGGGCTCCTTCGGAAAAGCCGCGAACATAGTTTCAGAAATGCAAGGCGTGTTAAAACATATCATTTTACGTAAAGCAGAGGACGTGGTATGATAGAGTTTTCCACAAGAAGGCAGAATATCTTTTCCTAGACTATTGTCTCAAGAACACACACCCATATATTGCCTTTCAATGAGCTTGTTTCCTCAAGAAGCAATGAAAACTGCTATAGGAATTCACCTACGCAAGAAGATTAGATAGTAAGGGTCTTACTTGTAGCCTTGAAGATATGTTTGCCGCGTTCGTCAGAGGGATTCAAGATTTCGTTCAAAGAAGAAGCTATAACCGAATGATCTTCACCGTCAGGATCTTGGGTGATCCAATGCACTACGTTCGCTTGTAAGGTTAAACTAACTAAGGAGGTTAAACTCACGCAGTAAGATCCCGAGGCAATAATTCATCATTGATTACTTCAATCAACAGATTTTTTCTGCCCTCCTGCTAATTTCTCACAGGAAATCACTCGTTTCCTCGTTACCATGGTTACCGGCTCTCTTCGGTCCTGAGCCGCTAAGAATATCCAATTAATATTTTTGAGTTTATTTGATTAAGTTTTTTCCTCGTTTATTCATTATTTTGCTATGGCAAAAGAACAGTCCCATTTGATGCTTTCTCAAAATGCATTTTTCGCGTGATTTTGGAATTTTTGTCGTCGTTGTCGTTTTTGTCAGAAATTTCCTTCTTCCTTTATACATGACAATCCTGTTTTCATCTCTTCAAGGGAATCCATTTTTACACATTCTAAATGAAATACATCTCTTTACAAACACAGAATCTATTGTTCTAGGGTGTATAAACACGCATAACACCAATCAAAGCCAATCGACAGGATTGAATGCGATCATACCTTCAACAATGCAAACACTGTAACACTACATCTTATGAAATCGTACCTTTATGTACACTTTTCATGAGATATTCACAGGAAACTCCTGAACAAGATAACTGTAATTATTAATAACTGAATACCAATTTGATTGGAAGTTTTATTGGTAGTGTAAACTAAAGCTAAGCCGAGATTATTAGAGTTCAAAGTAAAAGAAAAATTCCACGAATTTTGTGAAGTATGGTGAAAATACTTCAAATTGTAGCAAATGTCAACAAGAAGTAGAAAATTTTAGGCATATTGCGTAGGACTGAGAAGAACGAAGTTTTTTTTCAAAACAAATTCTTTACATACTTTTATCACTGATAACAGCACCTGAAAAAGTTTGCTCGGAAAACAAAATTTTCAAGTATTTTCAAAGATTTAAAGATAAGTTTAAAATTTTAATTTGTTAAAAGTTGATAGCAATTTTGGTTTGTTTTTTGTCACTTCAGCTGGTGAAGCTGTTGGTGTTTTGTGAGCTATCGGTAGTTGGTTGGGTTGGTAAACATGACCGAAAGAAAGCCAACAAGATGGACAGGATTAACCATCGTTTGCTTTTCTCATGACCCGTGAATGAAACTGTATAATTGAATCACTAATGGATTCACTTCAGCAAGTTTAGAAGACTGTCTCACGATTTTAATTCAACCTAGTTCAACTCACATTACGATATAATAATCATTCATTGAAGAAAATTGAACAATAAGGTCTTGACTGTCCAATTTGGCGCCAATTTTTCAAACAGAGTTTTGTAAACTTTCAAGTAACACCTTTTATTATTGGAGTGTTTAGATGTAATAGCTGTGCAACAACAGATTGTTGAAGTAAAGACGCTCGTTTATAATAATTAAGCTTGCGATTTTAACTATGCTATACTTGTATACTATCTCAGTGTTGAAAAGAGAGAACACATTAGTGCCAAAGCCTGCTAAAAGAAAAGTTATAAACTTACGTTTTGTGAATCACAATCTCAGTTAGGAATCTTCCACAGTGCTGTTACATTTGCTTGTTGTCGAGGTTTCAAACTGACAAACCATTGAAGCGTGGTTCCTTGAAAAACTCTTGAATTGAAGTTTGTAAATGAGCTATTATAACAGTTCGGTGAGCACTTTTAATATGTAGTCTTTACAGACAACGCCGACTAAAATAGAGTAGTCTGTAAGAATCAAAATGGAAGGTGATCCACTGTCAGATTCAGCATTAGATCTAGCTATGCCTTGGTCAGTTCTTTAGTTCTGATAGAGATTATTTTGTCAATGAATTCAATCAAATGATAGACCTAGACTGTAGGCATTCAGTGCAAGAGACAGACTAGTCTAAGACTTGTAAAGTGAAGTCAGTCATCGATCGATCATCTCATGCAAAACAAACACTTGATCTGTGAAGACAATCAACGGTCAAGGCCTGGGAACAAGGCCTGCTGCTCCTCTGCTAAAAATCAAGAACACTAGAGCTTAGAAACCTCTCTTTCTGACTAAACTGGGTGCGGTTGAGTGCATGACCGAAGCCTGGCAATATGAAGGGCAAACGAACAGCTAATACTCTGTTATGCACACAGAACTATAGCCAATATGTACCTGGCCTTTTGTACTAGATGATTGGAAATATCTAAAAAATACGACGAACTAAAATATAGAAAAGAAAATATGAGGGAAAAAAAAGCAAACTGAAAGGGAGCGAGAACGAGAATTGATGTTAACTTTGTACTTTATATATATAGATCAGTAAGGCTTTAGATTTGAGAGTTTGACAGACCAGGGAGGTTTTGACAGACCAACTACTTGCATATATTGGACATATGGCAACTTCACAATTCTTTCACCGCTGTAATTCGAATCCAGAACATCCAGACGTGACTTTCAGTATTAGTTTTCCATCTTCTTGCTTGAATAGTTATGTAAATAATTCAGATTCATCTCGCAATTATCACTTTTCGTTCACCTTGATATATTAGATTTGACCTAGCGCCGGATCTTTACAAAGCTTCCCCGAGGCAAATATTTGCATCTCATTACCGACAGACAATTTGATTTCTTGACAAACCCTAACAAGGTAAGATTTGGTTGTGAAGTGGGGAAAAACTGCTGTTTTATCTGTGACAAACGGAAGTAAAAACTAATCTCAATCAATATAGAAAAATATTGAAATAAAATCTGTTCGAAATTTGAATCTTTTTCCTCTTTTTTCATGCCCTTTTTTCGCTTCAACACAATTCGACAATACATGCATTGTATGTGCCGAAGAAGGGTTGTGATTTTGAAACTAATTCTAAAATCTAAATTTGTAGCTCACTGCAAACATTTTGCGGATTTGAATACTGAATTCTAACTTCTGCAGTAATCTATTTCACTGATCTTATGCATTTTTCTTTTAGTGCTGACTGAAAATTTTAAGGTGTTTCTTGATTTATTATTAGCCTATTTTATCTATGAGTTTTTATAGTGCTTCAAGTGTTTTTTTGATATTTGTTGTTCTCAGTGCTAGCTTACTATGTGCAGAAAAGAAACCCTTGCTTCCCAAAGAATAGCTGAAAAAAGAGCTGCCAGATAAGTGGACGTGAAAATTAAAGAAACCATAAATTAAAACAAGTGAAACTCCTAGAATTTTTAGGTTAGACTAGACTTCGCTGTCAAATTCCATTCTATCAATGCTTGTTTTTCTTCCTTCTTACCTGCTTTACACTTTGAATGCAATTCTTAAATTCTGCACCATTCAAGAAACCTTCCTTTCGTTCTTTCTCTGTATTCCTTCTGCTCTTGAAGTACGTTTTGCGTTCTTCTTTCTCTTTTCCTTGACCCACAATGCCTTGCGCTTCCCATCCCAAGGCCTGGTTACATTACCACAACAAGAAATCAACAAACCTGCAAAGAAATCGAACGAAAAATCAAATCAAATGGAATCCTAGAAACATCGAACCTTGATTTCTTAACTTTCCTAGTACAACAGTTTATATTTCTGTAATGGTTTACGCTTTCATCTTACATACTCTCAGTCCTGGTCCATGTCGAGTTCTATTTTCTTCAGTCTTCGTACACGAAGCTCAGTCGGTAAGAAAAAGTATTTTTCCGGGTATTTTGCAACCGATTATTGGAGAGTAACTTGAAGTTTGGATATATGATGGCTAAATAATCTAAGATTCTGATTTCTATAGGAAGCAGAAACGATTGACGATGCTCGAGAGAGAAGAAAAGAACAGCTTTTTCATGTAGCCAATCGAGTCCAATCAGAGTTTTCTTTTCGGTTTGTCACGTCAGGAAACATTCAAACAGTGGATAATAATGGACTAGCTACAACAGAAGAGTAAGGATCACATTAGATGTAAAGATTTCTTGTCCCCATAAGAGCAGCTATAACAAATATTATCCTATCCCCTACCCCATATAGGAACCACTCAATATTTTTCCATGCCCCCATCCCACCCCACCCCAAGAAAAAATATGTAGCAGTCACTGTTGTTGTCAGTGTTGCTTACTCACCTGTGATACTTAATCAGCTGACTGAGTAAAAACAATGATTATCCATGAGCAGTCAAGAGGACCAGCCTAAAAAGGTCTTTTAACAGACAAAGGCTTATTTTGGATAGAATTAATCTGTTGACTGGCCATTATTTTGAGCCCTGTCAACTATAGTCCTACCATGACAAAACTTACATTTGTTCGTGACTTTGAAAAATTTACTCTATGTACTGTGATGGTGCAGTGTCGAAACATTATGATTGGATGCTCAGTAATCTTGAGCACTGCGATTGTGATCCAAAAGTTATCCCCAAATTGCGTCCCATATTGGCCCAATGACTAATCGTCATCTTTTCATGATCATTCTTCAGGCTCCTATCTCAACTGGAATCAGGAATATTTAGGTAGAGTATTTTTCAAGAGGTGCTAGGTGATAGAGTGGTTCAGTATTTAATCTGTGAAAGCTAAGAGTGCTAAATATATTTTTGTACTAAATAGTGTAAAACAGACTGTGCAATGTCTGTTGTTTCATCGGTGCTATTTAGTTCAAATTAGTGCTAATTATATAGTAGAGTCGTTCTAATAAACCTGAGCACTAGTACTAATATTAAGCAAATAGAGATTATTAGATGCTAAAGTTTGTCTCTATTTGTTTTTGGCATCTAATAAACACTAACAGCTAATAATTTTAGTAGTGTCCAGGTTTATTGGAATGATTCTACTGTTTCATGGATATAGCACTTGCACTCTACTAATAGGTCCCTTCACAGTTCCATGTGCCTTCTTGAGGTAACCATGCATTTGCATTGTAGTGAAATGAACGGTGAGCTTGCAATGATAGAGACCTATTTTTAAAACCTTGGACAATTATTATTCATGTCTCTACCATTGCAAGTTTACTGTTCATCTCCCTTCGATGCAAATGCATGGTTACCTTTCAAGATGGCACAGGGAACTGTGACTATAAATTGCCTATGTAGTTAGTGACAAGGAATAATCTTTAATTGGAATCACTCCCCTCATTTTATGTATGTCTTTTTTCACTAGGCTTTCAGATGGCAATCCTTTTGAGTCAGAAAAGGTTATAGTGTGGAAAGGCATAGCAAAGTAAGCACCATAATTATGATTTTGGATCCATTCATAAACATGTTATTATATGCCCAGCTTGGTACAATGTTTTTCCTTTTCAGATGATGTCATTCTCTTGAGTATCATTTTGTTGTTTTCCAGTGACGCTTTGCAAAGATACATCAATATGAAAGGAAAATAACACTGAATCTCAATTGTAATTTGTAATTTCGTAATTTTTGTCATCTGAAGTGGAAAAATGCCAAGCTCAAGCTGATGGGTCAATACTCCCGTTTTGAGTTCTCTTTTACGCTGTGTTAGCCTCAAAACCGTGTAATATATTCTTTTATTCAGTAACAGCCCGTGGAAATTCAAGAGATCTGTGTGTAAAGAAGACAATAAAGATACTTTGAAATTTCACGAGTTTTATCTAAATTTCTGCATAATTTACGCACAATTAAGGCTAACACAGCGTAAAAGAGAACTCGAAACGGGACAATTGGATTCATAGAGGCTTTACATCATCACATGATGGCAGCCATAACAGGAGGCACAACAACATAGTCTCTTTTCCTTTCAAAATGGCATTCTTTTACATATAAACCAGATTCAATAATTGTTCCTGCCTTCTGTCATGGCTGGCTACCATCACATGATGGTGCAAACCCTCACATATAACTTCTACTTTGGCTAACGTCAAACATCAAACTTCGCATGAGGCATATGCATTTAAAAACAATTGATAATAAGGCAGTCTTCTTTTCATTAGGTTTGGCTCATGTGAAGTTTGATGTTTGACTGTAACTTTTTCAATGTCATTTTATAATTCATTCCAGTTGTGGATTCACATTAATTTGTGAGAAAACTGAAAACAGAGTACTAGCAGAGAATGTGTTGACACTACTGATTAGATACTTACAAGATTACTGTAGAGTCATTTTTCAGCCAACTGAGGTTAGTTCTGTAATAGAAAGATACTAATATTTATTTTTAATTATGTCAAAGTCTATTTTTGGTCTCTTCTCATAGGCCAAGAATTTACTACATTTTCCTACAGTGCAAGCCCCTCTCAGTAGAGCAGTTTTCATATGACTATTGCCTGATTTCAAAAGGACTGCGACCTAGCTTTTGTTTTTTTTTTCCGGACAGAAGTCACATGAATTGCATGATTTCTGGCCAATAAAAGAAAACTAAGTAATGATGATAATGTTTTGGCATTTGAATTGTGTAACTTGTGCTTATGAGAGCCACTGGCACACAAAAGAAATAACTTATTTCAATCTTCCTGTGATTCCGAAATCAGAACAATTTCTGAGCTCCTTTTTTTTCTGCAATTTCCTCAAGAATCTTCTTCTTTATCCCCTCAATGCTTAACTTATGTTTCTTTCTCTTCTCTTGTGATTCACACTCATTTTCTTTCAAAACAAGTATGTACAATAGTGTTCTTGAGCATATACACTGTACTACTGACTTCCATCTGGAAAAAAAAAATAGCTGGGTCCCAACCTCTCTTTAATTGAAACCCAGCAATAAAAAACTTATTGCACAGACATGACCATTACCATGCCATGAAGTTTATCCAAACATTTACGATTTGGTGCTGTGTCCACACTGTGCCATAACCATGATGTGACTTTTCACACCCATATGAATTTCAATACTGAGAAGTCATACTACAGCAGTGCCACAATCATTTTGTCTAGTCCCCCCCCCAACCAAAGTCCTGCTCCCCCTTCCCTGAAAAGGATATATATGAATAAGGGTACATTTGTAAGGGTTTTGTTAATGTGTGTGTGATAAGTGGGAACAACTTTAGTCAATTACCTCCTCTGCGAGAGATAATATGGACATCAATTCTAACGAATAACATTACTTTGAATTCCAGGCAATATTAAAGGCTGATAAAATAACAGTTATATTATTCCAATTTTTACCAAATGGCCAGGTTAGTATCAATAATGATTAAAATTAACACCCTCTTATCATAATTTAATATTAGAATTTCATTTTTGTCAAAATAGAATAATTTTGCATTTTCTCTTTTCTAATCCACTCCAAATCTAAAATGCACGGGGGGGGGGGGGGGGGGGGGGTGGAACTCAGAGGGTAAAGTATCGGGTATGCTCATCGGAAATTTCCTAAAATACCCCTAAAAGATACTGGAAGTTTTTTCAAAAAGGTGTGGCTTGGCAAATTTTAACCCCTAAGAGATACCACAAAAATAATACTATTAAGAAATAAAGGCTTTTGAAATGTTTTTCCTTGAGTAATATTCCGAGTTTACGGCATATGTATTGCATTATTATGCTATGGGCTAGATCCTTTTTCAACACCCTAAAATATACCAGAAAGTGCTGATTTGCTAAACCTCAAATTTAAGACCCTAAAAGATACCAAATCGCTGATTTTTACCCCTAAGAGATAAGACGAGCATACCCGATACTTTTTCCCCAGAGTCCCCCCCCCCCCCCCCCCGGGTAAAATGCACAATGTGTTATATTGAGATGGTCCCCTTTCATGTGATGTCAAAGCAGATCAATTTGGAGAACAAAACAAAAAAATTTCAATCTCCTGAGAATTGGAAGCTATTGTTTTGGTCTCCAAATTGAGCTGCATTTCGACGTGCTGAAAGCTATATCCAATAGAGTATTTTGTGTGTACAGTATGAAGTAAGCCTTTTCTGAGTTTAATGAGGATGTACTGTGATCTAGCTTAGGTACAAACACAATGCATCATAATTGCAATCTTGGGAAAGGTATATGCTGTGGCACACAGGACAATCATGGTACAGAATTGATGACATCCTTTCAACCAATCACAGATTGTAATATCATTGCTTAGCCAAGAACAGCACCTTCCTAATCATAACATTCACAGGCTGTTCACACTGTTAGTAAAAGTTTACTCTGCTCTAAACTAGCCTCAACTTATAAATTTTTCTTCTTTTGTAGCTGCTGTTTATGAACCACAGGTTTGTTAGACAGCTTGAGAAGGAGTTGGAACAGATAATGGCAATGAAGTAGCTAAAATGTGTACCAAATGTAGATAATTTACTTTTTTATTTAAAAATATTTTTAAAACAAAATTCAACAAAAATCTTGATATATATTAATAAGATCATAACTATTTACTTTATGAAGCAAATGTGAAAGAAAGAATGAAATAAAGAAAAAAATGAACCTTGTCAGAGAAATGAAATTTTTAAGCTTTTAAACAACAGTTATGGCGAAAAAAATAACTTAAGGTGAGACGGGAAGGCACAAAAAAAATGGACTAACTGACCACTAGTGTTTTCATTGCAATGCACAACAGTCTTGATATGGAAATTGGGCACTAAATACACTGCTGTCAATAATAAGAGTATGTATTAAGGTACCGAACATTGTTTGATTGATGACTGTGTATTGCCTGCTTTCCCTGTTCCGATGGTTCTCTCGATAAGAAATTTCATTTTGAACAGACTGCTGAATGTTTACCCTTTCTGTTGCAGTATTATGCGCAAAAAAAATCGAACAACTTACTACATATTGCTTCACACAAAAATATTAGATCAAACTGGGTTGCTCGTAACTTAGCGCAAATTTTGAAAGCTAGCCTCATTAACTCCAAAATTTGGATGACTCTGATGCAGAGCTAGGCGAAAGTGATCAAGTTGGAAGCTCATTTTTGGATCTAAATTCAGTTATGTGTATCATGTTGACTCATCTGAGACCAGGGTAGTTGATTGACCCAGAGGACTATTGAAACGGCTAGTATCTGGATACGCTTTTTGCCGGAACTACCGAACGTGGTGCATTCTGGTCTAGCTTGGGTACATCTT
Organism: Anthopleura sola; assembly: GCA_023349425.1. Classification (NCBI taxonomy): domain Eukaryota; kingdom Metazoa; phylum Cnidaria; class Anthozoa; order Actiniaria; family Actiniidae; genus Anthopleura; species Anthopleura sola. The sequence continues at coordinate 4,745,223 of JALHLI010000008.1, forward strand.
TTGTCCATCATACCCCCTTATATGGCCTTGCCTGTAACCAAGCTAGACCAGAAGGCAACCTTTTTATCAAACTCGGGAAAATCCTACAGAATCATGCAGCTTGACAACGACTTGAGTTTTGCTGAAGAGAGGACTGAAGTTCCTGCCGTATACGTTTCCAATAAATTGCGCCTTTATGAAGATGTTTCCTGATGCTCAGTTCCTTCCTCTTGCTTTCCTTTCGCCTCGAACTCCAGCTGAATCTCTTCCAAAGTTTTCCCCTTCGTCTCGGGAACAAAAAAGTAAACGAACAAAACAGATAGCAACAGGATACCAGCAAACAACCAAAACGTTCCCGCCGGTGTCAAGGTCTTGAGTAAATCACTAAAAAATCTCGTCAGAATAAACGAACAGGACCAATTGAAGAAAGTAGCAATACTGCTAGCTCTACCGCGGGCTCGTACGGGGAAGATCTCGCTCATGATTAGCCACGTGCATGGACCCCACCCATATCCAAACGCAATTATATAAATCGAGAGGCTTGTTACCGCTATCCACGAGAGTGAACCGGCGCTTTCAGGGCTGTTTTTGGTGATTTGGAAGTAGACACCAGTGAGGGTACAGCTAATACTCATGATGATTCCTGCAGATATGAGAAGGAACCGTCGACCTCGCCGATCCACCAATGAAAGAGATATAGCAGACGATAAAACCTGGACTGAAGCGATTATAATGGGTATTAGAGTACTCTTCTCATCGAAGCCTGCCTTCTGGAAGATGGTGGCACAGTAGAACATTACGGCATTGATACCGCCAAACTGCTGGAAGAAATGTAATGTCAAACTGATGACGAGGGGCCGCAGGAGACTTGGTTGAGCGAACTCCTTGAAAGAGAACTTCCCCTCTTCGGAAGCTGCAATGAAAAAAGTCGTTGAGAACGTATGGAACCAGACAAATACTGCACTACGGTCTACGGAGTTTTGACGAAGCGCACAGAGGGAACGATACCCTAGCTAGAAAACGAAATAGCAAAAAAACATGGCGGCAACTTTGGTTGGTGTAACACTGAAATTAAAAGAGCTTACTTAGTGACAAATCTTTTCCTAAATTTAACAAACGTGGTGGCTATCAAAACCAGTGATAGAGTGCATGGACTTCGTAGTGCAGATTTTGTGTGAGTATGTAGAGTCACGGCACACGGCACGGCACTGACACGGTCACGGCAAGGCGTGTACCGTGTCGTAAGTTTTTCATAGTCATACGAAAACTGCTCAGTGTAAGATATTTGACAACCGATTAGACTACGACACCAAACAGGTTTTCTTCAACTTACCAAGAATTTGTCTGATTTTATCAAGCTCAACATTAACGTCAACGTTAGGTCCACGCAACCACTTCAGATTCTTCCTTGCTTTTTCTTCTTTCTTTTTGGCCATCAGCCACCTGGCTGTCTCAGGCATAAACGCCATGAGTACAACAAGAATAGCTGGAGGGAATGCGCCTGCAAGGGCAGACCATCGCCATGTCGTGGCGAACCCAATTATGTAGGATATAAGGATCCCAGACGTGATTGCTAGTTGATTGACAGCTCCAAGTGCACCACGATTACTTGATGATGCTGTCTCTGATATATAGACCTTGAAACCATTGAGAATGGAATCAATTAGATTCAGTGATACACGTAGAAGTACTAGGCAAACATGCACTCTGGTTCCGTAATTGTGCCACATTTAGAATCATTCGGGAGTGTGAAAAGAGCCGAAAATCTCCAGAGCTATTTGTGGGAGAAGGGGGGGGGGGGTACGAAAGTTCTCACCAAATCCACAGGAACTCCAATCATTGTAACCCAACAATTCATTTGTTTCAGAAATCCAGAAATGTGATGTAATTATAAAGCAGTTTTCAAATGACTATGAAAAACTTATGGCACAGACCACGCCTTGCTATGACCATGTCAGTGTGGTGCCGGGTACGAAAACATTTGGTGTTGTGTTCACATTGTAACTTTGCTGTGTCCACACTGTAACCGCGCTGTGTCCACACTGTAACCGCGCTGTGTCCACACTGTAACCGCGCTGTGTCCACACTGTAACCGTGCTGTGTCCTTTCAGTTTTCACACTCATATGGAATCTACTCTTTAGAGTTTCTCAAACATTTCGACTTTTTTGTGGTCAAAATAGTACTTAGAATTGAAATCTGAATTTTGTTTTATTCTCAAGAGAATAATACGTGATTTGAAATGAAAAACTGATATTAGGGGCTGGTAATTATTCATTGTTTGGAGAATTCAGCTCAATATTGAGATCTATCAAAAGTTGGGTTCACTCAGTAGCAAACACTATTGAGGGAAGACCATAAAAAACGTAGATAATGCCTCTTGGTATGGGGGTGGGGGGATCGGTTAAACTTAAAGATGATCCAACAAAAATCCTCCAGCTCCCTGAACCCTCCCCCTCCCTCCTCACCCCTCCCCCTCCCCCTCCCTCCTCCCAAAGACCATAAACAATGACCTGTCCCTTTCGTCCAAGAATAAAGGGTCTACTGGATTGAAGATAAGTATGACAAATAGATTATTCATTACTTACAGGAACATTAAGAGAAGCCATTCCTACTCCCAATCCTGACATGAACCTACCACTGTTTAACATTAAAGCATTACCACCAAAAAAGATCAAAAGATATCCTGAGCAGAAAGGAATCGAGGTGAGAATAAGAGCAATCTTGCGGCCCAGTAGGTCAATCAAGAAGCCTTGTAGTATTCCTCCTATCATAGCACCAATGTTTAAAAGAGACTGAAACAGAAATAACATGGATTTTATTACCAAATTGTGATGGTTTAATGTGTCTCTGTTTATTTTTGTAGTGGGGGTGCGGGGTGCACTTGAGCTTCGCTACGGGGGGGGGGGGGGGGGGGGCATACATTCCAGCTATCTGCCACTGCATGCTTCTAGAAAAAGTCTTTTAAAGAGAAGCATGGCATCTCTGTACGCGATCAGAACGCGGGAAACGACAACATTACCATACCAGACGTTTACCGCGCGATAGACTGGGCTTAGACTCGACCTATGTGTAAAATTCAGATGTATATGCGCGCGCAGTTTTCACTGTTTTTGTCAACCGATGACGGAAGACCGTAGTTTTACAGTCGAAACGTTTTGAAGTAAAAAAGTTATTAGACTATCAGAGTCAAATACTATTTAATTTCAAAAAAAATCAAATTATTCATAATTATTTCTTTATTTTCTTACCCCAAACCAGCTGATTTCAGTAACAGTCAGGTGTAGTTCGGTGCTGTTTATATTGTCATCATTTATCTCTAACTGTGTGGTTGCAGCAGAAGAATAACCCATGCAATACCCGAACGTTAGAGGACCGAGAGCTGCCACAAAGGTGGCCATAATGACGCTCCATTTTCGTTCTTTGCCTTCCTTACCGTCTCCGTTATTTCTTTCCACCGAATCCAACTCGTAACTCGCTTTCTTCGACTTCATCCTACTGTTTGATATTTTCTGCTAGAATTCCTGCAAACTGTGCAAAGTTCATGAATAATGAGGTTTTGATAACGCCTAACCGTGGCCACCCAATTAAATTCTTTACAAGTCAGCCAATCAGCGAACGAGGAATTCGTACATTTTCACGCGAGGTCAAAGTCGTGTCAGCAAATATTTTACTAGACCTTTTTGCTCTATCACTATTTTCGACTTCGTGCGAGCTCTTCGTGCGCTTTAAAAACAATAGGTGACATCAAAGAATGTGCGGAATTTGAACATCTTTAGAATTTGAACAAAAGATGCTTGTAATTAACAACGAGTCGCGCCATACCAATGCACAACATTTACGTATGCTGAAGTCATGACTTGACTACAACTATTGTTCAACAACAATGGAATACTAGCATCTTTTGTTCAAATTCTAAAGATGTTCAAATTTCGTACAATCTTTGATGCACCTATTGTTCTTAAAGCACACGAAGTCGAAAATAGTGATAGAGCAAAAAGGTCTACTTATATTTGCAACAGAAAGGACCGAAAACATGCAAAGTTGAATAATTGAGCGAGTTTTCTTGATAAGATTCGAACCTTTATCTCAGCGATAATGATTATAGTCTCTTTGCTGGCTAATGTCCCTCATTGAATAACTTGTAAAAAAATGATTAATTGAACGGCCACGGTTAGGAACCTGCAAGTCATTTTTGACTCGGTTCCACTAGCAGGACGCGTGATATGGTGATTCCAGGCCAAAGATCAAATGGCCGATAAATTACATGGTTTTTATCAACTCTTTTAAAAATTTTTGTTAAATTAAAACCTTATCAGAGAGTCTGAATTTTTATACCTAAGTGAAGTGAGGTTTTATTGTTTTAACTTGTTTTATTGTTTATTTTTCCAGCAAAAAGACACTCTTATGTCTCACTCGTGAAAAATTGATGCCAATCATCGTCATGTGAAAGTGCAGAACTTGTGGTGGTCACGCTAAGTTCAAATTCTGACTGACGCTTCCTGGTCAACAGTCACGCGTAGGTGCAGGACTCATGATGGCACGCTAAGTTCAAATTCCGAATGCCTCGTGTTGCTGGCTTTCATGTTACATCATCAAAAACTCAAATTCTAAACTATACAGTGTTTATACAGACATTTCTAAAATATTCTAGAAATCATTTCTAGGAATCAGTGAAAAAGTGAGAGAAAAACGTTTCGAGTCATTTTGATGTCTGGTTCCCGAGCTATGAACCTGGAGGGGGGAGGGGGGGGGGGGGTACTTCGGGTCGTTTCATACGGGGATGCTCCGCCCGGACTCTCGACCCTTACCCTTTGATATACCAAATTTCAGCAAAAAGTTACCCCTTTTACGTACTTTTTTTGCCTGAAAAGGTACCCCTTTCATATACTTTTGAAGAAAAACTACCCCTTTTTATACCAAAATTCACAAACTCCCACCCCTTTTTTATACCTTCGGCCTGAAAAACGTACCCCTTTCGGGTGGAGCGTCCCCGTATAGTCAATTACTAGCGAACTTAAGATTTGCCAAATCTGCGACGGCGACGTCAACCGGAAGTGTAAATAATTTCTCTTCGGGGTTCTGTTCCTTGGGGATTTCATTGAAAACATTGTCAGTAAAGTCAACTCATCCACAGGGAAGACAGACTTTGAAGGCGTGAAACCCAAAAGTGAAGTTATTACCACTTCCGGTTGACGTCGCCGTCGCAGATTTTGCAAATCTTAAGGTCGCTAATATAGGGAGTACTCTCCCCCCCCCCCCCCCCCCAGGTTATGAAGATTGAATTTGTGTCACGCAATACCGTCGCGTGTACGATGAAAATGAAATTACTCAACTTAAAATGTCTATTTCAAGTATATTTCAGTAAAATATAATCCAACATATTGAATCATCTTAAGACCTTAAGTTTCGTCCGCCATACTACCGACTTCCGTCCGGAAAATACAATAGCTTGGTCGCAGCCTCTGGACTAACTTCCCAAGGTTTTTATTGCTACGCGCTGATCAAGACTGACAACAGTCACAACATGGAAATCAGTGGGCTTTGCACCATCACGTGATGGCAGCAATGACAGGAGGCAGGAACAATTGAATCTGGTCTACTCTGATTTACGTGATAGAGGGGAAAAGACTATAGTGTTCCTGGCTCCTGTCATGGCTGCCATCACGTGTTGGTGCAAAGCCTGTACACGCTGCCGTCAATAAGATTATGTAAAGCTAACGAACAATTATACATTTTGCACGATGACTTACGTGAGAAAGAATGTTTGCAGTTAATTGAATCTAAGCATGCGATGTGAGAGAAAGTATATAAATTTTAATTTTTAATTTTAAAACCCCAAATATAAATACCTCTATGCCCAATACTTTGATCATAAGGAGAATTTACAAAGATTTCAATCCTGCCGAATCTCATGGTGCAACATTGTGTGCAATGTCACTGAAGTAGGACCGTTTTCTAGACTACTTCGGCAACATTGCATGCAACAAATTGCGGGCGTTGTGTTCGATGGCTCGCAATAAGCAATTATTGGACGATGAGCAAAATATTTGGATTTGTTAGTGGTGAGCAAGCAATTATTTTCCCGATGCTGAAGGCAGAGAAATAATTGCTTCTTAATATATTGACACTAACAAATCATATTTTGTGATAACCGAGTTCAATAATTGTTTTATCATATCGCATGAACAGACCATTATTTGTTCGCAGTTCTCTCGGCCAATCAAAACGACGGAAAAAATAACTTGAATGAAAACATCGATTGCTTGCAACATTGTGCACAATGTTGCACCGTGTGTCCGTTGCTTTATGTTGAAGCAATATATACAAACAGATTTATTGTCCAACTTATTATCTTACGATGTAAGCTGCAGAGTAGCTCTTGTCACCACTTAACTTCAAGTCTAATACATTTTCTTTGATGCATACAAAACGCCCAAAACGATTCACATTTGGCAAAACTGGGTGCATGTATTGTATCTTTGGTTTTCTGCATAAACTTCAACCTTCAACCCACACATGACGTTTGAACAACAATATTGACTTGAACATTGTCAAACAAAGGGTCACAATACAAGGAAGTGCGCAGCAACTAATTGGCATCGTGACAATTTTTCGTGTCAACACCACTTACTCGCATGATGTAAAAGTGTGTAACCCTCCCTCTGACAAAACACATTTGTCTGGGAGTACATACTCGGCCACGCAGAAGATAGAAACGTTCTGCAGTGGAGCTCAGCAAGTCACACTATTGTTTAGATCTGCAGAGATTCAAGCATCTTGCATATTGCAAGATACAAAAATATTAGATAAAATGGAGTTGCTTGCACCTTGGCGCAATTTTTTAAAGGACAGTCATTTACTCCAACATTTGGATGACTCTGATACAGAGCTAAGCTAATTTGATCAAATTTGTAAGTTCATTTAAAAAAAAAAAAAAATTAAGAAGAGATATAAAATCTGGATTTAAGTTCAGTAGTTAATCGACCTAGAGTCCTATTGAGATGGGTAGCATCTGGGTACGTTTCTTGAGCTACCAAACATGGTGCATTTTGGTCTAGCTGGGGTACATCTTTTGTTCACCATACCCTATATGGGCTTGCCTGTAACCAAGCTTGACCAGAAGGCCACCGGTTTATCAAACTCGGAAAAAGACTTGAGTTTTAATTGCCGAAGAGAGGACTGAAATCCCTGCTGTACGTTTCCCATATATTGCGTCTTTATACATTTGTTTCCCGGTACTTTCTTTTCCCTTTCTTTCCTTTCGCCTCGAACTCCAGCTGAATCTCTTCCAAAGTTTTCCCCTTCGTCTCGGGAACAAAAAAGTAAACGAACAAAACAGATAACAACAGGATACCAGCAAACATCCAAAACGTTCCCGCCGGTGTCAAGGTCTTGAGTAAATCACTAAAAGTTTTCGTCAGAATAAACGAACAGAACCAATTGAAGAAAGTAGCAATACCGCTGGCTGTACCGCGGGCTCGTACGGGGAAGATCTCGCTCATGATTAGCCACGTGCATGGACCCCACCCATATCCAAACGCAACTATATAAATCGAGAGGCTTGTTACCGCTATCCACGAGAGTGAACCGGCGCTTTCAGGGCTGTTTTTGATGATTTGAAAGTAGATACCAGTAAAGGTGCAGCTAATACTCATGCTAATTCCTGCCGTGATGAGAAGGAACCGTCGACCTCCTCGATCAACCAAAGTTAGAGATATAGCAGACGATATAACCTGGACTGAACCGATTATAATGGGTACTAGGGTGCTCTGCTCATCGAAGCCTGCCTCCTGGAAGATGGTGGCACAGTAGAACATTACGGCATTAATACCGCTGAACTGTTGGAAGAAGTGTAATGTCAAGCTGATGACGAGGGGCCGCAGGAGACTTGGTTGAGCGAACTCTTTGATAGAGAACTTGCCCTTTTCGGAAGCTGCAATGAAAAAACGGCGTTCAGAACGTATGGAACTAGACAAATACTACACTACAGTCTGTGGAGGCTTAAGGATGGTTCGTGTTTTTCTGGGAAGCGCACAGAGAACGATACCCTAGAAAACGAAAATGTTTGCGTCTTTGTTGCACCGTGTACTGAAACCCTCTTGCAGAGAAAATTGTTCCATGTAATTGCGCCTTGAAGGTGCATACACACGATGCGATTTTTCATGAGACGTTGCAAAAACTAGATCGCACCGTGTGACTTCCCGTGCGACGTTGTGTTTAGACGGTGAGGTTCGTCGCGCTTCACGTCGCAAAAGTAGAACTCGTTTCTACTTTTTGCGATGTCGCATGCAACGTCGCATGAGTGGTCACACGGTGCGATCTCTAATTTTTTGCGACGTCGCATGAAAAGTCGCATAAAAAATCGCGTCGTGTGTCTGCGCCTTTAGGGAGCTCAATGTGCATTTAAATCGACAAGAAATGTACAGTTTATTCACAAACATTCTTTGAAAATAAAATCTGTCATGCACGCATTTCCATTTCCATGCTATCAAAACAGGTTTGGTTCTCTTAACAAACAGGTTAGGTCAGTGTAAGATATTTAACAACCGGTTAGACTACAACACCAGGTTTTCAACTTACCAAGAATTTGTCTAATTTCATCAAGTTCAACTTCAACGTCAACGTTAGGTCCACGCAACCACTTCAGATTCTTCCTTGCTTTTTCTTCTTTCTTTTTGGCCATCAGCCACCTGGCTGTCTCAGGCATAAACGCCATGAGTACAACAAGAATAGCTGGAGGGAATGCGCCTGCAAGGGCAGACCATCGCCATGTCGTGGCGAACCCAATTATGTAGGATATAAGGATCCCAGACGTTATTCCTAGTTGATTGACAGCTCCAAGTGCACCACGATTACTTGATGATGCTGTCTCTGATATATAGACCTTGAAAACATTGAGAATGGAATCAATTGATACACTTAAAAGCAATAGTCAAACTGTAACTCTGGTTCAATTTTGCCACATTTAGAATCCTTTGGTAGTGTTAAAATCTCTAGTGGTTCTTGGGGGGGGGGGGGGGAGAAAGGGGTATGAAACTTCTCACCAAATACAAGAGTCTTCAATCATTGTAACCCAATAACTCATTTCTTTCAAAGGGTGGCTTTTCTTTTATTCTGACATGTGATGTTACAATAGAGCAGTTTTCAAATGACTATGAAAAACTAAGGTACAGACTGAGACTTGCCATGAGCATATCAGTGCTGTACCATGTATGAAAAAGTTTGACATTCAGTGCTGTGTCTGCGCCATGCTATAACCTTGCCTTGTGCTGTGACCTTTCATACTCATATGAAAACTGCTCTAAAGAATATCTTAATCATTTAGATTTTTTGTCAAACAGTACATAGAAGTGAAATCTGAATTTTGTCTTATTCTCAAGAGAATGACACATGGTCTGAAATGAGAAACTACAAGGGATGGGTCATTGTTTATTGCCTGCAGGGTTTTGGGGGATTTTAGACAACTGGATGGGAGAATCAGCAATATAGACCCCTCAATTTGGAGGACAAAACAAAAGAATTTCAATCTCCTGAAAACTTCTGTAGTCTTCCCACAATCCCTTATGATCCGAGCATGAGGTTAAGGATAGGGTAAAATTTGCATAAAAAAAATATAAAAAATTTGCAAATTTTACCCTGACCTTGACCTCAGTGCCTTTGGGGGAATCAGTTAATCTTTAAGATGTTCCAATAGAAATCCCCCTCCCCCTTCCCAAGGTAAACTGTTCTACTGGATGAAAGACAAAGAAAACAAAGATTACATTATCTATAAGTAGTTTTAAGTTTTTCATGGTTTTTATGCGTAAATAGCTTTCTGGTGAAGGCAGCAAACAAGTGCTACTGAAAAGCCAGGTCAAGCTATTTACATATGCATGAAAATCGTAAAAAATGTACTATATCATAGATTAGTAAAATTCTACTACTATACTATTGCAAATCCTGCATTCTGATTGGCTAACGTACTCACTATCTATCAGCCGATAGATAGTGGGTAGAGAAAGCCGGATTTGTTTTGAAAAAATTGTGGCTTTTCCTTCGCGCTTTTGTGAAGTTTAGTTTAGTTTAGTATAGTATAGTTTAGTTGAGATTTTTACTAAAACAATTAGAAGACTCACTCTCGATTTCTATCGGCTTTGATAGTTGACTCGGGACCGGAGCCCCTCGCCAACTATCAGCCGATAGAAATCTCGAGTTCGTCTTCTAATTGTTAATTATTCATTACTTACAGGAACATTAAGAGAGGCCATTCCTACTCCCAATCCTGACATGAACCTACCACTGTTTAACATTAAAGCACTACCACCAAAACCGATTAAAAGATATCCTGAGCAGAAAGGAATCGAGGTGAGAATAAGAGCAATCTTGCGGCCCAGTAGGTCAATCAAGAAGCCTTGTAGTGGTCCTCCTATCATAGCACCAATGTTTAAAAGAGACTGAAACAGGAAGAAGACAAATTTTATTGGCAAACTGTGATGTTTAATGAGTCTCTCTGTTTCTTTTTATAGTGATGGTACACTTGACTCCTACTAAGGGGGGAGGGGGTGTGTTAGCAAATCATGCCAGCTAAATTAACATTTCATGCTTTACACCCCCCCCCCCCCTTTCCCCTTAGTGGGAGTCAAGTGTACCATTTAAAACATGGTGAGGTGAATATGAGTAAGCCATCGATAGTACAGGGGCGACCTCAAACAATCTGGAGAGATGCAGAAAACAAGCTGAGAGGACTGGGAATCAGTTGGGTAGATGTAGGTAGAAGAGCCAGAAATCATGTGTGTTGGAGAGAGAGATCATCAATGGCCTATGCTCTGCAGGGAGCCAAGGGCCTAAGTAAATAAGTATTTACCCCCAGGTTCTCTGTTTATCCTCCCTCTGTGAAACCCAACATGCTAAAATACATTCAATCTGCACCTGGAAGTTTCTTGATTACAACAAATGAAAAAATGGGAAAGCATTTTCTACTAATTTCGAAGGCCAACGCCAAAAAGGAGTTTGTCATATTAACCATACTTAGCTTGAATCTCTTGGATTGACTCCTTCTACACTTCAAAAAGTCAAAACCTCTTCTGAAGAGGCCTGATTTCTACAATCCTGAGTGTCCAAGGAGTCAATCGAAGAGATTCAGGGTAAATATGGTTAATATGGGAAAATATTACACCCAAGTTAATTATGGAATATCGGAATTTAAAAAATTCCAAAAATTTGTCTTAATTTTGTTATAACGACAGGAGACCCCAGGAGCTTAGGTATCAAGTTCCATTTTCATATGAAATTGCAATTAAAACCAACAAATTCTGTTAGTTTTTCTCCATGATAACTGTAAAGTTTTTTTATAAAAAGAAAGCTAAAGATATATAAGGATTTCCTTTTGTTTCATTGTATAAGTTTTATAATACAATCTGTGGTACGAGTTCCAACACATGTACCTTTGCCACCCAAACACGTCAGAACGGAAATGACCTTATTTCCATTCTTTTAACATAAAATTTTTTTAAGCATTACTAGATTCTTTACTCATTTTAAAATACTGCCGTAATATGTGGACTAAATGTAATTGAAAGCCAGAAAATATTTTTTTAAAGTTGATAAAAAAATATATTGAACGCGATAGACGTTACGGGGTCATTAGAAAAGTCCACACATGTCTTCAACAAAATAAACATAAGCTAACGCAAAAAATGTAAATAAAAGCAATGAAATTATAAATGCCTCACAAATTTAACTATAAATATTGAATTAAAAAATTGTATTGTATTTTAAAATTGCGTTATATTGAAAAATTGCGTTGTACTTTAAAATATAACTGAAAAGAAGTGTGTAAAAGAGGTGCGTTACATAGCAGTTTATACATAGCAGTTTATACATAGCAATATTTATCAGCAAAGATGCTCTTTGATAACATAGTTTCTATATATAGTGTCTTGGTTCCTCTTGAAAATTTCGACTTTAAATGAACTACGCATAGTGTAAAGAAATTAAACTCTGAAAATAATCAAAACGGGAATTACAGTATAAGAGAGCGAAGTTTCATCTTTCCTCGGGTTTCCGGCCGGTAACCGGACCCAAGGTTTTTATAAGCAAAATTTACAGTCTAATTCATAATTATTACTTTATTTTCTTACCCCAAACCAGCTGATTTCACGAACAGTCAGGTGTAGTTCGGTGCTGTTCATATTGTCATCATTTATCTCTAACTGTGTGGTTGCAGCAGAAGAATAACCCATGCAATACCCGAACGTTAGAGGACCGAGAGCTGCCACAAAGGTGGCCATAATGACGCTCCATTTTCGTTCTTTGCCTTCCTTACCGTCTCCGTTATTTCTTTCCACCGAATTCACATCGTAACTTTTGTTCTTTGCCATACTGTTTTATATTTTTAGTTTTCAAGGCAATTTAACACAGACTTCCTGTAGTCTCATAAATAATTCAGGTTTGAAAACGTCTGGTATTAAAATAAAGATAGAATGCTGTAAGTCATGTGCACTCGGCTACACGAGCAGGACACGTGATCGTGATAGTGAGAAAGCCAAAGGTCAAATTGCCGATAAATTACATAATTTTTATTTAATTATTTGTATATGAAAAATTGTTAAATCAAAACCTTACGAGAGAGTCTGAATCTTACCACCTAAATACCGTCAGGCTTCATTGTTTTAAACATTGCTTTATTGTTTTATATTTTTTCAGCTAACAGACACTTGTGTAACAAGTTCATTGAAGGCATGTGAAAGTGCAGGCCTTGTCATGATGGTCACGCGCAGTTCCGGCTGGTTTCCTGGTAAAAAATCATGTCCACAAGCGTTATAGTGCAGAACGAGCAGAACTGCATTAAAATACGTATACTAAAATTTTCCATCTTACCGTCTGGCTCCTAGTACATTTTCTCTAGATCTTGTTTTTGAGCCGGCTTATATAATAAACCTGAACAGAAGTCCATACCTATATGGACAACTGGACTGAAAGAAAAAAATTCTTCTACGATGTACTGGTTTTTATCTCATTATTTTAAGTAAGTTTTTATAATTAGTCCTACCGTCGCAAATTTCCAATATTTCAATATTTTAAAAATAATTGGGGGAAAAATAGAAAGAAAAAGAGTACCGAGGTTTGTAAAAAACCCATGCCCATCAACATGATGTCTGTGACGTCTTTTCCGCATTCTTGGCGACTCTTCTTTACACTTTTTTACCCATAAAATATCAATCGTTTATTTCGTATATTATTTCTAAAGTTCTTACAAAAAAGTATTCTAAGGGAGCATTCATTTTTTAGGAGGGGGGGGGGGGGGTCATTAAAAAATTACTAGATAAAAAGAGGGGGTCATATTTTTTTTGAATGTTGAATGAGGGGGGTTATGAATAAGAATACAGTTGTTTTTTTAAGTCTTTTTCTGGATGAGGGGGGGGGGGGGGGTTAAAAAAATGTTTATATTTGGAAGGGGGGTTATCGAAATATTCAATTCCTTACCAGGGGGGCTAGCATTTTTTTTCTATTTAATTCCTCTAATTCCTCCGCCCCCCCCCCCCCTCTCCTAAGAAATGAAGGCTCCCTAAACGATTATAGAATGCAAATAACGATTAGTCTAGAAAACCTTTACCCTGCCAGCAGTCTCCTTTTACCTCCTCCAAAGCAAGTTCGCAGGGTAGAAAACCTTATAACTCTATTTTACTGTTAGTTGTATTTTTATTATTCTATAGGTTCGTAGATTCTTCTGTATCCACCATCAAATAACCTCTCAATTTCTTCAAGACTCTTGCCTTTAGTCTCGGGTACCCGCAGCACCACAAACAAGAAGGCAAGGAATGATATACCAGCATATACCCAGTAAGTCCCTGGTGGGGTAAATGCATTCTGGAAGTTAACAAAGGTTTTTGTAACAGTGAATGCCAGGGACCAGTTAAAGAGTGTTGATATACTGCTTGCAATACCACGAGCTCTTAGTGGGAAAACCTCAGACATCAGGAGCCACGGCACTGGACCCCAGGCCAAAGCAAAGGCCAGGTTATACAAGATCAAACTCAAGATTGCAATCCATGAAATTTTGTTAACAGGAACAGAGTGGTGGATAGAGTCCAAAAGACCAGATACTTCCTTGCCTTCCTTTAAAATGGCCAACTCGAAGAAGAACCCTAAGGCAATGAGACTTACAGTCATAACAAGAGCTGTGGTCCACAAGAGAGTCTTACGACCTGCCTTGTCAACAATCAAGCATGCACAACCTGTTCCGAAAAACTGCACTGCTGCAACTATTATGGACACATCTTTGCCATTCTTGAAGCCTGCTTCTTTAAATATAAAGGCACAGTTGAAGAGGACAGCATTGATGCCACAAAACTGTTGGAAGAACATTACAGCCATGCTGAGAATTAGTGGTTTGGTAATGGATGGTTTGCAGAACTCAGAACATGACATGGCTTGCTGTTCATCTGGAAGAAAAAAGATAGAAAATTTCTATTACCCCTCTACTTTACACAGACGAGATTAACTAATAGGCAATGTGCATCAAAGGTCACAAAGAAAATGTAGAATGAAATATTTTCAGATGAATGTTTAGAAAAGCCAAAAAAGTGTAAGGACTTGGTTTCCCATCTTACTTTGTGCTAGAAATTCGAGCTAGTGCACATTGGCTATTCAGACAAAATTCAAAATACTGTTTATTGGATTAGAAAAAAACATGCCTCATATTTATAACTAAAGTCTGCAAAATCAAAGGTGCCCTATTGCCAACCACAGTAGTTTAGTCAGATTTTATGAAACTACTTGCAATGTTTGGAGATTGGGTTTCCTGTGAGTCAAAGAGTTAATCAGTTTGGGAATGATAACATACCAAGAGTAGCCTCAATAGCGTAGCATTCCTCTTCTACGTCAGCATCTGGCCCTTTCAGCCATTGCATGGCCTTCATTGCATCACCCCTTCTGTTATGCCCTATAGACCAACGTGGTGTTTCTGGCATAAAAAACATGAATAAAGCCAAGAAAGCTGGAGGAAAAGCTCCAATCAGTGCTAACCATCTCCACTTTGCTACGGTTCCCATGACATAAGCTAAGACGAGCCCTAGAGTTACAGCAAGTTGATTGACACTGCCTAACATCCCACGTAGCTTGGCACTTGACATTTCAGCAATGTAGACCTAAAAGATGCAAAATTAATTAATGAAATCAATCACAACCACAACCATTCGTGAGAGTAACCATTTATAGTATCATGCACAAAAAAGTATGACTCTTTTAAACCAATAGTACCCTTCACAGTCCCCTGCACCATCTTGAAAGGTAGCCTTGGTTTTGCATCAAAGTGAGACGAATGGTGAGTTTGCAATGACAGACACGAATAACTGTCCAAGGTGTTAAAAAAAAGGTCTCTATCATTGCAAGCTCACAGTTCATCTCACTTCGATGCAAAGGCATGGCTACCTTTCAAGATGGCACAGGGAACTGTGAAGGGGACTATTTAAAAACCAAACCAAACATAAATTTTGTTAAACCCTGAAAGAACCTCCGAAATGATTTAAGTCAGGGCACAGCTAACTCACAGATTGTACCCTGAAATAACATCTGGCCTGATCAAAGTCAGGGCACAGCTAACTCACAGATTGAACCCTGAAATAACATCTGGCCTGATCAAAGTCAGGGCATGGCTAACTCCCAGATTTAACCCTGTAGAAATTAGCATGATGACTTTTCGTAGGGAGGAAAACTGGAGAACCTGGAGAAAAAATCTTGAATCAAGGGAGAGACCCAACAAAGTCTCCTCGCATTTCAAGTTCAGGAATTGATATAATATAAATAAATCATAAACATATCAACAACTTACTGGCACTGTCATGGAAACCATCCCAACTGCAATGCCGGTGATCAGTCTACCAAAGTACAACATCCAATGATTGAATGCAAATGAAATAAGCAGCCAACCAAGTTCAAAGGGAATAACACTGGACATTATGGTTCCTTTTCTGCCCAGGGCCTCTATTGTCCAGCCTCCAAGAGGACTTCCTAAAACAGCCCCAAGAGCTATCAAGGCCTAAAACAAGAAAGCACAAATTAACCTTATGTTTATTGGAATAAATGAATAAACTACAATTCAGTTTCAGTCTTTTTTGTTTACAGGACTGTTCAATGTTTATCAGGATTGGGGGAGATGGGTGAGAGGCATCAAAATGTTGGAAATAAACAGGTGGGCCCTGTATGCATTTGAGCACATTTGAATTCCCAAAAAGAGAATGTCTTGGAGAATGGCTTCAAAGGGGAGAATTTATCACATACACACATTAATTTACTTTGTTTTATCATAACATCAGTTACTACCACTAACAGAATCCTTGAATCCTTTTTTATTCAGTTAATTAGCACCAATTCAGGGGTCAAAACAATGGCCTGTCATAAGCCAGTCAAGATGTCTGGCTAAGGGACCAGTCATTGTTTGTGTGGGGAGGGAGGGATTATTTTTGTCTGCATTAAAACATTTTCCCCTGACCCACCCCTTGAAGTATTAAATCTGATTTTTGACCCACTCCATATGGAATTCATTTCAGAGGTATCTTTTCTTGATTCTGTATATATCATACCATTCATTATACAGTCATTAAAAAATTACACAGCTCTTAAACAACTTCTCCCCCCCCAAAAAAAACCCTCCCTCATACCCCCCCCCCCCCCCCCACACACACACCCCACACTCCCCACACTCACACACATAAATAATGACCAGTCCCTAAATACATTTAAAAGATCTGAATATTAAATACTGAAGAGAATATGGCAGAGATAATGATATTATATGTTGAACAAATACACTTGATTTCAGAAGATTAAGAAGTTTCCCTCTCTTATTTATGCTCTCTTGATATGCTGTAGTGTATGTAAAGGTCTCCTAGTCATTCATATTAAATTTTTTAACATTTATGTGGTTGCCCCTCTTGATGCAAAGTTACTTTCTTAAAGTAAATAAATTTCTTTAAAATTGTCATGAAGTTGCTTGATTCAAGACCTCTGTCTTTTTTTAAGAGAAAAAATGTCTTAAATCGAGCAATTTCAGGCTTGCCAGATGACATTATTAAGAAATTTACAACAATATTTAAACATTATTATATATTATGATAAGACAGTGGTATATTGTTAAGGCTGGAATTTAGAGTTTTGGCTAGACTTGATGGAAAAAGCACCTTGAAAATCAAATATAAGCTTAGTTTAGAAAATAAGGCCCAATACAAAGTAAAATGTTATTGGCTCCAGTAAGAAGTACCAGTCAAATACATGCATGTATCTTATATCAAGAAAATAAAATTAACAACAAAAAAAAAGCTTGATAAAAAAAAAAAAAAACTCCACTCCAAAGCTAGGTTTAACTTATCAGTTTTCGAAATCATAGAAAAGAACATGTGAGATGTAAGCTTTAGCTCAAGTCAAGTCTACTTTTATAAAATAGAATTTATATTATGTTTATCGTAAAATAAAATTTTGTCGTTGACAAATTCCGAAACATTTGACAAGGAAAAGCTGGACTTACCCCGAACCATGAACCTTGACTGTCATTTAGTCTAACGTTTTTTGCTTCGTTTTCTAAATCCAACAGAGCTGAAGAGGAATAGCCAAGGCAGTAACCAAAGCTAAGAGGACCCAAAGCAGCTACGAAGGTCGCCAAAACCATACGACTGGTCCGTTCATTACCACTATGTGTCATTCTACTTTCAGTTTGTATCAAAGGAGTATCTCTACTTATTCGATCTATTCCACTACCGTAACTAGAAGAAGCAGCAGCAACATCAGCATCGATCATGCCAAGATCAGGAGATAATTCGAAGGTTTTGCAATACTGGAAAAGAACCAAAGAAGATCGAAGACATCCTTGTGTCACGGGATCGTACGAGTATCCAGGCCTGGGAATATGACGTCATGTCTAGGGCCTCTACCACAGGCAACCCAAGCTTTAAAAAATTGAAAACCTAATTTACTTTCGCTGTTGTATCACAAACATACGGAAGTTCTGAGGGGACTTCAGACTTCATACTTCACCACAGGCAGTCCTTTTTAGATAAAAGTGATACTAAGGGGGATATAATTATTGGAACCGTTTTTATTCTATATTTGACACCGAGATAGTGGGCTAGTAATAACATGCCCGGAAATAGAACAAAAAACACTCCAATGACAGAGGATTCAGTCTGAAGTCTGAAGGCCCCTCAGAGCTTCCGTACAAATAAGATTGGATTCATCACGACAGAGCAAGAATCCAATGTGTTAAGTTAAACCATTGGGAAGTTTGGCCGTAGAACTCGCAAGCATTTTCTCGACAGGCGATGCATACATTGTATCTTCATCAATCACTGCAATCATTTGACCCTTTTTGATGTCTCTCACATCATTTCGGTTTAATTATGCTCGTAATACTCGCGAGTAGCGAGCAACGAGCGAAAGTCAGCGAAAGTTATTGTTTTCATCAGACACATTGAGCCTCATTAGCACTCGCCACTCGGGACTCGGAACGAGTACTCGTACTCGCGAGTAGCGAGAAACGAGCGAAAGTCAGCGAGTGCTATTGTTTTCATCAGACACATTGAGCCTCATTAGCACTCGCCATTCGGGAGCAACGTGTCGGAACGAGTACTCGTACTCGCGAGTGAATGGTATTTTACTCGCGGCCGGTACCGTACCTTATCAGTTCAACGTTTAAGAATCGTTTTCAGTGCGCATGCGATGTTATCCCGAATTTCTCACCTTCTTTTGTTTAATCACAAACAAAAGGTTTAAACAAAAGGTGAGAAATTCGGGATAAGATCGCATGCGCACTGAAAACGATTCTTAAACTTTGAACTGGCTTATGCAAAAAGTTCCTGATAATTCACATTTTCTCTTGTTTTTGAGTTTTTGTTTTTTTACTCCTACTCCAACTGGATCGATCACATTTATATTTATATATAATAAATGCTCTGACCCTGTTTCAAGTATATATATAGATATATTTTTTCTAATGCTTTTCTTTTCTTTTCTTTACTTACTTTCTTATCCTTTTTTAAATGAGTTTCTGTTCTTGATTGATGCAAAAATGCTTCAAGTGTCTTACACTGAAAAGGAAAAAGAAACAGAAAAAAGAAAGAGTGTAAAAAAAACAAAAAAAAAAAAACATGCCCACCCGCCAACATGGAGTCTGTGAGGTCACTTTTGCGCAATTTTGGCGACCTGGTACAATTAAATTCTATTACGACTTTCTCATCCATGAAAATATTAATTTGTTTATTTCTCATATCAAAAAAAAGTATTCAAAACGATATATTAGAGTGCAAAAAACGATTAGATTAGAAAACCTTATAACATTATTTTATTGTTCTATAGGTTCGTTGTTTCTTCTGTATCCACCATCAAATAACCTCTCAATTTCTTCAAGACTCTTTCCTTTAGTCTCGGGTACCCGCAGCACCACAAACAAGAAGGCAAGGAATGATACACCAGCATATACCCAGTAAGTCCCTGGTGGAGTAAATGCATTCTGGAAGTTAACAAAGGTTTTTGTGACAGTGAATGCCACGGACCAGTTAAAGAGTGTTGATATACTGCTTGCGATACCACGAGCTCTTAGTGGGAAAACCTCAGACATCAGGAGCCACGGCACTGGACCCCAGGCCAAAGCAAAGGCCAGGATATACAAGGTCAAACTCAAGATTGCAATCCATGAAATTTTGTGAACAGGAACAGAGTGGTGGATAGAGTCCAAAAGACCAGATACTTCCTTGCCTTCCTTTAAAATGGCCAACTCGAAGAAGAACCCTAAGGCAATGAGACTTGCAGTCATAACAAGAGCTGTGGTCCACAAGAGAGTCTTACGACCTGCCTTGTCGACAATCAAACATGCACAACCTGTGCCGAAAAACTGCACTGCTGCAACTATTATGGACACATCTTTGCCATTCTTGAAGCCTGCTTCTTTAAATATAAAGGCACAGTTGAAGAGGACAGCATTGATGCCACAAAACTGTTGGAAGAACATTACAGCCATGCTGAGAATTAGTGGTTTTGTAATGGATGGTTTGCAGAACTCAGAACATGACATGGCTTGCTGTTCATCTGGAAGAAAAAAATATAGAAAATGTCTATAAACTCTACATTAAACGGACAAGCCTACCCAAACAATATTCAAAATACTGGGAACATGTTCATTGGATTAGAAAAACATGCCTCATATTTATGTCCAAAGGTTGCAAAATTTGGCCAACTAGTGGATTCATTTTTTACAAAACTACAACTTGCACTGTTTGGAGATTGGGTCTCCTGTGCCTTTCCTATCAGTGTTGAGAGGACATAATTTATTTCTTTTAGCTCGATTGAAATGTTTAATCTAACTAGCAACATAGATCATCCATGTGCTTTTTTATTGGGCAGTTTTTAATGTTGTAGGAGTCAAAGGGTTAATTGGTTTGGGAATGATACATACCAAGAGTAGCCTCAATAGCGTAGCATTCCTCTTCTACGTCAGCATCTGGCCCTTTCAACCATCGCATGGCCTTCATTGCATCACCCCTTCTGTTATGCCCTATAGACCAACGTGGTGTTTCTGGCATAAAAAACATGAATAAAGCCAAGAGAGCTGGAGGAAAAGCTCCAATCAGTGCTAACCATCTCCACTTTGCTACGGTTCCCATGACGTAAGCTAAGACGAGCCCTAGAGTTATAGCAAGTTGATTGACACTGCCTAACATCCCACGTAGCTTGGCACTTGACATTTCAGCAATGTAGACCTAAAAGACGCAAAATTAATTAATGAAATCAATCAAAACCGTAACCATTCATGAGAGTAACCATTTATAGTATTATGCACAAAAAAGTATGACTCTTCAAAACCAAACATAAACAGATCGAACCCTAAACCAACCTCATGCCGCTGATCTAAGTCAGGGCATGGCTAACTCACAGATCAAACCCTGAAACAACCTCTTGGCTGATCTAAGTCAGGGCATGGCTAACTCACAGATTGAACCCTGAAACAACCTCATGCCGCTGATCTAAGTCAGGGCATGGCTAACTCACAGATCAAACCCTAAACCAACCTCATGCCGCTGATCTAAGTCAGGGCATGGCTAACTCACAGATCGAACCCTAAACCAACCTCATGCCGCTGATCTAAGTCAGGGCATGGCTAACTCACAGATCAAACCCTAAACCAACCTCATGCCGCTGATCTAAGTCAGGGCATGGCTAACTCACAGATCAAACCCTCAAACAACCTCTGGGCTGATCTAAGTCAGGGCATGGCTAACTCACAGATCAAACCCTCAAACAACCTCTGGGCTGATCTATGTTACGGCATGGCTAACTCACAGATCAAACCCTCAAACAACCTCTGGGCTGATCTAAGTCAGGGCATGGCTAACTCACAGATCAAACCCTAAACCAACCTCATGCCGCTGATCTAAGTCAGGGCATGGCTAACTCACAGATCAAACCCTAAACCAACCTCTGGGTTGATCTAAGTCAGGGAATGGCTATTAATCAAGGAAAGGACCCAACAAAGTCTTCTCACATGCCAAGTCCAGGAATCGAACCCGAGAACCCAGAGGTGAAAGGGGAAGTGCACATCTAACCATGCATCACACTTCCCCTTATTTCCATATTATACTATTATACATGAACAACTTACTGGCACTGTCATGGAAACCATCCCAACTGCAATGCCGGTGATCAGTCTACCAAAGTACAACATCGAATGATTGAATGCATACGAGATAAGCAGCCAACCAAGTTCAAAGGGAATAACACTGGACATTATGGTTCCTTTTCTGCCCAGGGCCTCTATTGTCCAGCCTCCAAGAGCACTTCCTAAAACAGCCCCGAGAGCTATCAAGGCCTAAAACAAGAAAGCACAAATTAACCTTATTTTTATTGGAATAAATTTAAAAAAATGAAATTCGGTCGTAGTCTTTTTTATTTTTTTTTAAAGAATGGTTCTCACTAGGGACGCAAGCCAATGCAAGAGTCCAAGCAAGTCCATATTTAAGAAATCATCTAGCTTTTCAGTTATCCCTTCTTTAATAATGACAATTTTTGACTGATCCCCCCCTTCAGCTCTCCTAAAACCAAGTCAACCCCCTCAAAATCCTCCGTCCCCCCCTCCCCCAGGCGACAAATAAAGACCGGTCCCTTAAACAATTACTGGTTGAGGTCAAGGGCGGGGGAAGCGGGGAGGCCGGGGGGCATTGCCTCCACTTATTTTTTGGGGGAGGCCAGGCCCCCTCCCAAATCGTGATTTGGATAAATCATAAACTATAAATCATAAATATTTTTAAAGATATTTGTATTTTGTATTTCGTAAAAATAATAATAATGATAATAATAATAATAATAATAATAATAATAATAATAATAATAATAATAATAATAATTGTAGTGTCCCCCCGGGGACAAGGCCGTGTTATCTGCCGAAACCGTAGGCAAGTCCCATGATACGAAAACCGAATTCAATAATTTTTTATTTTACGTTTTTTAAACTAAACTAGACGCTCTTGGAGCGTTCACTGGGTTGCCTGTGCGAGAGCTCCCCCACTCACCAATCCTTATACTCTATTATTTCTTACCAAAGAGTTCCTTTTGGGTTCAAAGTCCCCCTCAGTATTAAAAACATTTTAAATTCTAGTAAGACATTAGGGTTGCGTTACTGACTTGTCAACGCATATTATATTTCTACTTGACCTACTAGAGTACCTTTCAAGACTAGCTGATGAAATAAACATATCTATTTCAGTATCGAAACTGTTCGCTGCAAAACAAACGTTTTATCAATGTAAATACTCTTAGCCAAAATGTGTTTAACTGTTCATTTGTTTTTCCCTCAGTTTTTGTTTTCTGTATTTTCATAAATGGAAATATTCAACAAGGAGTCTTGGCAGTTCGCTTTCTTGTAGATCACTATCAGCTCGTCTGACTTCTACAAGTTCTTGGAGTCAGCTTTCATCAAAGCTTTGTTTGTCACTCGTTTTGTAGTTTGTCTCTCGTTCTGTAGTTTGTCTCAGTATATTGTTTTGTATCTGAGATCTGGTAAGATCTAGTTTGATCATAGCTAGGTAGTTTATAGATTATCTTAGTCTATTTTGACTAGTTTGTCTAGTTCTACGATTCTCATACCGTAGTTTGCTCATAGATTCTCAAAGATAGCTCATAGATTCTCAGACTTCTCTCTTTGAGTATGTGAACCAACCCGTTCCAAAATCGCTCAATAACATCTTTTAGTGTGTGTCTACCACGTACGGCGTGTGTGTTTGTAAGTAGTTTAAGCGTAGCGTTAAAAAACCTAAAGACAATAGTACGCAACATGCCTACAGACAAAAAAGTACTTCACGAACCCTGAACGCCGGAATGAATTTATAGTGACACAACACTAAAAACTATAAATACATCGTCCTCGATGTCGTGTGGCAACTTCATTGGACATTGGACATTGTTTACAAGTTCTCGACCAATCATAACGTGTGAAATTATGGTCTACCTGACGCCCGCAAAACGGATCTCATTTTAAGACTGGTTTGCTACAATAGCAACCCAGTAATAATATTCTATAAAATATTTGGTTTATCAGGAAAAGAAGTTTACTATCAAATTTGTCACATCAATATTAGTAAAACTGCAAAGATTCGTAAAGATTGCCCTTAAATTAACGAAGTTATGAATTTTTGAAACTAAGAATTTTTGTCGGGAATTTTTGCAAAGAAATGTGTGTGTCTAGATCGATAGTGATGCTTGCCGGGAATGCGATGCCCAGCAAAATATATAAAAATCTGGATCACTTCCCGTAACTCCGCTCAACTTTGTCAGATTTTCAAAATTTAAACTTTTTTCGAAACAAAATGTCGTTGTTATTTATGGCCCTTAATATGATGCATACTGGAAAGCTACAAATTGAGAAAATAAGAATTTTGTTTTAGTAATAAAACGATCGGCACGGGAGTTATGGAAATTATAGAAAAAGGAGTGACTCACAAATTGTAGTTACAGCGCGACGCTCAAAAGTATGACCACATTTAATGTATTCGCATACTTCTATGCACGGGATTTTGTACTTTAAACCGACACAATTATGCAAAGCTGTCTGGTTTTACCAAATAAGGCGTGTAAAAGCTCGTTTGGAGCAAAAAGCCCGTGCATAGAAGTATGCGAATACATTAAAAGTGGTCATACTTTAGCGCGTCGCGCTGTAAATACTTACATTGATCTTACTTTCATACCGACAGCTACTGTACAAGCCTGTTAATTATTAAAATAAAAATTTTAAAAATGCGACAAAATTGAGAGGAGTTACGGGAAGTCAAAGTGATCCAGATTTCTATATATTTTGTCGAGTTTGTCCCAATTCAAAATGGCCGCCGAACCGTGACATGGTCTACGGGGGATGACTTTTACTGGTGGCGTGACGTGATCACTCGAGTCCTGAAGCGAAGTGCTGGAGGGCATGAAGCCCTAAGACAGCTTAAACCCGTCAGCATAATTTCGAAGAACTGAGAGAAAGCAAGGGATATTCGCATCAAAAATTCGTAGATCACGTACGGAATCGTAGCGTGACTATATCCTGCGAGTTTCGAAATAGATGAACAGCCAGGATCTACTGTGGCATTTTATGGAATATTTGGCTTGTGAGAATGCTCTAAAGCTGATATTTGGGCCCTATCTTATTTCTCCATATTTTCTTGAAAAACGAAATATGGCACTACTTCATGTCCAGTCTTTAAAAAACCCATAATGCATTGCGCTAGAGAGATGTGAAAAATCGATAAGCTATGAAATACAGGTCGAAGAAAACGGCTGTCGCTCGCAATGTAGAGGTAATTGATGGAAAAGAAAGCAATAAAAACTAAGGACTAGGTCCAAACTTGGCTTTACTGTGTAAGAGTATTTTTGAGTAAAAATAATAATTATATTACCGAAAAACGTTGCGATGAAAAAGCCTGATTTTTGGCTCTTGGAAATGACGTCAAAACAGTCATTTTTGGTTTTCCAAACTGATAAAACGTTTAAAGTTTTGTCGTCGACATAATTTTCGACATTTCTCCAGGCGGTTTCTTGATTTTAAAAGTTGTTCTGTTTCCTAGTGAAAGTTTTGGACTGGTATTTTTGTCATCTCGATTAAAATTGTTGAAGCTGTAATTTTTCATTTTTTACGGGCGGTTTCGGGCGCGGTCATAGGAGCATTTCTGTCCCTGGTAAGCACACGAATCTGAATTCAAGGAACATAGTATTAAAATAAGCAACAGGGTCAGATTTCTGTGCTTTGCAGAGGACAATTCAAGTAATATACGTATTTTAAGAAATTTTCATTTTGTATTTTCAATTCTCATTTTCATCTCGATACCCATCTTGTCGTTGACAAATTCCAAACTGACATTTAATGACAAGGAAAAGTTGGACTTACCTCGAACCATGAACCTTGACTGTCATCTAGTCTAACGTTTTTTGCTTCGTTTTCTAAATCCAACAGAGCTGAAGAGGAATAGCCAAGGCAGTAACCAAAGCTAAGAGAACCAAAAGCAGCTACGAAGGTCGCCAAAACCATACGACTGGTCCGTTCATTATCACTATGTGTCATTCTCCTTTCAGTTAAGGAGTATCTCTACTTATTCGATCTATTCCACTACCGTAACTAGAAGAAGCAGCAGCAACATCGGCATCGATCATGCCAAGATCAGGAGATAACTCGAAGGTTTTGTAATACTGGAAAAGAACCAAAGGTCGAAGACATCCATTACATGTGTCACGGGATTTTGAACATCCTTGTGTCCAGGATTGGGATGACGTCACGTCTAGAACCATACCACAGGCAACCCAATAACTCGATCATTAGAACTTTAGAACTGAACCCACTTTACTACATAACATTTAAAAAGCCCGGGGGGGGGGGGGTACTCCCTATAATGGACTATACGGGGATGCTCCGCCCGAAAGGGGTACTTTTTTTCAGGCCGCACGTATAGCAAAGGGTTGGAAATTTGTGAGTTTTGGTATAAAGAGGAGTAGATTTTCTTCAAAGGTATATGAAAGGGGTACCTTTTCAGGCAAAAAGGTATATAAAAGGGGTACGGGCGGAGCATCCCCGTATGAAATGACCCGATGTATCCCCCCCCCCCCCGGGTAAAAAAGTTCGCATTAATTACTTATTTTTGACTTTAGCATATTGAATACTGGTTCCAATCATTCATATTTTATCAGGATCGATAGATCCCTTAACGTGTAGTCAAAGCAGCTCAATTGGGGGACAAAAGAAAAGAATTTCAATCTCCTGAGAATTGGAACCTATTGTTTTGTCCTCCAAATTGAGCTGCATTCCGACGTTCTGCAAGGGGTCTATAGGCGCTGGTACTTGGTTCTCAGTAACGTCTTTTATTCATGTTTTTGAAGTCATTAAATTTTTTACTTCTTGAAAATGAAGGGTCATTCAATTTTTGCGTTGTTATATTTTCACGACACGATACTTGCCATGCTTATTTTTCGCGATTTTTTCGAAATCGCATAAATTTCATGTAACTAGACGCTCTTGGAGCGTTTACTCGGGCTTGGGAGGCAGGCATTTCCACTGATGAAGAGGGAGCAGCCTCGAAACATCTGGCAAATATATATTTTTAGCCCTGTAAATCGTAATTTATTTTTAAATGTTCTAAAGCAGTGAGTAAGGAGCACCTTTTGTCATCCGTTTGCTCAAGCGTCACGTAAGAGACACAAATATTGATGAATAAATACTGGACTTTGATCGAAGTTCATCTGACGTGGTTTGAGCTTCAAAGATAACGAGTATTTTTCTTTACCGCGTGCCAAACTGGAGTTTTGCACTCATGATCAACGTTCAAGTACTTCGTTGGAGTCTTGTGCTCATCAGCGTTAAAAAACGTATCGTCACAGTTTCCTGAAAACTTATTTTGTTAATTTGTATTTGCTGATTTAATACTAGTAAGATGTCATACCACAGGCAGCCCAAGCAAACTTTCTGTGCAGGGTAATGTATGGAGGTAGGATACAGATAAAAAACGACATTTTCCCGACTCAACACTTTCAGTTGCTGTTCGTACTGACCTCATTCGGTATTATGGCGAAGTTACAGCTCAATTTGAGGCCGTTTATTGTTTTTTTCCCTTACCCCCCTCTATAAAATGGCGCTGAAACTTCGCCAGATAGACGATATTTTCTGACCTCAGTGACAGATGGAATATCACTTCATGTCTCGATAGTGAGCGTTTAATATCAATCACTGATTAAAACTTTACGTCTCGGGAAACATCGCCATTAAGGGACAACAAAACACACTGCTTTTCCAAGGTTTCAGTCAATAAGTGTTTTGTTATATACCAACTGTCAAAGAACACAAATAAAAAATTCGAATTTTTCAATTATTTGACATTAAGACTTAGGAAAAGATAGGTTTCCGGTGAAATCACTTCCGGTTTTTTTTTTTTTTTTTTTTTTCTTGCCGGCTGAGAACTGTTGGCGGGGAAACATCGAAACTTGTTCATGTTCACCTGATATCTTCTCGACCAATCAGAGCACGAGAAAAACGGACTTGACAGTTGGTATAAAACAATCAGTTCATTTTTTGTTATCTAGGGTACTTCGTGAGTTCCTTATCGAGCCAAATGACTCAAAAATATAAAAGGGCATCTTGAAGTCTTCAAGTACTCGCTCAGCGATAGATAACCAGTTTGTTTTCAGAATACACCATTGAATGAAGGCTGTAAGAGAGTTTCAAGTGCTAAATATTCAAATCTGTGGCCTCGATTAAATCAGTGGATCGACGTATTCACCACTTTCACATCCCCATGATACATTCCCATTAGTCACTGCTTGGGCTCCCTGTGTCCCAGCCCGGATCTCAAATCCTTTTTCACATAAATCAATCAATAAAGTACAAGGTCGAATGGATGAATGAAAGCAAAAACAAAAGCATGTAATCACGGAAAAAAGAATTAAATGACTGTATGGGGCTATTCAGCAGCTGGTCAGTGCTGATAACTAATGAAATAGAAGAACTGAAAATATAAAAATTGTAAAGAAAGAATAGAATTTGGACTTCTGCTGCGCCTTTTTCATGTCACTACTGACGGAAGTGAGAACACAACACATCACAAACATGTACACATATATTCAAATTATTGAATATTGAACAATGGAAAATCTACGCGTTCAATACAAATATTGAATTGGGTTTTTTTCTGGTATTAATTAGTTTTTGCTGGTCAACTTTTTTAAATATAGAACACTAGATATTAATTCCTCTGCTGATTTTGAATTGGGAAAACGAGCACTCTAAATGGCATGAAATCAACTGGCATTTTAAATACTAACAGAATTGTTTTCCTCAGTAATTTTATAAAACCCTGAAACAACCTCTGGGCTGATATAAGTCACTCAGGACACGGCTAACTCACAGACCGAACCCTGAAACAACCTCTGGGCTGATATGAGTCACTCAGGACACGGCGAACTCACATATTGAACCCTGAAACAACCTCTGGGCTGATATGAGTCACTCAGGGCACGGCGAACTCACATATTGAACCCTGAAACAACCTCTGGGCTGATATGAGTCACTCAGGGCACGGCGAACTCACATATTGAACCCTGAAACAACCTCTAGGCTGATATGAGTCACTCAGGGTACGGCTAACTCACAGACCGAACCCTAAAACAACCTCTGGGCTGATATAATGCAGGGCAGCGCCTACCTCACAGATAGAATTGGAATTTAGCGTGATAGGTTTTGAAGAGGGAGGAAAACCAGAGAAGCCGGAGAAAAGCTCTCTATTCAAAGGAGAGACTCAACAAGCTGTGCTCACATGCAGTGAAGGAAATTAAAACTTGACCAGCAAGCAAAATAACAAAAATATAGGAAGAGAGAAGATTGTCTTTACTGCTTGTGGTGGCAGTTGTTGCCGTTAAGAGCGTACTTGATATTTCAAGACGAGCTCTCAAGCGTGACGTAAATAGAACAGAAATAAAATATATCTAATGAATATAATAAAGGATAGTTTGCCAGGCTTATTTGTTGCTGTTCTTGGAGAAAACAAAGTGTTCTCGAAAAATTAATTTTTTAACAAGATTTCCGAATGGGTAAGGAAAAAATAAATACGAAAATTAAAGTCAAAGGAAGAATTTGGGTGGATTTTTTTAGCATTAATTAACTTTTGTCAATTCTGTTTTTTTGAATAAACTTGATCTTTCAATATTTGATTTTGAATTGACGAGTGCCAAGAGAATAAAAAACCACATGAAATTCAAAAGGAAAAAAGTGGAATTTTTGAACTAGAAAAATCGAGATCAAATCGAGATATATTTGTATTTTGTATAAATATTTTATGGACGCTATATTCTCTAATTTATACTTTTTGTCTGTATGACTTAAGAGAGAGTTTGTAAAATTATGCTTAGACAGAAAAGACGAAAACAATTATTTTATTCATGAATTACAAAAAAAAAAAAAAAAAAAAATTAGACAAAAAGTTCGCATCAGGGAATAAGATTTTTTCGAAGACATTCTACAAAAAAAATGACATCAAAATTTACATTCTATACATTTTTTTTGCTATAAAATTTTAGATATTTGAAACTCCAAAGTAATATTAATGTGATAAAAAGACTGGAAACTGAAATAGAATAATACTTATTTTTTCTATCTATATATACCTTGAATTTTCTTAATTATAAGCTAAATAACAAGGCATAAACTTATAGTCTAAATACTATACTATAAATTACTGAAGTGAATATGGTTTTACCTAATTATCGTGTTCGCATGTCGATATTTTGAACGGCAATTTGTCAGAAAAAAGAAAAAATTTCAAGACATATCAAAATGATTTATTGGTTATTTGCGGCGTTAAGTTGAAGCTGGGAGACAAAATAAAATTTTTATTTAGGGAAAATTAAAAAAAACTTAGTCAAAACTTCCTGAACCTGAGCAAAATTAACATGTTGTTTTCTTGAAAAAGAACGAGATTTCCTTATTATATACAGATGTAGGCGTAAAATTTTTATGGCTTTTGGACAAAGTTTATAGTACTTTTTTGCGAAGCATTTTAGCGAGTTTCGTTTCAAATTGTGGTCTGATGTTTACAAAGATGAAAGCGATTAGCTAAACTAGTCGACGAAAATCCAAAGACTATCAACTGAATAATCCTGATCGTGGAGAAGAAATTGAGCCAATTGATGGGAAGGCCAAATGACTTAGTAAATAATTCATTACTCTAATCTAATCTACGTCCGATGCTTCTGGCAATTTAAATTAGTCTAAATTTGGCGTCGTTTGGGATAGATATAGGATTGGGTTGGCATAAAGTAAGCTCAGTTGTTGTTTAGGTTAAGTGGGAGAGCGAAAGTGAAGACTGAAGCATACGGATGACATTTCGCAGGTGTTAAACATCAACTACCGTCCGT
This sequence comes from Anthopleura sola, assembly GCA_023349425.1. Lineage (NCBI taxonomy): Eukaryota > Metazoa > Cnidaria > Anthozoa > Actiniaria > Actiniidae > Anthopleura > Anthopleura sola. Next base: position 4,775,593 of record JALHLI010000008.1, read on the forward strand.
TCTCCTTACAAGCTATACAAAGAGGAATCCACATCTGAAGACAGCCAGCAGAACTAACGCCGTGCACACCCGCACATCTGTGTCTTTACAACATGAGATTTTATAATACCTCATTAACTTCGAATCAAACTAGCAACTTCACGACCGAGGGACCAGCGACCGCAAAGGATGGGATTGGAGTCGTTGCAGTCAAATCCTGCGTGATTCTGTTCACTATTACAGCGACCATAGTAGGAAATACTTTGATCTATGCAGCCATAGCGAAGTTCCAAATGCTTCGGACTCCGACAAACATTATTTTAGTAAGCCTAGCCAGCACAGATCTAGCTATGGTACTTGTGATGTTACTCCATGCTATCACAGATCTATCAGGTTATTGGATATTTGGAGAACTTTGGTGTGACATTATAGCCACTTTGGGACTCGTTCTAGCACTCGTCTCTATCCTTCACCTCTGTGTTTTGAGTATAGATCGTTATCTCGCTATAAAGAGTCCTCTACGCTATCCTTTGATAGTCACTAAGAGAAGAGTCTACAAGTGTCTTGTATTTATTTGGATCTTTCCTACTATTTTCCTAAATCTTCCTGTGGCCAACTATCAATTCCGTTCTGAGGTCTACGGTTGTGGGACGGCTTATCGAGTCAACTCAGAGTCATTCAAATTTAAGCCGTATATCTTTATTGTGGTTTTCCTGTTCGTTGTTGTCCCATTTGGGATCATGCTTTACACACATGCCTTCGTGTTCCGTATTGCTCTCACTCATGTCAAACGACTCAGCACAGTCGAAAGAAGCCTACGAACCAGAGAAGAACAAGCACAAAGCAATCAGCGACGAACACAACCCGTCATGTCCGTCAAAAGAGAAATAAAATCGGCAAAAACCTTTGCATTGGTCATAGGAGTATTTCTTTTTTGTTACACACCGTTTTTCGTAACAGGAACCTATCGAAGAGTGGCTGGTCCTGAAGCTGTTCACAACCTTACTACATTTATTACCACTTGGTTGGCGTTTGCTAACTCTTTTAGCAATCCTTTGGTGTACAGTCTGAGGTATTCGCCTTTTAAGAAAGCATTCAGGCGGCTTTGTCGATGTGATAAAGGACGCGGAAGAAGAAAGGGAAAAACGAGTTCTCTAAAATTATCACCAACTCCAGCACGTTGTGAGTCTAGAGATGAACTGAATGAAAACGATGAGAAGACTTAGACAGGCTGCTCGCAACTCTGCATTAAAAAATACACTTTAATTTGGTAATTTATTGAAAGGAAGACTGACAACTAGGCTAAATAAATCCCATCTCCGAACGTTTCAATAGAATTTACCACGAGAGATTATACAAGATCAAATGCTCAATCAAAACCGAAACAGTCTCGTGCTATCAAAAGTTTCATTTTCGTGAATATTTTTTCACTCAAGCTTCAACTCTTAATCAAAAATAGACTTTTTTGTTGTTAGCTTCATTTACAAACGAGTATAATTACTTCCTCATTCAGCTCTTTGCCTTGAAGGCTCAAAAGTAAACAACATTTTCACTACAAAAAAGAAACAAAAAAAAACACAAAATACTGGCAAAAAAGAAGCAATACACTGAACATATTGTTCACGCAGCTCTTCGTCAAAAAAAATAATATTGTAGTTCCATTCGTGTTCTTAATACGCAAATGTCTAGCTGCAAACATTAAATTACGTCTTCTAAAGATAAACAGAATTTTTAGAAACCAATTGAATCGTCTTATTAAAGCCGGAGAGCATTTTATCAGCTGTCATTTCACTCTGCATCCTGGCAAAATCCAATAAAACTAAAGTTTTCAGGTAGTTTTTGGGCGAACGTCAGAATGTCCCGTTGACATCCACATTTGCGTCATTCAGCTAAATTAATCATATTAATGACGAGCGGCTTCGAAAAGATCCTCAGTGAACTAAACTGCCGAGTAGACTGATAAAAAATTAGAATGTAAACCATGAGAAAGTGAGTTCAGTTTTAATGCTAATATTGACTGTGTGATAGTACAATCAGTTGTTAATCCTTCGAGAGATGGCGACGAGAGTGAGCGAGTTCAATGTAGGATAAAACCCGATAAAAAGAACTAGTTTCTATAGTATATATTCTGAAGTATAAATTACAAGGTTTTAACACGTATATTATTAACTAGAGTGTGGATAATCCAGATTTGAGGGGATTATGACAAGAGTCTGCCACTCGAAAAAGTTTGCTTTTAGTTGCCAAGGAAACGGAGAAGAAAGGCAATGGATAATTTGTTTGAAAAGTCTTGGTAAAATACCAATAATGTTATGACAATTTTGATAATAAATGATGTTTTATCGGTTTTGCCCCTTTTCCTCCCCTTTTGCGCCCCTTTTGACTTAGAATTGTCTCGATTTTCTCCATATAAGACTCGAGTCGCCATGTTTACATTAATCTTGTCGAATGCGCATGCGCAAAGCATTATTTGTTGTCTAACATGACGACAGTTCGGGTAAATTATAGCAAATTTTTGGAAACACCATGTGTAACTTTTACTTTAAACTATTGTTTTGTGTTCGCTCAAGCAATTTCTGGAAAGCTCTAGATGAAATATTAGGGTTTAGTTTCAAGAAAATTTGGCGATCAGTGATTTGTAAAAGGTCCATTTGTAAAACAAGTTAAAAGTAAAATTTGAGTATTTTACAATAGCTATCTTCATAATGACACAAGTGAAAAACATCTGTGCATTCTCTATGTCTGTATGCAAATTAGTTCAAAACGTCTTCGTGCTATTGTAAAATTACAGCTTTTTTCAAAAACGTTGACGAAGGATTTGTTGCAGCTGCATACCAAGCCCGAAATGCACTTCGGGCGATGATCACAACAATATGGAATTTTCAAAAACTTTGTCTGTACGTTTTATTGGCATATTTTCTTCTGTGTTCACATTATTTTCATAAGCTCCACAAAACGTTCCAAGGAATGCATCAAAAAATCCAACAAAAAGTTTACCAATCTTTTCTGAAATAGCTGTATGCAAATTCGGCTTCCAAGCTTTACTGCATAAAGGACTTCACAAACTACCCATGAAATGTCAAAATTTCAGTGAAGTCTTACAGTATGTGAGAACAGTATACTCGAGAATTGTTTTGGATATATATTGAGAAAACGAACATTTTGTTTTCTCACTAAAACGCGCGCTTTTTCTTGGAAAAACCTGAAAACGTACGCTTGCGCAAAAGTTTTTCTTCATTGTCGTTTTCATAATACCTTTATTTGTGTTCAGTTAGATAACAGACTAGCTATCTAAATCGGAAATGTTCTAGACAGCGCGGGTCTTTGTCTTTTAATGCGCTAGAGAATTGAAACGTTTGATCTGGATAAGAGGTTTGAAGGAGTTTAAAGAATACTTGAAGAGCTTCTTAAAAGACAATATTTAAAAGGCGTGCTAATTTTGTAAGAGTTAATTCACCTGTAATACATGCTCATTGAAATGGAATTCTTTGTCCATTTCTTTCTTTCATCCTTTTCTTATGCGATAATACAATTTTTGTCTCAATCATTCAATCATTCATTCATTCATTCAATCTTTCATTCATTCAACCATCCATTCATTCATCCGTCCGTCCGTCCATTCATTTATTCATTCTCTTAACCTATGATTCATGCCAACTAGCAGCGACTTTTTATTCCCATTCATTCGTTCATTTATTCTTTCCTTTCGCTTTTCTTTCTACATTCCCTTCTTCTCTTGTCAATTTTCTTTTCTTCCTCCTTTCTTTCTTTCATTCTTTCTTCATTTCCTTTGTTCTTCCTTTCCCCTTCTTCTTCATTTTTTATATCATTCCATTCTTCTTCCTTCGTTCGTTTTTCCTTTCTTTTCTTCTTATTTCTTTCTTTCTCATTTATTTTGAGATTTGCTTCAGCCCAAAGAAGGTCGTTTTAAGCGGATGTCTTTGAACTAACACTCAAAATAAATTTCTAAATGGAGAAAGAAAACAAAATTATGGCACTAAAGACCATGAGAAGCCGAAAAAGAATGGAAGACCAAACTGATAAGGAAGTTAGTTGACGCAAGTTTTTCCTTTATTTTTAGAAGCGTTTTTAAAAAAATAACTTCAAAAAATAACTTCCCATGTTATTCGGTGCTATAAGAAACCTCTTGAAATGTGAAAATATATTTAGTAACCATTAAATCCAAAAAATCGGTCTAGTCAAGGTCACGAGGTACTCAATACGTCAATCAGCGGAGAGCAGAAAACTTTGTACGTGCAGTGTTTGAGGAGAAAACGAGATGATTTTGAAGTGCCATGCACTTAGCGAAAACATATACTAATAAAAACTAAAAGAAATGGTGCAGAGACTGTAAGAAGTGATTGAATTATCTCGTGCTCGCGAAATCCCACCTTTTAACGTAAACTAAAAATAAGACAATAACAATAACAACGGTGTTACGAACGAATAGCGAAACCCTTATAAACCAGACACCACTTTCAAGACCGACCAAAAAAAGATTTAGTTTTGTGAATTTTTCAAAAATACATAGGTACTAGAACCCTTTCCAATCCGGACACCACATTGTACACCGACCAAAACAATAAGGTTTAGTTTTTCTTAGTTTTAGGCATCACAGCTAACAAAGCACTCTGGGAAAGTGAGTTCTGTAAAAATGGAACAGGGAAATCAAAAGAACTATCAGAAAAAAAAATCCCTGTATTTTCGTCTGTTGAAATACTCTCATTTTATTAGAAAATTTCGAAGGGAAAATTGCCATGAATTTTTAGAGTCGAAATAACGTAAGGACTCAGTTTCCCATCATGCTTTGTGCTAGATATTCGTGCTCGTGCAAATTGGCTATTGAAGTTTGGGGTGGGGCCGTGGATGTGTGTTTAGGGATGGAGGGGGGAGGGGGAGGGGGAGGGGGAGGGGGAGGGGGAGGGGGAGAGGGAGGGGTTAGAGAATGTACACCAAACCTACGATGCACCCTTGTAATGATGATATCTATAGCTAACTACAGGGTCACTTTACCTTCATCTATCAACTTTCCAAGTACTTCCTATTGCCACACTAAACCAAAGGAAAGCTTAACTCATTTGAAACCATGCAGCCCTAGAACTTTCTTCTTCAAGGACGTGACGTGCTTTTTCCGCACTTTTAATCTTGATTATCTTGATTATCTTCCACATCAATAAACAATAAAAGAACCTCATAACCTTAAGCCGCTTGTGTAATGCACTCACCGCGGTGTTGTGACCAGCTGTCGGAAGAAAGAAGACAGAATATAAGAATTACCAATACAATTACCCAAAAACCGCAGTAAATTGAATGTCATAATTGAATTTCTTAAATTACTAGGTTCAGGATTATGAAGCGAAGAAGCGTTTCATTAAAGACTTTGATAATGAAACGTGCCTGCCTGGGGTTATCATCATAAGCCAGTTCAAAGCTTAAGAATCGTTTTCAGTGCGCATGCGATATTATCCCGAATTTCTCACTTTCTTTCGTTTAAACCTTCTTCTGTTTTTAAACAAAAGGTGAGAAATTCGGGATAAAATCGCATGCGCACTGAAAACGATTCTTAAACTTTGAACTGGCTTATATAGTAAAAGTGATCTCCTGTGATGAATCACGGAGAGGCTCCCTGGATGCCTGTGGATGAACCCCCTCCGGCAAAGGATTTGCTCGAAAATACGGAAAGTACCATGTCTGGGAATGCAAGATTGTATCATTATTGAGAATGTAAGATTGATATTTATTTCTGGGGAACCAGCAAACCTAGAATACTAGATCCGCCCTGGTCTATATCATTAACATATAGTTGAATCATCGCCTGCCGTGTATCCAGAAAAGGTACCCCCTGCAAAGGATTTATAGTCGAGAATATGGAAAGTATCATTTCTGGGAATGTAAGATTGATATTTATTTCTGGGGAACCAGCAAGATCAGCCTTTAACTCTATAATCAACCGATAACCATCGCAATCACCATCAGCAGTTTTATCAAGCAGAGGTTTTGTTACATCGAAGGACAAGATACGTATACATTAAAGATAGTAATGACTGATTAATAAAGTCTGCAAAACTGATATGAGAAATGACGCGCAGAGTTTTTTATTCCATACTGTAAAAGTAAATAATGTTGTAAATGATAAGATAATGGCTGCAGGTGAATATGAGTATGATTAGCTTCCACGGAAAGCGCACTTCAAAACTGAACTAGACCTCTATCTCTCCCACGGAGCTTGCGTTCCTCTCATGTGCGCATCAGACTCGACAGCCCGAAAATGAAAAAAGACGAATTTTAAGATATAGCGTAGCAAATTTGATACTCGAAGAGGAAAACGACTTCTTTTTAAGAGGGCGTGTTACTAGATTCCTATCTTTTTCTTTGATACATTAGTTTGTGCTTTTGTATATATGATGTTCATATCGATTTTATGTTGATTTTATCGCTGATACCACAGGTAGCCCAAGCTATGGTTCTGAATATATATATAGAGAAAGTATGGCAGATCAAAACATTTCTTTAAAATAAAATAAATTTCATATTTTATTGTTTCTTTACCGCTATATCAATGTTTTATTGCATGTTTTGTGGTTTTCTGACGGTTTGGTTGCATTTTAAGGCGATTTTAGGAAATTTTGTCTCCTCTCTAAAGACGAAGTCTAAAGAAATTTTTTGATCTGCCATACTTTCTCTCTCTCTCTATTTAACAATTAGAAGACGAACTCGAGATTTCTATCGGCTGATAGTTGACGAGGGGCTCCGGCCCCGAGTCAACTATCAAAGCCGATAGAAATCGAGAGTGAGTCTTCTAATTGTTTTAGTAAAAATCTCAACTAAACTATACTATACTAAACTAAACTAAACTTCACAAAAGCGCGAAGGAAAAGCCGCCATTTTTTCAAAACAATTACGTCTTTCTCTACCCACTATCTATCGGCTGATAGATAGTGAGTACGTTAGCCAATCAGAATGCAGGATTTGCAATAGTATAGTAGTAGAATTTTACTAAATATATATATTCAGAACCATAGCTTGGGCTACCTGTGCTGATACCGCCGCCCGGTTGGCTCAGTTGATTGAGCACCCGACTTTCGTGCGGGAGGTCGTGGTTCGAGTCCCGGCCGGACCAACACTCAGGGTCTTAAAATAACTGAGGAGAAAGTGCTGCCTTTGTAATTACATCTGCAAACGGTTAGACCTTCAAGTGGCTTGAATGACCACTTTAAATGGCTGTCCCGTCTCTCCACACTTCGTCACTAACCAATATCGGAGGGACGTAAAAGAACCACTGAGGACGTAAAGAAGCCCTGGCAGTGACCACCCTCAGTGCCTACACCTCATACTAACAACCTCTCATGATTGTAAAGCGCATTTGAATATATTCATATTGAAAGGGCGCTATATGAATCATAAATCATTATAAATCATTATCATATTACCCATTTTAGACCACGTGTCATTCCCTAGAGTATTATTTCTTTGTTTAACGGTTGCTCACGATAAGACACATGAATATACACTTATTTCAAAAACGTTTGTCGCAGCCGAAATCAACAAGCAACATCACAAGACGGCAAAGAACATCTGTATTTTACTCCTTATTCATCATTTAGACACGATTATTTTAGGCGTTTTGTAATGGTAGGCTGCAACTGTTTCATTTCTTTAAGTGTTGTCCTGAATCTTCAGCTAATTAAAGCATTGTCAGCAGGTTGCCTTGGTTTGTTGCTTGTCGCTTTTGACTGCTATAACCTTTATTGAAATAGGTGTATATGGGTACAACTCTAACAAAGAACTCTCATCAGAGAATGACACGTAGTCTGAAATGGGAAAACATTACGCCCAAGTTAAAAAGGACTATCGATTGAGTGAAGCGTGTGGCAGTAATTAAAAATGCACTGGATTGCAAATAAGCATCATTGGGACTCAAGGCGCACAGAGTCATCTGTTCATTGTATAGAAACTAAACAAAGTGAACGCAAGAAACAAACTCAACTTGCGCGTGGCGAGAGCAGGGATCGAACCCGAGAATCGAAAATAGAAACTGAGAAGATTAACTGCGTGAGTTAGAGACCGACCAACAACTATAGCTATCAGAAAAGGAAGTTATGGATAAGAACAAAGTCATCAAGATAAAATATCAAAGATTGCTTAGAGGAAAAGGGCGGAAGATCGATTAGGAAAGAGAGGAAAGAATATTTTCGTGTTGGATGCCGTAGTAACACGAAACGTCAGGAAAACTGAGTATCTTCGTGATAAAAACAAAATCATTAAGATAAGAGTTCAAAAACTACCAAGGACAAGAAAGAGGGGAGGGGTGGGTGAGGAGAAATGGTATACATGAGTCAATTAAGAGTGTGGCAAAGATGAAAGGTAGAAAAATGAAGCGAAAACATAAAATCAAAGTTGAAAAAACGTAAAAAAAAAAAAAAAAGAATAGAGAATTCTCTGAGAGAGGAGAGCGGAGGAGAGGAAAGGAGAACGAAGAATGCGAGTAGAGTTTGCTGGCAGCCTAAGGCTATAGTAACGAAAGACGTCAGAAACATGAGAGTAAAAGATAAAACACGCTCATTAAAAGGAGAGAACAAATTCATTAAGAGTGAAATAATATCAACACTTCTACCGTGAACACTTGATGACTCACTGTCAGGGAAAAGCCAAAAATAAAACACTCATTAATATTAAACTCTACAATTCGAAGAATTTTATCACAACTTTTTTTCTTTTCTGCGCGCTTTTGAGTAAATACTATTTGTTAGCCTTCGTGAACTGTTTTACTTATCAGACTGTCGGCTCCATTTGTATTAACTTAATGTCCTAGGTAATCGTAAACTTAGTTACATTATCGTGGTAGACAGATGTTTTTCAGCGCTCTTTGCAAGGGGTTTCCTAAAAAGAAGCGCCAAGGAACTAGTTTTTAGTTTCAATTTAGAAATTTTATATCTCCAGGGTTCTTGGAAAATTAAATGGAAAATTGCAGAAAACTTTGACAGCTCGGCGCAGTTAGAGTTCTGATGAGAAAACCGAGGAATTAAAAAAAATGTGCAATGTTTATCATGAGAACGCATAATAACTTCATTTGTCTGACGATATAGATCAATATTTGTATTAAGAAAAGTGCTGTGAGCTCTAATATCTCATATCGAAAATGCATCAATAAATTCTATCAATACTGTTATGGGATTAAAGTTTTAGGGGCGCGTAAAAGATAAATCTAAAACAACAGTAATGAACTGACTTCAAATTTTATCTAAATTAAAAATGAAAAGAAATGAAAAAAAATGTAATGAAATAAAATGAAATGAAATAAAAAATGAAAAATTGTGAGGCGCGTGTTATAGGATAATTGTGCGCAAGTTTTTGGAAGGAAAAATCACAAAATTCTTTATTCTTTCTGTATCAACGCTTAAGAAGACTTTAGTTCCTCCCGCCCACAAAGTCACTATTAAGTTTTTCTTCCTAGTAAGATTCCAAATTTGCATTTTTCCCCCGTGAATGGGATGGAATGGATTTATCTCACGATGCTTTGCTTGGGTTTTATTTTCTCTTTTCGGTTATTTTCATTTTTTATTTTTTGAAGTATACGACAGAGCTAGAGCGGATATTCATTGGTTTCGAGAGATGAGTTCCGTAACTGGAAACGAATTGCACTGTCGGTCTTGTAGCACTCAAATGGCTTCTATATCCAAGCTGATTGTGATTGGATGTTGTGCGCCTTCAAGCTTTCTGATTGGTCCAGAGTGAAAGCCATTTTTAGAAACCTAGCAAGGTGGTCGTATTCCTCTAAATTTGCTCCAAAATTGAGGCGTACCGCAGTAAAAGGTAGCGAAAAAATAGAAAAATGCCTGCGTCGGGTATATTTCTGTGATGATCTCATTCCTCAACCATTCAATTCAGTCGTGGTTACTCTAACCACTTTTCGCGCTTTCCCTCCCGGCGCGGCGTCCGATGAAAGTACCAGAATAGACGACACTTTCGTTGATCTAAAATAACTCTCCAAAATGGGGGGAAAACATCAAAACAACCAACACTTTCTTCCTGTTTTGAGTATGTACGAAAACTTTTTTTTTGTTGCACATTACGTCATTACCCCCTGTTAAAGATATGTATCATGTAGGGGAACTTGAACGATCTCTCGCAAGATGCTTTACCTTTGGCGACCAGCTCTAAGTTAAGACCAGCTCTAAGTTACGACCACGATTTTGAAACCCAGTTTACATTGCTCCTTATGAGAGCGCATTCTCCTTTGGCGACCAGCTCTAGTTACGACCACGATTTTGAAACTCAGTTTACATTGCCGCTTATGAGAGCGCATTCTCCTTTGGCGACCAGCTCTAGTTACGACCACGATTTTGAAACTCAGTTTACATTGCCCCTTATGAGAGCGCATTCTCCTTTGGCGACCAGCTCTAAGTTAAGACCACGATTTTGAAACCCAGTTTACATTGCCCCTTATGAGAGCGCATTCTCGTTAGCGACCAGCTCTAAGTTACGACCACTTTTTTAATGGACTACTTCGACGATGCGGTGGCCATTTTGAATCTGAATTAATGAAAATATTTTTTTACGAGATGCCGGGGGTATACGTAGGATCTGATAAAGAAAAAAAAATCCTGGGTTTCTCTGGCTGGTTAAATGGCAAGCATTTCATTTTTCTACGTAGTATCAGTCATTATTTTTACATCTTGAATCGCAATGCATTATGGGGCGTCCAGGGGGCAAAAGAAAACAAAAATGTCGGATAAAATAGAGAGTTTCGTTTATTTGTCTTCATTTCATGCCCATCTTCTTAATTTATCCCTTGTCAATTTTCCTAGGCGTGAAACGTTAATTTAGATCGAAGCCATAAGTGTAACAAAGATTTGTATATTTGCCCCCTACCAAAATGGCCATCGCATCGTCGAAGTAGTCCATTTACCGAGTTGGTCGCTTCGATTTGCGGCATGTTTTTGCTACCGGTTAGTCAAAAATTTACCAGAAATTGAGTATGTCTTTGAAGCCTCTTAACGCTGAGGGGGTCTTTTCGGGTCGTACATAGATTCAATTCAATTCAAAGCTGCTACATTTTGCCACCACTATTCCTGGTTGCTTTATCAAGCAGCCCTCAAAAATGTTCGGAACAGCTTTGTAGACCACCCATATTTGTAAAATCAAAATGGGTTGACTAATATAATATAAACGAAAAATACCAATGGTTTTTTTTTCGTTTTCCCCCAACTAGTTTAGCTTTTTATTCCATTTACTAATCATTAGTCTCTTTTCAAGCCCGCGGCCATTCATATACCAGGGGACCTGGGATCTAGTTTGTCACTGACGGCAAAAACAACTCGATTGTATCAATTATTCATTCAACCACAACCTCGTAAGCAAGCATCCTTCTAACAACTCAATCGGAATTAAAAACGAGATATACAAGTCCCGATCCGACTAAATTGTATCTGAGATCTGTGGCTCAGATAGTCGAGCTTTTTCGAAATGAAAAATTGTATTTATTTATCAAAAAATTATAAATATTTTTTAACTTATATCAATATTTTTGGAGTCATTATTTTAAGAGAAAATGGTAAATGTATAAATATTTTTGAATTTTATCTTAAGCGCTCGCTCTTTTTCATTACAGGTGTTATCTTAGAAAATCCAATCACAATAAAATGTTTTTCGCTCGATGAATTCTCTGGATTAAAAAACTAATCATCGAAACAGAATTCGTAGATAATGTTGACTAAATTAGGACAAAAAGATCTCGAAACAGATTGTTTGGGTGTCGGAGAAGAGCAGCTTTTCTAATATTTGAGCGGCATTGAATTCTCTATTGAGAAGGCCACGTGTTGAAAGAAAAAGTGATAACAGGTGTCTCGTGTGTACGTGTGTGTATACGAGAAAGAGTTGATTTTGAAATAAAGTTCATGGTATAACCATGTGCTGAAATGGTGGCGACGATGACTTCATACATTTATTCGTCAAACGAACAGCAAGACATCAGAAATAATTTAGAATAACACCGATTCTTCATAAATATTTAAATTTCCCAAAGTGGGAATGAGGTTTTTCTCGGCGACAAACGCTACCGGCTTACTTAAAAATTAATAAATTTTTCCCACTAGCAACGCGTTACGGGTCGCTAGACTGGTAGTCATTTTGTTGAGTGGTTGTTGTACAGTCCTTGGATGCTATAAATCATCTAACGAAACAACAGTTGTGGTTCTCCGTGGCTCATTATTCGGATATTGGAGGCCGGAATCGATATTAGCAAGTTAAATTCATTGTTTTCGCTAAGCTCCTCCTCTTACAAAACCGGATATGTTGTGCCGTACTGGTCGACACATGACACTCCACTGGTATATTTTATTTGTACTGTGTCAAACTTCCATTCAAGTTTTCGACTTTGAGCTTGGTCAAATCATTTTCACCGTAGTTCACTGCCCTTAGGTGGTCGATCAACATTTCATCAGATTCTTATAGGCATACGTCGTTTCCTATTCCTTCCTGATAGAGTATCGAATACACCGAGCGCAGCGAAAGAAATTATGCTCTGAGTTCTGTGTGGTAAAGACAAGGCTGTTACAAAACCAAAGTTCACAAAGCCAGAACACTCAAAATGGTCCAAAATCAAAGAATATCAAGCTTTTGTATAGTTGTTCTGGCCCTTGTGTTGTTTATGATCAACAGTGCTGAACTTAAGCCTCAAAGCGGACCTGAAATTCGAAGACTTGTCGAGATCAAAACAGTTGATGAAAAAGGAGTCGTGAAAGCGCGTGTTGTGGCTGAGTACGAGCCAACAGATACCGAGGGACAAAAATCTTCGTCTGAAAGTGCTGGAGGTGCGAAGAGATACCAAGATGACGATGAAGATTCGACTGAAATTAGTTCGGGAGATTCAGAGGCGTATGGTGAGTCATACGATATGGTAGCAAACGATTATCCAATGGCTCAGAATCAGTCAGAATCTAGTGGATTACAACCTAAAAGTTCTAATAGTAGTATTAATTCTACGTTAAAACCGACGGACCCGAAATCATCAACAGTTCTACCAACTACGGGTCAAACGAATGCTTCAACTCAGTCTCTGACCACTACTCGTGAAACGACAAAGCTGGTCACAACTACAGCAGTTCCTCAAACTAAAAGCCCAGATACAACAGCAGGAACTAAAGCTACAGTTACTACAGGAAAACAAATTGTTACAACGCTATCAACACTATCTCCGAGTACGAAGGACATGCAAAATGATACTACGACATTTCCTCCAAAAGTCACAGAAGTTGAGACGACTGCTCAGGCTACGACCACAACTAGTTCTCGAACGACCACAGCGGCGCCAAAACCGACCATTATTACGCAAACAACTGAATCTAACGTGAGTGAAAGTACACCTTTCGAGGCCTCGACTACCGCAAGACCGCAAGACAATAAAAATAAGACTATATTAGCAACCAAAGCCAGCGTTACGACGAGTATTATAGTGGATAATTCTGATGTTAGAGGGCAAAAGGGCCCAGAGAGGAAACGAAAAACTTTGTTCGGTTTTGTGACTGTGGAAATATTAATTGCCTTATTAGCTGGCGCCTTGTTTTCAGTTCTACTTGTAGCGTTTTTGGTGTATCGACTGAAGAAACGAAACGAAGGTAGTTACGAGTTGAGTGAAACTATAGCACTACGACCTAAAGAGATAGACGAAATGGGGAAGAAAAAAGAAGTTTTTGTTTAAATGCATTCCAATAACAGAAGAATTTAAGAAAACGCTTTTGTCAACAAAGACACTAAGATCACAGATTTACTAATTCACGGCTCTTCTGTCGCTTGTGACAGTGAAAAAAGCGAAGCGAAAATGGGTTTTTTAATATTATACGCTTGACGAAGCAACATCGAAAACACTGAGAGAACAATTGGGCTAAACTTAAATTAGAAAATATCCAGAATTAAAGGCCAATGCTCGGAGATGTCGACCAGAGACGATGCCTGAAGCAATCTAGGATTATTATACTAAAGGAAAAGTGCTGTTAATCTTCGATGGCGATATCTTGAATAGCACAGAATTGGAACAAGTCCGAAAAAAGCCCCTCGCTCGATTACGTATTTTATTTTTAGATTTGTCGATCGTTTCTTTAGATATTTAGCTTTGTAATGTCAATACTGAAGAAACTATTGACATTGTGGCGAATGCCCGAAGGCTGGTTGATATTGTATGGTACTGACGCGAGAAGCGAAAGACAAACTCTTGGAGTGCTTTTATGTTAATATTGACCTAATCGACCTCCCGAACAATAATAGTTGATGATATCACAGCTCGATGCGAGCTGGTGTTCCTATTTGTCTGTGCATGCTGATCGTAGCATAAGTAGATCTTACTTCTAAACGACAGAAATCAAGATTAGGACACTGCTAAAAGTTTGAAACAATGGGAAAAGATCGAAAATGATTGAAACATGGAATTTCAAATGATGGAAAACCCCCCACTGCGAGATACTTGGACACAAACTACTCTATCACAAGTCGAGATAATACTGATATTCGAGATGTCTATATTGAAGCAATTTTGATAGGTAAAGAGAGAAAAAAAAAATGCACTCACATTGTGTTAAAATACAGGCAGAACTGCTTGAAAGTCTTGCGAGAAAAAAAAACGAGAAAATATCGACCAAAAATATCGAAATTGAGGTTGAAAATTCTCAGCTGCATTAAATGCCAAATATGAACATTCTAGAAACTCACCATCTTTTTTAGCTGAATCGAAAGACGACATGATCAAAAAAAGCAATAGGAAGCCAGTATTTATTCTTCTGTTTGAACAGGTAAATAAGACACTAATAATCTTATACCAATGTAAAAGTTTTAAGATAAATAACTTTATCAATATTCATTTAGGGGTTTAACTGTAAAGTGAAATTTGAGGTAGAAAATTTGAAAAATAATTACTGACTTTGTTAAGACTAAGATCTTAACAGATAAGCTTAATAGTAATTTTAAAAGACAGGAAGGGATTTCATTTATGAAAACAAATAGAATTTAGTGCGTCTTTTTAGGACTTTCCTCACAAGTAGTTTTTAGCGTTTGAGTAATATAAGCACACAAAATTTCGAAGTAAAAATTATCGTTCAAGTGTTGGTTTAAGTTTCGTACATTACATATTCTATTCTTTTCTGTACTTAGAAACACGACGTTTTTACGAGTATTTCTGTATTAGTGTTTGACCGCAGGGGTTTATTTATGATTTTGAGTCCGGGGGGGTCACAAAATCAAGAAGATGCACCTTTCACTATACAACCAATACTAACCAACTTATTTCAAGCTAGAAAGGGGGGCTCGCGGGTACCCTAGGACCCCCGGATACGCCCTTGTTGAGTATTATTTGAAAACGCATAACATTTCGAAGTAAAATGATCGTGTGGAAGTGTCGTAGGATAATAATATTCCAGTCATTTGTCTGTAAAATAACTGTTATAAAGGATGGTCATTTTCATGTATATTATCTTCTAAGTGCTTTAGAAATGCCATCTAAAACGACATACCAATATCACCTTTGAATCAAGCACCTCTTATCTCTGTCTCTCAACACAATGTCGAGGATAAAGGATCTTAAATCTGTCTATCTCGTTACCGTTTGTCTTCAGGGACTTTTTTTTAGGCTAAAACAAAGCGACCAAGCTCGTTCCACCTGTAAATTTTTTGTGGTTAAAACTAAATTTTTATTTTAAATTTCAGTTTCGCTTTCCGCATCTGCTGGCTGTTCTCGCGCGGATTCACACAAAGCTATTAACTTAAAGTTCTATCCTAAGCGAAGACTCAGATATTTTTAAGTTAAGTTAAGGATATTTCTTTCCTCACGAGAAACACTTGAAATTACAAAACTCAAACTATCAGAAGTTCATCAATTTTAAAGTAATAAATAAAGGTAATGAGCGGTAAAGAGAGGATAAAAAACTGTTATTCCAGGAAGTGAAGCAGTATGTTAATAACTTTAGCTACTTTCAGTGATGCAAAGCTGTTAAGAGAGTCAATTAACAAAACTCGAACTACAAGAAACTCATCAATTCTGTTAAAAAGAATAAATAAAAAGACGAATAGCGGAAGAAACAGGATAATAAACATATTTTCCAGGAACTGAAGCTGTGTTTTAATATTTTTAGCTACTTAAATGAATACTGGTTGGTAAGAAGAGTCGGGAAAATTAAATCAGTGAAATATTTCATTTGCTCGAGTGTTGAGTTAAATGCTATTATCGACAACTTTTTAACACTTGGGTTCTACGAAGCATGTGGGATGTCCCTTGAAGTCTGCCTTCGTTTAGGAAATTAATTGCTATTGGTGCTACAGGAGACCGAAGGCAAGTTTTCCTGGTATTTGCATGATTAAAATGTGCTTAATCACGCAGTTCGACCAGTTTTGATCATGGTATATGGGATGGTATTTGTATCGATGCTAATCGGCAGTGGTCGGTATTGTGTATCAGTTTTGGTCGGTATGGGTCGACATGCTGGTCGGATTCGGTCGGTTTTGATATTGGACAACACCTATGCGCATTGGTTTTTAGTACTGGTCGGTATCGATCAACAATGGTCGGAAAAGGTATCCCGACCTAATCAGCAGTGGTCGACATTACGTTACGTTACGTCAGTAAAGGACTACTAGCATCAGTCAGTATATAACCCGGGTGATCGTTACAGGCCGGTGTACACTCTGATTAACATTACTTTATGTCGGTAAAGGACAATACTAGCATCAGTCAGTATATAACCCGGGTGATCGTCACTGGCCGGTGTACACTCTGATTAACATTACTTTATGTCGGTAAAGGACTATACTAGCATCATTCAGTACATAACCCGAGTGATCGTTACAGGCCGGTGTACACTCTGATTAACATTACTTTATGTCGGTAAAGGACAATACTAGCATCATTCAGTACATAACCCGGGTGATCGTCACTGGCCGGTGTACACTCTGATTAACATTACTTTATGTCGGTAAAGGACTATACTAGCATCATTCAGTACATAACCCGAGTGATCGTTACAGGCCGGTGTACACTCTGATTAACATTACTTTATGTCGGTAAAGGACAATACTAGCATCATTCAGTACATAACCCGAGTGATCGTTACAGGCCGGTGTACACTCTGATTAACATTACTTTATGTCGGTAAAGGACAATACTAGCATCATTCAGTACATAACCCGAGTGATCGTTACAGGCCGGTGTACACTCGGATTAACATTACTTTATGTCGGTAAAGGACTATACTAGCATCATTCAGTACATAACCCGAGTGATCGTTACAGGCCGGTGTACACTCTGATTAACATTACTTTATGTCGGTAAAGGACAATACTAGCATCATTCAGTACATAACCCGAGTGATCGTTACAGGCCGGTGTACACTCTGATTAACATTACTTTATGTCGGTAAAGGACAATACTAGCATCATTCAGTACATAACCCGAGTGATCGTTACAGGCCGGTGTACACTCGGATTAACATTACTTTATGTCGGTAAAGGACAATACTAGCATCATTCAGTACATAACCCGAGTGATCGTTACAGGCCGGTGTACACTCTGATTAACATTACTTTATGTCGGTAAAGGACAATACTAGCATCATTCAGTACATAACCCGAGTGATCGTTACAGGCCGGTGTACACTCGGATTAACATTACTTTATGTCGGTAAAGGACTATACTAGCATCAGTCAGTATATAACCCGGGTGATCGTTACTGGCCGGTGTACACTCGGATTAACATTTTGACTTAGAATAACCCGATTTTCACCGGTTGAAAGTAAGAAATTTTGCGTACTCGACCGTAAATAATTCATGGGTCATGTTTATAACAAACCCATGTTTATAACATATTCGCTCGCCGCAGGCAAAACACGAATGACGTAAGTACATCAGTGCGCAAGCGCGAAGACGAAACTAAAAGCTATTCTTTTTTTGTTGTATACTGACGTTTGTTGTTACGTAGTCAGCCATCTCATAAAGTTTGCACAAGGTTTTTTTGCGTGCGTTCAAATACTCTATTCTTCTTGTTGTGAACAAATTATATCATTGACGTTCACTGCGCGTGACGTCAATACCTCTTTTGGATTAATTGTTTCTCTTGTTTGTGGCGAGTTTAAATAAACTTGTATTGTAGAGCGACAGAGAAGACGCACGGAAAGATTAACTAAATTATTGCAGTAGAGAGAGAAAGAGAAAGAGAAAGGGAAAGAGAAAGAGAGAGAGAGAAAGAAAAAAAGAGAGAGAGAAAAAAAAGAGAGAGATAAAAAAAAAAAATAAAAAAAAAAGGGAGAGAAAAGAGAGAGAGAGAGAGAGAGAGAGAAAAAAGAGAGAGATGTCTCAGGAATTGATTGTTAGAAGTCAGAGGGGGATCAAGTGTAATGGAGTGGTCTTCGATTAAGGAAAAAGCCAGATGGTTCCCCTTCGAATAATGATAAGATAAAATAATTTATTGCTCACTTACAGTTCTGATGGCGTGTAGTGGGTGTTCATCATTTGAGATTCTCATATCTGTCTTGACGGATTCTGACCACTGGAAATCTTAACGCCGTGCCACAAAATGGTCATCAAAATCAGTCTAAAATATAAAAGACATTCATTCACTCATTTAATTATTGATTTGCAATTTTGTAACTTAAAATTCTCTAGCCATTGCAACATCAAGAGCGTCTAAAACAGCTTGTTTTGTTTTGCGCAAAAAAAAATATATAGTAAACATCTTTGTTTTCGGGGCGTAATTTACTGTCAAACTCTTTTGGGAATAATAATGGCTTATATTCTCATCTCTCATTATTTTGGAAAGTAATAATACTCAATGGAATGACTAGTGGTGTAAAATAGCAAGCAGCAAAGCCATTTTTAAGAGGGTTTATTATTGTTTGAACCTGTGAGTTCAATAAAGGTCTCCATCAATGTTCCATTTTCTGAACAGGAAGACGTTCAAACATTAACGCGACCCTGAGGAAGTTTGTGGGCGCATCCTTCCTCTCTTAGCAGCATTAGACTAATAAAATAAAATAAAAATAACGAAAACTACTGGGAAGATGAAGGAATATTAACCCCTGTAGGTAGAAAAGCAAGGATATTTGAAAATACAGGTGCTGGGCATTGCTTCAAGTCTTATTACAGTCTTTTGTTTTCTATATTATTAAGACAAATCTAGTCCATTTTCATTGATTTAGGAAAAGCAGATCAGATGGATGGAAGATAATAGACTTCGCGGGTAGAAGATGCTGTGTCTTTGTTGCTTTAATGAAAACGAAACACCAACATTAAGATAATCTAAAACCTGGTTAATTAATTTTTTGGAAAATTCCAGAAAATTTTCTCTTGCGAAAAAAGGGTCTTTCGAATCGGAATGATGTTAGGATATAACAGAATTTTTTTTCTTGGTGTAGCATGAGCATCGTATGGTTTCTTGAAAATGCAGAGGATTTTCATTAAGCTTCTGCGGTCAATTATGTCGTTCGCTTTCATTTTTTCTTACACTGTTATTGTAATTGTGTGATATTATCTATGCAACACTTCAAGTAACACTAACGAAAATCGAAAAATGTTCTCTGAAAAACAACAACTGTAGCAGCAACAATAATTTATGAATTAACTTATGGAAACTTATGGAGAGAAAAACAACAACAACAACAACAACAACAACAGCAAAAAGACAATTTATAAATTACCTTCAATAATTCAACTCATGTTAAGAAAAACAACAACAGCAAAAACAATTAATAAATTACCATCATAAATGAAAGGAAATGAAACAGAGGACATGACCATGTGTTTTTTTCCCAATAAACCTTCAATCTTAAAGAATAGTTTATTTTTCACAAAAAAAAAAAAAAAAAAAAACGTGAAAAATGCGAAAGTTAGTGATAGCAGATAGATCTTAAATGGCGATCCCGCCAGCCTGGAAACGACCAAAATCCGGTTACTAGTAAGATGATTTCAAGTGATAGTAATGAAGACATGTGTGTCAACTGCCATGACAAGCGAGTAAGTATAACAGAATCTTTTAGGAGTAAATAATCTTATCTCGAGGTCGTGTGGCTCGTAACTCGGATTTTCATCTAATCTGTTGTTTTTCGAAGCGTACAGCAAAGCAAATCCTGGCTGGAGATTTTCCTTAAGATAATTTAAGAACATCCGCAAGTTTACTGTAAACAAGCTTGTCTCACCCCTCCCTGTACAAAAAAGTTTGCTCTGCGACGCGCCTGCCACTTACTGCGCGAAAAAATAAGGGTCTCTAATTGGTTGAATTATAATCGACTAATGATCTAGGTCCGTCTTCAGGTGATTGGCTATTAACGCATTACGTCATGAATTTTATTCCACTTTTGGAGAACGAAATTCATTTCATGGTGGTTTGATAAACAATGAAACATAAGAAGGAAACTGCAATGGACTAGCCTGCGTAGCGGGCCAAAAGGAATGGGAATGGCGGGAGGGGGATAAGGGGGTGGGTGCATGGATGGGAATGAGGGAGGAGGACGAGGCGCTACGCAGACTACAATGGAATATCTTCCCATCCACGGGGAAGGGGAGCTGGGGCTAGAAATAATCCAGCTAGTCGCCTGCTAGCGAAACTCTCTCGGCCTCCCGATGTTGATTGGAACATGTTTTACATTTTTTATGAGACAACAACACTAACGGCTATATTATGGCATTCAAGTTTCAAATAAAAGCTGAATTCAGTAGAAACAGCGTGCCTCCTTGTCAGTATTAATTCAAAGAATCCCCACCAACTCAACCACATGTACTCTATTTTCCCCGCGTTATTCTATTATGACTACGCGCGCTTCTTTGATGTTACTAAAACTGTTTTGTCTATGTTTACTTCCTTTAAATTTCTTTGGACAAGATACAACAAAAAAAAAAAAAAAAAAAAAAAGAAGCGCACTGTCGTCCGCGCAAAGACAGACTCAAAGGCGATCTTCAATCTTAATGGCACAACGTTTCAAATATCAACATATGCCTTATCAGTTGACTTGCGCAACCGATGCCATTAAAATCCTTCACATCTTTCCCTATTACGCAGCAATTTCCTTTCATAATTGTTTTTGGAGGACGTAGATCGCTGGGACGAGATTGATCTTGAATGATCAAAAACGACATTAATACATTTTTCGTTTATTACAAGCAATTAAAGCAATAAAAGCTCCTGGAGGTAAATCAAATCACAGCCGCCTTGGGGTTCACATACAATCAATTAGCAGCAGCAGAATCTATATGATCCGACATCAAGCTGATAATAACGAATCGTATATTTCATTACTTTCTGTGGGCAGAACTTCATCTCACTCAAGATGTTTGTCTTCCAGGTAAGAAAATATTAGGACAACATGGCTTGAAAGAGCAGTCTGAGGAAGTTATTATTAAAAACATGAAAATTACTCCTTCGGGCAGAAGATGTGGGCCGAGAACTAAAGAGCTCAGGCGATAAATTTTGATAACTAGATGTTTCTTCAATGTATTTAATTTCTTAGGCGGCGGAACGACTTTAGGAGGGGGCGGGAAGCTTCTAGAATGTTTGTCAATCAATCTTACATGTACATCGTCACCACAACCGTGTATTACATAATAGAGTTATGAGAGTTATAGAGTTATGTAATGCTTTTGAGTCATGACATACCATGGAATGTTCCACTCAAGCGGCTTTCATTTTCTAGTTTACACACGAGTCTGGCTTTACTAACTTCATGCGTTTTTCAAAGTCCTACATTCTGATTAGCAGCAATGCCTGATGGAAAGTAACAGTGGAATACCGCCTGCATTCTACGGGACTGGCTGTATTTTCAATGGTTTCGGATAACTACTTGCCTCTCAGTGGAATTACATCGCGAACATACAGTAAAAAGTGTTCTGATTTTTAGAATAAGAAGTTGTAAGTTGAAGAGATTTCAAAAATCTCTCAAAAGTGGTGGGAACGCAGGTTCTCCTGACATTTTTCACAAGAGGGGTGGGGGTGGGGTGAAGGCTAAAGCCCTCTGTGCCCCAACCACAAACGGTCAGCCAATCAGCGAGCAACTGTTTCTTACCATTATATATTAATTTTTATATGCTGAGGGAAAACGTATCCTGTTTACCAAACTGAGAAAAGGTCTGATGTTGCTGGAAACTGAAAAACACGCCAAAACAACAGAATCCGAAAGAGATCACGTTCCACTGAGTCTGCGCAACATAGAACCAGAAGAGAATCTATAGAAAGCGCTGATAATTCCTACTAAAACAGCCTTAAACGAAGCCCGGGAAGCAAGTTCTGCTCTTCTCAGATCTGACGGCACCTGCAGCAAATAACCATCATGTTCTGGTATTCAAACAATTCTAAAAATTTCTTTTCAATTCAGCTGATTTATACATCCAATTGATATATTCTAACCACAAATTATATTGACATACGTCTTGCAAGAGAAAATATCCGGAATGCAGTTTGTGGGTTACAGTTTGAAGATAAGTTATGATAGAAATTAGTGAAGGATGACTGTGGTCACGCGGTATTCGTCACGGTTGTTGAGGCGTACGTTACGTTCTTACGATGCGTGACGCCCTCTGCGTGACGCCCTGAAAAATTGACACTTTTATTACCGTAAAAACAATTTAGAAACTGTCACTTAAAAGAATTTTATGCTTTGCGGTTGCTCAAGCTGGTGCTCCCATTTTCATCGAAATTAAAGACAATTTTAAGGAAAAAAACTAAAAAATTCCATCACTTAATAAAATGTTTTTTTAGTTTCCGCAAGTTAAGAAACCGTTTCTTCTAAAAGCCAATATAAGTTCTAATAACTTTTCTTCCCACGCTCCAGACATAACCAAAATACATAATATTCCCTCAACCATGTAGTATTCATAAAACACGCCCATGTAATTATAGTATAAATCCCAAATATTTCTATTGTCACTTAAATCGTATATAGAGAATGATTAGCTTGCCCACATCTGTACATCAGCAATATGGCTAGCACAGAGATAACTCCTAACTTTTCACGAAGGACACTTCTTATTTGTGAAAATGGATTTTATCTTCGAGTTACTGACGATACGATTGATGGTGTGACAGACCTTTACGACGAACACAGTGAGTTTGAATTTTTGCTTATCTTTTTTTGTATATAAATAAAAAATGTAAATATCATTAACAAATGTCATTCAATTGACCTGGTCTTTATTAACTATCGGGTTATGCGAAGAAGAAATACCTAATTGCAAGCGACACTGGCACTGATAAGTGAATTATCTTGAAATCAAACTAGCCCTTTTCTCTTCGTACCTTAAGCTTAACTCCAGTTAAATTCCAGTTGATTTTTTTATGGCAAATTTGCTTCAAAGGAGCACTGCTATTTTGAAAATCCATAAAATATATACAGTCATTGTCAAAAAGTTTGTCCTGTGAAAAAGGACTTAAAGACCAAAAGAAGTATCACGTGATGATTTGTTTATTTGTTTGAAACGATATAAATTTTGGGTTCAAGCTCTATAATGAGTAGCAATGAACAGAGAATAATAATTATGAACTCTACTTATACAATGATTGCTGGTATCAAGCATTTAGAGCGAGTGTATTAGGTATCACGTGACATTTCTTTTCGTCTAAATATCTTTTTTGGTGGACAACATTACTGACATTGACTGTATAAACTACGAATGCAAAAAGGAGTCGACTATTTTACTTATTTCTGATGGCAATTCGCGTTGAAACAGACAAGTTCTTTTCAAATATCACAGCAAGATTCCTAACAACAAAAGGGTAATGCTTCATTTCATTTGAGTTCCACATACAAAACATATATTATCAGCGAACTCTAGAAATCCTAATTCGCATTTAGTAAAAACTGTTTCACTCTTCAGTCAATGATGAACAAAACCCAACTTTAAAAAAAAATTATTTTGAAATATTACACTAAAAGTATAGGTTGTACTAAGTTCAATGAACCGGCACTGTAAGCCGTGGAAAATCCCATAAACAATGGAGTTATTTTAGCAAAGTTTATTGACCGATTACCATAGTTGTTCTACACTACTTAGGGCAAAGTAAGAACAAAATTTTCGAAATTTACTGTTTTATAATATTTTAGACTTTAGTGGTTGAACTCATTTGTAAGTGAAAACGCCAATTTTTCAATTACCGATACGAGCGAGTGAATTTTTTTAATGAACGAGTCCCGAAATAACTTGTCATTGAGATACGATCAATATTGAAGTTAAAGCCACAAGAATAAGATAGTTTGATAATGATAGACCACATGGTAGAGAAAATTAGTTTTTGGCGATTCCATGTCTGCGAAGTTATGATTTTAATAGGGACAATGTCAAAGAAGATAATGGGTACATGTGCTAGCGAGTAGACAGAGAGACGGTCCTGTACTCAATTACTATCGAACGTAGATGAATGATGATTTTGTCATTCTGATAAAGTGTGGGCAACAGGCAAAGCCGGAATTAAGCTAATAGTAAGAAGGAATGTGAAATGAAAATGTATTTCCTGCAAAATAAGAAAAAGAGGAAGAAGAGAGAAAAGGAGAAAAGAAGGATAGTGAAAAAAACTGAAGGAAAAAAAGGAAAAAAGAAAATAATATCAGTAAAGGGAAAGAACGAGAAAAAAGTAGAAGCGAAAGAAGAAAAAATGCTAGTAAGCAGAATGGAAAAAAGTTCCATTTCAAACCCAACACAATTGCTATTTTTCCATTTCTTTTCAGTTGTCCTCGAAATGCAATCAGTTGCAGTGGGAGAGATAGTATTGCTTGGTGAGAAATGCATGAAATACATCGCAATGGATGACGATGGCAACCTTATCACGACTGTAAGTCACTAAGCTCGCTTCACCACGAGATAACGTGGGCGAGTGGTATTTCTCCTACGAAAACTTCTGACTTTTGACAAAAATCATCTTGTCACGGACTCATTTTTTTTGGATTTAGGTTAATTAAAATTGGGCTTTACCATGGCAGCTATGATGTTTGATCCACCTTTATAGACCTCTTTAGCTTGGGCATAATGTTTTCCCATTAAGACCATGTGTCATTCTCTTGAGAATAAGATTCCTTGTTTGATTTCTATCCATATTCGTGTGTCTTCTCATGCATAACCATTAAAAAAAGAAATGATACTCTAGGGAATGACATGTGGTCTGAAATGGGAAAACATTATGTTCAAACTGAAAAGGTCTATCAGAAGTGGATAATATTTGCAATCTTGTAATCACTGCACGTATCCTATTTAACAATTAGTCCTCGAGTCCGAATGGTCTACGAGTCAATAGCCCATAGGCCATGAGGGCGAGAGGTCTAATTGTTTTAGTAAAAACCTACTAATCGGTCCAATAAAAGGATGCAAAAAGTTTTGGATTTTGCTTTAAATATATATTTTTTGGTTTTCAAAACCGGCGCTTTTCGCTACTAGAGGTCTATCACTAATAGACCCCTAGTAGCTCAGCCAATCACAGGGCTTGATTGGTGATAGACCATTAGTAGGTTTTTTCTAATTAACAATTAGAAGACGAACTCGAGATTTCTATCGGCTGATAGTTGACGAGGGGCTCCGGCCCCGAGTCAACTATCAAAGCCGATAGAAATCGAGAGTGAGTCTTCTAATTGTTTTAGTAAAAATCTCAACTAAACTATACTATACTAAACTAAACTAAACTTCACAAAAGCGCGAAGGAAAAGCCGCCATTTTTTCAAAACAAGTCCGGCTTTCTCTACCCACTATCTATCGGCTGATAGATAGTGAGTACGTTAGCCAATCAGAATGCAGGATTTGCAATAGTATAGTAGTAGAATTTTACTAATCATAATTATACTAGAAAAATACTTGACTTAAATACATTGACGGAAGAGAATCGACAAACTTGTGCAACAAAGTTGGGCACGTAGCAACGAAATTGGTGGTAAAAGTAACTTGGCGCTTTGCTATTAAGTATTTGGCCTGCAGCTCTAATGATCTATGAGTTCATAGTCCATGAGACTAAAGGCTATGAGGGTGAGAGGTCTAATTGTTTCAGTATAAACCTACCAATCAGTCAAATAAATGATTGTTTTTGCCATTGATTTGGCTTTCAAAACCAGCCTTTTTTGCTACTAGCCTTCTATCACTAATAGACCACTAGTACATGTAGCTCAACCAATCAGACAAATATGACAAGAAGTCTTGGAATCAAACCCAAAAATTTGAATTTTCAAAATTTGAAATTTTGGATGAAAGCATTTGTTTTAAACTGATTTCCTTCAAACTTCACCGTTTTACTGATTTTAACATGTTTTTATCAGCTATAAGGTAATTATCTTTTGGTTTTAATAATTTAAAAATACCTGATAAAAGCTCATTATAGATAGAATCAACCTCAAACTATGACAAATTAGCCCAGATCAAAATGATGACTAGAGTCTAAGATCCATAAGATAAATATCATATTAAAGTCACATTGACTTACCTGCTTTTCTTTCCATTTAGAACTCATTAGTTCACAGCTGTGTCTTTAAAGAAAAGCAACAGGTAACTGGCTATAACACTTATGAATCCAAAGCGAATGCAGGATGGTATCTTGGCTTGACGATTAAAGGGACACCAAAGAAAGGACCAAAGACTGGTCCTGGACAAAATGCTGTGTCTTTCTTGACAGGAGATGCACCTTGAAATAAGATAATTAGAATTATATCTTAATACTGCCACATGCTGACTCAAGATAAACTCTCACAACAGGGTAATGGGTAGTAGAGTACCACCAATCACAACAGTTGTTATAGGGTGTCGAGGTACATGTAGATGAGGCATGACGAGATGTCAAAGCAGCTCAATTTGGAGGACACAACAAAAGAATTTCAATCTCCTAAGAATTGGAACCTATTGTTTTGTCTTCCAACCAAATTGACTTGCATTCTGACGTGCTGCAAGGGGTCTATTGCATATTTACCTGATATGAATTTGTCTCAGTCAAGGTATAGGTGTTATGAAAACAGTGGTAACATTTTTTGATGGAAATGATATTGGCCACTATAGAAACAAACAAGGAACTAGGCCAAGTTTTAAATTCTAATCTCCACAGCAAAAAAAAAACTTGTCCCCTGTAACCATATGGTATTCTTTGTAAATTTTTGACACTTTTGAAAGCCAATAATTCTGGTTCTTTTGTTCAGTCATGTTTAAATTTGCCAGAATTATTAATCTTGAGATGCTTTATAGGATGTGCAAATAATTCTATTTGCAGTGAAAAAAGGTAGTCATTTGTCAAAGTAATTTATACAAATAAAGTAAGAACAAATAATATCTACAGTATAGGAATGGAACAAAGAGTGTGTGGTGTGAGTAAAATGTGTCTTAATACATTTAAGAAGAGTAAAAGAAAATAAATATTGCAATCCTTCTCCTTTGTGATTTTTGTTGAAATAGCATAGTTGTAACTAATGTTTAACAAGAACTTTCTTTGAGTGCCTTGCAAGTAAGAAATAATTGCTCAGTAGATTAAGTGGTGGCACAACTACAGAATACCCTGCATTAAGTAAAAGTATGGATAGTAGGCTGTCTAGGCCTACGGAGTGAGGTACTTTGGGGTCAGGTTTAGGGTTAATATTTGTAGGAATACTGTACTTTGTACTTTGTAGTAATAACTGCGTAGGCTCATAGGCTGTGTAAGCACATAGACTCATAGGCTTCGAAGGCTGTCTAGACTTGTAGGCTTGTAAGCACATAGGCTTGTAGGCTTCAAAGGCTTGTAGACTCGTAGACTCATAGACTCGTAGGCTTGATAGCTTTTTTAGGCTTGTACACTTAGATTAATGCTGTAGACAATCTACTATAATACTTTTACTCTGCAGGGTATTCTATAGTTATTCCTAAGTGTATGCCAACAACTGCCAGAAATGCTTCAATGAAAAACTATTACATAACCTTACCGTGTCAGAATTCTAGCTACACATTACATTGATCTTACCTTTTATTTCATTCGGAGTAAAAACTCTCCAAGAAAGTGGAAAAATGTTGAAGAATGAAAAACGGGAGTCCATGATTAGTTTCTGCCAGGCGTTCTTGAATCAGCCAGGAAGTCCGCAGCATGTATTCACTGCTGACCAGATATACAAATGGCGGGAAATTGGCAGGGAATATTAATTTTGGTGGTGGCTGAAAGTCCAGTTCAACTGGTCGAGTTTATTCTTCCCTGTACCAACCAAAGTAATCTTTACGTTAAGATTATCAACAAGAATTTAAGCAAGGATCAATATTGCTCTGTATCAATTTAGGAAAATGAACCTCCTTAATCTCATTACCAGCCATGCGCACAGGCAAACACTGCCCGGAATTTTTTTCTGGGTAGCACAGTTATGGATATAAAATGGAAAAACTTTTTTAACGGTAAGAAAATTGGTCGGGAACCACTCAGTGTGGTCAGTGTGGTCAGTGTCCCAACTTATCTTTGGAGAGAGGACATGGCTGGAAAAATCTTTGCAAACTGAACCTCTTGTATGGTTCTCTGAAACGATATGCAGACCTCCCATCCAGACCCTCTTATCCGGAATCGGGAAAATGTTCCAAAATGTTTTATGGAGTCAGGGCTTGGCAATAAGTCAGTCGCAATCTTCTCCCATGCTGCTCAGTACTTTTTACAGCAGTTTACATGAAGACGACTCTGCCATTATCACATGTTTCTACACATTCGTCTTCACTTTGCAAGCAAGTACGGTCGCCAACAACCACCAGAAATACATCAACCTGCTCATGTCAAAACCCTCGCTACAATTTACAATGAGCTTACCTGTTTTACTTTGCAATTTCAAAGAAAATGAAAGAAGAAATACGGCAGTCCAACCAGACCACCAGCTGGAAGTTAAAACTGTCAAACAGAAACAGGCGCACTTGAATCACCCGCGAAGTCCTGGGTCGGATGTTTCACCGCTGACCAGATGGCGGGAAATTCAAAACAAACAAAATGGCGGCTGAAAGTCCAGTTGAACTGATCGAGTTTATTCGTCCCTGTAAAAACCAAAATAACCTTTATGTTACCAATATTAGAATGAATTCGAGCGAAGATGAAGCTCAGGTATAATTTTTCGCTTTTTGTTTTTTTTCTTTGTCTGTGCTACCGCGAATATATTCCGTCACAAAATTTTGTCATTTTGATGAAAACGTTTTGCAGATGAAGCTCTCACAGATGTTCTCGAAGTTTGGACTAGTGTACGAGGTACAAGTGTTTGAAGCGAGAGATAACACAACTGGTGAGTTGAGTTGGTTTTCACAATCAAATATGTATCCATAGACCCCTTGCCCTACTCGGAGATGGTCAAAACGAATGCATGACAAGTGGGCCCAGTGGGATGTTCCTCTGCTAGAAAGCATTCTAATTGATTGTATTTTCACTCATGTGGGAATAAATAACAATAAAGTAGAAATCAGTCATAAACCCCTCTAGCTTGAAATACATTAAGACAGTAAATAAAAGCCTATAAACCAGGGAAATTAGCATTTTACTATTTGTCTTTATTGTTTACGATAATTTCACTGATTATCATTTCAGAGGAACAGCAAAGTTTCTGTTGCCATGACAACGACACACGAAGGTCCTTGTATGCCTTTGTTAAATTTTATTCCACTAAAGCTGCAGCAAGAGCTCAGAGGGAAATTAATGGTAAATGGCTGATTGGAGGGCAATTTCTCAAGGTAAGATTAATTGCTACACCTGTATCAAGGAGGTAAACGATCATTACCAGCTGTCAGTGGAGGATAAACACTGCTCGTCATGTGCTATTAACCAGAGAGTAATCTATTGCTTGGTTCAATCAGCTGAATGAATCTCATTACCATCCTATGATGACAGACAAACACTGCCTGTCATGTGCAATCAACCAGAGAGTATTCTATTGCGGCTTGGAAACAGGGAGAGAACGAATGAAAACATACATCTAAAATGTTCATATATCATCCATTTTTCTGCAGGTACAATTTGCCAATCGTAAAAAAGGTGTGGAAACTGAAGCTCCCTTGTACATGGCCCGATGTACAGAACTGGCAAACTATTACTTAGGATTTAATGGATGGTCAACCAAGATTATCAAGGTGACTAAGACCCGGTTGCCGAATCTAATGCAAATGAGCAAAACCTACTGTTTGAGTTCATTTGCATTAGATTTAGAAATCTGAAGCCTAAACTGGGCCTACCAGTAATTAATATAAATTAAGGTTGGCATTATGCTAATA
Source organism: Anthopleura sola (assembly GCA_023349425.1). NCBI lineage: Eukaryota > Metazoa > Cnidaria > Anthozoa > Actiniaria > Actiniidae > Anthopleura > Anthopleura sola. The sequence goes on from JALHLI010000008.1 coordinate 4,805,744, forward strand.
CACTTGCCTCTCTCCTCTGGGATCATAGGTGTGATTCCAGCATGGACTTGGCTGATCACAGTGAGCAGGTTACTAAATACGGTATCTTCCTTGAGCTGTGAGTTTTTTTCTCCAGGTTCTCTTGTTTCCCTCTCTCAGCAAAATCAAACATAACCAACTAAATTCCAATTCAATCTGCAAGTTAGCCATGCCCTGACTAAATCAGCACAGGGTTTGTTTAATCAGGGTATTGATAAAATTTGAAGGTTTTTATCACCTATTACAACTTGTGGACTCACAAAGTCAGTGTGAAATATAACATCCTTTTTTTAAATTACAGATTGAGAAAGTTGACCAAGGGACAATAAACAACCAAGAGCTTAGTGCATTTATGTTCAGATGTATTGTAAGACTTGAAATCAAAGCTCACGAGTGTTATTGTGAGGGTACTGGTTACGGCGGAGATAGGATAACATTGAATCAAGGTGAATACTGTAACATGTATGGTGAGGATGATAATGATGGAAGTACTGGTCACAAGCTGGATGAAAAACTAAGCATGAAAAGGATTGTTGTAATTTGAGCAGCCCTCGTCTAAGTCTTTTAAGACTTAGACTGTCTTTTAAAAAAGTCATATCATTTACAGTGTGTTTTTTCTCTAAATTCTTGGAAACACATGTTTTTGTATGGGAAGAGACTTGAAGCTAGGGCTGCTTGGTTAAGCATCAAAGCACGTTGTGATTTGTTGGTTTGTGCGTGCACCAGACACCTGGTAACTATAATTTATATGACTATGATGCTGATAATTAACCCATTACTGATTTTTCAGAGAAGGACCCTCTGAAGAAACTAGAATTGACTGCTATTGCGAAGAAGACGGCACACAGACATGCCTTTGAGAATGCATTCAGGAGAGTCATCATCATTGCATTGGATAACGGCAAAGTAACAGTTGAGATCAACCAGACGGATGTACCAGACTGTGAGCAGATTGGCTTATCAGAAGATGGGATCATTCAGGTCAATCATGTTGAAGAACAAACTACCTCCAGTGGTGAGGAGATTGATGATGAAGAGATACTGGAGGCATTAAATGCTCTGATGGATCCTATAGAGGATTGAATGAGATGCACTAAATAGTCAACCAATCATGATATAGAGTGCAAACTGTAGCCAATCAGGAGAGAGCAGAATCAGTATTATATTAGCCTCAGCCAATCACAATGTTTCATTCTCATGGTTGTTGATAACTAAGTTGTTTGTCAGATATATGTGAACAAATCTACCAGTAAGATTTGTTGCATGCTTGTGATTGGTTTAAGTTGGATTGCTTTGTTTCAGCTCCACATTGTGATTGGTTGAAATTTTCCCAGTCATTTTCCAGAAATTTTCCTGTAGTGTGTGCACACTTCGTAACAATCCATTAAAAAAAATGGTTATAAATCATATTTTGAGAGAAATTTATATAGTGTACATATACTAGTGTACATAAAAAAGATTTTATGAAGGAAGAAATAAGCTTAATAATTGTAAATAACATATAAAATTAACAGAAAGAAGTGTAGGAGAAAACCCACTAAAATAAAATAGCTGTCAGGCATATTCTTATTCACAATATTTATTGCACTGAAAACAATATAAATTATCAGAACAACAATCTTTTTGATTCAAATCCATCAAGCAATAATCTTTACATCAGCCCTAGGCTGCTTGAAAATTAACCTGGGTTACCAAAGTATGTATTTATTTTTGATTAAAAAGGACAACATTAGTTTTATTATTTTACCTTCACATGCATTTCTTGGAAAAGTTTTATTCATTCTTGCTGAACAAATTTGACTCACAATTGAAAATCACTATTGTAATTCTCAATTCAAGTCAGCCAGCAAGTATGCAAGGACAAAACAAACAAGGAGTAAAGTTTGGAATAAGACCACAAGCTCCTACTGTAAGACCCCCCCCCCCCCCAAATAATAAAGTCAGTAGATGAGGGGATTGATATTTTTAGTCTGGATCCTGTAACTCATGCAACTGCTCCAATTTGGGTCCTTTAGCATTGTGGGTGCTTTTGGTCTGATTTTCCCTAAAAAGTGCACAATTTCTGTAATCACTGTCATGGTCATTATCCAACAACTCACCACCAACAATTTTGGGTCCTAATTCTTAACTGATAGCCCAAAAAAACTATTGCAAATCATCCGTTCACTGAACTAAGATCTCGTAGAGTACATGTCTTTGTCTTCTGGGTTTGATTGTCCATGATCTTCAACCACTTCAGTCTTCTTGCCTTGCTCACTAGATTCTGCCACCCCAGTACTAACGTCTGTCTCTGTGCTCTGGTTGGCTTCAATGATGACTGGCTTTTTACTCTTGAAGAACCACCCAAGGAATGGAATATTCGTGAGATAAGACTTGTCAGACTCTTTGGTCTCAAGAGCACTGCTTATAGGAGTAACATCCACTTCCTTGATAGTCGGCAACACAGGTATCTCCTCCTCTGGTGTACTAGAGATTAATTCATCAGATTTCATTTCATCTGTGGGAGGTACCACCTGTATTGGCTCTGCTATAACTTCATCTTCTGTAATCAACTCAGATTCATGTTTTTCCTCTTTAACTTTCTCCATTTGTTTTTTCTTCTGCTCATCGTACATTGACTTCAGTTTCATGAGCAGAACTTTGGTATTTTCATAGACCTTCTGGGAAACAATCCATGCTTTCTGTGGGTAGCAAACAGAAGCAGCAACCATACCCAGACCAACAGAATAGATTGTTCTCCTTATTCTTCTTTCTGTTATAGAAAACATTATGGTTAGAGTGATATTTACAGTTCTGTAAACTGGACAACCTCAGCAAGGAGCTGAAGTTGAAAATTAGAGAAGGGTCAAAACTCTCAAAGATAAGCTATGAAGGGTACAGAAACATGGAAACTCATAGCTCCAACATGTACAGTCTTATGCAAGCCAAAACTCCTGTGGTCTGAGCTTCATTTACAGTGTGGCCACCCAATTAACTTTTTTTCACAAGTTGTTCAATGAGGCATATTAGCCAGCAAAGAGATTAAAATCAGTATCGCTGAGGTAAATGTTTGAAAAGAAAACTCGCTCAATTATTTCAACTTGGTCCTTTCTGTTGCAAATATGAATAAAATATTTGCTGATGCATGTTTGACCTCATGTGGAAATGTACAAATTCTCATTTGCTGATTGGCTGACTTGTAAAAAAAATGATTGGGTGGCCACAGTTTGGTGCGTTGCAAGTACTATAAATAACTAAACAAATTAATATAAATTTAAAAATTACTAACTTCCTCTTCCAGCAAGGATGGCACCAACCAGAACACCACTGCTGATGACAGCAACTTTAATTTGAAATGTCTGGTCAGTTGATATTAATGCCATAAATTCTGGAAAAAAAGGATCATAAAACACAATAAATTAGCTGGTTAGTGTACCCAATTCAAGATCAAGAAATGTTGCTTGTTCATGTCTGATTCTCGCAACTCCAAGCAAGTGTGTGTTTTCACTATGAAAAGAAACAACACAAGTGCAAAAGGATGGAAGATTTTGTTCTTTCCTGCTTTGGCTTGTGCTTGTACTCATTCTTGCATTTGCCTGGCATTGCTAGTGAGAACTAGGCTTCAAAGGCTGTGTTATTTACAGTTGAACAAGGCTTAGTGTTGTACTAATCCAAGTTACAGCCCTGGGTATTGATAAAATTTGAAGACTAATAGGCACATAATATTGAACTGAAGAAGCCTTTAGTTGACACTTTATTTGACAAATTTATCATGATTTTTGTTATTTGCATAATATTCATTGAAGCTTACCAGTTGTCTGTTCATTGGCTGTTTCGGCTAAAGATTGCCCCTTGCCGACGAGGCCCTGTAAAACCACAATGTTATGATACAGCTGTCAGTGGTATATCCCTTCAATGGACTAAATTTCTTGTTCAAATGGGTTGCCTGTGTATGTGAGAGCAGGTGGTTGGGTGGATGGAGTGTGTTGCAATGATTAATTACTGTTGAAGTGCGACTCTCAAAGTTTGTCTCATTTGCAGACTAGCATTTCAACAGCTGTTAATCAATGAACTAAACTAGAGAAATAAGATTTTTGAGAGAAATTTTAGACTGAATTAAAGATTAAAGAGAATTAGAGGATTAAAATCTTTAATTCAGTCCAAAATCTCCCTCAAAAATGTAATTTTTCTAGTTCAGTTCTTTGATTGACAGCCTAGTCGGCAAACGAGACATCAAACTTTGGGGGTCACAGCTCAATGATAATGGTTGAAATACATTATTGATTATAGTTTCTACAAGCAACTATCACAATTTCATTTTTGCAACCCATAATCAGGGTTTGGGCTTGGGGTTCCTTTGTATTATAACTGATGCAAAAAACTAGGGACAAGAAAAGAAAGGGGATCTATATAATACAGGAAGCCTATCATAATGAAAAGTTAGAGTTCCACATAGAGTATTCTAGTCATTTAGAGTGGTGAAGGAGTTTTCATGATAAGTGATTCATCCTTTTTCGGACTAGAATCTTAAAAAAAATAAGTGAGGATTTGTGGATTTTAGTTCCCCAGTGATGCATGATTTACTTATTTTGAAGACTGGTTTATGATTTTGCATTGGTTTCCCTGAATCTTTGTATCGAGGTTATTCATTGCATTGTCGTGATTCATGAATTTATGAAAAATTTCAATGATTTCTTGATCCATATATACGCCCCTTCACCAACACGGTATTGATACTTATATAATCCTGTACCTTTGCACTATCCCAGTAACTCAAGACTTTCTTTCTGCCAGTTGATATTTTGAGCTCAATATCAGTTGGAGGGTCTTGCATGATAACCTCTTGACTGAGGATTGGCTTGTCGTAAATCTCAAGCTACAAACAACAAAATATCAGTTTTATTAGCAACATAATTACTAACCTGAGATACCTTTTTGGAGAATCTAAGTCAGGGCAATGATTACCGGTAACTCACAGATATTTTGGACTATTTTTGGGTATTTGGACTATTCTGGACTATTTTGGACTATTTGGACAATTTGGACTATTAATTGAGGATTTATGGTAAGTAAAATTGGAATAATTTCAGAGGGAAGGAGAAGGAGAGGCAGAGGTAGAGGGAGATGGAGAGGTAGATGGAGAGGAAGAGGAGGGTAAGAGGGTGGTTCCTTGACTAGTCTGGTCAAAACCTTCTATTTAGGTGCATGTTACATGAATGTGTTTCTTGTTAGAGCCAGAATTACAGCATGTACTACTGCAAAGTTAATTGTACATTTTGATAGATATTTTGTACATAGATTCAAGGTCCTTTACCTCCATTGGATGGACTTTCTTTCCATCTGCATAAACTCTCCCAAGGAAGAATCCAGCTGCAGGGATCGATGCAGCAGCCCAAATACGCGTCTGGTAAAGCAATCAGAGACCAAGGAAACAGGTTTCAATTCATAATGAAGCTTACGTGTTGTCTAAATCTTTGCAACTTCTTTATTCTTTGACCCCAATTCTTAGTCTTATTTTGAACCCATTTCACATAAAACTTGAATTATCGCAAGCAAAACTGAAACTAAAAGGACTAATGAAGTAATAATTAACTATATTTTAAGAAATAAATAGGAAAAATATACAAAAAGATTAAAATTTTCTCTCGTATATCTTACCATTCTGGCAGCCGCCATCTTGGATCCTAGATCTCGACCCAGATCTCCTCGGTTATATGGAATACCGCGTACCACAGATAACGCGGGCAGGGACCAGACAACAACAATGACTGATGAGCTTTAAAGTTGTCCAAGTTTTTTTTAGGTTATTGAAAGTTTTCATGCTTGATCGCAGCAATTCCAAGCATAAATATGAGTGGCGACTCCAATCTACATAAACGAGAAGTCATGACTGAATCAATGAAGGACTATAACAAGGCGAATGAGACGAAGGAGTCGGTTGACTCGAGCGAGGTGGAACACAAAACCGGTGAAGAACCCGCTACGAAATACAACAAAACCTTCATTCTACTCTGTACTCATCTGAATGCTGTGTTTTATTCAATCTGCTTCTGGATTCAAATAGGAGTTTTGCCGGTAAGGATTTGTATTTGTGGTTGAACTTCTATGGAATATTCTCAACCAATCATCGACTGCCATGGAGACGAATCATCAGGGGTCTCTTACGTAACACATTCTAAGATAGATAATTATGAATTCCAATTCATCATACGAAATTATCAGTATATAGGAAATTTAATATTAAATATGAAGCTATTAGCACTGCAGGACAATCATTTAAGAATTTTCTTAAAATACGATTTTTTGACAACTTTCAGAGGGAGGGGGTGGGATGGGGTTAGGTCGTGTCATTACACGTATGCAACATGACAATCTCTTTTCCCCTCCCCTTACCAAAAATCAAATACATACACTTCTGGTAGTAATGTATGTGAACCTGTTTTCAAGGACTGTGGAACATCCTTAACAGTGGTGGTGGACCTAGATTTTAAAGTATAGTAGTTTAATATGTAGTACAAGACTAAAAAAATATGGGCAGGAGGGCCGAGACTTGGAAATTTAGTTTAAATAGTGGATATACCCAAAAAGTGGGAAGGCAATATACACTGTACCACAAGCTTTTGGTCTACTGACTGTCCCTTCCTTCACAGTAGTACAGAAAGTGACTTACTTAAATTTTATTTCCTTCAGTATCTTTCAAAGAAGCTTGGTGCTGACCCAATAGTGTTTGGATATCTACAAACTACCTTTGCAGTTGTCCAGCTGTGTGGAGGGCCACTTTTTGGCCGGTTTGGTGATCTGTTTGGCAGCAGGGCAGCTTTGAGTCTAGCATTTCTTGCAGCCTCTGTTAGCTATGGGATTCTTGGCATGTCAACGTCTGTAACAATGTTGTTCCTTTCTCGATTGCCATCTGTTTTTATGCACGCAATGCAAGGTAATTAAATTCCTTTTTTTTTTGCATCTGTGCACTTTTTGAAACACTTTTCAGCAAGAATAGTCTTATAAATATGTTTTTTTTGTCACATAAATGTAGGTTCACAGATGATTGCTACAGATGTTTCTGAAGAATCAGGTATGAGGATGATGCTCCACAAATAAGCATATATTCATTTTTACAGTATCTTGTATCTCCAGCAAATCATAGGAGAGAAATAATGGATGGCATTTACTGGTGATGCACTAACTGCCTTTTGCTGCTGTGTGTTACAAGATTAAGGGGTCATTCTTCAGAAAAAGTACAAGGTTCTTTGGTTGCATTCTTCCTTCACCAAATTCAATGAGCTTCAAAATTGCCACTTTGTTCTATTAGCAAGAACACAGATTAGTCCTTCCCCCACAAAACTAAAATTATAGTATTTTTAGATAATTGAATCATTATTTTGTTATATGATTTTTTTCGACTTGCAGAACGTTCCAATGCACTGGGTAAGCTTGGTGTTTCCTATGCCATAGGGATGGTCATAGGACCTTTTCTTGGTGGTGTTCTCAGCAAACACTATGGTTTACAATTTGCTGCCATGTGTTCTTGTGTCTTGTCTTTGACCAGTGTTGTCATGGTTACCATGTTGTTACCCAAGAATACCAAAGTGCTCTTCCACAAGACCAGCCAATCAGGTACTAGTTACTAAGTCTTGAAGTACATTTTAGAGTGTCTTTCTATTTTTCTTTTGAAATCCTTAAGGTGCGATTACACGGAGCAATTTTCTCTGCAACTTGTCTTGCAACTAGCTGCGATAATACAAGTTGCATGAAGCATTGTAATGTAGCCTACAGTAAAGTGCAATTTGAAAAATGTTGTGCAACAAATTGCAGCAATCATTGTGAAAAGTAGAATTCAGTTCTAATTTTGGCAACAATTGCATCTCTGTTGCACTGTGTAAACCCCCTTGCAACTTGTGTCGCAATGCCTTTGCAAGACAAGTTGCAGAAAAAACGCTCCATGGAATCACATCTTTAAGCATTGGTGCATTTTTTATGTTTCTCTGACCAAGAAAACTCCAGGTGATACACATTTTTAGTGTTCTTACATTTTGTTTCTTCACCTAAAATTTACTAGAGTTTGACTGATAGAACCCAAAAGCTAAAAACCTAGATTCTCTGGAAGTTACAGGGAGGGGGGATCACATGACAAATTTGAATACAGCTGATTGACTTTTGTTTCCCTTAGAGACACCAAAGTCATCATCAAGTGTGTTTGACCTCAAGAAGATCTCAGAGTTAGTGAAGATCCCAACTGTACTGTACTTGCTGCTACTCAAGATCTTTACTGCTATACCTTTTGGTGTTTTCCAGTCAATGTTTGCAATAGTTTCTATGGAATATTTTAAACTGGATCCTCAGCATAATGGATTTGTCTTGTCATATGCTGGCACTCTTTCCATTGTAAGTTGGATGTTTACGGCTTTATTTATTTATTTGTATTAGAATGTATCAATATATTCCTCATTATAGATGGTCCTGAAGGTGGGGCCATTTCCCATCCCAAAATTTTGCAAAATTCTCAGTCCCAGGCACGCAAAATCTCAGACTAATTTATAGAGTTAAAGTTAGAGATTTTGCAAAATTCTAATCCAGATAATGGCTAAATCCCAGTCCCAGTGACTTGTATTTAAGATCCCATATTCCCAGCCCAAAAAGAGGTGAATCCCAGCTCCAATTTTACAACTTCCTTTTACTGCGGACTGCTTTGGAGTTAGGCTTCATAATGGAACTTGTGTCCTCTTAATTGTCCCTATCCTGTAATGGGTGGTGTTAAGATCCATTGTAAATGAACAAAAGAAAGAACCAGTATTAATCATAGTAGATACATCTTGTTCTTGTTACAGCTTGTTCAAGGCATTGGTGTTGGATATGTGACCAAGAGATTTAATGAGACAGATCTTCTGAAGTGGTCTGTTGCTTCTATTGCTGTTGCCTATGCTCTCATGGTAAGGATTCTTTATGTGGTCCCACTGGGAACGTCTGAGGTAGACTGATTGAGAGTAGCCTTTCTTTTTTCTTGATCACTACTATTTTTCATTTCGAAGTTGTTGGTCAAGAAAAGTACAAATGCTCCACTCAGAGAGTGACTAGAAAAAATAGAGGATTTTTTGCAGTCTAGGTCTGAGGCAGCTAGGGGATATTAATTAAGTGGCCAGTCAATGAACAATGCATGTCGGCCCAAAATTAGCCTGTCCAGCCAAATGCCTTTTAATACAGTAGGTCATTTCTCTTGACTGGTCACACATTGATCAGTCTGATATGGCTGGTCATCTGATGTCAGGCCATTGAGCAGCCATTATTTTTAGCCCTGTGAGAACCTAGGACATATATTCATGTATTTTCTTAGGGCTTCCTAGGCAATATGTGGCCCAACATCAGTCCCCTATGTGAGGGTACCTTGTGGAATTACAATATAAAATATAGTGGTAGTGTGTGTGGAGTGAACCTCATGGAAGAGCTCTAACAGGAAGTGATGTTTGTAAAAAAAGTTGTATTTTTTCAAACATTAAATGATATGTTAACTCTCATCCACTTGATTTCAGTTTATGGTAACAGACATCTATCAATTCTGTGCTGTGTTGGTTCCCTTGGTTACTGGTGGCACTATACTGACTATCATCACCACTGCTGCCTTAACTAAAGCCGTTGATATAAAAGACACTGGTGCTGTCCTGGGCCTTTCCATGGCCTGTAACTCCCTCGTAAGGAGTCTTTCTCCTACTCTTGGCGGATTTTTATTCAAGATGTATGGATGGCCTGTGTTTGGTGGTTTTGGATTTATTGTCAATGCTGTGATAGTTTTGTTTTTGATGGTTTACGGCAAGAATAGTCTTTAAAAGTTACTTCATATAACTTTATTATTATTACTATTATTTTTCATTTTACTTTTTTTGGATTTTTACTTGGATTAATTTGTTTTAGACTGTGAACACAAGAAATATACCAGTAAGTACACATTGTAAAAAATATTCAAATTATAGAAATATCAAGGCATATAAGTGATAGGTGTGATAAGTCAAAATCTTACTGTTTCAAAAATTTTCCACAAACAAATAGACTATATCCCCATTGTGACACAGCAACACATTCTGGGACTGTTAACTCAATCAAATAACACCAAGAGAACAAACAATGAGATCTTTTGTTTAACAGTCCCAGAATGCATTACTGACCAAATTTTGACTATTTACTTACCATAGACCTTTTTTTGCTTGGTCATGGTGTTTCCTCATTTCAGACCGTGTCATTGAACAAAAAATTAATTGAACAAAAAAATAATACTCTAGGGAATGACACATGGTCTCAAAAGGGAAACATTACACCCAAGCTAACACCATATCAGGTTTTACTGTTTCTGGTTGTTTAGATCTAACTTAAAACTACTCAACCTGTAGATTAGAATAATTACATACAGAAAAGCTCACTGTTATACAAGTTGCTAGATAATAATTTATGATAACAGTACTGGAATACTAATCTATTTTTTCCATTGTTTTATTTTGGTTTACATGTAGGTAGACTGTTGAATATCAACAGCTAATACTCTGTACAAAATAAATAAGATAACACTGTACAACTGTCAAAAAAGATAACAAAATAAATACTTAATATTTCAAAAATGATTTTAAGTTGATTGCTTTGAATCCTAATTAATCCAGTGTGAGTGTACACCATACCTATACCATACATATATTTGTAATACTCTAGTTGCATCAGGAATTTTAAAACATCAGAGATGTCTGAAGTAAGGAGGAAAATCTATTTTATAGTTCATTGGTGCAATGACATTTTGTCATACGATCTAGCTATGGGAATATCCTCATGGAACATGCAACAGTCATAATATTCTCATAAGAATAAACTTAGCTCTGTGTGATCTAGGTCCACAGGCAACATTTGTACTCTGACTTTAGCAAGGCAAACATCATTTAAGCTCTAGGTGACTAAAGATACAGCTCTAATAATGAAGAATAAGCCCCCAAGTTGTAGCTAATGTTATACAGTATTAGTAGTATTTGAAGATTGACACTAGGGGTCCATATTTTTATACAGTATATTTTTAACCAGTGAGTAAGGTGTCAGTAGGATGTCATTAGGTAGACAGTAGGCTGATGTTAAGGTGTCAGTAGGATGGTGTTAAGGTGTTGGTAGGTTGACAGTAGGTTATTGGTAAGGTGTCAGTAGGCTGATGTCAAGGTGTCAGTAGGGTGGTGTTGGTAGGGTATCAGTAGGTTGTTGGTAAGATGTCAGTAGGGTGGTGTTGGTAGGTTAACAGTAGGTTATTGACAAGGTGTCAGTAGGGTGTTGGTAGCTTGTTGATAGGGTGTTGATAGAGTGTCCGTAGCCAACAAGCATGTTCTTGAAAGGTCTACCACCAGTATTATTACTTGTATTTCCTCATCATTGCCCCACGGCTAAAGCGAGGACTGTTTGCAGGTTTCCTTGCATTTCCACCCACACCAGTACTCCTAGTACCACCCAGAGGTATAGCTCGTTGTTTTGGAGGTGAAGGTCTGTTAACAGTATTTTGGCACTTTGGAATGTGCCGCTCTGCAACTGTTGGGTTAAACCTTCGTTGGCAAAACCTACACATGACATAGTCAGGGTTTTCACTAGGGGGTGGGGGTGGTAGGTCTGATAACTTGCCTCCTTTATCCAAATGTTGCTTTACTTTTCTGGCATCACGGATGGATCTGACAAATTCCTCTGAAATGTAACAAGAAATAAAATGGTTAAGTGCAAAGAGTGGACCAGAGAGTGAATAAAATGCACTCCAGAAAATTCACACTTTCAGATCTCAAAACATAGTGCTAATGGACCTTTATCACAAGGCGGCCATGTTTATTCCCTTGAGAGCAAAAACCTTTGTTTGGAACGTAATGAAGCGCCTCAAAGCGAGGGCAAGGGGACCCAAGGGAATCGAAACCCATTCTTTCAATCAATATGGCCGCTGTGTGACAAAAGCCCATGGAATGGAAAAATGAAAAACTGGATGGGTGAGAAGTCTAAGAAAGTAAAAGAATAAAAAGGGAGGAAGGAAGGAAGGAAGGAAGGAAGGAAGGAAGGAAGGAAGAAGAGAAAGGAATTGAAGAGAGGGCTGGATGGCCATAGGGAAGGAAGGGATGGATGAATGGGTGGGTAAGAGAGTAATCTCATTTCTTTCTCACCATGTTTAGCTCTCCAGTTATTCTTGGGTTTGGGTGGTTCTGGTTTCTTGATTCTTGCAATTGATGCCATCTCAGTTCCTTGTATTCTTGCTTTAGTAGAATCAAAAACTTTCCGTTGCTTTGAACTACTTTTGACACAAATCGACATGTGCTTTGAAATTCTATCTGCGGCAAAGTTACGGCCACAGTTTGAGCAAGGGACAAGGTTCACACTTTGTCCAGAATCTTCTGATGGTCCATCAGGATAGTTCCCTGCGGCAGTTGTGCCATACTGTCCATACTGACCACTGTCAACCTTGTTATAACTACCAAGTGGCTGCCGTTTAGGGCTTGTCTGTGGAGAACCCTGGTTAGAAAGAGGAGAGAGTCTAGCAGGTGGGCGTGTTGAAGAACTGGCTTTCTTCCCAAATGACTTGGGTGATGTCATTTTTCCTGAAGCTTGTCTGACAGGTTGAGTTTTGCTGAATTTCTGACCATTTTGTGATCTTAATCCAGGACTTCCACTAGATATTCTTTCACGTGTAAATGTTCCTTCCCTTGGTGCACCCATTCTATTGGACGGTGAGCCAAGGTTTGTACTGGAGTTGCGTGGAGACAGCCTAGAGCCTGAAAAGAAAGACCACAGCATTAATTACTGTAACAGCCATTACTATTTTATATGAAAATTTATATTTTGCAGACACCTTCAGACCTTGGTGTCCACTTAATAAAGGCTGGGAATATAGAGGTTTGTTCTACAGTAATTATGAAAAGAAATTTCGGGACTGTGGAACTACCGTACACTGTAGCTTTACATTCAATGTAGGTATCAAACAGGGATTTCATTAAAACTTCAAGTAGGTGAATGGTTTACAAAATTAGGTGGCTGTATCAGAAAATGAAAACCTTTATGTAATGTTTAAAGTCCGACAATGAGGACTTGACAGGTTTTCAAAGTCCATGCAATTAGTTCCAGTCCGAGACATAGCTGAGGACTGGAACAATTGCAAGGACTTTGAAAACCTATCAAGTCCGAATTGGAGGACTTTGAATGACTTCAAATCCTCATCAATTATTTCGAGGAATCTGTTCTATTGTATTTCAAGTCCAAGGATTTCCAGATTTCCAGTTGGTTTGGGAGTACTTTACGTGGTTTCAAGTATTGTCATGGGATCAATATCAGGGCAGTTGGTTGGCTAATTACCTCCTGAATAATTGTCAGATGAGGATTTGAATAACAGTTACAATTGGGACTTGAAATAGCAAAAGTAGGTCACTGGCTCAGTGTACATAAGGGAAAGGAAATGCTTGAGGTCGCTGGTTGCTGGGTTCTAATGAAAACCCTGTTGTCTACATAACCTCTAATTGAACCTCCCAATATAATTTAATAAGCTGAAAGCTTTTTGAAAACCAAAATGTATTTCTTTAATGAGAATGCATATTATCTGTGATTAATGATGCATTTATTTTCAAGATGTATCTGTTGGATTTAGGTGTTATTACCAGGACAAACATGTCAATAACTTGAGTGACAATTTCTTTGTTATGAATAAGACTATTATTTAATTATACCAAAACTTAGGCAAAGAGCCTTCAGGTCTCAAAACCAAATGGTCTGAAAGACATATTCAGGACATAAGTGAGATATGCAATTCCATCATTATATTCATTGGACCTTAGTGAAAAGGTGTCATACAAAAATCTTCCAGAGGATAAAATTCTTTGACATAATGTTAAAACCTCAGATCAACCTGTTAATTGGTTTTCTTACTATTCATTAGTTGGATATTTTTCACACGATTCTCAATGTTGCTTGGATGATATAGGGCAACTTAATCCCCAAATGGCCTAATATAATAAATTGTTGTGAAATTTTTTTAATAATTTATTTAATTTAAGAAAAAATTTAATTTTTTTTTAACTTGTCTCCAAAAACACATTAGAGTGCAAATAATATAACCGTGAAATAGATAGCAAGAAATAGGAAAATATGCTTAGTTAGGCAAGACATAGGAAATAAGCGAGGCATGACAGGAGCATGGGCTTTTTCTAGATCAACGACTCAGTGCACAAAAGAATGTGTTTCTTTCTAGATCAACGACTCAGTGCACAAAAGAATGTGTTTCTGATGTTTAATGACACAGGTCAATAAATCAAGTCGCAGATACAACTATTTGAATTGTAATACTGATAGATTAATGTGGAATAAAAGTTTGTTCAAATTATCACGGTTGGTTTTTTTTATTCCGCATTACAAAACCGCAGCGTAGTGGTGATCATTTGGCTAATTAAACATGCTTGCATGTGCAAGACCCGTCACGGCTCGCTTATTTCTCCACTAATCAAATTTAGGCAGAACTTAGGACATAATTAGTCATTAGTTAGCTAGCTAACTATTTCACGGTTATATTATTGCACTCTACAAAGGGTACATGTAGGATAATGGGAAAGAAAGTGAAGGACAAAGCTTTAATCAGCTATTATTTAATACAATCTATTGTCATACCTGTGCTTGCCGGCATACTTTTAGATGACGGTCGGCATGACCGCAAATGAACCTCTAGTCTATCAGGTAGAAATGTCCTTCCACAATTTGGGCAGGGCAAGAGCTGGCCTTTAGAAGACTCAAATGCCAGTTGATTTCTTCTTTCCAAATCCATCCCTCCATCAGGCCCCAAGCTGGGTAAAATCTGTGGTTTAATTGGATAGGGCCTTTTCATATGTTTTGGGAGCTGACTGTTTTCTAATTCCCATTTTTTCAAACACTGGGGCTCATGAATACTTATGGATTTGGTGCCAAATTCCCGTCCACATATATAGCAGACTACTGTCCTTGGTTTGACAGGCATCTTTGGGCTGGGACTTCTATAGCCTCTAGAACCAGGGCTATTTGATCGGCATTTAGAAGGATCAAAATGTTTTGAAAGCTTAGAAGTATTGTTTGGTCTACAACTCCGTTGGTGAACAGCAAGTCTATCTGGATTAAATGTTCGTCCACAAAACTCACAGCCTACAAGATTCGTCTGTGAGGATTGGAAGGCTATTTCATTCATTGCTTCAAGCTGGCTTCCACGTTCGGCTGAATTACTTGACAACTCTCCTACACCCCATCCTTGGGGTTTCCTTGGGATTGGTCGGCGCATGTGTTTTGGTAGTTGCCTATTCTCTGCTTTCCATTTTTCTAGACATTTAGGGATGTGAATTGAAATACTGCTAGTTCCATAAAGCCGGCCACAGATATAGCATACCACATGAGGTGGCTGTTTTGGAGGCATTATTTCTTGATCTTTTCCGTCTGGGTGTGCTCTTGAATTTATAAAAATTTAAATTTGATGTACAATATATAGTTATTGTACAAAATATTATGATGTTGAAGGCTATTTGGTTGGCTGGAGCATTCACACAAAGCTAAAATTCGGAGCTGGATCAAAAGACCACGACGTAGCAACCTTTCTCTAACACCAATTTATCCTTTGTAGAGTTCATAATCTTTTAATTACTCAGATTGCTTTACTTTGCCTTCTCTGGCCGCCATGAAAGAATCTGAGTAATATGATAAATTGCGCTATCCTGGATGAATAATAAATGAATTCCACTGTAACTTAACTGATATGTCTGGTCAGCAAAGTAGATGATGGGTCTGTTCACGTCTAACAATGTCTATACACGATTAAAATTCTTTCCAATTTGCTTGAAGAAGAAACTTCTAGAAAACAACAAGTACGTCCAACAACATGGTAACGCGAAGTCAGTCTTTTAAATCACCTTTTTTAAAGAATTCGTCCAGTTTTTTTGCAATGACAGCTCAGTTAAAGTAATAAGACGGCATCCTTATATCGCTGACAGTTCATTCCAGTAATTTCAGCGGAAGAAAGACCGTAAAATGTTAATTTTTGGGAGCTCATGTAGAAAGTAAACAGGCGTCAAGCAAGGCTTGGCAACAGAATTAATCTAATTTTCGCGGCCTTCCGATTTTCTTCCGATAAATTTTCGTCCTTGATTCAAGATCAATATTACTTCGTAACACCAAATTTTCAGTCGATATTTGTTCGTGTTTCAGTCTTAGGCGCATGCGCTAAAGTGCAAAATTTAAATTCGTGAGTTGGAGGATCGACTACGAAAAAAAATGTGGCTTTCGAGGGTAAAAACATCACCTATTTTCAACCCTACAAAGGTAAAACCCTCGAAATACAATCATACTGTATCTATAGATGAATATTGACGCTGATTTGAGTTTGTTTTCAGGCTACC
Organism: Anthopleura sola; assembly: GCA_023349425.1. Classification (NCBI taxonomy): domain Eukaryota; kingdom Metazoa; phylum Cnidaria; class Anthozoa; order Actiniaria; family Actiniidae; genus Anthopleura; species Anthopleura sola. The sequence continues at coordinate 4,822,120 of JALHLI010000008.1, forward strand.
GGCCTTGCAAGTACAGCACTTCGAGCAACATGTAGCAGAAATTTCCACTTCAAGATCGAAGGGAGACGAAACCAGGACAAGACGTCCAAAGGAGAGGTCAGTGTGAAGAAATACCTTGATATCATAGCTGAACATTAAAGAATCCTATTGGAATAGACTGTTGTCTTTATGATCTTTCTTGTTATATTGTAATATAACGTATTTCTTGTTGTGTAATTCATTTGTTTTGGTCGGAAATCTCAATATGTTATGCAATAGAGATGCGTTCGTGATTCACTGCATGAACAAAAATAGTTTTTTCTTTACATTCTTGTACACTTTCCATTGATTTCTTTGTGTTAATACTGTTCTAGTTTTCAATGATCGTGTAATGCCTAGATGAATTCAGCCAATTTCCTTTAGAATTTTTCAGATTTTCTCATTGTTTATCTATCCCAGACAAATACCAAAATCAGCTGTCTTTAATGTCAACTCTCATTACTTTACTTTTATACTGTTGGAAGTTTTGAATTTTTCTACCTTGTGTTTGAAATAGGAAAGAAAATCTCATGAAAATTTAAAATGAAAAAATGGGAGTATTTTTAAAGCCCTCCATCTCATTGGGCTACACTATCACATTTTGTGAAAACTTTCCAACCTAGCCAGTTTTCCACCACTTGACAGCCAAGTCTATATTTCTATATTTTCCATATCATAATGATTTCATTGCTTCTACCACAGATTTCCCGAGAGTACCCAGTGGTAGACCATACCTATGATGCAGTGGTGGTTGGTGCTGGCGGTGCAGGCCTTAGAGCTGCCTTTGGTCTTGCACAGGAGGGATTCAAGACTGCTTGTGTTACTAAACTATTTCCAACAAGATCTCACACAGTAGCTGCACAGGTAGGATAATTCAACAAGTGTCATGCATGCAGGGTTGAAAGATCTTCTGACATCTCAAAAATATACAAGAACCACCTCAAACCCCCTGTGCCCTCTAGAAAACAAAATAAATTTTCTAAGTTAGAGATTGCATTTCATTTAGGGAGGTATCAATGCTGCTCTTGGTAACATGGAGCCTGATGACTGGCGATGGCACATGTAAGTTGGTATAAATGCATTATTGTACATTTATGTAGATTATTATGATATTGACAACGATGTGCAATGTAATATTTTGTACATTATTGTGCAGGTATGATACTGTCAAAGGGAGTGACTGGCTGGGGGACCAGGATGCCATTCATTACATGACAGAAGAAGCCCCACAGGCTGTTATTGAGGTAGTATAATGAACCACTCTAACTATGCAGTATAATAATTATTTACCAATCAAAAATTCACTAATATTTGACTAGTTGACTTCCACCAAGTTCAAGCCCTGGTGGGCATCCTGTGGAACCAGACATTGAATTAAAGTCAAGCATTATTCATCGTAGGACTGATTTTCAAGTATTCTGTTTCAGCTTGAAAACTATGGCATGCCTTTCAGCAGAACAGAACAAGGTAAAATCTACCAGAGAGCATTTGGTGGTCAGAGCTATGACTATGGAAAAGGTGGACAGGCTCACAGATGTTGTGCTGTTGCCGACAGAACTGGACACTCTCTTCTTCATACCTTGTATGGACAGGTATGATTACACCCTAATAGACCTCAGGCATAATGTTTTCCCATTTCACACTAGGTGACATTCCCTATGGTATCATTTCTTTGTTTAACGGATACATGTGAGGACACCTAAATATGGACCCAACTCAAACCGAAGTTTTGAAATGGGAAATTATTATGCCCAAGGCAGAGGTCTATTCCTGAGTTTAGTTCATAACTGCAGTCTCCTATGGTCAATGGTGCAAAGATCTAGGATTTCAAGTTATTATAAGGCATTATACAAAGTTTGTTCATAGCATTGATTCTCCTGTATTGATTCATGCCAACTCAGTATTCAGGTGATCGATGTCACATCAATCCCCCTCTTATGTTTAAAATCAGTTTTCTATTTGTTGTATTTTGTAGTCCTTGCGATATGATTGTGAATACTTCATTGAATACTTTGCCCTGGACCTCCTGATGGAAGATGGCAAGTGTGTTGGCTGTATTGCTCTTTGTGTTGAAGATGGATCTCTACACAGATTCAGGGCCAAGAACACTGTCATGGCTACAGGGTAAGTCAATGGTGTGTCCTCTTATCCTTGTGCATGGAGGCCCAGAAAGAGAGGCTAGCATATATTATAAAGTATGTCATAATCATTTTCACATAACTTGTCACAATGGAACTCTGAACTATGTTCAACTTCAAACCATACCAAGTTCAGAACTTGGGCAGGGAGTTCAAAAGCTTATGACAAACTTCATTTAACATTCCAAAGTTGGTTGACAACCTTTAGAACTTCTGAACATATTTCTAAACCCGAATGTGAAAATTACGTGAAATGAAATAACATATGCAATTATCCTCAAACACACAAATAAAAAGCTATTGTAAAAGGATCTATCCTACCTGAACCAACACAGCAGATATAGGTTTTTCTTATTATTAATATGTATGTTTTCTTATTGGTTCCAGAGGGTATGGTCGCGCCTACTTCTCATGTACATCAGCGCATACCTGTACAGGTGATGGGACAGCTATGGTAGCCAGAGCAGGATTACCAAACCAGGATATGGAGTTTGTTCAGTTCCACCCAACTGGTAAAAAATTACTCAAATTTTCATGGAATTCAAAATTTGTGTTCAGAAAAAGAGCAAAACTAAATCCCAGCAGATTTACTTAATCAATATGACAACAAGTTTGTAAATTGCAAATACTCTTTCTTCCAATAACTTGTAGGTATATATGGTGCTGGATGTCTCATTACAGAAGGATCAAGAGGAGAGGGAGGATATCTGATAAACAGTGAGGTATGAATAAATAAATAGGATGCTTAATTCCTCCATTGAATCATTTTAACTGCCTCTATCAGAATACTACACAAATAGTCTTTCTTATTGGGATCTTAGGGTGAACGGTTCATGGAAAGATATGCCCCTACAGCCAAGGATCTTGCATCAAGGGATGTAGTTTCAAGAGCAGAAACAATTGAAATCAGAGAAGGAAGGTTTGTGAATTAGAGAATTTAGGCCAAATACCAACATCTAACTTCACATGAGCCAAACCTAATGACAAAAAAACACAACATCATCCATTGTTTTCAATGTGTATGGATCATGATTGTGAAGTTTGACTTTTGACTTGAGTCTGACATTGCCATGCAGAGATATTACTGCGATTCTCAATATTCTGCGAACTCAGTAGTTGTGAATTGCCTGTTGGAATTTGATTTTTCACTGCCGCCAGTCAAAGATATAAAAGTTACCAGCTGATTGGTTTTGAGTGACGGCAGTGAATAACAAATTTCACAATGAGCCGTTAAAATGACCGAGTTCGCAGTATATTGAGAATCACAGTAAAATGATCTTGATTGTTCATTGTCAACCTCTCTTCCCTCACATGCTTGATATTACTTGCAGAGGTGTTGGCCCAAACAAAGACCATATCTATCTCCAGCTGTCTCACTTACCTTCCGAGACGCTCAAGACACGCCTTCCTGGAATCTCTGAGACTGCCATGATCTTTGCTGGTGTTGATGTAACCCGAGACCCAATCCCAGTATTACCTACAGTGCATTATAACATGGGAGGAGTACCTACCAACTACAAAGGACAGGTAAGATTTCTTGTATGACTCAGACTTGCAACAAGTCATATTTACTAACTCACTGAGAGATACTTGGTAACTCATCGGCTGTGAGTGTAAAGTGGGGGTGGGGAGGATGTTATAAGGAAGCAGAGGGAAGGTAAGAGGGACATTGAAAAAATATACAAGTTACTTAATAAGTCATTGCATGTTGCTGATGGACTTCTGGGACAGGCATGATTTTTTCCAACATTTCATAAATTTCCCTCAAGTATTAGAGCAATAGCATTTTACCACAGTCTGTTTTTGTTGCATACACCCTGATCGAGACAACAGTTGTGACATGGAAATTGGGTAATAGACAACCATCAATTAGACAAATCGTTAGAGTATATACTGTATATAAAGTTACATGAGGACCATGAGAAGGTACATGAGAAACTACTCTAACAATTTGATTGACAGCAGTCTGTTGCCCAATTTCCATGTCACGACTGTTCTCTTGATCAGCACATAGCAATGAAAACAGTGGTAAATGCACTGTAATACTTACCTAAAATAAACAAGAAAAAACCCACATCAATTATTACTTTCCAGGTCTTGACAACCAAGGATGGCAAGGATGTGATTGTAGAAGGTCTGTGGGCAGCAGGAGAGGCAGCATGTGCATCAGTACATGGCGCTAATCGTCTGGGAGCCAATTCCTTGTTAGATCTGGTCGTTTTTGGTCGTGCCTGTGCAAACTTTATAGCTAAGGAAAACAAACCAGGAGAGTCCTTACCAGAACTCAAGCAGGTAGGCATTAAATGGGAGAAGCTTGCTGCACATAAGTCTTTTCTGAGTTTGAAAAACAGGATGCATTGTGGTCTAGCTTGGGTACAAACAATGCCATATAAGGCATGATGAACATATACCGAAGCTAGACCACAATACACCATGTTCCCTATCTCAGAAAAGGTCTTTGTTCAGAAGGAAATCTAGGGCTTGAATGAAAAATAAAGATGTGTAAACTCCAGATTGCTTAAAGGGGCACTTGGATGAAAACGCCCCCATTTTCGAAAGTCTGAATAATTAAAATATTTGAGAATAATATTACTCAATTATGATCAGGAAAAACAGATTTGCAAAAATCTTAGCCTGGGAGCCACTTGCAGTTGAGAAATTTTGGTTTAAAAACTAAAAGAACAATAGGGTTGAGTAAATGACGTCATTTACTCACAATTTAGATGCTGAAAAAAATGAACAATTTTTACCCACCACTTTTAACTGTGAAGAAAATATTTTGCTTGGATACTATTTGAACCCTATAGATAGGTTTAACCAAGTTTCAAGTCATTTCCAATTTTCATCGATTTTTGTCCAAGTGCCCCTTTAACTTCAAACTCTCTCTGGTACATAATGCCACCACAAATCAGGATAATTTCCAAAAAACCTGAAATGTCAGAGCTAATAGCTATTTCACACTTTGATATTAATGTTGAAGCCATACATTCTTATCTCGTTTTTGTAGAGTTCAGGAGAAGAGTCAGTTGCCAATTTGGATAGAGTACGCCATGCCAATGGAAACACCCCAACAGCTCAGTTAAGGTCAAAAATGCAACAGGTAAGGCTGCTACAAGCTTCTTACCAGAGGGTCTAAAATATTACAAGATACTTCCAAGGTCTGCTGAAATTTTGAAAAGTCTGAATTACTGCAGTAACACAACAAGAGCAAAGAGAAACCTGAATAATGAACAATTCATGAATTATGTATCAAAAATATTTTGTTTTTGTTTTTGTGTAGATCATGCAAACCAATGCTGCAGTGTTCAGGACTGGGCCAGTTTTAGAGGAAGGCTGCAAGTTAATAGATGAAGCTTACCAAGAACTAAAGGACCTTAAGGTGAGCATAGGGAATTCAAAGTTGAACCTTGAGGAACTCCAATAATGTAGCTCCTGCAATTGAGCATGGAGGACCCAAAGGTGAACTTGAGGAACTCCAGTAAATTTAATATCCTAGCTAATACTCCTGTGTAATGTACATGTGCATTTACTTTTATATTATTGTGATTACCTTTAAGTTATACGATCGCAGTTTGGTGTGGAACACTGATCTCATAGAGGCCTTGGAACTTCAAAATCTTATGATCAACTCAGTGCAAACAATAAGCAGTGCAGAGAATCGAAAAGAGAGTAGAGGTGCCCATGCTAGAGAAGATTATAAGGTAGGGTGTCATGGCTTGTGATTTAATTGGTAGATATTTTGGGCACCGTGTTTGGCGCACCATGGATTCTGGAGTCAAAACATCTAATGTACTATTTACCCAAATTTTCTTTCAGGATCGTATTGATGAGTATGACTACTCCAAACCCCTTGAAGGGCAGACCAAGAAACCATTTGACCAGCATTGGAGAAAACATACACTGTCCTGGATAGATCCTGACACTGGAAAGGTAAGGGTGCTAGAGGAGGAATTTTCTAGTCATTTTTCACAGAAAATAGGCCGACTTGTTGAATTGAGTTCGATTTGTTGGCAGCATTACTGACCTTACAAAAAGGTCTAGCTTTCTACAATCAATTTGGGTTGGGTTGTTCATTTGGAAAGAATGTGTAGTAGAACGTTGTTTGTCTGACTATGAAAAAATTATGGCACAACCATGCCTTCACCATGTCAGTGCCATGTCGTGCATGAAAACATTCAACATTTGGTGCTGTCTCCACATCAAGTCAAAAATGTGCCATGTGCTCTTCAAAATCTGCTCCAATGCCTAGACTGGGTCATGGGCAAGACCAAACATTCAAAATTGTAGGGCCATAAAATTGTCATGCTGCATTAGCTACCCACAGTTCTATCTGCATCTGAGCAAATGTAGTACATTCTCATCTGGTTCCATGATTATGAGCAATGCCACTTAAGATGAAGAAAACAAGAAGGGTCTGTAAATGAAGCTATACTGGATTGAGCTATTTCTACAATGCACAAGTAATGCTGTCTCATAAAATGCATGTGACGCTTATCAAACTCTTTGTATTTCTTCATCTTGATGTCTCTCTTCTTCCTTCTGTAGTATAAGCTGGATTATCGTGAGGTCATCGACTACACATTGGATGAAGACAAGTGTGCTACTGTGCCTCCAGCAGTGAGATCCTACTGAATCACCAACTACCATTGCCACTGTCTTGTTGGTAACAAGATATCTGGTGTTTCAACCCACGTTGAGACAATAATTTCATCAAATAGCCCGAAAGTACTATTGTAAATCATCATCTCATTGCAGAAAATATGATGGGTGTCAAAAATAAGGAGTTTTTTTTCAACGAAAAGCCACGTTGGTTATCAAGGCATTTCTTGATAAGAGTCTATGCTTAGAATTTCTACAAAGTATCTGATAATTCCATGATCTTTTAGCTAATATAATATTTATGTCATGTTTTGTGACATGCAGATATGTAAAATAAAGGTAGATTACGTGAGATTCTTATTTTCTGTATGTGCATTTTGTCCAATAAAAATGTTTGTTCAACCACATGACTGACCTTTTTTACTTGAAACCTTGAATCAAGAAGGTGATTATTTGTGAGACCATCTCTGTACAGTTCATTGAAAGTCTGCACGAATTTCTGTATGTTTGTGTGTAGGATCTAAACAACCTCACTTTGGTAATAATTTACTCTGTCAATAGTCAATACTAAATTATGTAAATATATATAGGTCTTTTATTATTATACATTTTACAGTATCTCGCTTCTGATTGGTCGAGAGCCCTCAGCCAATCTCTGATATCGTTTGAACTCGACATGTTAAATGTATTATCTGTAGGTTGTAGGTTTTACCTACAGATGATACATTTATCATGTCGAGTTCAAAGGTTACTATGGAAATGGAAATACGTTTCCTATTTTTTTCGAAAGCAGAATTAAATCTTTATTCTTAGATTACAAAATGTATAATAAAACAATTATTGACGGCTTCAGCAGATAACACGGCCTTGGTCTTGATAATTTATGATATCATGCTCAACCTCATCCAATAATAAATCGTTAGCACAGCTTTTTTTTTTACATTGTGGAAGTAGTGCACAACTCACAATTATGGAAACTTTATAACTATTTCTAATATAATCTAAATAATATATCTAGAATATATGTACATATGCGCATATTCGGCAATGGGACGTATACACGTATGGAAAAATTGAACCAATTCGCCGGTTTCCAGACTAGAGCGCTTAAGCTGAGATAAGCAGTATAAACGTTTCCTGAATTTCTTAGTAATTTCGCTTATATGGTAATTCCATTTAAGTTCATTTGAAATTGGAGGCCTAGGATTTCAGCATTGGAAACAATATCAATTTGCTTATCATTAATGACAACAGGGTCAAAAGAAATGTTCTTTGTACTAAAACTAATACGCAGTTCCTTGCACTTTGACTCATTGAGCTGGAACTTGTTCATGTTAGTGCAACGAGCCAAAACGTCAACAGCAGTCTGGATATTGCTGATTTCGTTCTTTAGGATCGTTTCTGAGATAGTCGTGTCATCAACATACTTCCATAGCTCGGCATCAGGAATGTTGAGATCATTGATCATGATGATAAATAGTCATGGGCCTAGTTTAGTACCCTGGGGCACCCCTGCCGGAATCATACCCCATTCCGAGAACCAATCTTGGCCCAGTTTTACACGCTGCTTGCGACAGGTGAGAAAGTCTATTATCCATGAGACAACCGCCCCTGGAAAAGCAAACGAACAAAGCTTCTGAACGAAGATGTGATGATCAAAAATACTTGAGGTAGTAACAAAACTCTATCTCTTCTTTTTTCCTATAAAGTGCACATAACCTTTTTTTCAATGCCTTCAATACTGATTCTACATAAACCTTCATATCTTAAAGACGCTTCACTAAAATCAAGAAATATTTTACCATTCAACTATTTACTTAATGTAGAATTAGTATTGATGGCATTGGAAAAAAGGTTACTAACTGCTAACTGCTATCAACTCTACTATGTATATGATACCTTATTAAGCAAAGTACATTCCACCCTTTACTTTCTTGTCAACATTGATGGCTTCACAAAATTCTTTCATAATTTCTTCCTCAGATTTGCGGTTGCCATGTCTTGCTCTGAAAAGAAAAAGAACATTGTTTGAAGGGGATAATGAAAAGCAAAAACTTGCCTACTAATAGATAACGGCTTAAAATAACGGCCAGTCAACGGTCAATGTCTGGTCAAATTTGGTACTTGACTGGTCAAATACGGTTTTGAACAGACATGTTGACCGTTCGTATTTGAAAAAAAATTAAATAAAATATCATATGCCGGACATCTTGACCGGAGTATGACTGGCTGTTATTTTGAGTCCTGGATAATATACACTTGAAGTGCATAGCCTGTGCATATGTATGATGCAAATGGTAGGTCAGTTTTAATATACTCACCCCACCAGTCCATTCAGATGGTGCCGTGCCCTGAAGGCTACCAGGTGTGCATAGTAAGCAGGGGACGGCATAGATACACTACGGGTGCATCGTGCATATGTATGACACAAGTGATAGGTCAGTTTCTGAAGACCATCAGCAGTAAATCCATTGTCATCGTATAGGACATGGTAATGGGTGGGGCGGCTTGTTCCCTGAAAAAAAAATGAAATAAGACTAATATTGAAAGTTGAAGGCAACGATGATAAAGACAAGGGGAAAAACTCAATCTCATTTTTATCAAATCTTGAAACAACCTAAGTCAGGGAACGATTAAATAACACATCCAATTAATTTGAATTTATTATTTATTTTTGGCTTTTCTGAAGGGAGAAAAACCTCTGAAAACCTTCAAAACAAGGGGGAGAACCAATAAACTCTGCTCACATGTGATGCCAAGTTCATGATCAGGAATCAAACCTGAGACCCCAGAAATGAGAGCACTACTACCACCCCATCCTTGATTGTAATTATATCCCAAAATAATGGGAGAATACGAAGGGATTTGAGAAACAGGTGGTAGGGTGGTACGATACTTCCTGCAACACCAAGAAAGACCTGTTTTCTTGTATATCTCTACCTGAATGCCCTGGTGACTACAGAGATAGAAGTCAAACTCAAATGGATGCGTGATACCCCTATCAACAGTGGTTCCAGCAGGGATATTTCCAGCCATTCCTGACTGGTCATTCTTGTCAGCACAAAACAACCTGGTATGATGTCTCTTTTGCACCACCATAAAGGTAATAGGCGGTTGGTATTGGCCGTCTTTCTGGATGTTAAGGCATGCCTGTTGAACAGCCTTCACCTCGTTTACAAGGACTTGATCAAACTGTCCCTCGCTTACTCCATCCCGGTAAAAAATAATTCTTTTTGGTTTGGTCTGGGTTTGTTTATAGAACTCCACCAGCAATTCTTTAACCATGGCAGCCATATCAAGGATGATTTCTTGTGCTGATTTATCTTTTATGTGAGTCTGTGCTCTCACTCGGGCAGCGTACCTACTGGCATGACTATCCATGCTAGCAACAACAGCAGCAAGAGAGGGAATTTCATTATCACCGGGAGAGGGGTGAGTCACATCAGCTCCAAATACAATAACATCTTTAAACAGTTCAGGCATCATGTGAGGATCAACAATGTGGTTGATTCCTCCTAATTTTGCGTTTATTTTCATGGCAATGTTGGAGCAGACTTGGGGTTTTGCACCCTTGAACTGTTTAGTCTGTACACATTGTGTGGGAATGCCGAGAACAGTGTCTCCTACTCGTTTAACTTCCTTGTAGATGTCCTTGTTGCCTTGAATTGGGAGAACGACAAGAATAAGCTGCAAATCTTGATTTTTGACAACAAGATCTGTTAACAGCCTTTCAATCTGGAAGTAACAACATAAAATGTCTTATTTCCCAAGAATTCATTGCTAGAAGAATTCCCAAATCTCCCCACCCCTTCCCCCCACTTCCTCCCTCCTCCACTCGCTGACTAGAAAAATGAAAAATATTGTCTGTGTCTTGTGTGTGAAACACTTAACAGCCAGCGGCTAACAGGCATGTGGCCATGTGGCTCTGTTGCTTGATTAGATAGGGCTGACTGTGGACTGCATGCAAGCATCCTCTGTATGAAGAGAACCCCTCCCTGTTGAGCTATCCACTTTTAAAAAGAAGTGAGGTTGAACATAATTCAAGACAATCATCAAATTAATCCCCCCCCCCCCCCCCCCCAACACACACACACACACACACCCCATCCCGATTTTCCAGATCCATCCCAGACCAGGACACTGTTTTGCTAATTTGGCCAAGTGAGGCTCCCCCAAGCCCATCCCCCTGGGGATATTGGACTAGCTACTAATCCTTTCTCAGCCAAATGAATCAAAGCAAACACTAAACAGTGACAGAGGGAGATACAGGGACTGCTACTAGTATATACATGTACTACCAAGGGAAGGGACTTACATTATCAGTATTTATGGCATACTGCAACTTGCATGGCTCACGATTCATTCTCATCCCTTCCCTCTGACAGACTCTATTCATCGCACTGGCAAATTGGCGTGTGACACTCTCATCACATTTTCTTGGGTGCTCGAAACAAACCATCGCCCATACTCGAACATCAGCTCCACGAAAGAATTTTTTCCCTTTCATATCCCATACTCCATCTTGAGGGACAACTGTACCACTGTCTCCTAGTTTAACAGCTGGGGCACATAGAACTCTACCGTCAACATCTACCATTGATTTGTTGATGGACATACCAAACTCTTTAGCCAAATAACTGCAGCTTTTATCTTCCAATTCCCCAGCCTAAAATGAAAGCAGGGAAAGAATAGATGACTTAATGAAATGAAGAATAAATGAATGGGTGAAAGATGAAAGAGAGGGAGAAAAGAAGAAAGGAAGGATGGATGGAAGGAAGGAAGGAAGGACTGAAGGGAGAGAGGACAGGGTCGTCTACGTGTACAGACAGGCTCGTAAATGTCATCCTTCCTGAAGTACAGTAAAGTCATTAGTTTTCAAATTCATATTCAGTTAATGTTTTCTTCAATCTTAGATGTATCTAGATAAGTGACTCAAATTTAATTAGTTCTTTGAGTACACACAGTGTGTGTGTTGAGGGAGGGAAGGGGGGAGGAAGGGTGGATAATCTCCCCTATCCAAGGTCCTCAAGCCCTAATAATAAGCCTGATTCTAAGGTTCTTCATGCCAATACTAACCCACTCAGATATCTTTTTTTGTCTTTCGGGGGCTGGTCTTGCTGTCTTCTTGATCATTTCCGCAGTCTGTTTTTCTGTTAATTTCCTTTTAGCACAAGGAACCATAGAGCACACTTCCATGGGGAGTGAGTTGTTCTTCTGCCCGACGGTGAGACAAGGCAAATGTGGATACCTGTTGGAAGAAAAACAGGCTCCTATTTAGGGCAGATGTTTTTAATTATAGAAATACACTATGTGATGTCACCATGCCCACTCACACAGTCTCCTTTTCAATGAAATGAAATGAAATCCTCACAGTAAAGAAGATTTTAGTGAATATCAATCAAGGTTGGTTCACACTAGCATTGTAATCATTTTTGCAATCATAAGCAGCATTACAGCCCGTTTCATATTTCTGCAACCTACCCAACTCCAGGCATCTGCTATTTTGCTTTCTGTCACTCAAACTTACAGTTGGCCGAGTTCATTCTGATCAAGCAATAAGCAAAATTCCTGTGACGAGACAGCCATTTTCGCATGGGAATTTCTTTATCACTCACAATCGGAATGAACTTAGTCTGGTGCAGTATGATTGATAACAGCCAGAACACCAGATGTCTGGAGTCTGTTAGGTCACAGAAACATGAAAAAGGCTTAATATGATGTTTTTTGTGCTTGTAATAAATTAGAGATGTGAATATTTCTTTGTCATTGTTAATTGAATATTTGTTTGAAAAAGGCTGTAAAACCCACTATTTTTTTCTAACATTCTACTACCAAATTCCCTGAAGTGTCGGCAGCATTAAAAAATGATCCATTGTGTTTTTATTACAATTGTCATGATAGAAAAGTCATTTCGGTTAACTCGCATGATCATTTTGATAGATCCAAATGGCAACCTGACATTCAAACTCTTGTTTAAAGAAAGGATTCGAAAGAATTTGAATGTCCATTAATTTTGAGTTAACCAAAATGACTTTTCAATCAATCGAAATGAAAACAGGTAGGGTTTTTTGGGCTGCCGACACTTCAGGGAATTTGGTTGTAAGCAAAAAACCCTCCACTCAAATGTTGAGTATTTTTGGTCCACTAGCTGCAGTTTTATCACTCACTTTAGTCGTATATCATATTTCTCTTTGAAATACTGTTCCACAGTAACCTGTCTGGGTTTGGATGCTCCTTCATCTTGCAAATCAAAATGTTGATTGTTGGCAGATTTGCCCAGATTTGTTACCAGATATTTCCTCTTCATGCCGGGAATGTGACCAGTTTCTATTTTTAAACCTGTAAGAATGAAATATTTGTCATTTTATCAACGAAATAATATAATTGTGATTTGGCATAAAAATGTGTGTAAAGTCAATTTGTACCAAAAAGGCTTCAACACATTCAGGCTGCAGACATCTTGAGCAAGCACTACATGATTGTGGCATCTTTTCCAGCTGCTGCAATAAACCTAGTATGCATTAAGGAAAGCTGCCCACACCTTAGACCAGTAGAATTTTGACCAGCGGTACAAAAAATTGGCTGAGCATAATACCAGATATCACTGTCAGAAACATTAGAGGTTGTGTAGGCCAGGGACTGCGGAGCATAATTTTGATTGGGGGGGCTAATGACCACCAAATACTGGAAGACCTAGTATAGGGGGTTTGGGGGCATGCTCCCATTATTGGGGGGCTATAGCTCCTCAGCCCCCCATGCTCCGCGGTCCTGTAGGCACAATGTTGCGCACCAAGTAGATTTTAATTATGTCTAGCACATGGTCAAGTTCCATGGCTTAGGGAATCAAGGGTGACATAGTAGCACTTGTACTTGCCTCACCTCTGGGGTTTCGGGTTTGATTAAATGTTAAGATTTCAGCATTTCAAACTTTTCACCCTAGCCTTGGATCCAGGATGAGGGTGATGTGTGTTTTATCAGTAGTAATGCCTAGTTTTGTTACTTACCCTTGATGGCAGTAAGAAACTCCCTTCTCATTGGTGGTGACATTTGCCATGACTTGTCTGTCAGATATGATTTATTGAAGTCCCTGAAGTTGGGTGCCAATATTTCCCAGAGAAATTCAATCACTGGCTGGTGTTTCTGAAATCCTTTCGAAGACACTAATCAAGAGTAAAAAATGTTTTCTATGTCAGAAATTACAAAACTTCCTAGGTACATGAATCATTTTTGCTGAAATTTTCTGAGCACATTTTGGGAATCACCATCGTATCCTCATCTCAACACTTCAAATGTGGAGCACTGAGCATAATGCATGTAATGACCATGAGCTTTGAAGTCCTACAGAAGCTTTCAGCCTTCAAAATCTCTGCACACCACACCTCCAGAGTTTACACAACAGATATCATTTTGTATGCCCCTCTGTTTTGATTTGGTGAGGGGGAAAGTCTATAATATTATGCCATAAATCAAGATTTGAGAATGTTCTGCAGCCAAAAAGACATTAAATTCTGATTCAATAAGTGAGTGAGCTACAGTATGCCCTGAGATTAACTCAATGTATCAATAAAAAAATAGAAGGTTTTTTCAGTTATATCTTACAGTCAAAACAGCCCAAGCGTACCCTCCTAGGCTCAATTAATGATTTTATTATTTGAATATTGAGTTGATTATTCACTCTGAATTTTCATTAAGAAATCCGAACTCCAAACTTCACATTCATTACACAACTAAAATTCCAAGGGATGGCCTTTCTAGGGAGTTTTTCTACCTTGGCATGGCAATAGTTGAAGAATCAAATCAAAACTCAAGTAGATAATTCCTCAAGTTTGGAGTCAATATTCAAATAATAAATTCATAATGGATCCTAGGGGTACGCTTGAGCCGTTTTGACCATAAGAAAGTGTTTGCTCACCATCAATATTAACAAGCATTGTCTTCCACTGTGAAGGTCGGATACTTTGATAAAATCCAGTCCACATCTCACATCCACCCCCCAAATCTGACCGACCATCAGGAGGAGGAAAGAAGCTTCTTCCGATAGGAGTATAGTGAAAAGAAGGGGTTTGTCTCAATATGACATCCAGAGGTTGGACCACCTCCTGGGGCAACTTGCGGTTTAGTGTGCCTTCAAGAAACTCTTTTAGATCTTTTACACAAACTTGAGCTGCATACTTGATGGTTAGCTGAACATTAGAGTAAATAATAGGAGTATCAGGAATATTAATGTGTTCTTACCATCTTAAATCAGATGGCTGAATAGAAAATAGATGATTGGGTGTCTGTGAGATGCATGGTTAGATCCGATGCATACATGTATGGACAGGTGGGTGGGTAGATGGATGCATGGGTGGATCAGTGTACAGCTGTAGATAGATTGATTGGTGGGTAGATGGATGGCTGGATCAGTGTAGATAGATTGATGGGTGGGTAGATGGATGGCTGGGTGGCTGGCTGGGTAGATGGATTGGGAATGGGTGGGTGGGTAGATGGATGGGTAGATCAGTGTAGATAGATTGATGGGTGGGTAAATGGATGGATAGATGTGGATGGAAGGGTAGGTGGATGAATAAATGGATGAAACGAGGATGGATGGACACAAAATAATGTATTCAATGACAGAAAATGTGAACTAAATGAATGTTTTTGATAATTTGTCTCCCTTCGTTTTTATTCTTTCATTGATTGATTAATTAGTTAATTTATTCATTGGTCCATTAATCCATCCATTCATCCACTCATCCATCCAATCATCCATTCATTAACCATCCCAATTCAGCTCACATAAAATAAATTACCTTAAATTTCCTGTCTTTACCACCATCTATTCCTGGTAGTACAATTTCAAACTCTTGCTGCAAAAAGTGGAAAAATCATTTAATATCAATTTTTAACTGTCAGAAATATCCTAATTGTAATTAAGGGTGCTTGGTACTTGTACATGGGATTTCCTATTTAGACTTTCACAAAGGCCTTCATCTCCATATTAGGTCATCCATATGGATGACCTAGGTCAAAAATTAGGTCATCCATAAAGCATATGCAGCCCAACAAGGATCACAGGCAGCCCAACAATTTTATGGTTTTTATGCGTTTGCTCTACCTTTCCATATTTTTTGCGACTAAATCTTTAAGCCATTTCAAATCAAGCTAATTTAATGTCACATTTATTATCTAGTCAACAGTAATCTGTTTATACAATTTTGTACATAGACATTTTAATAACATATGTTTTTAGAATTTTATATTAATGTATACATGTTCCTGTCCATAGTTATATTTCTTTAGGAAAACAGTTTTATATGGGAATTCAGTTTCCCCCTTCTGTTGTCCTCCCTTAGTATATTATTGTTAGTATGTAATATTCTTATTTTCGTTTGTTTGTTATATATCTTTATATTGTAGGTCCTTATTTTTGGGAAAGTTATTAAATAAATTAAATTAAATAAATAAAGGATCATACTTGCTGGACGATGGACTTTTCCAACTTAAATGTTTCTCACCAATTTCTGCAACCCAAGAATGGGTTGCTGAATTATACTCAAGCTCTTTGTCAATGAACAGAAATTTAGCATGTGCTACAGAAATACTCACCATTATCAATTTGCATGAAATAAAAATAAGAACCTGCCAAAGGAAATTAGTCAACCTCTCATTGCTTCTTTTTTTACTCATGTTTGCTTGCGACTTTGTGAGTCTTAGAGAGGTCATCTTGGAGCAAGTCTACCTCGTATTGAAAAGGTATGGATATTCTATGACCCAACAACTGGCTGGTCAACAACAACTTTTTACTAGAGCTTAGACCAGAGCTCCCAAAACCTTGGAAATTCTGATCCTAGATATGAAATGGCTATTTTATTGAGCTACACAGAATGGAGTACAACTTACACCCTTGTCGCCATCCACAGCTGGAAGTCTCTTCCTACTGTAAAGGTTCTTCCTTCCATCAAATGCTGGTTTATGGCCTTCAAATACTGATTTGAGATACTTATCAACAGCTCTTTTGACAACTTCTCGGCATTCTCCAATAGGTGTTTTATCAGGTTTGATGTCAATATCATAGTGAAATATATAGTCAATGCCATACAAATCCAATCTGTATGAGTTAGCGTTTAGTTTGATAGGTCTTCCTTCTCTTCCAAAGTCTGGCCGAGGTGCCACTTGTTGATATTGGCGAGATCGATCTAATAAATAATAAATTAAAAAGTTATGAAGATCAGTGAACAAATAATAGTAAATATGATTTTGAAGTTCAAGACTTTCGCTCCCTCCTCTGTAGGAAGATGGGGGGGGGGGGGGGGGGGAGGTCTAAGAAGGGGGCATATTGTTTTGGTAGAAAATATCTACATATCCCCAATGGAGAGAGATTGAATTTCTGAGGGGTGGGGAGGGTTGGGGGAGGGTATATTAGAGTAGTTGCAGAAAATATCCATACCTCCGTAACAGAGGGACATTAGAATATCCAAGAGATGAGAAGGATCTGAGAAGGGTTATATTGAGTTGTTCCAGAAAATATCCATACCTCCCCTAATGGAGAGGGATTTCAACTTTTAAGGGGTGAGGAGGGTCTGAGTAGGGTAGAGAATGTGATTCTGGGAAATATTTTTGCCTCAAATCAGCTAAAGAAAGGATTGAATTGATGTCAGGGGTAGGAGTAGACTCCTATACTCTATTTGATAATCAAGAGAAAATTGAAATTATATATCTTACCATCAGTCATTGAACTACCCACAACTACTTTTGGTTGAGTTCTTTGATTCTTTCTTGTCTGTCCCGGTAGTGGTGGTGGTTGTGCCTGCGGCGACTGTGGCTGCCTCTGTGGTGGTAAACTCTGCTTCTGTTCTAATACAGTCCTTTGTTCTTGGGGTGCTTCATGTCTGATTTGGGGTTGCGCGCATTGATCTTTAGATGGGGTTGCGACAGATAGTCCTGACATAGCCTCATTAAGCTGTTTTGATTGCCTATCATGATCAGATGCAGCATATTGCTCTGCTTGTGGCACATTTTGGGGTGTTTCAGGATGTGTTAGTCCAGTAGTATGCACTGATGGAACTGGAGTAGCTTCAGGCTTTGTACCTGGTGCCTTTGGTTCTTGAGTGCTTGATCCGCTTGCTGTAAGATTAGAATGAAATACATTAAGGTTAATCAAGTTTTTGAGGGCCAGCACATGTACAAAGGGAACCCAAACTAGACTTAAATGTTTCAACTTCTCCTATGGATTCACTCTGGAGTCCATTCAGTGCTAGAACCATAGATATAAGTCCTAGTTGTTTTCTTTTTCGCCATTTACCTTCTTGCGAGGCTGCTTTCTGTCCAACTTCCTGATGTCCTTCACTGGTCTGCCCTCGTCCTCTTCCTCTTCCTCGACCTTTTCCTTTCTTCTTGGGCATTTTCACGCTCTAAACTAAGCTTAACTTTGAATTATCCAGATTTGACAAATTTTGCTGCGTTTTCAATTCTTGGAACTCGAAGTGAAAGTTATTCGTGGAACACTCGTTCAATATAACCTATCAAAATGCTTCATAAAATTCCTGGAAGGCTATTATGATTACATCTTTTGCTGAATTGGGCAGTGGTTTACTCCAATGGCGTGTTTTAGCAATGTTTAGGCAAGCATAAGCTAGTTTTTCTCTTTCTTTTACTACGAAAACAAAAATACATTATCTTCTCTCTCTTTGTAGGAAGTAGACTCTTCCACAGTCCCCCTCTATGCGGGAAGTTGAAGCTCGGGCCGGAGGCCTGGGTACTAGTGAATCTATGATGTCATTTTCAATTTATAAGACGTTTTTGCGGATCAAAAAATAAAGGAGATAAAATTTCCTAAAATGGCCTTAAAATGCAACCAAACCGTCAGGAAACCACAAAACATGCAATAAAACATTGATATACCGGTAAAGAAACAATAAACTATGAAATTTATTTTATTTTAAAGAAATTGTTTGATCTGCCATACATTCTCTCTCCCGGGGGGGGGGGGGGGGGGGGGGGGTACTACCACCCCAACTTGGGTGGGGGTGTACCGCCAGGTCCTCAAAACCCTGACCCTATCCCAGACCTAGAATTTTGATTTCATATACCCTACCCCAGACTAAACCTACATTTTTTTGACATGCAAAAAACGATTATTCAATAGATTTCAATAACTATTTGGCAATTGTTTAATTGAATTTAAACCGTTATTTTTTGTGCCGGCAGAAAACGTAGCCTACCAGGCTAAAATAACTAAAACATAACCCTATCCCGGAAAAAATGTCAAAAAGATACCCTATCCCAGACAAAAACCTTACCCTTCCCCAGACAAATTGTAAGAAAATGATACCCTACCCCAGACCTAAAAGCCAAAAAACCATACCCTATCGGGCGGCACATACCCGTATAGCAAATATAGGGGAGTACCCCCCCCCCCCCCCCGGGTTCTCTCTCTATATATATTCAGAACCATAGCTTGGGCTACCTGTGGTTTTTGCTCTAACGAACATGTTCGAAATCTCGTGCTGTTGGAACAAAAGATGTACGAATTCTTTTGTAATTTTAATTTTTTAGAAATAATAGTAGTATTGGTAATGATAATTAGACTATTATAAATGTGGCATTGCTCGTGTGAAACGCTGATTCAGCGGTCTAATTATCATTACCAATAATACTATTTGATTAACAATAATATCACAAAAGAATTCGTACATTTCGGACATGTTCGTTATAGCAAAAACGTCTATTATGAATGAATTTTGAATTTTGAATGTCATTTTGTCATTGTAGAGCCCAATCTCGTACTTTGTATTTATTTTTTTACAATATATTTTACAATATTTTGCTTTTCGAAAAATATTTGTTCACAGTGGTATAATATACGGTGGCCCATAAGTGCAAAACACTCCCACAAAATCCAATACATAAATTTTCAAACAGTTTCATCATTTCCAAAATAGTACTTGATTGCTTCTTCCTCCATTATGATAACAATAGCAACAAAAATGACCGTTTATTAGTTAAAACTTAACAAGATGAGGATAGTGAAGTACTTTATATAACATCTATTCCAGATGCAGCTCCTTCTAGGTGGCATCAAGATAACTTTTAACATCTACATATCAAAGATCTATTCTGAGTTATAAAGTTATGTTAACAAAATAATTATGAAATTCTTAGTTATAAATAAATCGTTTATTCAACTTGAACGGCATAAAGGAGGGACTTCTTTACCAGGCACGGTAGACAGGCAAAAAATACACACGAAACCCAAACTGTTCTCTTTGTGTTCCGGGTTTTCGTGTGAGCGATTTGGAATTTGTGGGAATGTTTTGGAGTTTGTGGGAGTGTTTTAGATTTTGTGGGAATATTTTAGATTTTGTGGGAATGTTTTAGATTTTGTGGGAGTGTTTTGGAATTTGTGGGAGTGTTTTAGATTTTGTGGGAGTGTTTTAGATTTTGTGGGAATATTTTAGATTTTGTAGGAATATTTTAGATTTTGTGGGAATGTTTTAGATTTTGTGGGAATATTTTAGATTTTGTGGGAGTGTTTTGGAATTTGTGGGAGTGTTTTGGAATTTGTGGGAGGGTTTTACACTTATGGGCCACCGTATATTCTTTTGTTAAGCAAAATACATCCCTCGAAGAATATCTGGATGTACTTGGACAGCTTTGGCTAAGATCTGAGGGGGCCTGGAATCATCTCCAGTGCTGTTGCTGGATCCACTCTCGTTGCTATGGAAACAAAAACCAAAATCGAATGACACAAACATGCATATAAATGATACTGACAAAAAACATCAGAGTATGTTAGATGGATGATGATGATGATGGTTTTAGGATTGTATGATAGGGATGATGATGATACATGATGATGATGGTGATGTTGATGTGTGGGGTGATGATGATAATACATGATGATTATGGTGATGTGTGGGGGTGATGATGATACATGATGATGGTGATGTGTTATGGTGATGATGATACATAATGATGGTGATGTTTTTGATGTGTGGGGTGATGATGATACATGATGATGATGATGTGTGGGGGTGATGATGATACATGATGATGATGATGTGTGGGGGTGATGATGATACATGATGATGATGATGTGTGGGGGTGATGATGATACATGATGATGATGGTGATGTGTGGGGGTGATGATGATACATGATGATGATGATGTGTGGGGGTGATGATGATACATGACGATGATGGTGATGTGTGGGGGTGATGATGATGATACATGATGATGATGGTGATGTGTGGGGGTGTTGATGAAACATGATGATGATGGTGATGTTTTGATGTGTGGGGGTGATGATGATCCATGATGATGATGGTGATGTGTGGGGGTGATGATGATACATGATGATGATGGTGATGTATGGTGATGATGATACATGATGTCTCCATACCTGCACCTGCGTATGATGATGGTGATGTGTGGGGGTGATGATGATGATACGTGATGATGATGGTGATGTTTTGATGTGTGGGGGTGATGATGATACATGATGATGATGGTGATGTTTTTGAAGTGTGGGGGTGATGATGATACATGATGATGATGGTGATGTTTTGATGTGTGGTGGTGATGATGATACATGATGATGATGGTGATGTGTGGGGGTGATGATGATGATACATGATGATGATGGTGATGTTTTGATGTGTGGGGGTGATGATGATACATGATGATGATGGAGATGTTTTTGAAGTGTGGGGGTGATGATGATGATGGTGATGTTTTGATGTGTGGGGGTGATGATGATACATGATGATGATGGTGATGTTTTTGAAGTGTGGGGGTGATGATGATGATGGTGATGTTTTGATGTGTGGGGGTACAGTGATTATGATACATGATGATGATGATGGTGATGTTTTGATGTGTGGGGGTATGGTGATGATGATACATGATGGTGACAGTGATGTTGATATGTGGGGGTGATGATAATACATGATTAGATGATGGTGATGTTTTGATGTGTGGGGATGATGATGATAATCAAGATGGTTCATTATGATGATTCATTATGAAGATGATAATCAAGATGGTGAAATACTGGTGAAATGTGTAGGTGGGGAGGGGGTGATGATTATCAAGATGATGATGATACATACCGATCAGTTATATGATAGCGATGCAATCACGCGATATATGATCATAATAATATCCCCATACCTTTCCTTATCCTGATCCATCATATGAAAACGAGCTCTGAAAGCAACCAAGTGAGCATAGTACGCAGGTGCAGGTATGGAGACAGACCGTGTACACCGGACATATGTATGGCACAGTTGATATGTCAAGGCCTGTAACTCATCGGCAGTAAACCTGTTATCATCCCATAGCACGTGATAATGAGATGGACGGCTGGTTCCCTGACAGAAACAATTAGGAATAATCATACATAAAGGAACTGTTATACAGTATTATGAAACTGGAATCCCTTGGCATTGCAAAACAGGTTTCATAGGGGTGTTACACTGAAAAATGAACTTCTTCATGCTCATCAGTTTGACTGATACAGAAAAAAAACACTAGTTATTTCATTTCTTTCATTAATTCTTTCATTCAGTTCATTTGCAATATTTATTACTGCTGTTTCATTGCTATGCACCACATGACCATTGCTAGGGGTGGTTTAATGGTTCAAACAAAGTCTCTCCCCTCCTTACCCATTCTAACTGCAAATTTCTGCAAGAAAATTAAAGCTTGATAATGTAATAACAGAGATTGGCAGAAAAACGAAAACCCCTTTCGAGTTCCTAGTGATGGACCTGAACCAATAGACCATTTTCGAGATGCGCAAGCGCTTTCAAAAACATCGCAGGTGCAGACATGATCTAGAGGCGTTTTTGGGCAGAGTCAATAGCGTGCATGATCTTGCCTGAAAATGCCTCTTTTACATGCCTGTGTCTGCGATATTTTTGAAAGTGCTTGGGCAACTTGAAAATGGTCTATTGAGACATAACACAGTCACAGGTTTTTAATGGGCAAATAATTTATGAGATTAAAACTATCAATATACCAGGTTAATCTACTGCTTCAATGTCTAAAATATGACCCATTGGAATATACGGTACTAGTTAACATAGGAAACCTATAACTGTACAAGAAATAGCAGGAATGGTACCTGAATCCCTGCATGACTGCAAAGGAAGAAGTCAAACTCGGTAGGGTGTGTGATACCATGATCCACTGTAGTACCAGGAGGAATGTTACCACTCTTTCCACACTGTATCAACAATAGTCCAGTAAAAACGATTAATAATAGCTACATAGACAGTGGAATGCAGGGTATGCCACACGTCCTGTGTTATAGGAGTAGGGATGGTTTGTGGCCCCTCGAAATGTTCCTGGTTACATCTCCTATCCCCTCTTCTCTCTTCTTAGATCATGTGGTGGAGAATAAAAGAGAAGGGAAGGGGAAAACATTGAAATTATACTTTTCGAATTTTTTTCTCTTTTACCTTTCCTTCCCTCCCCTGTCTCATCCACTTCCCATCCTTTTCTTCCCTTTCTTTCCTCATCCACTTTTCTTCTATTCCATTACCTGTCTCATCCACTTTCTTTTCCGTTCTTCTTCACTTCCCTTCTCTTCTCTTTTTTTAGTGTTTTCACACAAAAATATGTCTCTTTACTAACCTTATCTCTGTCATCTTGACAGAAGAGTCGAGTATGATGTCGTTTTTGCACGACTATGAACGATATTCCCGGTTGATATCCAACCTCTAACTTGATGCAGGCTTCTCTAATCGCCTTCAGCTCATGAACAAGAACCTAGAAAGGAGGAATAACACAGTTTTTGTTAACAGATTAGATTGTTTGCATAAAAAAATAACACCTTGAAACACTGTATCTATTAACACCGTGCTTTTTCGTTTTTTCGTCTTTTCAGGAGCAGGCGTAGCTTAGTTGGTTAGTGCGCGGCCTACGGAACTATGGGTCCATGGTTCGATCCTCAGGATCTTCACGTCTTTTTTGTCTTCACTCTGTCATGTAGCTTTAGCATTAAATACCCATAATAAGAAGTATTGATAGTTTGAGGGGGTAAAGGGCGCACCTTCGAACGCTTTATACATGAGTCTCGGGAGAACTGGGCAACCACTTCCCGCGGTTTACACCTGCTCCGTGAATGGGTATTCGCCGTGTTCGTTTGCGTATCGTGATTGTATCGACATTCGGTGCCATGTCGGCACCGCGCGTAACCGTGCCGTGTCTCGTGACTTTTTACACTTATATGAAATCTGCTCTATCAATCAACAATCGATTCTTTCGCCCACCGCGCCTTACCTGTCTAAACTGCCCTTCACTGACTCCATCGCGATAAAAGATGATTCTCTGAGGTTTATGTCTCGTCGATTGATAAAACTGTACAAGAAGCTCACGAACCATGGCTCCTAACTCCGCGATGATCTCCTGCAAAGAAAGATACACAAACATTAGAGAATGAAAACTACCTATCTATCACATTACATGATTGGTTCAGCTCTGCCCCTTGATTTTCAATCGCAATCATACTAACTAAATGTCCGAGCCAATCACTGTTAGACTGATCAACAGAAAAACACAACAAGTGCGCCGAGTTACCTGTCTGTGTGTCTGAACACGAACTGAAGCGTAGTAACGAGAAGGATGAGCATCCATGCTGCCAACAACCTGAAATACATCCACATCTATATCAATCAGTACATGATGTAAATTTCACAAGAAGTGTAGTAAATGACAATAATTCCGCAATAAATATAGGCATCTTATATTTGATAACGAAAGTGAAGCTTTGTCCATCACAACCTTACTGAAAGAAGTCTCGGGGAGGTAAAAATAGAAACTGGGATATGACAATAGTTTTAGTTGAACCGAAAAAATAATGAAATTTTAACTGTTAACATGGTATTTTCTCAATATTCATCATAGAGATTGGGCAATGGTTCTTGGTACTCTATCCCAATTGGGGACTTTACTTATAGAGCGTTGTTTGTACCCAAGATAGACTGGAATACAGCTTGTCTTGGCTAGCTCTAAAGAGACTAAACCCTATTGGTTAAAAAACAGAGTTGTGATCCAACAACTAGATCCCTCTTACAGCTCTTACTCACCGCGGCGATAGAAGGACGCTTTTCGTCTCCTGCGGCGGGATGTGTGACGTCAGCTCCTAAAAATATCACGGGCTCACGGAACACGGGAGGACTGGGAATAGAAAATGTCAATCAATGGAGGTCAGCCAAGTTGTCGCAGCGTCGCCACATTCGTTACGAGAAGTAGACTTGAGTTCTACTTCTCGCAATAGTCCCTTTCACAGTTCCCTGCGCCATCTTGAAATGTAGCCGAGCCTTAGCATTAAAGTGAGACTGAGATGACCTTGCAATGATAGAGATATGTGAATAATTGTGCAAGGTGTTAAAAAAGGTCTCTATCATTGCAAGGTCACCTCATGTCTCGCTTCGATGCAAAGGCACAGCTACCTTCCAAGATGGCGCAGGGAATTGTGAATTCGATTGTTCGCGCGCTAGCATTTTTATGATATTGAACAAGGTCCCTCTATAAACCTTGTCGGGGTGATGATTGACTATTCCAAAAATACTTACCGGATATCTGGTGATAATATGTTATTGATGCCACCCAACTTAGCATTGATTTTCAGGCAGAGGTTTGATATGGTCTGAGGTGAGATCTTGTTGACATTCTTGATTTGTATACACTGCGTCACGACTCCTAACAATGTGTCACCGATTCGTTTTACTTCAGCTACAAAACAGAAAAATAATTATTAGTGCGTTTTAGGAATGGATGGATAATTTTAAACCAAGAGGTTTTGCTTTCGGCTTTGAAGCTATCCTCTTCCTTCATCCTCTAATTCAAAAACTTGACGATTTTCTTTTATAAAATAAAATAAATCTAATTTTTTAACGCGTGCTCTGATTAAGGCGCGTTAATACAAGCAACAAAATCGTGCAACTTGTCGCACGACATTGTTTCGTTGCAAGTTGCTGAGCGAATGTTGCTCGTATAACCACCCCTTGTTGCAGAATTAGGTCTTTCTACTTTCTGCAACAATGAGAATTTATTGCGCGAGGGGTGGTAACATTCGCTCTGCAACTTGCAACGCAACAATGTTGCGCCCCGACGAGTTGCACGATTTAGTTGCTCGTATTACCGCTCCTTTCGAAAAGAGAAAGACAAAAAGAGAAAGAGTTTGCAAGATCAAAGGAGATTTCTTACCATAGACAGGAGTTTTTCCTGGTAAAATAATTACAACAAGCTGCAAGTTTGAGTACGTCTGTTTTAGATGATTAAATAGAGGCTCAACCTTGAAAACAAGACGAAAATCATGATAAGAAAGCTTTGAGTAAAGTACGAATATATATATATATATATATATAACTGTCATAGTTTTACCAATAAATTTCGATCATGGGACGTGTTCCGCGTGGGCCTGGGTGAGATCGGCCGAGCGGGAGACAGCAGAAGAGTGTACAAGCTTCCGGCATGTTACGGACATGCGCAGTGCAGTATTTCGTGTAGCATACCAATCTTGTTCCCAGGCCCTACTATTCCCCCGATCAGCACTGAGAAACGGGGTTCTTGGAGCTGACCAGAAGCACAGGCCCTCTGAGGGACGAGACTTCCTTTATTCTACAAATGCAGAGTTCTAGCGCGCACCCTGGTTGTGATGTCACGTGAAAGGCATGGCCCTTGTGACATATGAGAATGCGTGACACGGTTTGGCTGGACAATGTGTCACACTAACTTTATATTTACCTCTTCTTGATTGCGGGCAAATTTACAAAAACATGGTTGAGATCTAATAGGCATGCCTTGTTCTGCGCTGATTTTCATCAACATCGACGAGAATTTTCTCAGAGTTTCTTCGTTGCAACTCCTCTGGTTTGCGAAACAAACGATGGCCCAGGTCCTGATTTCAATACCGTGGAACAGTTGTTTTCCTTGCATAGACCAGACACCTTGAAGGGAAAAGAAGAATGAGACAGTTAGGCTTAGAAAATATTAGTCTGAAAAAGGTTGCCGTGTTGCTTTCGTATCGCAACGCTGTCCGGTAGAATGCTGTTACGAAGATGTCTTATGAGGCTAGGGCGTTGTTAGATATAATGATAAAACAACAAACATTACCAATGAAAAGACAAAAAATGAGCAAAAACACATGCGCGCAACAAGAGAATATCAAGACAAACGAAAGAGCGAATGGCTGACTAATCTAGCAAAGAAGGGAATAAGCAAACAAGCAAACTGAAACAAGCAAGAAAACAAGGCAATTTAAAGCGAGCAAACAAACAAACAAGAAAGCAAACAAACAAACCAGCAATCAAGTAACCAAGCAAGCAAAGCAAGCAAACAAACAAACAAGCTAGCGAACACGTACACGTATAAAGAACTTACCGCCCCTCGGAGTTACGGCTTGACTGTCCTGAAGGAAAGATCAAAACCATATTTTTAAGAAATGTACATTATAAAACATGGAACTATAGCGGCATGCGGTTCAACAAACGAGGCTTGCTTTATACGGCAACTCAGCTAATTACCTTGCCGCCAAATAAAAGTTTTGGTGGAGGCAGAACACGACCTTTGAGCTCAACCATGCTGTCACCTATCGCTAGGCCGAAGTCTTTAACATACTCGTCGTCACCAAAATTGGCTTTTTTAACCTGCGGAAATTGAGATAAGTGAGAGGCAATGTATAGAGAACTGACCAGGTGATGACCGACGCAGACCGTGCTGTATAAGAGTATATACCACAAGAAACTATTGTATATAGTTGTACTTACAAGTCCATTGATTTCTTTCTCTCTGTCGGGTGCAGAGCGTGCCGTAGCTCTGATCATCTTGGATGTTTGGATGTCTGTGAGTTTCTTCACACAGCGCTGCCCTGCGACAAGGTTGCACACTTCTAGTGGTAAGTACGTATGTCTCTGTTCTTGACCGACTTGTAAACACGGTAAATGAGGATATCTAGCGGAAAATCAGCAAAAATGTCTTTGTCACTGAATCTCTGATTTTGGGGAAAGTTTGACGTTCGTAAAGGAGCGGAAATACGAGCAACAACAAAATCATACAATTTGTCGCGCAACATCGTTGAGTGTCGGAAGTTGCAGAGCGAATATCGAATTTTTGTTGTTGCGCAGCTTTGTTGCAGAAGTAGAAGCGCTTCATTTCTATATTCTCTGCAACTTTTTTGCGCGTGGGGTGGGAACACGTCGTATTCGAGCAACATTCACTCTGCAGCTTGCAACACAACAATGTTGCGCGACAAGTTACACAATTTTGAAGCTCACAATTCCGCGCCTTAACAAGAGTTCCTCTGTATAACTCACCTTAATGTTTTATGATGCTTTTCTTGGAAGTATTTAGCGACTGTGATAGGAGTAGTGTGTCCTGCCTCTGTTACGAGAGGGAACTGCAATGACTGGGCAGGTTGCTTGGTAACGTTAATGACTCGGTATTTTCGTTTCATTGAGCCACAATGGTTGATTTCGACTTTCAATCCTTTACAAGAAAAACAAGCAAAAAAGTCGGATTTCAAAACTTTTTTTTTTGAATATATTTAATGAATAGACCATTTTCGAATTCGTTCAAAACCACTGTTTCTTGATTACATATATATATATTATATATATCATAAATATTAATAATAAATAAAACGAATAAAAAATAATAATGAATAAATATTCTTAATAAATAAAACTAGTGATATAATTTCCTTTTTCTCTAGATTTTCCTCAAGAGCGAAAAGAGAAATGAAAAGAAATATAGAAATATTTACCTTTGATTTCTTTGGTAAATCTAAGCCTTTCCGAATCGCTGAGTGGAAACCTTTTCTCAAGTTCGTTTTCTCCTTTCCGTAATACCTCAGCCATGAATTCCACTACAGGTTGACACTTGTAGAAAGCAGTAGCAGAAACTGGGGAAAAACGATAACTTACAATTTAATTTAATAAGTAATGTTATTGGTTGAAGGCAAACAAAATCAAACCTAAAAAACCCTTGTCTCTTCATTTTGTCTGCTTCCTTTTTTCTTTCCCACCTTTCCTTCCCTCCTTTCTTCTTCCTCTCTTTTCTCTCTTCCCATTCTTCAATCATGTCTTCTTTCTTTCTTCCTTCTATTCTTTTTCCATCTCTTTCATCTTCCTTCACTTTCTTCCTGGTTTCCTTCTATCCCCTTTTCCATAGCCCATCTCTTTGGACCATCATCAGCAGAATGAATGGCGAAGATGTTACTGTTGTATGCATACAAGATCTCCTTCAAAACATTTGAATTTTATAATGATACCCTGAAACAATCTCTGGGCTGATCAAAGTCAGGGCATGGCTAATAACCTGGAGATTACACTGGAATTTAGTTTGTAGGTTTTGCATGTGGAGGGAGGAAAACCAAAGAACCAAGAGAAAAAAACCCTTGAATCAAGGGAGAGACTTAGCAAACCCTGCTCACATTTGATGCCGAGTCCAGGAATCAAACCCGAGTCCCTAGAGATGAGATGTGAGTGCATTACTACTGAGCTTGCTCCCATGAAAAGAGCTCCTTCATTAACTACATACCATCAATGTTGAGCATCATTTTCCATTGCGATGGCCTGACACTTTGATGAAAACCAAACCAAACCTCTCTACCACCTTCCAGGGGGAGAAAGTACAGGTCTGGGGGAGAAAAGAATGACCTTCCAACTGGAGTATATTTCATTGATGGCAGGTGCCGCAGCACAACATCCAAGGCCTGAATAGCTTCAAAGGGGATTTGATTGCTGAGTCCTTGAAGTGCTTGTTCTAGAGCATACATGCTGACTTGTGAAGCCCACTTGATTACCACCTTTCACATCAAAAGAAATTGTCAATCTGTAGTTAAAACTACAATTTCAGGCCCAGCAGATCCAGGATTTGTTTTTTAGGAGGGGGTGCACCATTTATGATCAGGACAAACTGATAAGACAGCAACTCCCCTCCTTTTTTGGTTCAGCAGTTTGGCCGTCAAACCCCAGACAAGAGAAGACATTAATTTTGTCTAGTCAAGGTATATATGATACAAAAACGTTTTTTTTTTTTTTTGTAAATACCTTGAATTTTTTGTCCTTGTTGTTTTCCGATGCTAAAATCACTTCAAATTCAGTCTAAAATCAAGAGAAATCAAGAAAAATAAATTAAGAAAGACCTTGGTTGTAACCCATTTTAGAATATGGGTAATATATTATTTATTCTCTAGAGTATCATTTCTTTGTGTAAAAGTTGTCCATGTGGAAACACATGAATATGGATACAACTCAAACAAAGATTCTGAATCTTATTCTCAAGAAAATAACACATGTTCTGAAATGGGAAAACATTATTTCCATTTAAGGTAAAGAGATCTGCACCCATACAACAGAATACTGAATTTTCTGAAATAGATCTAGAGATAAAGATATTTATCGAAGTAACAATATTTTTCGAAGAAACAATATTTGTATTATGATCATCCGGGTGGGTGTAGTCCTGAGAAGGACTGTTTGATGTGACTGACGTTTCGACAACCTGAGCGGAAGTCATCTTCAGAGTCAAGTGAAGGATAAAGTCAGATAGGTCATATTCATACTGCCACAATACACAATAGCACAATTAATAGATAAATGAATAGATAGATAAAAATAAGTGAAAATATATATAAACAAGTTCAATTGAAGTTATACTCACAGGTTTTTTACCAATGGATAAAGGCATCCTACAGTACATATTCTTCCGTCCATCAAACACCGGTTTCATTTCTCCGAAAATCTGAGGATAGCTCTTGACCATTGTTTCTATAACATCTCTGTTGACTCTTCTCGGGCACTTATCAGGGTGTATCGACACATCGTAGTGATGTATATTTCCTTTGGGTAGAGTTACTGGGAAAAAATTGGCTCTAAGAGCAATCTGTTTGCCTGTGGTTCCATGGTTGGGACGTTTGGGAGGATTAAAATCTCCACCAACACGATTAACTGAAAACAAGAGAGTGACCCTTATTTATCTCATATTATACCTTTTCAGCTTAGGCGTAATGTTTTCCTATTTCAGACCACCTGTCATTATATTACCTAGAGTATTGTTTCTTTGTTTAACGGTTGCACATGAGAAGACACATGAATATGGATACAACTGAAACAGAGAATCCTATTCTCAAGAGAGTGACATGTGGTCTAAAATTGAAAAACATTACAAGGAAAGGAAAGGTCTACTAGGTAAGAAAAACTTCTTTAAAAATGTAACAGGGAAATCAAAGGAACTATCAGAAAAAAATTACTCTGTTATTTTCGTCTGCTGAAATCCTTTTATTTCCATAGAAAATTTCAAAGGAAAAGTGGTTAGATGAATTTTTAGAGGAGCCAAAAAAAGCGTAAGAACTCACTTTCCCATCATGCTTTAAGCTATAATAATTATTACAAGCTCATGCACAGTGGCGGATCCAGAATTTTACAAAGGGGGGTTCCATTTCGTCTTCACTCTTTCAACAACTGATACGTAAAACTTTATTGCCAGACGCATTCTCATTATTTTTTTTCAAAGGGTCTGATGCTCAAAGGGGGTTCTGTGGAACCCATGGAACCCCCTCTGGATCTGTCACTGATGCACATTGGCTATCATAAGTTACTGTATATGTAAATGTCTACACATATCAAATATCATTGGTGGCACTTGATTATGCAAATTCTCCCTCCATAACATAAATAGAGCTATATGATTGACCTCCATTTGACTGTAACTCTAAAAAGATATAAAAACTGATTAACCATTTTTTCTATTAATTTTTTTACGAAGATACATAATATCAAGACTGGGTTTTCAGTTTTGAATGACAGCAGAACAATCATAAGAATTTTCACTTATGATTTAATACAGAGCCTTCTTAGCCCTGCGTATTGCCAAGCCTTCTTACAATAGCCTAAAATAGATAAAATAGCCTTTTTTCAACAACATCAAATGTGTGCATGCAATAATCGATGGACAACACTGTGATTGTATTAATTACGAATCTGTTATCATGGCATGAAAATATAAACATATGTAATACCTAAACGACTCAAAACATGCTATAGTTTTAGTAAAGAGTTAGAATAAGACCCTTAAACGCCTAAAGAACAATATTTACAATAGTTAGCGTAGCAGCAATGAATTTTCAGTATATGTAAAGTCACGAATTGTTGAATGTGAACTACAATCTTTGATTTGTCAGCTTAATTAAACTGTATATCGTACCAAAAGAAGCATCTTACAATGAATACAAAAGAAATATTTAAAGTCACAAAAGCGAGACGTGACAAGAAGAAGAAACCTGACTTTACAACCAGTCAACACTATGGAAGCGGAACAACAGACTTTTTGGACGTCACGACTGAATACTTTATATAAAGTACAACTCGAACTAAAATTAGATCTTTTTGTTCTCTCAGCTGGTTTATTAGGGAATCTTAGTGTCATAGTTTAGTCATATTTTGAACACACACATTCGTTCGATCACCAAGCTATAAAACAAGTTAATTAAAATTAAATTATTCGAAACATTAAACCGGTTGTTAAATAAGGAATAAATAAAATACTTACTTGGATTTATACTGGCAGCCATTACGAAAATCTTCTCCCTCAAGAAATACAGAAACCAGTACCGTGATTACATGTTACTTAGAGCGAGATCGAATAGTTTTGACTCGTTTATTTGACGAGGACAGCAGAAGGAGACGCCATGTTGCTTTGGTCCGACTGAGTCTCCGAGACTGGGAACACGCGCGCGTACGGGCGGTTTTTTTTTGAAAAGCTATGACGTATATCCGGTTTTTCTACCATGCTGTTCCGATCTCTTTTTATCCTTTCTATATTTAGCTTCTAACGATCTACCTTTCTTTCCTTTTTTGGTTTATTTTCTTTATTTTCTTTTGTTTATTATGAGGCAAACTTTAGAAATAGAGTTTACAAGAAACAGGGTCTGGAAAGGGGGGTTTCCGGATCCCGAATCAACCGTAATTTTTTTCCCGAAATCCCGCGTCCCGTAATATTTTGTTATGACCGGTCAGCCACTTATTTGAGAGCGACGACCACAATCCTATTCAAAGGCGTTTGACTTTTTATTTCATTTATTAATTTTCACGTTTTTCCCGACAACCAGAAGCAAAATCTCACGGTCGATGCAAAAATCCCGAATCACGTAAGATTTTT
The DNA here is from genome assembly GCA_023349425.1 of Anthopleura sola. Lineage (NCBI taxonomy): Eukaryota > Metazoa > Cnidaria > Anthozoa > Actiniaria > Actiniidae > Anthopleura > Anthopleura sola. Next base: position 4,855,030 of record JALHLI010000008.1, read on the forward strand.
TCCCGGTCCCGCGGGGTCCCGCGTTATATTTTATACGTTTCCCGAATGCCTCGAATAAAGAGAATACGTATGACGTCAAACGAAGAAAATAAAACATTGTAGGATTTATTAAAAGGGTCTATAAATCGACGTTTCGACGACAATCTGGTCGATTTATATCACTATTTTTCTTATAAACTTTATTTTGTTTAGTTTATTTTATCATTTTTAACTTATTCTAATTCAAACTTCTGATAATTTTAAGTCAGCAACTAATTAAGAATTAATCAGTATTACCTTTGCTAGATCGATCAGATTTTCAATATCCTTTCATAGCAATTATTTTTAAAACTGAAATGCATGTTGACAAATTGTCTAAAAGGATAAGAAAAAATAAATATGCATCCCACATGTGAAAGAAGTGACCACACCTTATGGGCTTGTTCCATGATCAAATTAAGTCAATAATTTAGGATGAAGAGCGAGAAAGAGAGAATGAGGAAGGAAACTATGGCTCTCTAAATTCCCACTTCAGTCACTTGTCTTTATCCAAATTCTCATAAGTGTTGCATTGTTGTTCATCACCATTCAATGGCACAATCAAATTAATGTTACAGACCTCTGCTTATTTACCGACTTGCCAGTTTTCACTTACTCAGGTCAGCCTTGCTGTGTGCATAATTTGACAAAAGGTAGGAAGGTCTACATGGAGTGAAAACAAATCAAGCTAGGTGCTCGGTATGCATCATATTGACTGCACTACGACTCCCATGTGGTCTACCCCACAGCTCACTTCTAGGACCACTCCAGGAAGAACAACCTGAAGGAGAACAGGAGAAAAAGAGATGGCAATAACAAATCAGTATGAATTGAAAAAAAAACAAAAACAAAAACTGGAATAAAACCTGGCACACATCAAATTAGACACATGTTTGTCAGAACTCCATTCACCATTTTTTCTCACTGGGGATGGGTTTGGATCTGTCATGAACTAGACTTGCACCAATTTGTATTCACTAACTTACTGCGGATGCTTGGTAAGCATGGAGCACAAGACAGTGTGGTTGGCACTAAGAGAGACTTTAAACCTGAAATATAGCTAATGTGCAATGAATCTACCTGTTTTGGTGTCCATTGATCTGTTGTTTCACCCAACCCAAGCCGACCAAAGCTTCCTCTTCCCCATACAAATAACCTTCCTGAAGCTGGTAAAATAAGGAAAATGTACCATAAGTAAAATGAAGAAAATAGAAGAGTCCTGAATGACACATGACTGGGTACTGATAAAAAAAAATCCATCAAAACAGTTGAAAATAGTCCACCAAAATAGTCCACCAGAATAGTCCAAGATAGTTGAAATGATGAGGGGAGAGTGAGTTGCCCTACCTGTTACAACAGCAGTATGATCAAGCCCTGTGTGTAGTTCACATATCTCTTCTCCTATTTCATCTGCATTCATTATTTTCCTTGGGGATTTACTTGATGTAAAATTTAGGCCATGGCCCAGTACTCCATACCCCCAAGTGTATATGGCACTATCCTCTGAAAACAATTAAATTTTTTTATTAAACAATTATATTTGCACATGCAGAGTTTCAGCCCCTGGGCCAAAACCCAAGAAGGCATATATCATGGGATATGCTGTGTTTTGATTTGGTACCCTGATGTTTCCCTGTGGCATATACACCTATTTCAAAAAAGTTGTCGCAGCTAAAACCAACAAGCAACAACACAAGATGACAAAAAGCATCTCTATTTCACTCCTTATTCATAATTTAAACGTGATTATATTACTAGTCATTTTGTAATGGTAGGCTGCAACTGTTTCATTTCTTTAAGCGTTGTCCTGAATCTTCAGCTAATAAAGCATTGTTTGCATGTGGTCTTGGCTTGTCACTTGTAGCTTGTTGCTTTCGGTTGTGACAACCTTTATTGAAATAGGTGTGTTAATCAAATGAATGATAAATCTAGCTAGCAGGCTTCCTTTGCTTAAGATGAAACATACCTGTTGTTAACACTGAAAAAGACCCAGCAGCAGACACATGATTTACCCTGCCAAGGTGACTGAGGAGAGAAGCTTTTGTTGCTATGGAAATCTGTACACAAAAACAGATTATGGAATAAAGGGTCATTCTTTATTTTCAAAGTCCCTCCAATTGAAATTCTTAGATCCTCTCCCTGAACACCCCTAATTTGAAAAAAGGGCAAAGTAAAACAAAATCAGACTGCCCTCCTGGATAATTCAATCACCCCTAAAGTGAATGGCAATAGATTTTGGTCTCCCTGTTTCCTCACACATCCCCTTCTGATACAGCAATACTAACAATAGCATTGTGATGTTTATATTAAGTCAACCATTTTCACAAATTCAAGTTCTTCACAAGTTGCCTTGTTTTACCAGCCAATCCATTTCTGGTTGGCATATGAATGACAAAGCCTTATATGTCACAGTCATGAAGTATTGCAATAGAGCAGATTTCATACGGTTGTGGCAAGGCATGGTCCATGCCATAGGTTTTCATTTATATTAATGAAAACTGCTCTATAATGAAAGTTCAATTATTGCATTGAAACATTGATCATATACTCACAGAAGAAATATAGTGGTCTGTGCCATAAGTTTTCATTTATATATGAAAACTGCTCTATAATGAAAGTTCAATAATTGCATTGATACATTGATCATATACTCACAGTAGAAATATTGTTACCTCACCTGTTTTTCTTCAGTTTCTACTCCAAGCTGATCATATTCTGAATTACCCCAGGTATATACCTCTCCCCTGTCTAATCATATGAAGGAATCAGTAAGTCAGTTAAACCTGTAACTATGTTTAGCATTCTCATACCCTGCAAGCAGTCTCCTTTCTTCTACCACTTGGGGTAAAGATTAGAGGGAGACTGCTCACAGGTTAGCATTCTCAGATCTAGATTTCTCTGATATAATTCTATGAAAGTGCTCTTTTTCAAGGGTATATCCCTTTCTTCATCACTTGGGATCATCTCCCTCACTCACTGACTTGCTCTCACCACAGGTAACCCACCAAAGGAACAGACGAGAAAGAACAAAGAGATGCTGGCAGAGGAAGCTATTCGTGCCCAAGCAATCACAGGTTTCCATGTCTCACAGTCCCCTAATACAGACTACAGATCAATGCCCTCTACTGGAAAAACAAATCATGTCTCACCTGTTAATGCTATACAACAGTCTACAGAAGAGGCAACATCCCTAACAAAGACATTTTCAATTCCACCCTTCACTAGTTTAATATTGGACTCATCTTTGAAGTGTCCCAGACCTAAATGAGAAAATAACAGCAAAATAATATAAATAAAAATTGACATAATACATGTACATGGCCTTAATGACAAGGGGATTTAAGTAATCATGGTGCTCCAAGCCCACCTCCTTCCAGCCCCCTATTTGTTGCTTATTCTAAGTCTCCAAGGAATTTGCTTCATCAAGTGTCCTGGATTGATATATACTGTACATGTACATGAACTTAGGTATTTAAGGGAAGATGGCTTTGGTGGTGTTCCTTTGCTGTATCCCTGCTAGTCTCCCCCTGTTTAACCTCCTGATGTTGCCACAAAGGACAGAGTACATGTTGCAATACTGTCTAAGTGAAAGTGAAGAAGCCATTAATATACCCTACCTGTTTGTCCATCAGCACCCCATCCACATGAAAAAACTCTGCCTGATTCTGTAAGGAATAAACTATGGTCCATCCCACAAACAACCTAGTAAGACCAAGGACAAGTTCTTCAAAATGTGACCCACAGTTACAAGGAGTGAACAACTATTTTATCCTGAGTGTCAGAGAAGACTCTCAACAATGATTCAGTGCCAGGTATAATGAAACATACACCCAAGAAGTTTTGGGGTTAGAGAGCATCTACATGTAGAACCCAACAGCAGGACAACATTACTTTCATTGGACAATAGAAACACATGCCTTGATAATATTTTCTCCTTTAGGAATATGGAGTTTTTGAAAACTTTTCAATAGTTGAGTACTTCCAATACCACACTGTCCTTGGCTATTCCCACCAACAGCAAACACTGTTAAAACATAAGAAATTTTAAAATTGAGAATGCATCTGAGGAAAATGTAGAGGAGAATTTGACACCTGTTTATTTATGTTTACCTCCTTCATTGTCAGTAAGTACAAGGATGTGGGAACGACCACAAGAAATCTGCTTTACTCTTGTATCTGGAAATTTGACTGGTAATGCTACTGAATGAGGTTTTGAAAAATCATCTGATAAAACATAAAAATACAAACTTTAATTCACACATTACAATTTATATAATTTAAACCTTGTGAGAAAATGTTTTTGAAAGAATTAATGATATACAGAAAATTGTGGAGTGCTTGTAAAGAGTTAATCAAGATACGGAAAATTCAGAGATTTCTATTCAGTAATGATAAATAATATTAATGATGATGAAGATTAAAATTAATGATTAAATCTCATACCTAGGTCTTAAAGAAATGAAAAAAAATCATAAAGGATTACATTACAAAACAAATGGTAAACCTTTGGAACTTCTGTTAAACCGTAGTGATGAATTGATGCCAGAGATCCATAGTTGACTTGAATGTTGTTGAGAAATGACAGTGAAACCAAAGCCACACCCAATGTGAGATACCTAAATGACATAATATAAATATGAAATAATTGATTTGGCATAACATCTTAAAGATGAAATAAATGATGACTGGCCATGTTGATAGGTGTTTAGACGACAAGACCTGTAGTAGAGCTCATTAACTCTCTAACACTATAAAAAAATCATACAGTACCTCTTCTTCACAATGATATCTAAGTGGAGAACTGTTGACTGGTGCAGCTCTATGACCTAACTGCCCTCCGTCACCAGCACCCCAGACATAAGCCACAGTAGACTGATATGCATATCTGACTGTAACAAAAACAACAATAACAACAATAATAATGGAATGAAAGAAAGAGGAGGACAAGTTAAGGTCAACAAGGGCAATGGGAAGAAGAGAAAGGAGAAGGAGAAGGAGAAGGAGAAGTGGTAGAGGTATATGTACATATGGCTTGCATGAATATCGTACATAAAATTTCCATTTCTTAGGTGCTTTACCTTTAAATATATGTTGACTTGGACGGAATTTCAATGCTTGTAAAGAGTTAACCAAGATATTTCTAATCCCAACCATTTGAAACTACTAGCATCTCTCTCTTCAACAGAACACGCTTTATATCAGGCGTTCCTGACCAGTGCGAGTCTCACCACAGGGAGCCCAGTCACCAATAATAATTTTGTATCAATATAAGAAAAAAAAATTATATAAAATTCGTCCAAATGGACCAAAACGTATTTGAAAGGAGATAAATATAAACATGATGATTTTTTAGTGTGAGATACAAGTAATTTTTTTAGTAGCGATATTCAGCGTTTGGTCTTCCTGTGGTACACCACTCGAACTGCATTGTGGATATCGACGTGAAGTGAAGAAGAAGAAACACGAAGAGAGTTGGTTTGTGTTCTATTTTGTCTCGTCGAGAAAATCACCTTTTTATTCTTAGGTACGTACTGAATCAGCACATTTTTCCCTAGATTAAATATCTTAGTTACAATATTGAAAAGTAAATGGCTAAATAATCGCATCTGATTGTATTTTTTTGATATAATTTAAGTTAATTCAAATGTTATTGGTCATTCATTGATCAATCCATCAAAACGTCTATGTGCTTCTAAATTCCTTTGAATAAACCAAGTTATAAGATTTTCAAAAGCTTAGTTGGATTTTTTATCGTTTAATCTAATACAATAAAAATCTATTTGTTTTTTGTTGAATCATGCTTTCTTATGCTACTTCGATACGATTATTACACGATATTAGTCGTGAATTCGGATGTTTTTTCAGCTGTGCAGTTGTCGGAATTTGTCTTGATTTTTTATTCACGAAGAAAATTAGTTAAATACAGCAATCCACGTTAATGTTTACGACTGATTTTCAATTTTTTTACAGCTTTCATAGGTGTACCATTACTTTTAACTATAATTTTTACTTTTGAATCAAGGGAATTGTTTTCCCACGAGAATGCTCATGGTTTGAAATGGGGAAGCATTGTACCCAAGACTGTACAATCTGTTTAAAGACTATTTAGATAACGGTGCTTCTATTTTCACTTATAGCATACTTTGAGGACATTCAGTAACAATGGCGCGAGGTCAACAAAAAATTCAATCACAGCAAAAAGCTCAGGAAAAGAAAGATAAGCTTAAGAAAGGTCAAGGTTCAGATCAGAAGAAATCAGCTCAGAAGGCTCTTAAATACTCCTGCCCAGTTTGTAAAGTAAGAATTTTATTCCATCTCATTTCTAAATGCTGGTTTTCACTAATGACGGAATCAGGATCAGAGTCAGAAGTACATGTTGAAATCAGGAAAGTTTCCTTTTTCTTGACTTGTTATTATGCTTATGATAAGCTGGTTTCACCTGCAATTTTATGCATGTACTGCTTCTGACTCTGCTTTCTGGCTCCAGTTTCTAAATTCCAATAGAGGCTTTGCACTGTCCTTGACAGGAGGCACAACAATACAGTCTTTTTCTTTTGGGAGACCAGATTCAATCATTCCTGCTTCCTGTCATGGCTGCCTTCATGTGGTAGTTCAAAGCCCCCTGGTTTTGATTGTTATTAGCATGGGTGGTATAGCATTCAGAGCACTTGCCTCTCACTCGTATGTGAGTAAAGTACTTGTTTGTTGGTTCTCTCCTGTGCTTTGAGGGATTTTCCGGGTTCTCCGGTTTGTCTTCCCTCTGCAAAAATCAACTTCTAAATTAATTGGAATGCAGTGGAAGAAGAGCAACTCTGTGGAATCTACTGTTAATTCGCTATATTTTTATTCTTATTTATTTTATTTTACATTTATAAACCTGGGAGACTGAGATTTGATCATCTTTTTTTCAGTCTCAAATGCCAGACCCCAAGACATACAAACAACATTTCGAGAGTAAACACCCCAAGTCTCCTTTACCTGAAGAACTCAAGGACATTTAAACCAAAGTAACCACATTTATTCGTAAGTACATGTTATATTATTATTATAATTATTATTACTTATTATGGGTGCAAAGTGGTGAGAGAGCTTGCCTCTCAGCTATGTGACCTGGCTTCAAGTCCTGCTGGGCTTGATGTAGCATGTGAGTAGAGCTTCTACATGTATTTGGTTCTCTCCTGTGCTTCGAAGATTTTTATCTGCATTCTCCACTTTTCCTCCCTCCACAAAAATATACTTCAAAATTTCAATTTGATCATGGGAGGAGGGCCACAGGCTTGTTAGCCAACGACTATTAAGTGCTATCTTCGTAAAAACAAGGATGCAATTTTATAAAAAGGATGAAAAATCCTTATATTATGTTGTATGATTTTAGGTAATATCCATACGTTCCCCAGCATCAATAACCACATGTGTAATATAGTTGTGTTTCGTTGTGTTCTTTGGGGGTTCTTTAGAAATAAGTTTTGATAGTTGAACTACTGTAGGTTCAGCATGTAAGAATACATGTATGTCAGCTAATTTTTGATTCAATTCTATTTTCAGATATCACTCTAAACACTGCTGCTTCTAAATTATTTCTACACATTTACCACTTGGTTTAGTTTTAGAAAATAGTTGATCAGTTATTCTTGTATAACTTTGCATATTTCCTTTAGAAAATCAACATGTTTTTAAAACTCTTTATATAAAAATGCACAGTAAATGGTTGGGCTAGAAATATTTTCCATTTCAGACGTTGTGTCATTTCCTTCAATATATAATTTTTGATGTTTGTTTTGGTAATGTTACTGTAATATGGATAATACTCAAAATCTTATTCTCTGGGAAATGACTGGGTCTAAAATGAAAAAAATTTCTACCCTTGGAGGGACATTGTATGGCATTAGCCTGTAAAACAAACCTGATAGTTTGTGTTCAAGAGTAAGATACAGGGCTAAAAATGATGGCAGGTCAATGGACAATGTCCAGGCAAAATTGACACTCGTACAGCCAAAATGATGAAGGAAATAATGTAGTATCTTTTGATATTTATATTTATTTTCATTTTTTCAAACCTGTTAATGACTATCAGACAAACAATCAGGAGTTTAAGTAATATAATTGGCACTCTCAATTTTTCCACTCTTTCTGGATTTAAAAAAAGAAACATGTTTCAATATTTATAATTATCTCTTGATGACCTTTGTCATGTTGCTATGGTGATGTAACATGATCATTCAGTACCTCCTGATGGAGTTGTTTTTACTTTACCCGTTGGTTATTTGTTATTCAATCATTAATCTGCTGATAAAATAAGCCTAGCCAAGATGAACCTCAATGTTAGATTTTGTTGTTTTCTTAAGGGAGGTACTGCAGAAGGGTGGGTTGCAGGAGTTTTAGCACTCCACATATTTCCATGTTGCAACAATAAGCTTGTCTGACAACTGTCTATCAGCACGACTAATACCCCCCCCCCCATACTTGATTAAAACAGTTACTGTTCCTGTACTATTGTGTTGTATTTTGTACCAATTCTAGAAAGATTATCAAAAGCAAATGACATAGCATGTAAAATTATGTAAATCCTTTTACCAAAATCATGTGATTTAATTCTATACTTGATTAAACATATTGTATACAAAATCTAAAATCATTGTTTTTTTCCCTTGATTCCGAGTGGTCAGCGCTTTTTTCATCTATAATTATGTGATTCCCCTGAGTTGAGTAGTATTTGTGTTAACAAGAAAGGCCACAGGGAGCCCACTTTGTATTCTAGTGAAAAATGAACATGAAATCAAATGAATTCATGTATTTTAAGGCAAAAATTGTCCTCCATATTTGGCAGGGAAACCCGAAAATCAGACAAAATCAAGAGAGTATGAAGTAAGAGAGCACATCTCCATGCCCTATGATAATTATTTGAAAATCTAGTTTTTGAAGGAGGTGAAAGAAAACGAATTTTTCGTATTTTTTCATTCTATCCTCTATTTAGCTGATTTAGCATCCTTTCCAAAACAGCTTTTCCCAGACTTATAAAGCTGTGGGATCCCTGTGTAATTGTCTTTGAGCCCGCACTATACCTAAGCGAACTTCACAAGAGCATGCGCTAAGTTGCCGGCCATATTGAATTTTTTGCTGTGTCATTTGACAAAAAGTTTTCTTTCAAGACGATAAAAACAACCAAAAATAACACGATATGGACAGAATTTTACGGCTAGGATCTGGAGGATTACCTGGTGTTGGTCAGGTCAGTCTTAAATCTAACAATTCTTGTGTTTTTCTGATATTTTTTTCACGTTGAAAATCATGATTCTTCAGCCGAACGAGAAACAATCGTTGAGAAAAAATAGTTCAACTCGTGTGTAACTCAAAAAATATTTATATGATGATGCTTTTGAATGAAGTTCTAACATAATGTCATTATTGAGAGCTTAGAAGGATCCTTTATGGAAGCTTAGAAGGGAATTTAACAATTTTTCTTTGTACGTTTGTGTCTAATCATGTGGAGAAAAAGATTTTTTTACACTTACATTGTAACCTACCTCCAAGTAAAGTCCTAAATTATATTATGTTTTAATCAATGGTTTTCCATTCCAGGCGGCCCCTAGCGATGCTCCAGTAGTGGACACAGCAGAACAAGTCTACATATCTTCTCTAGCCCTTCTTAAGGTAGAAATACCTACAAATTTTCTGAAATTTCTGGGTTTTAGGATTCTGTCAATCACATTCCTGACTGTCAGAGTTGGCAGTTCTTGATTGACAGAGGTAGAAAACCCAGTCGTATTGGGGTTAGGGTTATCGTAATAATGTTGCCCTATATATAACACAGTTATATAGGTTAGCCAACCCCTTTCATTTGTGAAAAGGCTCTGCTTTTCATGCTGATTTTGCTGTACTATACTTTATTATATTATAATATCTGTTGTGTGCAAGTTACAATTGCTAATGCGTTATTTTTATCCATTTCATATCTACGTCACACAGATGCTTAAACATGGTAAGTTAAACATCTTGATAGCACAATACACTACATGTACATGTACCCCTAATAAAGATATTTGTCCCTTCAATGAAAATAACCCAGTCAGAATGCAGGAAAGATGTATATTCATTTGGCAGTATTCTACTGTCTGGTCTCAATTATTGTGCCTACACTGTATAAAAACCTTATAAACATATATTTGTTGCCATATTCATTAGGTCGTGCTGGTGTCCCTATGGAAGTCATGGGTCTGATGTTAGGGGAGTTTGTTGATGATTATACCGTTAGAGTCATTGATGTCTTTGCTATGCCACAGAGTGGAACAGTAAGTAAAAACATTTAAGATTTAGCATGTCATGTTCTTTAAGGGTCTATTAAACATTGGTTAAGATATTTTCTTGATATTTCGATGGAAAGTATTATATTTTTATGAATTTTTAACGGAGTCTGTGATATCATTTACTCAACAGCCAAATTAAATTTCGAGCAATTTTCGAACTAGTCCCATTTTAAATTTTTGTATAGTATCTAGGGAGGGTTAATTATTAATATCAGAGGGTTAGAAAAATTGCAGTAAAATAACAGATGGATTATTTACAGCATTATCCATGTATCGTACACTGTATACTAAAATATTGATGTTATGTTATAGGGAGTAAGTGTAGAAGCTGTTGATCCAGTATTCCAAGCTAAGATGTTAGATATGTTAAAACAGACTGGAAGGTTGGTATTAGATTAAAGAGTCCATTAAATTTTTTACTGTGATTCTCAGTCTACTGTATTCTGTCAGTACTACGAGATTCGATAATTACAGTATCTTGAGCTGTTTTCTAACTTTAATGTTATTTGTATCCCAGACCAGAGATGGTTGTAGGATGGTACCATTCACATCCTGGGTTTGGTTGTTGGCTGTCAGGTGTGGACATTAACACTCAACAAGTAAGAGTTGATAATACTAGTAGTGGTTTACTGTATTTTTGAATAGTATCCACCATTTCTTTACATGCATCGTTTCCATTTTTTGGTTGGCAAAGAAATAAGGCAATAAAAAAATAGTCAAAAATGCATTTAAGCTTGTTCATCCTTCCAATGAATGTTTTATTCCCACGATTGTGAGCAATGCTTTACTTGTTTTCCTTTACAGAGTTTTGAAGCCTTATCAGAAAGAGCAGTTGCTGTTGTAGTGGATCCTATCCAGAGTGTGAAAGGGAAGGTAAGCTTCTTGATGAAAATCCACATTCTCCTACAAATTATTAATGTTTTCCAAGTATGGTAGGGAGAATTTAGCAATCAATCTATCAGCCACCTTGATGTATGTGGATTTGACATTGATAGAATGTATGTTTCAGGTGGTTATTGATGCTTTCCGACTAATCAATCCCAACATGATGGTGCTTGGTCAAGAACCAAGACAGACAACATCAAACCTTGGACATCTACAGAAACCATCTATACAGGTAATACTACTTTAACAGTACCTTTCTAGATGAGGACTTTACTGTGCGGATACTCCAACCAGGACCACTTTGATAAACTAGATTGGCTATTTACTGTTATCTGATTGGTCAGTTTTATTCAAGTGGTCCCGGTTAGTGTGTTTGCACAGTAAGGATATTTTAAAGGGTCAAGCCAGATAGAATTTGCAAGTGCCCCACACACACCTCCTCCCACGACACACACACATCACTACACCTTCAATTTTTAACATACCCTGAAACAAACTCTGCATTGATCAAAATCAATGCAATGTTTTGCAAAGGGAGTAAAAACTGGAGAACCCAGAGAAAAACCCTCAAATCAAAGGAGAGACCCAACGAAGTCTAAAGACATACAGTAACTTTCTTTCATTTAGAAGAGAATGGTTTTATGAATTCTTTACTGTCTGTGATTTTTCAGGCTATGATCCATGGTTTAAATCGTCATTACTATTCAATATCTATAAACTATCGCAAGAATGAACTAGAACAGAAGGTAAGGATGGCTTCAACCTTGTCACAGGACCAGGAGTTTTCAAATTGAGGGTCCAGATACTCAACTATACATATATTAGAAATGTTAAATAAATTTGTCATAAATCCCTTCAAATTATAAAAATGACTTGAGGTGCAAAAGGTAAAATGACTTGAGGAACTATTAAAAAAAATTTGTGATTCATCTCTGTCACCATTTGACATTTTTTTTCATCTGTTGACTCTTGACAAACCTAATACAGCAAACTGTTTGGAGTAACCCAGGGTAACCAGACTTGTGGACATGTAACTGACAGAACCAAGATAGAGATGTCTGGGAAGATAGCCATGTAGTTGTCATGGTTACATAATCAATCATTGATGTTAATTCCCCTATCATTTTTCCATTTACTTTAGATGTTATTGAACTTACACAAGAAGACATGGATGGATGGTCTTACCTTGCAGGATTACAGTGACCACTGCACTTTGAATGAAAGTAGAATAAAGGTAGTGTGTATAAGAATAGACCCTCTTTACCTTGGGCGTAATGTTTTTCCATATCAAACCATGTGTCATTCTCTTGAGAATAAGATTCTTTGTTTCAGTTGTATCCATATTCATGTATCTTCTCATGTACAACTGTTAAACAAAGAAATTATACTCTAGGGAATGTCACATGGTCTGAAATGGAAAAACATTATACCCTAAAGAGGTTACCAGTAATAACCATATTTCAATTTATCTATAACATATGCATTGTCTTGAATTTATGATTTTTTTTTTTTTTGATACACATTTCTTATTTCAAGAAATTAAAGAAATATAAGAAATGATGTATTAAGTTTATTTTCTTGTACTGTTTAGGAAATGCTGGATCTGGTTAAAAACTATAACAAGGTATGGTTCATTCATTTATTCATCAAAAGTGTTTTTTATCTAACATTTCTTTTAACACAGGGCTTAAACTAAGGCTGGTTCTTTTTAAGCCCTTCTATGTATGAGTATGAAAAATAAGTAGACCTTCATCTATATACGTTGGGTGCCTTTTACCATCATTATGGTCAGTAACAAATAAATAAAGAGTTTACTAGTAACTTAGTATTAAATTATTGTTTTTTCATTATTTAATGTAGGCTTTAGAAGAAGAAGAAAGTATGACTCCAGAACAACTGGCCATTAAAAATGTTGGCAAACAGGTGAATACCAATAATTGAGATTCTATGAATGCCATGAAAACCAACCTGTCAGTGAGATGATGTTGGGGAGGTTCTGCATGTACCACAAAGAGTCAACATAATTCAATAGCCACAAAAAGACTCCAAGTTATACAATAGAACGAAGATAACAAAGAATACGATTTCTATTGAATAACATACACTGTGTCTTCTATTTTGTGTGGTGCATGAAGGACTCTTATGTTTTATCTTAGTTGTTTTTAGCATCACTCTTCCTGCATGTGGAATAACTGTGAAAAAGGCTATCATTATTGATGTATCCCATGAATTCTTGTGTTTCAGGACCCCAAACGCCATCTTGAAGAAAATGTAGAAGTTGTGATGACATCTAATATTGTACAGTGCTTGGCTGCCATGATCAACTCTGTTGTATTCTAATAATGCTTCTATCAAGACTATCTCTTCACCTTTGCCTTCTATTTATAGCTCTCCTCTCTCTCCCTGTCCATTTTCCTACAGGGGGAGGGGACAGTAGTGCTTGTTCTGAGGACACATGGTTCTCATTTTGCATTCAGTTACAATGTGAGGGTTTTCATTGCTGAATCTGAATTCCATTCCCTAGCTAGGCTACAACAAAGTGAACACTGTAAGATACTCAAGACCTCATTAAAGTAAATTCTATTAAGACTATAATGGTGTAATATTGTGTTTGCTTCCATTCATTGTTCTACATCCCTAGTTAATGTTGCTATGTCAGACAAGCTAAAGTGTGTTTTCTGATATACAGCATGGAACAGACAATGATTGCTGAAAATAGGCAATGTGTATCAAAGCTCAGAAAACACTCTGGGAAAGTGAGTCCTGTATAAAAGAGATGGGAAAATCAAAGGAACTATCAGAAAAAAATACTCTGTACCAACCCCTCCCCTCCTCATTCAAATCCACTCTTCTGTCTTCAATCTTTTTCAATACTCTTCTAGTCAAATCCTAACCAAAATATCGAGTTACCTTCAAGGAAACCCTTTAAGAATGGTTTTGAAGAAAGTCAATTTTCGTTTTTTTTTCTGGGCGCGTTTCTTAGCAATAAGAGCGCGCGTCTCATTTTGGACACATCAAAAATGTCTGCCCAGGATCAAAATACACCGAAAAAATTGTTTCAACAAATTAGAATAAAAAACTGCTAACATTAACTTTGCGAGGACAAAATTGCCTATCTCATGACACAAAATAAACAGCGCAAAAATAAATGCTTTGAAGTGACAGACGGCCGATTCGAAGATCAAAAACCTATCACCTGTTATTTATCTATTCACGAGATGTATATCTTGCTCAAAAGAGCACGACTGACTAGTGTATGGACATAAAAATATCAGCCTTTCTTGTCCATATTCTACAGTCTACAGTTACGCCCGAAGCGATCCAAAAGTCCTATTTGCGGTGTTAACATTGACGAAAGTGTTCTTGCAATAATATTAGATTCCCAGACTGACAATAAGGAAGTAATAATCAGATAAAAGAAATGACTCGGTTGAAGTGGAGGGCGGACCGATACTGAAAGATAACAGATTCACCGTGGTCAGTCAAAACAATGTGAAGACAACACGCAGGGCTATATATCAATGTCGAACTAGCACCGCCTCCAAAAATTGTCATTTTCATCCATTCTCCTGTCCATTCTTCTATCTTTAGCCAAAACAAAACTTTAGTATGTTATCTAACGATTGACATGTTTGTGCGTTTTGCACCTGTGTGAGCTATGTTCTCGAGTGGCTGTTTGGTTGGTTTCTTAAAGGTTTCTCTTGTTTCCTGTTTGTGGTATAGACCCATTGCAGCTTTTCAGAACGTAGCTCAATTCGGAGGACAAAACAATAGGTTTCCAATTCTTTGGAGATCGAAATTCTTTTCTTTTGTCCTCCAAATTGAGCTGCACTGACGTCACGTGAAAGGGGTCTATCAAAAGATGTTGAGCATTAACAACTGACAACAGAATGGAAGTTTGTCAAGTAAACGATATCACCTAGCAAAGAACCGCGAAATTGGTTAACACAGAGAACACAACTGCAAAAGACATTGCTCCTAATAAGATTTTCACTCTAAAACAATGATGAATCAAATATCAATATTAAAATTAACATTAAAATGCTCGTCCTGCAACCATATGAAGTGCAAATGTTGTCCCATGTACTTTGAAAAACAAATATCAAAAACAAGGTAATCTAAGAATGATTAACTTTTGGGCGAATATTTCGTAACCCAAACAAATTTCGTTCAGTCTGATTGCGATGTCGATGTGTGAGCAAATGAGAGATCAGAGTTAAGGTAGCCAGAGGAAACAGGTGACACATTCGTTGACATTAGACCAACTCACCCGATAAATGCCATTTCATTACCTACGAGGTACCGTTATCGAATTGCGCGCGTATCAAGAATTACATATCTTTTCAAAGAATAACCACATCCAAAGGAAACAAGATAAAGTACACTAGCTAGAGCTGACAATGAAAGCGCGTGTGCCAGTGTTTGTAGAACTCTTTCAATATTCAGAAACCGAGAGACGTCTGGTTTTTAAAGCATCAAGAAAATCAAAGGAAAGTTATTGAGGAAAAAACAAGTCAAGGAAAAAAAGACTCGCATTGGGGAACTTTTTAAGAATTCAAAGGCGGACACAGCGGGACGGAACAAGTGAAGCAAAAACTATTATTTTGGGCAACATCTATGAATGAACCAAGATTAATGGACAATAAAAAACAGGGAAAAAGCCGAAATACAGGAAATGAAATGTTGAATTAAGAACAGAAGGTGACATTCGGAAAGAGCTTGTTATGAGAGAATAATTGAATTTGGAATACCGGTTTTTTTATTCACACTTAGAAAAAATCCTTAGACAATGACCGGGCCAATGGAAGTCATGCAGGGTTTTGGAAGTCAGCGCAATGTTATAAGGAAACTTTGAATACGAAGCCATTCTTTTTATGAGTCAGATTTCAGCAAGAGTTATAATATAAAAAGCAGAGAGAGAAACAAGAAGAAAAGTGGAGATTACTCATTTTCGAGTACATAAGCGGAACAAAGTTTAAGAAGAAAGCACGTATACTGAAGGAGTATTTTTTTCCACTATAGAAGTAACGAGAAAGCGAGAAGTAACGACAATGGATCAAACAAACCTTGAAGACCTGAAAAACTGGAGAGAAAAAACAAGCCAACGAACAGAAACACAAATTGCTTTTGAAACTCTTATATTTGTTGTAATCGAAATCCTCGCCATTGGTGGGAATGTAATGGTGTTATCTGCAGTATGGAGAAGCAAGTCTCTCCGCACCATCACACATCAGTACATCACTGTGTTATCCACTGTAGACTTATGTGTTGCTCTACTCGACTTTCCCTTGTTTATCGCCAGCTCTGCCACCGGGAAGTGGCCATACGGACAACTAATCTGTCACATCCAGGGAACAAGTATTCTCGTATGGAGCGCATTTTCTATGTTCATTGTGTCTTTAACTGCTGTTAACAGGTATTTCTGTGTTGTCAAACCTAATCTTTATAAGAAAATCTTCACACGTAAGACAACAATTATAATCATTACAGCCACATTAGTACTATGTATGGCACTGATTATCGGTATCTCTACAGGATTAGCAGCTCAGTATCAGTTCGGGCCACATCTATTTTGCATTCCTATTTTCCCCACAAAGAAACTCCAAATGGCTGTTCTCCTTCCTACATTTTTTTTCTTCATTATCATCCCAATGATGATTATCTTTTTCTGCTACTTCAAAGTATTTCGCAGGGTTAGAGAACATGTTAACAAAGTAGCTCCATCTTTATCGAGAGGGAAGACGCAGAATCTCAAGTCACGAGTTGAGGATGTGAAAATTACCAAAGTAGTCTTCGCAGTAATGATCGTGTTTTTCTTGCTCTGGGCACCTGTCTGTATCATAGGAACACTGTTTTTGGTTGGTTTGTTCATACCACGATGGGTACATCTAATGTACGATTATCTGGTCACGACAAGTGCGGCCACGAACCCCATATTGTATGGCTTCATAAATCAAACATTCAGGTCAGAATACGCAAAGATTTTACGCTGTAAGAACCTGCTACGAAGGCGACGTGATGAGTCGTCGGTGTTAGAGCTCAGCGCGAGCCATGCACAACGAGAGAACACGATTCGAGTTAGACGAATAGATGTAAGAACAGACATATTGAACAAAACCATATAGGAACGCTCGTCGCACTTCGAGTGAAACTTTTAGTTGGATCTTCTGTACGAAGATGTTACGAGGGATGTGACAGGGCGAAAACTTTCGTTGAGTTGTCGAAAGAGAGTAGACAGTAGCCTTAGCTAGAGGGTAGTCTTGAGGCTCCGACACACGGTGCAACATTGCGTGCAGCATCACACTAAAAATATATAAAATTTAACGTCCGTTTTATTATTTTTATGTTATTTGTATTATCATTTTAAATTCAACGAAAAAAACAACAGATTTTCTCTGATTTGGCTGCTAAAATGGTACTGTAATTATAATGTTGCATAGAATGTTGCACCATGTATCTGAGCCTTTACTTTTCGTGGAACTTTCTTGTCAAAAATGTCTCGCAAGGCGAGTATGTCACACAATGAAGCTTCGCCGGCAAAGCCGTTACACACGAGTTTTATCGCGTAACAAGTAGTTCTTTCGCGTTGAGGAAATTTTGTTGTTATAAGTTCAGTTTAAAAAAAAAAAAAAAAAAAAAAAAGTTCAGTTACTTGGAAATTGTTCCTAAGACATTGGCAGGATTACAATAAAGCTATTACGCCTATCATTGACAGTTGTTTGATGTTTTCATGTAATGGTGGAGGTATTGATCTCTTTATATCAACATCATCATCAACATCAACATCATCATCGTCATCGTTCTCATCATTATCATCATCATCGTTCTCATCATCATCATCGTTCTCATCATCATCATCGTTCTCATTATCATCATCATTAACATCATCACAAGAAAAAATGAAGGACAAGTCCTTTTTTTGTAATAAACTTGAAAATTCTTATCACGATGGACACCACCAACACAGTGCACCATCACAACCACCCCGGATTCACAGCCACCATCATCACCACCACCATCACCATCATCACCACTGCCATCATCATCCTCCTCCTCCTCCTCCTCCTCTTCCTCTCCATCACGGATCAGATTGGCTTTTATCGCTTACTGAATTGATTTTTGACCGAGTAAGGAAAACCAGAAAAAAAAAATCCAAATTTACCGGAGAGAAATCGGGTAACTACGTTATTTCATGGTTCTAGGCTGCAAACAGAGAAACCGCAAATGGCATCAGTTTTATTCTAAACTGTCGCTCCACACCACCAGTGCTTCTTCTTCCAGTAAATGTACCGCTAATTGTTTACTGAAAAAGGCTCTTACCCTCGACCGACATTTATTAGATTTACTTATTTTAAAGAGCATGAACAGCTGCACAAAAGAATATCGTGTCTGCGGTTGAACACTACAACTAAATTTAGAAAGAACATTCTCCAGTGCACTATGAGTGTTGACGAGTAAATATTAGCATATGAGAGACAAGGCGGGATATATTAGCTTCCTACGCAGACCTTAGGGCCGGGGAGTCGCAGCATTCAACTCGTTTAGTTTCCTGATTCCAAAGCCCGCCGGTAGACTATCGTGTGGGATGCGGACCGAGTTGAATGCGAAAAATATGGTTATCTGCGAAACGCGCGCCGCCATCACGACCGTCAAATAGATTACGCTCGATCTAAACTATCATAACATTAAGGAAGAGACAAATACATCCCATTAACCGTGCACGAATGACACGTGCAGGTGGAAGAAAACAAGCTTGCGCGTAAACTTAAAAAGTAAAGGAAGGATAGAAGGAAGGATGGATGAAATGGAAGGATAGATGGATGGAACGAACGAACGAACGAACGAACGAATGAATAAAGTTAAGGGAGGCATAAAGGAACGAAGGAAAGCAAAACTGGTTGGCTAAACCAAGTTCTCCTTATTTTATTCACCACCGTTCTGCTAGTCTCCATCATATTTTCATAATAATTGTGCAAGGTGTTTTGCGATTGTTTTTCTCCATGAGAATCAATAAATATACAAAACATTTTTCAATAATAGATTGGGAATAATATTTGTACAGTATTTTTCATCGAAGAGAATTGTAAAAAAAAAAAATAATAAAAATAATAATAAACAAATAAAAAATAATAATAATAAATTCATTTTAGAGATATTATACACTTATTACCATAATCGTTAAAAGAATACTAAAACGAGATATATATAAAATTGAAATAAAAGTTTAGAAATTTAGAAATTCATATTGAAGATACTAAGATTATTTTGTGATAAACTTGTACCTCAAACAAACCCTTTTCCTTGTTAAATAACAGGAAGACCATATTTACAATTATTATAATGTTTAGATATATGTGTTGACATTTAAATGGTCAATAATTGATCATCAATCTTTGATAAAAACCATTAAATATCAGTATAGTACATAATTCAGATATAATATATATGACAACTTTGATTTATTGTAAAGTTGAAATATTGGCTTTGAATAGACCTCTTGGGTGTGTTTTGCCCATTCTATACCACCAATCATTCCTTTGAGAATAAGGTTCTTTTTTTTCCTACGCATCCATTTGTATGCATTTATCATTTTATGGTACTCAAGGGAATGACACATGGTCTGAAATGGGCAAAACATTACGCCCAAGCTAATGAGGTCAATAGCAAATTATGGATTGTGACAATTCTACTTTTGAAATATGATTTTCTGTTAGACGCCCCAGATGAACATCCCCGGCATTATCATTGTATAATGTTAAAATAAGGACTTGTATTCAATTTTTTTAAATAATAACAGAGGTTGGATCTTCAATGTTCGTAAGCAGATATTTTTTTCATTTTACTTAATAAATGATATAATCTAAAGCTGCGGCCAGACAATGTGATTTTTCATGCAATCAGTTACATGCAGACATTACTTGCAATCTTGCAAAAAATTAGAGATTGCACCGTGTGACCACCCGTGCACCATTACATGCACCATCGCTGAAGACCACGAAAAAAGTAAAAATGAGGTCTACTTTTGCGATGTCGCTCACAACAGATCTCATCGCTAGTTTTTGTGACATCACATGTAATGTTGCATGAAAAATGACATTGTGTGTCCGAGCCTTACAGTAAAAGGCCAATCTTAAAAAATCAATAGAACTAGAATATCATTATCACGCTACAGTACACACAGATACATACCAATATTCTACCGGCTATAACTTTGGGGACCATCTTTTTCTTTGCAATTACCACATAGCTAGATTGACAGCTTATCAATCCATTCCCACACCATATCAGCTACCACGCCAGATGATGTCAGGACAAATGCATGCTCAATACCCTTATCACAAAGGTAGATTTCACCCTCAGGGAATTTCTTCTTTAAGTCTTCATAATATGAGACTGGAGCCCATTGATCCGTTGCTCCATAGTAGAATATGAGCTGATTCAAGTGTTTGGATATCACCTGCATCAGAAAATAAAAAAAATATCTTAATATTTTACAAATGTTTTCGAATTTCAAAGTGTTTTTATTGCTGATTAGTTGTGCATTCTTTACTTTACTGTTACAATTTGTGAATATTTTGACACTGAAATGAGGCTAATACTGATTAAATGAGTCTGTGATCAAGCTACTGTGTGCTAGGGTTTTCTAGAGTCTCTGACATTTTGTTGAGCATGTGCAATAAAGCCTGGTTCACACTAGCGATGTAAGCATAAGCATAAC
Source organism: Anthopleura sola (assembly GCA_023349425.1). Lineage (NCBI taxonomy): Eukaryota > Metazoa > Cnidaria > Anthozoa > Actiniaria > Actiniidae > Anthopleura > Anthopleura sola. The sequence goes on from JALHLI010000008.1 coordinate 4,875,955, forward strand.
AACATACACAAGCACAGATAGTCTTTTATGGTTAGTTAAACCCTTGGACAGAATAAAACATTCGGTCATCCTTAAAGTACTATCTGCACTTTTCTTTTTTTTTTTTTTTAATAAGCATAACGAAATATGCAAGCACAGATAGTACTATATGCTTGCGTGGCTAGTGTGAACCAGGCTTAAAAATCTCAGGGTTCTGGGGTAGATAATGACAAATATTGGAAAATACAGCAAGGGCTCATTTCAAAATCAAAGATGGTGGTGTAACCAAGATACAATATTATTTGTATCATCTGCCATAGTTGTTTACTTATAAAAGCCTGCACACTTTTTATGAAAAACACATGCATCAATACCACAGGAAGCCCATGGAAAATATGCAGGAGACTACAGGGAGACTAATCAGTTAATTTATGTCTACCCAGGAATCCCAACTACATATACCTCTTCGTCAAGATCTGTCACTTCAGCCATTTCACAGCGCGCCATCTCTAGTGAGTTACTACTTGCTTCTGAGTTAAGGAGTCGCATAGTGGTATCTACTACGCCATCTTGAATGTTACGACCACTAAACCACCATTGAACCAAGAACTTAACTAATGATTGTGGGAAATACGAAACTAGAGAAACTGTCGACACAGCAAACCATTTGAAATAATTGACTAAAGGAGTAACAAACCGTCCATTAGGAGATGCTGCCATTCTTTCTATCGTTGGAAATAATAAAATAGATTTGACGATATCTTTTTCTCGGTCGCATTCTTTTAAGAGTTTGAGGATAATGTAGGCACCTATTGAGTGACCAATGAGAATTATTTTTGTATTTTCTGGGATGTACTGTTCTAGAAAAGCTTTTTTGTGGACAATTTGTTCTCTGAGAGAATAGGTTCCAGTACTTATGGCACAAGACTGTGAATTATCTAAAGCATCCATTTCTTCTTCACAGGATTTAGTGTATTCGGCTAATATTGGTGAATGTCCTGAAAAATGAAAATATAATATTATAACTATGAATAAATATTTATTTGAAACTGCTGAAAGGGAATTAGAAATATGAACACACAAACACAAACAGTACTCGCGCAAATCTAATGCCAAACTATTATCATTATTGCTGACAGTTTTATTTTCTCCACCTGAAATCAGGCAAAAAATGTGACTTTGGTCCGGAAAAAAAAAGCTAGGTCCCAGCCCTCTTGGCTTGGAATCAGGCAATGAGCACAGTCTCACCTGTCCCTTGAAAATCCCAAACCCCTCTTTGTTGGGGAGGTATGGATATTTTCTGGAACTACACAATATACATTCCTCAGACCCTCCCCACCCCTTGGAAATTAAGATCCCCTCTGTTAATTTGGACAGTTCCAGATATTTTCTTGAAGGGAATAATAAAAATGATAAACCAATCAATGGATAGTTGCAAATGACTATGTTTACTCATGAAAGTAACTCAAGAACTCACAAAAATAAAATAAAAGTTAAAGAATCAGTAACATTCTGTACAAATTATGTTTCAAATTGCAAACTGTATTCAAAAAAGATAAAGAAAAGCCAATTCCAACAGCTGAAGTTATAGAGATAAGACATAATTAAAGATGTGGTATGATATGGAAGTAAAACGATCAATAATTAATGATGATTTGAAGAAGTTCTCACTTTTTGAGCTTGGAATATTAAGATAATATCTCTAAAACAAGAACATATTTCTACATTAGAAAAAAACCAGAATAATTCACATCTGTTGTTGATCAATAATCTATGACAGCTTTTTAGAGATTTTGTCTTGAAATATGCTGATTTATGAATTCAGATCACGGTTATTCTATGACAGTCTGCTCAATGAAAAAATTCTAAAAATCTTTGAAAAAGAAAAGATTTAAAAAAGAAATTAAAGTAAAAAATATTCTAAGAAATGTTAAGAAACAAGTCCTTTTTCTAATTTTTCGGGATATTATAATGAAGTCTAAACAAATAGAAAGAGAAAATAATTCAAATGAACGGAATAAATAAATAAAAACCTTTGGTGAAATAATTAACAAAGAAATAATATTTTAAAGCTGCATTACTCTTTTTTTGCCTTTGATTTCTTTTTTCCTCGATTCACTGTTTTGTTTTATCTTTTTTCACAGCTACAAAATTATGTTAATTGTTGAACCCCCTCCCCCTTCCCCTCCATAAACACCAAACCCAGCTAAAATATTTTTTTAGGGTAAAAATAAATAAAATACAGTCAGCTGCAAAAAATAAGTGAGGGGAATTCCTAAATGTATGAATACAGTTTCTCTATCGAAGTAATAAACTTAAAGCAATTTTTCAAACAATATTTTTTTCATACCTGCATGTGAAATCCCGTAGATGGCCAAAGTCTTCTTGCTTGCTTCAAAGAGACCTTTTATAAAAAGGTCATAATACTCTACTAAACCCGGGTTACCGGGGATGACAACTACTGACACCTTCGGGCAAGTATCCCTGGGTAGTAGAGTAGAAATAACAGTCGGAATACCATTGACTGGGATGACTTTTCTCTGTATTTCTGGAACTCCTTCTTCAAACTCCGCCATCTTTGATGCACAAGAATGAAGAAGTAATTACTATGCAAATATATGCACATAAATTTAAATAAATTAGCGATCCACTCGAGGCCGTACCAGTCTTCCTCTTCAGTAATACAAAATGGCGGACCATGCGTGCGAGGAAGATCTGTAGAGTTCCAACTAATTCAACGTTTTAGTGCAGAAAAATAGCTCGAAAAATTAATGTTATACACTATCAAGGTGCTTTAAGCATCATAGAATCCACTGGAGTGAAAAAAATCTGCAGATACGAACTAGTTTCTACGCGATCTTTAGAGTAATTTCAGTATTCCAGTTAGTGACTTGGAATAGGAATTACTACAAGGAAAAAGAGGAAATATTGTTAATAATGAACAGTCTGTGTGGATGTCGAGTTACAGGAGTGTTGCAGTTAGTTGGTGTGGCTGCAACGAGGAGATCGTTGTCACAGGTTTGTGCGTTGTTGTCGTCTATTTTTGTATACTATTTCTGGAATGGTTAGGGTAATGGTTGGTACGTAGTGGGATTGCATAACGAGAATATATATTATACAGTACCACCATTTCCATATTATGAATGCTATATAGCTTATCAAGAGAAATCATTGCTTAGATTTAAGGTTCTATATTTAGGGAAATTTTGGAAACCAAGATCGAAAGACGAGGTTTTTTTAACATTTTTTTCCACGACCTTCAATAATTCCGTGTATTGTTTGTCAGTATTTGACCTCGACCCCTCTTGATGAAGTAGCTCAGAACACGGAACTTGGAAAAAAGAGAAGAGTTGTGTTTTTGAAGGCTATGCTGTTCATTTTTGCTCAAACTTTGCATATATATGAAAGCTCTACACAATATCTCTCTCTAGGCACTGCTAAACATCACAAAACTCTGTGTTTTGCTATTAAAATTTGACTACAAAAAATCACAAATCTTAAAACCTGATTTATGTTGACATTTAGCACTGATCATTTAAGAAAGAAGTTCCACAGATTACAAGGCACACAGCACCATGTTTATGGTACAAAACAACAACATCCCTTCAACCCAAGCACACAAGATCAATGGATGTCCAACAAAAATTCTCAAACATGACTTAAGCACACGTACAGTCACATATCTTACTAAATTTGTTCTTTCTATCATTGATTTTTAGGCAACTTTTAGAGCAAATTATGCATCGTTGGTCCACTATACAAAGACTCAATCAATGCAACCATTAACAAAGACAAACAGAGTTCCAAGAACATTACAACAGACTTTCAGATATGGACAGATAACAAGACATCTGTCATCTCTAGAGGTATGCATGCAAATGTTGTTTACTATTTATGTTATTTCAGTCTGGCCCTCGTCATGCCACATCCCACCAACCTGATCATATTTCATCTTCCTGAGTAAGATTCTGATCATATCTAATGAAGTCAGTATGCCAAAACCACAATTTCTTGAATTTCAACAATTCATTTGTAATGAAATTATTTTTCTAGAATCCCCAGGGGGGTACTGATGGTACAATGACAGCTACTGCTCCAGAACCAGAAACACTGGTTACCAAGATAGCCAAGTTTGTTGGCCGGTTCAGTGGCATTAATTCAAGAAGCTCTGTAAGTACTAAAATCAGATAACATTTTGCTACATATCTGTTACTACTGACTGACAACTTGACAATTAACTGACTGACTGACTGCCTAACTGATTGACTGCCTGACTGCCTAACTGCCTGCCTGACTGACTGACCAGCCAACTGATGGACTGAATGACTGACTGATTTGACCAAGGAACTGACAAACTATCTGAAATAATGATCTACTGACACTTTGGCTGAATAAATTAATCAATCAATCAGTCAAGCAAGAAAACTAGCAGTAATTGAATAGATGATCTATTAACTGCTTCACTGACTGATAACTCTTGTTACACTAGCCAATTATAATTCCATTGATTGAATTTTCCTTAGGTGTTGTGGAGAAGTGCCATGACGATGTACAGATCTTGTATAGAGGAAGTCAATTATGATGATTTCTATGAAGGTATTGTAACACACAATAACCCTCCTATACTGATCACTTATTCTAAATCTCTTATTGTACAGCTAGTATACATTTCACCAGCTAGGCTTGAAATATGATGGCCAGTTAGTCGCCGACCCTGATGACCAGCCAAATTCGTTTTAAGTTGGTCATACCCTATTCTGGCTCAATGTTACTGGTCAAAATGACCAGAAAGCAAAGATTTGATTGTACATGTTCCAATTTTGGCCAGACTTTTCTATTGACCAGCTGTTATTTCAAGCCTTGTTTCATATTTAATGAATGGCTTTTTTGTGCTTTTTTTAGCATGTAGTATGCCAGATACTTTCCAGTCATGGTTCATGATCAATCAGCTCCACATTTGGTAAGTTAAAAATTATTTAATTTTATCAAGATCCTTATACATTTCACAGTCAAGTTATTCTCAAGAGAATTAGATAACAAACACATGAAGGCCATGTTGGTGAACACTAACGAGAAATCCACCAACATGGTAACAATGACATACCATGCACAAAGACTTATTTCTCAAGATTTTTGGGATTATCTTGCTTACAATCCTCCATCTTATTGAAATAGAAAATAAGTCCTTAATTACCCAGATTATTCAATAGATAAAAATTGTTTTTGAAAGAGATTCCTATGTTTTAGGATGTGTTTAGTGAGGCTGAAGGCAGAGGGTAAGGATGGGCAGTTCATGTACAGAAAATTGGTGGAGATAATGTGGCAAGATGTGGAAGCAAGGATGAAGAAAATAGGGGTAAGACAACAACCAACTGAAATGGAAAATCTTAGCATGATCCCAGGAATGGATACTGTCTTATAATATAATTGCAAAAGGAACTGCTATTAGCCATTCAAGTAAAGTCAAGTTGGTATTGCAGTGCATTGTGGGACTGTTTTGGGGGACAAAATTAATGTCATATTGGAAATATGTCCTCTTAAACATTCTCACAATGCACTGCAGTGCCACTCAACCCAGTTGTTACCTCATCCTTGGAATGGCCAAAGAGGGTGCACAAGATAATTTCTTTACCTGATCCTAGCACTAATATTATCACCTCTGGGTTTTATTAGGAGATAGATGCAACAACTACAAGAGATAGCCTCCGAGAACTTGTCCAGGAATTCTATGGCCTAATATTTGCATATGATGAGGTATGAACATTCTAGTCCAAGTCAACATAATAGGTTTGTGACATCATTACCCAAAGTATCCCAGAATCTACTATGTTCATTATCATGGATCAACAGAGAAACAAGGAGTTTCTGATATTCATACCCAAGCTATCCCAGAATTCACCATGTTATAAATATTGAATGATTTTGTTTGTATATATTTAGGGTTTATTATCACATGACAGAGTATTAGCTGCAGCATTATGGAGGTGAGTGAACTTGTGAATGGCATCGAGGTCAGTAGGACTATAAAGAATTTAGACATTTTTTGCAATAAGAGATTTGCATGATGCCGTCATTTGACCGCCACTACCAGAATGCTTTGCGAATTTTCTTTCTTATTCAAATTTATATTTCCTCATGAGAATACTAAGATAATTGGTGCTAATGAACTGAACAAAAGAAAGTGTGCATGGGATTCTGGTAGTAGAGGTAGATGGCACTATAATACAAATGTCCTTTTCCTAGAGATGAAGTCTGGTTTCTCATGAATTGTATTTTTTTTCCTTGTAGGAACATGTTTTATGACAAAAGACAGACAGATGCCTCCCAGTTGGCAAACCTAGTTCAATATGTACGTAGACAAGTCCAACATCTTGACAACCTGGACTCTGAAGAGCTTCTGACGACAGGAAGAGTACCATGGCTACCACTCAGTACTGCTAGAGAACAGGCACCTTTCTTATACAGCTCTTATGACAAGTAGTGTCAAATAGGAAATAAAGTAATCAAAGCCAAGGCAGAACTACAGTGCTAAACCATGGGCACCATGAAATATTGTAGAAATGTTCTATTGTTCTTTGGCCAATCAGAAATGACTTTCTTACCACAAGATAACAGCAATATAACAGCAATGCTTCTGATTGGTTAAGAAACATTCTTGAAATATTTTTAGGTGCCCACGGTTTTTTGATTAACACTGTAAGTACAGGAAGCCAAACTTAGCCTGCATCACATCCGGACAAACTACAGTTAAGTCTTAACCGTACTTTGTCCGGATGTGACGCAGGCTAGCCAAACTGTGCCTTTTTTCAACACCACAAAATGTACTGTAAGGTCCCATTTGGATGAAAGTAGGAGGACTTTGGTGGTGGGTACAATAATTCTTTAAAGCCTTTCCCACTGAAAATGAAAGTGCAGGGAACACAAGGCTCATCCTACCTTCATGGAAATGAAAAACTAGGCTAGGGCTTCCTGTGGTTTTTATAACACGGCAGTATGACTCTTCAAATTCTTCAGGAACCAATCAGAAAGAAAAATATAATTATTTTTCCAATCATGTTTTGCTTTGATGTTGAAGTCACTCAAGAGTTGTAGTACCAAAATGGTTTTCGTATGAGTAGGAAACAAAAGCTACAACATGCTGTAACATTGAAATGGTTTTCCATTGTCTTCCAGTAATTTATCCAATCACAACATAGTTACGGCTACTTATTTGCTGTATTGTGTCCCACTCATGAAAACTGTTCTAATAATACTGCGATTCTGTGAACTTGGTAGTTGCTAGTTGCCAGTTGAAATTTGGTTTTTCACTGCCGCCAGTCAAAAATATATAAGGTACCGACTGATTAGTTCTGATTGACGGCAGCAAAAAACCAATTTCAACAAGCCGCTGAAATGTCTGATGAGTTCACAGAATATTGAGAATCGCAGTAAGAATTCTTCTAAGAAAGCCATGACATCACTTTAGATAAGATATCAAAGATAACTGTGTGTAATATTCATTGTGAAACCTAATTCGAAAACGTTTTAAATGTAAATATTGAAAATATCAAAACACAATTCTTAAATATTGTGTAGATTTAAGTGAATTATTATTAAGTTTTATGGGATGGTGAGCGTTAAGTTGTACCTCACTGATATTTTAATAAACTTACCTTCTCTTTAAACCGTTGTTGAAATAGTGACTTGGGCGTGTCTCGTGTCAAAATGGAGGCAAGAACGATTAACGAGATCCAACTTTCCATGCTTCAGTCTCAACGTGCAAAACAATGCAATAGAGACCGATATATCGTGGCTATAAACTCTGAACAATGTGGGATGGGAACCAAATATAGCTTTGGTCATGCGTTGTTCTTCGTAAGCAAAAAGCTGTGACGGCGCAAGCAATTTTTTTAAGTATAAAAAACCGGCCGCTCTTTGCTCTGATTATATTTGAGACGGAAAAGATTCGAAATAAAAAAGACGAGAAACTTGTCTCGCAATAGTTTATTTTGTCAAGAAAAACAAGTGATCAAAGCTAAAGAATATTATCAATAGAGTTCAATTGTTGATAAGAATTTTTTACGTTGAACTTTTAAAAGAATCTAACAGTCCTTCCTTCTCGGTCTCAGTATGAAGTCGTTCATTATTACACCATTCCCTGTTCGTCACCCAGACAGGGCTTGGCTCCTCCTCTAGCTTTATGAGCTGTAAAATACACAGGTCGTCTGTCCATTCTACACTTTCCTCCTTGGCCTGCGCAGATCCGCTCACTTGGACGGTCGAGTTGACATCGTTCTTTTCTGGCGTGACTTTGTACTTGTTGGAGCTTTTCTGCACACGGAGTGTTTTGGACAGTTTGTTTTTAAGTTCTACGAAGTTCTTTTTCACCCCTGAAGCCATCCTCGATTCGCAGAAATAGAAAATACTTGAGTTTCTCAAAAAAAAATTCTTATAGCTAGAAACTAGAATCCACGTGAAAGACAAGCGTCCAGATTTAATTCATTATGACGTCACCGATACAAGTGCGCGCATGGGAGAATAGCGACCTTAAGATTTGCAAAATCTGCGACGGCGACGTCAACCGGAAGTGGTAATAACTTCACTTTTGGGTTTCACGCCTTCAAAGTCTGTCTTTCCTGTGGATGAGTTGACTTTACTGACAATGTTTTCAATGAAATCCCCAAGGAACAGAACATCGAAGAGAAATTATTTACACTTCCGGTTGACGTCGCCGTCGCAGATTTTGCAAATCTTAAGTTCGCTAATAGGATAGCCAGACACAACGTTAACCTTCGTATTGCAAACACTATAGTTCGCAACAAGTTAATATCTAAATAAACCATCACCTTTGAGCGATGACCTGCGCTGGTTCTCGGTCTAAGATTTTAGATGTCAGATCTTCGAATGACGTTTTTTTTAAATAAGTGTATCCTCAAGAAAAATTTAGTATGTCTGATGTCATAAGTTTGAACCAATCAAAAACGGAGAAGGCGCGCATCGTCCAATCACAGTTTACAATGCGGACGGAAGCCATTTGAGTGTTGCCTACATCAAATCGTATTTCAAATCATGGTTTCAGTAGTACTATTGTATTTGAGCTGGATAGATATCATGGAAAACTACGTTTGGTGTTTATTGCTGATTTTATTAGCAATGTTTTAAAATATAACCACAAAAAATAAATACTTTTACAAAAATAGAAAAATATTTGCTAATGTTGTGAGCAGAACGCAATATGCGTTGCTATGTAAACAAAAATGTTTACTACTAATATGACAGTAAAGTAACCCGAACCTTCACATCGAGGCTTAGAGGGGTAAATCACCTAAATATCCCTCGTATCTCCCAAGAGCCTCAATTTCAAGCTGTCTAACCAATCTAAAACTAATACCATGTTAATAACTCATAACATACAAAAAAAATGTTAATAGACTGCAACCATTCTTGGTTCTGTGAATGATCATTACTGATCATTTAAGTAAATTGGAAAAGCGACGACGGCCATCTTGCATGACGTCACATCAAACATGGCGGCCATGACGTCAGTATTTAACGTTATGTTATTAACAAAAGTGCGTTGTTGTATTTGGAAACGAAATCATATTTAAAAAATGATATGAAAAAATGGAAATGGGAACTGATTATCGCCGTTTAAATATTTTGCCATATACCTAGTACCTGATATGGAGCTGCTCCGAACCATCCTCCCCCCCCCCCCCCCCCCCCACACACACCGTCCCCTCCCCTCCTCCGGTACTAATATTGCTGTCATGGATCCTAACTACTGGCGTCTAGCTATTTTGATGTGTTCTAAAATACCATTACATGCGGATAATTTACATTTTAAAAAACGATTCCTGTGCCTTGGCCTGCAAGACATTGAATGCTACTGACCTGAGTGAGCCCTCGTCCAATCTATCGTCAAACGATCGGGCTGTCTTCGAACAACACCGAGTGTGAAATTAACTATGTACAAAATATACACTGAGGCCTGACTCACACTTGAAATACATGCATAATTAGAGCACTTTTTGTATCATTGTGAAAACTCAAGACACTTAACACCTAACTTAAGGCTCTCCGCACCACTGAGGAGAGGCATAAGGCTATCACACTATCTGACAATCAACACACTGTCAGACGGTACTTATATTAAAAGTGCGAATCAGGCTTACTTGGGACATGCAAAAACTGGTGGTTTCCAGGACTAGACGGGTGAAGAAGACCGCGCGGCCTTTGGTACTTCCAACAACACCGACGGTCTTCTGAATGATGTACTGCTAACCACGGACGATGACCGACCACGTGACCGTAGGCTGGTCTTGGAAGCAGTAGTGTTGTCCATTGCTTGATAGGTGGTTCCTTTGATGAGAGCTTGTTTAATACCTTCATCCATGCCAGCAAGGTTGATTTCATTGAATACCTGATGGAACAGAACGAAATACTGTGTGAGCTTTTGATCTGTGTGTTAAGGCGCGGAAATACGAGTAACAAAATTGTGCAACTTGTCGCGCAACATTGTTGAGTTGCAAGCTGCAGAGTCAATGTTGCTCGTATTACCACGCTGTACGACAATGAAAATACAAGGACGGATCCAGGAATCAAAGAAAAGGTGGACAGGAAAACTTTGCACTGAGACAAAAACTTCAAGACCGCATGCAAGTTTTCAAATTTACCAAGTTTAAAGAAAATACATCTTTTAAAAAGGGGGAGCGGCCGCGGCCCCTAAATCCGCTCCTGAAATATGTTGCGCGCCGTGTGGTAATACGAGCAGCATTCGAACGTGAGTGCATGTCGTTGAGAACTACTGTAATAGGAAATCAAGATGGAGTAGATAGATGTACCTCAACGATGGCGCCGTCTGGTAGACGTAAGAAGTGTCTGTACAGTTCTCTCAGTCCATCCAGATGAAGAGTGTGTACGGACACGTGTGTCGTGATCTCACGGCGACCTGTTTTGTTCTGACCTTCGTTTATCTCAGCCTCGTCAACCTGGAAAGAAAGATAAAAACGAATGTTTAGTTTTAGAAACACCATTATGTGGAGTTTAAATGTCAATAACCCTAGCTCCTAGAGAGTGGGCTACCTGTGTCAACATTAAATTGAACGAGGACTGAGAACGAAAAAGCAGAAAGAAGTCCACATCTTTCTTCCTTCTTCCCCTTCGGAGTCAAAACAATGGTCGAAAATAGGGTTCGGATTTTACGGGTTTAGGTGGTGAGAAATGGTAGATACTCCCTAAGAGGCTTGTTAAAATACTAGATACTGGGTGGCCACAGTGACTATTTACACAGATACATCAGTATTTAGCGTAAATGTAAACAGACAGTATATTTAATCCTGTGATTTGACTTTTGTTCTTTGGGATATTTGAGAACAAAATACAGGATTACACTTCTAGAAGTGGTGGGTACCGGGTAAGCCCCACCCCTCCCCTCCTTATCCCATTACTCAACAGTACCTGTTCTTCTTCCCATATATAATCATAAACCGCTGTCTTCTTCCTCTCGCCTTCTTCTCCTCTCCACTGCTCTGATTTCTTGCAAATAAAGTTCAGCTCCTCGTTAGAGATTTCCAAGTCATAAGGAATGAAAAAGTCGTCTTCAGTAGCATGCAGACGATGATAGACGTCCATCAGACGACCGTTGTTATGGAGACGAAGGAAATACATGTAGAGGATGGTGGATGAAGCGAAGAGGGTTACGATGTACAGGAAGATCGTTAGGACTATTCCCACTGCACCGTTTTTCTCGTAACGATCAAAATGCCAGTACAGTTTAAATGCGTCTCCTATTGGTAAATCTCCACCGACATTACGATACCTAAGAGAGACAGGAAGACAGGCAAAATAAATGTTGAAACAAGTAGCATATTAAAGGCGCGCAATGTTGCAGGCAATCGATGTTGCGAGCCATGTCACACGACGCAATGTGTTGCACGCAATTCAATATTGCTGTAGTAGACAACGATCCTACTTCAGCAACATTGCCTAGAATGTTGCGCGCAATGTTGTATCGTGTGTCTGCGCCTTGATTTATTCATGAATTGTTACCTCTGCAGAGCGGAATCAACGATGATGATCCACAAGGGATCCAACAGGATATTGATTCCCAGCGCCATGATGAAACGAGAGAAGATGTTGGGGAAGATACCAAATAACCGCTGGATAGCCCAGGCAGCGATGACCAACACACAGAATATCAAGATATTCGTAAACGGGCCAAGAATAACCAGCGCGATCTCTTCTTCGGTGTGTAGTAATGTTGTCTGGTAGTTCAGGTTGACTGTGTATGGCAGGAACTCAAACCTGCGGCGAAGAATTGGAAGTATTACTTAGTAAAGATTCATAACTGAAGATTGAAGAAAATTTGCCGGAAAAGTCTAAGTTGGGTTTCCTTTGATTGCAGCTTTGCTTTGCTTTGCTTTTCTTTTCTTTTCGTTTTTTTCTTTTTCTTTTGTTTTCAAGGTTTTTTTTGGCGCTTTAACGGTTGTCGTAAAGTCTTTGTTTGTTATGAAGAACATAAGGCCTGTTTGATTCTAAAGGCGCAAATATAGCCAAATTTTTCTTTAAAATCTTTTTAATACGCTTAAATAAATCAGTATTCTCAATATATATCTTTCATCAAAAAATTATGGGATATATTGACGTCATGTTCTATACCCAGAATTCCCCGCGGTCAGCATTCTAATTGCATTATGACGTAGTGTTCTCGATCATTCGTTTACTGATCAAAAAAATTATGGGATACTGACGTCATATTCTATACCCAGAATTCCCCGCGGTCAGCATTCTAATTGCATTATGACGTAGTTCAATTAAGTCTTCATTAAGTGAGGTAATTAATCAACAGCAATCATTATCTGTAGACTTGCGTGGTCTACAGACGTCTTATCAAGATGCCGGGGAACTTCGATAAATATGATTTTTTATTCGCGTTAGTTGCTATGACTGTATCTATATATGTCGTAGGAATGATCAACCAAAGGGAATGCGCGCTGACTGGTAAGTTTTGGTATTTTTTTCCCGCGCGAAAGATTTTCTTGTTGACGTCACTATCGACGCGCGTGTTCGGTGTGGAATTTCAGTCAATTTTTTGTGATAATATCAAGACTCGAAGATAAAATTCGTATCTCCGCGCGACCATGTAATATCCTATATATATTACCTACATATCTATATATCTATATCTTGTGTTACAGTTACTGAAATCTCTAAGAGATGTGATTTACCAGTCGACGTGCAGAACTTCAGGGTTAGAGATGATGTGTTACTAGGTAAGAATGAAATATAAAACTAAAACATCTAGTGTTTGTATTGATGATATCGTATATGATTGTCACAGTATGATACCCCGTGGCACGGTAGCTAGAGCGTCTGACGAGTACACAAGAGGTCGCGGGTTTAATTCCTGTAAGGAACTCTTTTCAAGGCAAAACATTCATTAAGGAAAAACAACATAAACAAGATATAAGATTGTCTTCTTATCCAAGATGCTCGAAACTCAAAACATTTAGAAACTCTACTCCAAGAAAGACGTTCAGGGGAAAAAGAGGAACGACAAAACAAACAAACAAGACACGACGTTTAAACTATAAGTTGCTTTCGAAGACAATGCATTGAAAAAAGCTGGTAAACTTACTAGTTAACAGGCCTAATCAAATACTAAACTACTCTTTGTGTATTTGTGTTTGAAGATGCCAAGGATCTCGCAGACATGGAGAACAAGTGGCTGACATTCAAGGCGAGGTTTACCGTCAAGGATAACAAGCTATCCATGGAGATGGTTCGACTTCACTCGAACAAGAAAATCACCTCAGACTGGAGAATGGGTAAGACCATATGAGACACGAAATGAAATATTAAAGTTGAAACAAAATCAAAAGAAATCGACGACAATAGTAGAACTTTACAGTTGCGCAACTCCTGAGAAACTGAGAAGCTCCATGAGGCGGCGCCGCCATTTTTGCGGACACTAGTTAAAAACAAAAGAAGGAAAGAAATCACCAACGCCAGTGATATTTTTAACAGTTGCGCAACTCCTGAGACGCTGAGATACTCGTTAAAACAAAACAACAACTATTGTGGCATTTTTTAACAGTTGCGCAAATTCTTGTCCATGTGGCGGAGCCGCCATTGAGTGCGTACACTCGAGCCATCCTAAGTTTGAACATAGCAAAGTCCCGACACTGTTAGGCTTGCCACTGAGCAGTCCACAATTAAATCAGCAATCCAAATCGAAGGATAAATTTATCTTCTACGATCTTGCAGACCGTTTATCAAATAAGTTAACGAGTGTTGTGTCGTGTTGCTTCTGACAGATCCCCAGACAGCAACCAAGGGTAGCCAGTGGTTCACCTTGAGGGGTCGTTGGGTTGGTAAGCCACTCTCGTTTGAATTCGATCAGAGATTCTTCATGGTTAGCGACGGTAAGCAAAGTTTATAGCAATTAACTCTTGTTTGTTCCATGATCAATGTGAATCAATTTGTTTTATTTGAACAAGAGATTTTAAATCTCCTACCAAGAGCGGATCTGTCAATTTTAGCTTGAGGCGTGAGGGGAGGGGAGAGAAGGGGAGGGAAGGGGAGGGAAGGGGAGGGAAGGGGAGGGGAGGGAGATTGGGGCTTTGCTCCCGCATTTTGAGAATTTTAAGGGCCAAACTACACCGCATATAGATCGACTGTCAAACTACCTTGTGGATATCTAAGCGTTGGTTCAACTGGGTGAAGCCATTTTAGAGTTACAGTAACGCTACATGGCCCATCCAATAACAGTGTTGTATTCAACAGATGCTAAACCAGTCACGAGAAGTGAGCCTTGGTTCAACTTCAAAGCCAATACGTGGCTTGGAAAGAAGGTGTTAAAGCAGGTAGACTATGATGCTGTCCCTGGTAAGTTATGGACAACAAATCCTGATAAATAATCCAGCTGAGTTGACCTTCAGAACAAACTCAAGGTCAACCAATCAGAATTGAGGATTCGACACCGTATTTTGATCAACACGGAAAATGCTAACCAAAAATAGTTGACCCATAATTCCTTTAGGGGAACGCGATCAACTCAGCTGGAAACCTTAGACTCTTTTTAAGTGGGGCTGTGAAACTGAACAAAGGTGTTAACATTATTTCTATCTCTTCATGTCACATACGATTAATCTTATCCAACTTTTCATTTAAAGAGCGCATGATGCCCAGCCAGAGTGCGATAGAAGCACCTCCAGTATACATAGAGTTTCCAAAACTCGAGCTTGACACGATGGAGAACGTGAAAGAAGCTACTGCCATTTCTCCAGAAAACCAATTCAAAGATGACAAGACAGCTGAGATGACAAGACAGGGTGCAACAGAGATGCAGCCTGCAATGGAAGCGATTCTTCCCGAGGACAAACATGAGATGAATGGGAAAAAGCGTACAGAAGGTACTGCCTTTTCTCAGCTTGTTGCCTCTCGCTTCCAGGATGAATCCAGTTACAACATTTCCTCTGATGAGCTAGTATGTAAACTTCGCTCAGAGGGAAATGCAAGGGAGACAAGAGAACCACGATTCAGCCATGATGAGGTTGATCTCAAGGGAGAACAGAAACCAACGGTTAGCGATGATAAAGCTGCAGTCATCACAATGGTTGACGTGGCTAAGCGTCGTGTTGGGCGTCGTTCACAGCCCAAGTGCCCAAGATTTCCAGAGTATAACGCCTCTAACGTGGTCAAGAACATGTCAGTTTGCTTAGCAGACGAACCATATATGGATGAATGTCCTTTGAATGCAAGCGAGTCTAGTAATGTGAATGACGATCTTCAGAAACCAATTCAAACCGATGCTAAAGCTACAGTCACCACGAGGGTTGACATGGCTAAGCCTGGTGCTAAAGGTCGTTCACAGCATAAGTGTCCAAGGTTTCCAGAATATAACGCCTCTACCGTGGTCAAGAACATGTCAGTTTGCTTAACAGACGAACCATATGTGGAACGATGTCCTTTGTATGCAAGCGAGGCTAGTAATGACGCTGCTAGCGATAACTTGGAACTAGGAAATACTTACGAGAAGCAAAGCTTTGGACGTGGTATGGGAGTGGTTGGTAAGTTAAGATACTGTTGTTGTTGTGCTTCTAGATATGACTAACAGCAGAACTTCAATTGATTTTTGGGGAGATGCACGTGATCAAAACGTGATAACCACATGCGCCGATGCCCAGACACGTGATGTGCACGTGAAATGCTTCCAGCTGCAAGAAATTGTCACGTGAAAATGATGGTCCGTACTAACTGAGATACCATTTATTTTCCAGACGATGACTGCGCTTGGTATTCCCCAACTCAAGTGCTTCTTGGTGCCGCCGCCGTCACCACGGTTACCGTTACCGTAGCAACAAGCTACGTCATGATGGCTCGCCCTCAGTACTTTTGGATTCAATGAGAGTCTGACATATTCTAGTGTTTTTGTGTTTAGATGTGTTCCATTTTGGCTGTCCTCCCTTCTTATCCATAACTTCAGTTTACAGAGATCTATATGTTTTTCTATATTTCATATCTTAAACAACTTTTCGTGCACTCAACAAGTAATATGTTCTATACTATTATGAATCTTTAACGATTTTTTTAATTCAGAGAAACTTTAAAGAAAGAAGAAAAAAAAGAAAAAACAAAAATAAGTAAATGTTACCAAGCCAAAAATGGAATGTTCGTAACGTAATCATGATAAATAAAAATGATTCAAAAACCAATACTTTTCAACTGGTCATGCACTACAAACTATGAACAAATAATCTCGCCCTTCTCTTTCATTCTTTCTTTCTCTTTATCAAAAACGCGAGCTCCTCTCCCACTCCACCTTGGGGAGATCCAGTAGAATGTCGACTCAACGACACGAAACACACAACTTGGATAATATAACGCGCGCTTTGATTATATAACGGAATTTTGTTGGTAAGAACAGATAAGTGCTTACTTGTTAATTGGTATTATCAGAGCCGTAAGGTACATCCACTGCCCTCCATAATGCGTGTACAGCCGTAGAAACCAAGTGAACGCGATCATCAACATCATTGCCCAGAACTCACGGGACCTCCATTGGGAGAGGCCAAGCTCGGCCATCAATTGACGGCCCACATACTGCATCTTCTCTCGGCCCCGGTGATGAACGTGCCCTTTGTTGGAAAATGGTTGTCTGCAAGAAAAAAGAAAAAAATCATTAACTTGTCACCTATAGACCTCTTTAGAGTATCATCACTTTGCTTAACGGTTGTGCATGAGAAGACACATTATTATGGATACAGAGTAAAAGTTGCTCGTATTACCACCCCGCGCGCAACAAAATTTTTGTAGCGCGACTTTGTTGCACAAAGTAGAAGCTCTTGTCGAACCTATAGACCTCTTTAGAGTATCATCACTTTGCTTAACGGTTGTGCATCAGAAGACACATTATTATGGATACAGAGTAAAAGTTGCTCGTATTACCACCCCGCGCGCAACAAAATTTGTGTAGCGCGACTTTGTTGCACAAAGTAAAAGCTCTTCCTACTCTCTGCGACAAAGAAATTTTTTTTTGCGCGCGGGTAATTAGAGCAACGTTCGCTCTGCAACTTGCAATGCAACAATGTTTCGCGACAAGTTGCACGATTCTGTTGCTCGTATTACCGCACCTTACCGGGTACGTGTTGTAAGTCAGTACCTCACATTTCCCACTCATACAAAAACCGCTTCAACAACAGTGTTGCACCTTTATGATAATCAATGTCTGTATGTTTGGTCTATACTACAGTGCTGTAACAAGTGCTACGGCCTATACTATGGCAATAAGCTAACATCCATACTCACTTGACTGAGAAGGAATGTTGTTCTAGTTCCTCTGTATGGGTCAGCTTCTTTTTCTTCTTTCGTCTTGTCAAGAGGGCTGTCTTGGGTAACATGGTGAACATCTTTTTGGCATACACGTCTACGGGATTATTATGGTGTTTCTGAAAGAAAACGATAATATTTTGTTAGGTGAATGAAAATGAAGAAATAAGAAATTTATGCGATTATTTCTGCTGACTGAAGGCAAGTAATATTAAAACCTGCATAATCAGTGCAAGGGTTGGTTAGACCAGATTTGGTATGTGTGAAAAGTCGCGGCACACGGCACGGTTACGGCGCGTACATGTCAATTTCGAATGTATTCATACACGGCACGGCACTGACACGGTCACGGTCACGGTCACGGTCACGACAAGGCATGGTCCGTGCCGTGCCGTATTTTTTCCATAGTCATACGAAAACTGCTCGATTCCAAGTCTAGTCTGGAACTGTCCTATATAGGAATTTGCGCAAAGCCTGTGCCCTCTCATACCTTGTAATACATCCCGGGCTGTCCTTTAACGGGTTTGAACCCATCGTCCTTCTTGAGCATCAGCACTTCGTCGTCAGAATAGTCGGTACCAGACCCTTCAGAGGACGCGTCCATTTCTACGGCTTTACGAGACATGTTCACGGTCATGGGTCTGGACATGCGCCGTGTGGTGGAGACAGATGACATACGACGAGTCTGGGAAACTATGGACGAGCGACGGAGTGTACTGGCATCGGGGACTGCTAAGGACTAGGATAATAAAGGAAACATATAATCCCATTAATACAGAAGGGAAAACAGGATTTAATACAGACAGACAAACAATTATGGGTTTTCAGAGAGACCAAACACAAACAGTCCGACCAATAGACCGTCCGCCAGAAAGACAGACAGACTAACGAACAGACAGACAGACATGTACAGACAGACAGACAGACAGACAGACAGACAGACAGACAGACAGACAGACAGACAGACAAACAGACAGACAGACATGTACAGACAGGCAGACAGACAGCCAATACAGACAGAAAGACAGACAGAAAGACAGACAGACAGACAGACAGACAAGCAACTCAGACAAACAGCGAAGACAGACAGACAGACAGCTAATAAATAGAAGCAGTTTAAGTATAGGATATAAAAAAAATCTATCAAACAGTTTTACCAGTTTTCGTTTAGGCATGGTGGAGAGGTCTGGTACTTCAACCTGAAGATCTACCGTGGAACCTGGCAGCTGATCCTTGCTTTCACCTTTAAGATCCATGGTACTTCCGAGGAAACTAGATCCACTGAAATACAAACCATTCGATAACCTTTAAACTCTAAGCAATTTAAACACTAAACCCTACAGGAATCGTTCTCTGCGTTATCAGCACAAATTATATATTTTGTAAGTTATAAAAATGAGCTACTTACCCTAGCATGCTAATACGGCTAGGTCTCCTACTACTGGTGGGCGAGGCTAACGATTTCAGGTCACCCTTAGAGCCATACACGGGTTCCTCACCATCAATGAACTCTTCTCCAGTGTTGGTACGTGCGGGATATCCGACAAGACCTGATGTGAACTGTAACTCAACTTCATATTCCTTCTGTCCTGCCATGTATCTAGAAACAACAACATGAACAAAGAACTTAGTAACAAGGGGCGTAGACGGGAGAAAGGGGTCCAGGGCTGCCTGTGGTACTCCTTAGTACTCGCACTTGTACTTGTACGTGTTTGCCATACTTTACCTTGGTAACTTAACGACCTCAAAGTACAAGTTACAGAGCCAGTTCTCGAGATCTTGAGCCATCAGTTCCTCGACCTTTTCATGTTTATCAATACTGGGATCCATGTCACCCCTTAAGAACGGAGATTTGTACCTGGTGAAAGAGAAAGAAAATATAACTAAATATGACTTATTACAGTTGAAATATTTGGAATTGGACTTGGTTCAAATGCACGCAGTTATAATGAATTGACCGAGAGAAATACGACACGCGACCACCAATGGTTAGTGTCTCAAGATTAGAACCCTTTCAGTAAGGAATAAAAAACAGTTTTCCGTGTATTATACTCTGATAAGGACACGCGGGATGTGTGGAGAACACGAGAGAAGCGTAGGAAACCACGACGCGTAGCGCATGCTTTTATAAAATAACTAACTTTTCGAGAGAGAAAAAAATGACGTGAGCATGTATTATGCTCTCATAAAACATGGCTTTTTGACCAATCAGAGCGCGCGTAATATCAAAGTTATTTTATAATATACTTTCATAAAATGCCTTTGCTAGCTACGCTACTACTCGTCGCAGTGCAAAACTGTTGCGCAAGTTCTAAAAGACATGCGCAAAGCATACATACTTTCCCTCGACAATGTTGAACTCTCCGTCACAGATAGGAAAGCATCCCCATCCTACCACTCGGTCCGTTGCCGTGACACTGCCTCGCAACACGAACAACTCAAACACCAAGCACATGCCTGGACGAACATCTGGTCTTGCTGGACATACAGTAAACACACTCTGGTCTATCTGTTGGGGCGGGAAATAAAGAAATATGTCCAATGATTAACCACTAGTAATACAATATATACAGTGGGACCTGTATTAAGAGGACACCTTCGCCCGTTGCTCGTATTACCACCCCATGCAACAACAAAATTTTGTTGCGCGACTTTGTTACAAGAAGTAGAAAGAGCTTCTATTTCTGCAACGAAGTCGCGCAACAAAATTTTGTTGTTGCACCGGGTTGGAACGCAACAATGTTGTGCGACAAGTTCCACGATCTTGTTCCTCGTATTACCGAAGCTTCATAGCAACTGCATGTTTACCTTCATTTCTATGTTAAAGAACTCTCCATCATGATGTAGAGGGAGGGTAGCTCCTCCCCACTGCTGACCCTTCAGGTTGGACCACTTCAGGACATGTCCACCCAGACGATCGTACAGGGACACCATCAACACATAACGGCCACCTTAAACAACATAAATAAACTAAGTGATTCATTGATTTATATTGATTGAGTTGTTCAGGGGGTGTTTACGCTTTTTCCCACCCCTCTTCCTCAGGTGGACCAGTTCAAGACATGTCCACTCAGACTATTGTACAGAGACACCATCAAGATGGAACGGCCACCATAAGGAAAACAGAAAAAAAGTGCTCCATGGACTGATGTAATTTGAATGTTCGGACTGGGTGATAGTTTATGCTTTCTAGTGATGTACTGCTTCCAGAGAAGTCACTCTCATAACTCTCTCTTCTCACGTTATCAAGCAAGACTCTCAAAAAATAAGAAAGATGGATTGTATTTTATGAAGAAGTGACAGCCATCGTCCAAGGTTTTAACCCTGTTATTCGTGGAACACCCATGTTCATTTACCGGGGGGGGGGGGGGGTTATGTTATGAGGCATACCTGGCAGTTTGTCCTTCACTCCTCTCAGACACTTCAGTTTGATCTGGATCGGTTGAGGTGTTCGGTTCCAGTCTACTTTCCATCGTCTACCTTTGCTTCCACCGTACTGACCGTCAGCAAGGATAAGATCTCCATACATGGTCTACAGTAAGAACAGGTCAATTAGAACTACTATACACTATATTCTAGACAACACTGGGGTGTGGATTGATATTAATAGACCCCTTGCACGTGACGTCAAAGAAGCTCAATTTTGAGGACAAAACAAAAGAATTTCAATATCCTGAGAATTGGAACCTATTGTTTTGTTCTCCAAATTGAGCTGCATTCCGACATACTTGCAAGGCGTCTATTTGGTCATATCAATGTGTCTTGAGAATAAAATATGGTTTGAAATGGGAAAATGTGGCCGACGTCCAAATTAAATGGGTCTATCTTATTTAGAGATCTTAGCGTCAAAGGAAGAAAACATATACAAGGGAATAACACGTGGTTTAATATGGAATAACACGTAAATGAGTCTATTTTACACCTAGAGATTATATTGCCCACGATGAAAGTTGAAACAAAACGTTTCTACCGATCTTCGCACGGATTATAATAACCAAAATAATTTATTTCTTGTTAATCCCAGTTGTGTCAAACCCGTCCAAAATAGACGGTTATTATCTTGGTTCCAGACACCCAAACATAATAAGGTGTTAGCGATTATCTGCACTAGGTGTTAAGCGGTGTTAATGAGATCCAGACTAGATGTGATCGGCACAGATTCACACATCTCATACCGCTATCATTACCAACGATACACGAACGTCAGTCGACGTGTTTCGGTTAGATATTTCTGCTACATAAACTAGATTAAAACCAATAATCCAGATATGAAGAAGAAGACATTTACTAAGCCCTGCCATCAATACGTCTTTTACTGACATACGGTTATAGGATACAAAAATCGTTACATCATCTTATATTAGTAGGCTTAGTATAATGAAACCCCTGAAACTCACGTTTGGGCGTACCAGTAAGACAGATGTTTTTGCTGATTTTTTTTATGGGCCGGTTCCAGTTCTTGATAGTAAGCTAAATAACGGCGCAAAAACTGTCTAGACGATGGTGAAGATTGCACTTGAATATGGGAACAACCAAGTTATTTTTTTAGTTCTTTTGTGCCGGAGTCACACATGTTCAGATCGCGGTAATAATGACTAGAACATCTCATAACACTAATCTAACAGATGCTTTCAAATATCCAATCTAGTTCAAGCCGATTTGAGTCGATGTTGTGTCTATCCCTTGATTCGAAAATTCAGTTCTCTGGCCGGTTTACCGGTTTTCCTCCCTCTCCAGAACCCAACACGCTAAATTCCAATTTCAACTGTGAGTTAGCCGTGCCCTGACTAACATCAAACTAGAGGTTGTTTCAGGTTTTGAGTGATAAAAACGATGTTTCGTTTGGTTTGGAGTCGTAAAGGATCTTGAAAGTCAGTTCAAGACAAGAACGCTGTTATCTAACAATGATCCAGACTGCACTTTCTTATATGCTTAATCGGACTATTTTCCATCAATGAATAAATTTTGTCTCGACAAACATGAACGACAGGTTGCGCCATTCTCTATGTTGCTTTTAATCCCTGTACGCCAGATTTTTTTTTCATCTACGAGTAATTTTTGCGATTGCGGGTTTTCTTCTAATTCTGAATCGCAGTAAAAATTCTGGAAAAAGTGAAAGTAAATTCGATTGAAGTTTTCTTCCCCTATCCTCCTCAAAAGAGGTCTATCTTTCTTCGCGCGCGCTATTAAAGAGCCATCTTCACATACTTAACTTCGGAACTTCCTCTGACAGATTCTTTGACAACAAAAGATAACTTTTTTTACTTTAATGGAAACTTAATAACATATAAAAAAGATAAACAAGCTGTCTTACCTTAACTTCGCCTTTCCTGGCCTTGAGAGCTTTAAGAAGCTGGTTCTCTGCTCGACGGAACGCTCTGTGAATTCTGTTCTGGATGAGTCTGTCTTGTTGCATTAAATGCTCCTAAAACACGAACATTAAAGCAGAATTAGAGTAATATATAGAGTTATGAAGGGGGGTTAGACTGATAATGGACCGTAAGCGGGAAAACGCCAATCATTGATATCGAACTAAGATTTCTGGTTGGAGAATATTGAAGTGGGCTGTCCACCACGTACACCTGTCCTAGTGTCAAAAAAGGAAGGGAGAACTAAACAGAAAGAGAAATCAAACAATAGGATGGGAATGAGAAGACATGGAATAAATGTATCAATAGAAATAAAAAATGGAAAAAAGTTGAGGTAAAAGTGAAAGTGAAATGAATGGGATAGAAATGACAAAACGAGTGACTAGATATTATGAATAAGATATCGGTAGAAATGTTTTTATGATTTTTGAACCAAAGTGGAGAAGGAATTTTTTTGAAATGACTCCATATTCAATACAAAATTGCCCAAAATTATAAGAATTACAAATTGCTTAAAACAGAATATAATATTGGTACTACTATAATATGGTACAAATTTTGGGCCATATGATTGAAGAGATTTTAGGGAATTTTTAATGAACTGGGGGAGTAAAATAGAATAATAAAATAGCAAGAAAATTATAATAAGTTAAAGAAAATGACATGCAGAAGAAATGAAATATGAAAATGAATGGTTACTGAGAGAGTTATTTTTTCTCTCATTTTAATCAAGACACTAAAGTCTATTGTATTTAGTATATTTGGAGTGTTAATGTACTGTACTGCACTGTTCTGTACTGATCCTTGCAATGAATTTCTTGTACTAAATAATATTAATAATCAACATACTACTTCCAATAAATATGAAAAATCTTTAACTTTTATTTATTTTTTATTACTAGACTTTTACCTAGACACAAATTAAAGTTATTTTAAAACCAACTAAAATTATTAAGAAACATATTTTTTTCATAGTATTCTCTTGCAAACTTAGAAATCAGTATGCATTATCTAATGTCGTCTGTGTCTTAATAAAGTTAAAAAAAATAATTATAAGTCCCCACATACCAATTGGAGTTTTAGAAAAATATTGATCAGTTGATTAATTCTTTGCTAGTGTTAAAGACAGATCATTTATCAGCATAAATACCAACCCAGTGGTCTTGATATTGCAGCAGTGCTCACATAGAAGGATTATGGAGTTAGAGGTATTGCTTCAATTTATCAAAAACCAAGTACAAATAGAGTAGAGGGAGACAGTCATTGAAGTAACAGTTATCTTGGTGGCTGGTGCTATTTGTGTGGTCAGTTATCATAGAGAATTAATAAGAATAAACACAGCTGGTTCTAGTTGACTGGGATATGCTGTTGTATTGAGAGGAAAAGTAATCAAAGACATTTGAACTAAAAAGATTTCAATATGTATACCTGAGAGAGAAAGAGAGAAATACCAAGGAATAGAGGGGAAGCAAGGAAAGAAGAGGAAAAGAAAGAAGATAAAAAATATAGTGAGAAAAAAAGGAAAAAAGAAAAACAAATAGTAAGAAATTTAGAGTGAAAAAGAAAGAAAAAAATTAGGAAAAAGAATGAAAATAAAATAAAATTGAAAAGGTGTGAAAAAAATGCAATTGTAGAAAAGTTTAATTATAACAGTTTCAAGGCTCAAGACTTAATTATTTTCATGACAAAAATAACGGAAAGCACTTGTCATTTCCTTGACACATAAGTAACTATTTTCTTTGAGCCTGTGCGCTCAAAATTGATTCAATTTATTCTAGTGTCAATAATACCAGTATAAATGAAATACAATAATTTCTAGGAGTGGTTAACTCATTCACTAAGTAAACTATATTGATTTGCCTAAA
Organism: Anthopleura sola; assembly: GCA_023349425.1. Lineage (NCBI taxonomy): Eukaryota > Metazoa > Cnidaria > Anthozoa > Actiniaria > Actiniidae > Anthopleura > Anthopleura sola. The sequence goes on from JALHLI010000008.1 coordinate 4,900,979, forward strand.
AGCCTCTTCAAACAAACAAAAATATATGAAATTTTTGGCATCAGAAAACATTTTTAGTGACTGAAGTACTGAAGCAAGTTGAAGGATGGAAATGGGAGAAAGAAAGAAGAATGAGATAGAAGAGGCATCACAGACACATTGCAGATACATTTAGACACTGGGGCAGCAAGTTGAAGGACAAAATACAAGGAAGGTGCTCTTTGAATTGATGGTTTGTCATTGCTCTGGAAATGCGATAGCATTTAGAAAAAATAGATGAAAGAGACTGTAATAAGTTGGCTGATATTTTTGATTAATGAGAAGCAGAAAAAAGATTTTGAAATACGCTTCAGCAGTAACAGAAGTCAGTGCCGTAAACATTAGTGCGAAAAATTAGAATGGAAGGTAAGTTTTTGAAATTTGAAATCATATTAATCCTGAATTTTTAAATGGCACTTTTTTCTAATATTCGAGAAAAGTATATATTTTATGCATCACCTCAAAACATTTAGAAAAAAGGAAAGATCTAAAGGAAAAAGGAACTAGTGTTGTTCTCAATTTCAAATGCCAATATTTTGGTTTCAAAGACTGAATCAACAGACCATACAAAATATTAGATCTAAAAGCTCCAGTTATGATAGGAAATACATCTACTTCTGATCTAAAAATTATAGTAAAATATTTTTCGATAAAAAAAATATATTAGACATTTAAAAAATGTTAAATCTTGGTCATCAAAACTTGAAAGCCCAGGAAAATTTATTTTACACCTTCAACAAAAAGTTCATTGAATCCTGAAGTTTTGTTTATTTCATCGTTAAAAATGCAGTCTATAGTTCATTCAATTATCGTCATAATATAATTTGACTCATGTAAAGCATCAGTCTTATTTCTTAAAATATATTGTGTGATTTCAAAAAAATTTCATATCCTGCCACTGAGGATAATTGAAATTTCCAGGGGGTGGGGGGTCAGAGGAAAAATAAAATTACAAGGCCTGTATGGAAGAAAATAAAATTTGGAAATTCCAGAGGGGTGGGGGAGGGGATTGTTTTCTTCCAAAATACTCCCCATGGTGGGGTATGGATAATTTCCTGATACCACACATTCTAGCAAAATAATTTAAGAATGGAAAGATGGGCTTTTGACTTTTGAATAGAACATGCTTGAGAAAACATTTTTATTGCAGTATGAATTGACAGGAGTCTCAGAAGTTCTTCCCTTTCAGGGTGAGCAGTGGACATTTTTTCCCTTCTTTTTTTAATTCATTCATTCATTTGTTCATTCATTCATTTATTATATTTTTAGACATATATTTCCTATAGTTTACTCCAAGAGTTTGAGCCCAACAAGAGGTTTACTAGTAAGATATATTTCTAGCACTACACAATGACCTTCTAATTTTACGGTAGAAGTTATTTTGACTCACCTCTCTCCTTAAAATAGCCTTGCGTTTCTCCTTTAGTTTTGCCATTATGTATTTCTTGGTTCTTTCTTCTCTAGACATGATGTCTTGGATTCTTTCTCTTTGAACCTTGGCTTCTTGTTGTTGGTATGATATGTGTTCATCTCTCAGGCGACGCTCTTCTTCCTAACATAATAATAGAGTGAATAACAATCAGAGTTTTTAAAAATGTGGATATTACAACCAGAATGTATCATAATTAATCTATGTGGAAACCATAAACCATTGTCAAACACATTATTATAGCTATCATAATAATAATAATAATCATTGTCATCATCGTCATTGTCATTATCTTATATTTGTTAGAGCAGGCTGATTATTTTGGCAGCTTTTGCTGATGTGGGCCTGCGCACACTCACACTCACTACCACTACATTTACCATTTTATGCACACAATGGTCAACTCACATGTTGATTTTTATGGAAGGCAGAAAACCTGAGAAAAATCCTTGTTACAAGGGAGAGAACAACACATCAAACAGAACTCAATTCACATGTGGTGTCTGCAGGGCTTGAACCAGCAACACAACCCATTGGACTCACAGCAGTGACAGACAATGCATTAGCAGTGTACATCACCCAAGCCACCTATAGTACTAGACAGTACTAATAAATTATTGAAACCAACCTGAACTTCTTCCAGTGAGATTTGTCCAATCATCAGAATCTCTTCTTCCATTCTCCTCTCAAAGTCATCCAGATAGGAATCCATCCTTTCTTCAGCCAAGCCAAGCTTCAGTTCATCTATTTTCTTCTGTTGATGTGCCTTATCTTCAGGCAGGATGACTGGTGGAGGAGGTGCAGAGGTTTCTAGTTCAGATTCTCCACCATCTAGTGTCCCCATTAGTTCATCAATATCTGGGAGTTCTTCTTTAGTTGGCGGTTCTAGAAAACAAGGTTATTGCATTTTTATCAATACCCTGAAACAACCTCCAGGCTAATCAACTGTCAGGGCAAGTCTAATAGTCCCTTTCACAGTTCCCTGCGCCATCTTGACAAGTTGAAGCAGAAGTTAACAGGTCTCTCCCTTGATTCAAGAGTTTTATTCACGGTCCCTGCACCATCTTGAAAGGTAGCCGTGCCTTTGCATTAAAGCAAGATGAACGGTGAGCAAGCAATGATAGAGACATGTGAATAATTGTCTACAGTGTCTATCATTGCAAGCTCAATGTCTGGCTTCAATGCAAAGGCACAGCTATTTTTCAAGATGGTGCAGGGAACTGTGAAGAAAAATCTTGAACCAAGGGAGAGACTCATTAAATTCTGCTCAAACTTGTCCAAGAATTGAACCTCAAAGACCCCAGATCATAGGTGAGAGATAAATTCACTACCACTACACCACCCTTGACTCCTAGTGCTTCAAATTCTTAACAGTCTGATCCCTGACCCTGCTGGGTTACTGGGCAGCCTACACATTGGGTTTGAAGAATGAGGGAAAACAATAGAACCCTGTGTGGCACTAGAGAGAAAGACATATCAAAATGATCAGACTCTGGTTACTTTATTCCGGTTCTTACCATATTCCTCTTCTTCTTCTGACTGTGGCCATTCATCCTCCTCCTCTACTGGTGCCTTATTTGTGAGTGGAGCATCAAGTGATCTATACATTGCCCATGGCAGTTCATCATCAATCTCATACTCCAAAAATGGTTGTTTTCCATCAGCTTCTTCCTTAACATCATCCTTCACTTCCTCTTCACCTGCCGTCCCTTCTGAAGGAGATCCAGTGTTGTCAGCTACAGCCTCAACTTCAACTGTTACTTCTGCTGACATCTCTTGAGTTCTTTCACCTGTTGTCACTTCTGAAAGAGGTTCAGTTTTGTTGTCATCTGTAGCTTCAACTTGAACTTCTGCCGACATCTCTTGGGTTTTTTCAGTTGTTATCTTTTCCTCTGTGGTCTCTACTGTAACCTCAAGGACCTTTTCCTCATCTGTTTTATCTGCATCTTCACTCACAGAAACAGTGACATGTTCTGTTTGTTCTTTAGTAACAACACTGATGGAATCTGATTCTTCAGTAACTTGCTCTAGCGACACAGCAACTTGCTCTGTTTGCTCTGTAGAGACAACTTTGATGGATGTCAGAGCATCTTTAGATATTTTTCTTTCTACTTCAATGACTACTTCAGCTTCTTTCTGCTCAGTAGTTGTTGCTGGAGACTCTGAATCAGTTGGAGGAATGCCATCCTTTGCTTGGTCTTGTTTTTCCTTTGCATCTTCTTTTACTGATTCCAAGTTCTAAAAAAAAGACCAATATTAACTTTAACTCATGCAGCCAATGAAACTTTCAATAGAATTTTTGCAATGGCACCAAAAGAAAATTTCTATGGTAAATTACACATTGTAACTCACAACTGCAGGGCTAATAATCATGGCTGCTAAATGGCTGGAAATGATAACTCCTCACATCAGACTGATCAACACGTGTCCAGTCAATGTGACTGGCCAAGACAACCAGCAGCCTAAGGGGTGTTTGGCTGGACAAGTGCCAATAGTCTCCTTCACAGTTCCCTGCACCATCTTGAAAGGTTGCTGTGCCCTTGCATCAAAGTGAGACATGAGGTGACCTTGCAATGATAGAGACATGTGAATAATTGCCCACAGTGTTAAAAAAGGTCTCTATTACTGCAAGCTTGTCATTGGTCTCTCTTCAATGCAAAGGCATGGCTACCTTTAAAGATGGCGCAGGGAACCTTGGAAGAGGACTATTTTGGCTGGACAATGGCCATTGACTAGCCATTGTTGTTAGCCCTGCAATCCTAAGGTTTAATCATTTTCAAATATTTTCGTAACACAGAAATTCCAGTGGTACCATGTTCTGGTTGAGATCCACCAATTCTTTGACTGACAAAGGCAAAAAACTCAAACGTATGTATGGAAGCTAATGTTTGTGTCGCAGGAAAGTACCCACTATATACACCTAGCTATCACTGAATCATAATTCTGAAGAAAAAAACAGGGGTGTAGCTAGGGAAGGCTGCAGAAAATTCAGCTGTTTGATGACATTCAATGCAGGCCCGGCCTGGGTAGCCAGCCCCCACCCCCTACCCACCCAAAAATTTTGGTTTTTAATGAAGGCCATAAAAAATTAAGCAAGTTATAGATCAATAAAAATAAAATTGTCTCAAATCAGCTATCAAAAGCTCAAAACCATATTATTATTACATTATAACAGAGTATTCAAATATTAGACCGCCATTCTATGGACATCTGTCCCCGGAACTTGACAAGAAGTTTGCTTTCAAGTTCATAAATGTCCCCTCACTAAATGTTTTGTCGCGACAATACCGCCATTAGATCTAGATAAGTGCTTTAAGAAAGGAAATTAAGACAAATAAGACGAAACAAGAAATCTGTACTTAATTTTCTAATACTGATACCCAAAGAAATTCTCTAAAGAAGGGTTTTAGGAGACTTTTATGAAGCTAAATGATTCGAAAACACTGACCTCGTTGGATGCCACTGCCGTTGTTTCATCAGTTCCTTCGACGCTAGCACTTCTTAACTCTGAAAGCGTTGGTCTTCTTCTTATTTCTTCTCCTCCAATATCTTTTACGCCATTGTCTTTCTCGGTTACTTTAGATTTTCCATCTTTAATTGTATTATCTTCGTCGCTTGGAGATTCTTTTTCAGAATCCTTCTTCTCGTCTCCGCTACTCTCGAGCAGTTCGTCCTTATTTTGTTCAGAATCTTCACCAGTAGTTTCTCCTATTGGAGCAATTATATCTGTTTCCTGACCTTCTTGGATCAATTTGTTATCTATATTCGTAGTCTCCATTTTTACTTTTTTATCTGTAGTTCTGCCAGCTCCTTCTAAAGCAATCAACTCAATCTGTTCCTTCTGTTTACTTTCTTCGTCAGGAACCCGAACTTGTTTGGTCTTTTTTCCTTTTTTACCTTTCTTCTTCCCTTTCTCGGGTCCAGTGAAGCTGTCTCCTCGCTCAAGAGCTTCATCATCGTCTTGGCGTTTAGCCCTTTTGCCTTTCATTTTGCCTTTCTTTTTCTTGGCGAAGCTCTCTTCACGTTGAACAGCTTCGCCGGTGACATTTTGCCCGCTGGCTTGACTTCCTCCATCTCGTTCCAAGTTCGAACTTTCCCTCGAAACTCCTTCCGAATCCTTCACTTCGTCATCTAACCCTTTCTCTTTCTTATTATCAGCCATTGTAGTTAGTTAATCATCCCAGAACTTCTTTAATAACACAGAAAAGAGTTCCAAAACTTCAATGCTCAATGCAATGCAAATATTTCTACACTGCCAATCTTTGGCCAATTTACGTCCGTCGTAGAGTCAACCTTGTACTAAAAAACAATTATACAATGTCAGAGCTTGCAAATGTAATGCCGAGGATCGGAGCAGAAACTCATTATTTTGAGAAGAGAGACTATTAATTCAGGTACAGAAAGTTAAGGATTTCTTTTGAGTGCAAGATTTTGACGTCAGAACCAGTCACATGGGTCGAAATCCTCGGTCGTCAGATAAACAAATGGCTTTCATTTCCCAGGCAACAGTAGCAAAACACTCAAACACACTTACATTTAAGACAATATAAGCCAAGAACTATTTAATTTTGAGGAAACAAAGGCTTATTTAATATCTTTAGGCTATGTTAATAAAAACAAAATTGAAGCCGTGATAAATCACTAAAATAAAACGTACTTACAGACTTCCTGGAGGAGGATGGGTTGGTATATTAATTAGAGGTGCAGAAAGTGGAAATTATAGATTTTTTTGAAAATTTCGTTAAATCTAAATTATTAACCAAAAAAATTGCAATAAAAGAATGGGAATTAAATCATTTGCTTTTTCATTTTAGATATTCCAAAGACCAGTGACAAGAAATGACAAGAATAAATAAGGTGCATCAATACCACGAAACCATGGCTTAATTATGACAGTAAAAGGATGTAAGCAAGGATGTTGATGTCAGGTCTTACAAACAGACTCTCTGATTGTATTTTCTGATTTTGTGGTGGGAAATGTGTACTTTTCTAAAAAGTGGTTCATAAAAAAATAATTTATTCATTTAAAAAATTACTGAAAAGATATATTCCTGGAAATTGGTTAAATATTATTACAGTGATGATTAATTTATTAATCTTTAACTGAATTGAGAGAAAACCTTGATAAAGATTTCTTAAAATAAATTTGCTAAGGTAGAAGAGCATACATGTCCAACCTCAACTTGGAACTATTGTTTCATGGTATTTCAAGAATTGAATATTTGCAAAGATCTATTATCAATACAACACATTTAGCATGAAAAATGAGCTAGCTTTAAAATAGGGGGGAAGTAGAATGGAAAAAATGAAATGGGAAAGGGAAAGAAAAATTGAGATATAATTGTAAATTGCCACAGTCAGGGCTAAAATTTCATTTTTTTAAATGACAAGATAAAATTATCTTGTGCATTGAGCAGCTACAAGACAAATGGATCAAATGCAAACACAAAGATAAAGACTTCTGATGAAGACTGCCACAGACAGTCGAAACGTGATCATGTTTTACAAAATTTTATGTTTGAAATCCATAAATCTATTCCTATATATGTTGCAATCATGAAGACTTTATTTTCCTTTGCATATCATTATTTTCAAAAAAGAGAATTAGCTTGAAAACTCCAATTTCTTTTCACTCGATATTTGTAATTTTCAACTTGTTTAGCCAATTATTTTGTGTGAATTTTAAACCCTGACAGTTCTAAGTGAAAGTAAATTTCCCTCACCAATATTAAGTGTACAAGAGCCACAGCTAAACCCTCAAATTATTTAATGATATAATATTCTGGATATAATGTATAAGTACTAATAATAAATAAACTATAGTAATATAATATGTCATTTGTAACCATCTTAATGATACATAAAATCACAAAATAAAAGTATATCTTTCTTATGCTATAATCCTTTTCCACACGTGTATAAAATCATCTAAATTTTTGTTAAAATGGGATCCATTTTCTGTCTCATATCCATTTTCATAATAGTCCATTTCACAGTTCCCTGTCCTTTACATTGAAGCGAGAGGAACTGTGAGCTTGAAATGATAGAGACATGTGAATATTGTCCATTGTGTTTAAGAAAAGGTCTTTATCATTGCAAGGTCACCATTTATCTCACTTCCAAGGATGTTACTTGATGTCTGGGCTTTTGGCTACTGTCAATGAAATTTCCAAAGGTCTGAGTCATTATCTTTTAAATGATGAAAGCCAAAATCCTAGACAGCTTTTGCTGTGTTGGTCACATAATTAGGGAAATGGATGAAATGTATTGGATACATTGACAGTCCCTTTCTCATGCACTCTGAGATGCAACATGCACATTCAATACAAATATTTTTTCCAGATACAATAGCCCACTTTCAATATTCTGGTTGAGTGATAATGCACAAACAACTCAAGACGAGGCTCTGGGGAAACAATGGAGTAATCCTAATATATTCTTTTGTTTCTCCGGAGCCTCACCTTGAATTTCTTTGTGGGTGATCACTCAACCAGAATCGAAAGTTGCCATTGGACTTGTGTAAGTAGTGAACTCCATAATCTGTATTTTCGCTGTTGATAATTTTTAGCATTTCTTCATCTTTCTTAAACCTTTGCATTCCTCCCAGGTATCAAACATACTTGAAGCACTTGCTCTCAGAGGAAGGGATCCTTGTCTTGAACAAGACAGAGTCAGCCCTGTACTGAGTCTTCAGAAGAGGCATGTAACCATAAACCCTTTCAAAATAATTCATGCATTCATGACGTTCTTCAAAGTGAGATTTATCCTCCCACAGTGAGATAGGACAGCTTGGGCAGAGGAATGTCCAGCGAGATGTTACCTGATGAATATAATAAGAAAAAATGCTAAAAGTTAAAAGCTAAAATTAATGGCATTAATTTGGAGACAAAGTAGCTTCTGATGATATCTAACACTCCAGTATTTACAGCAGATTAAACCCTGAAAGAACTGAGCTGATCTAAGTCAGGACACAGCTAACTCATAGATCAAACCCTCAAACAACCTCTTTGCTGATCTAAGTCAGGGCACGGCTAACTCACAGATTAAATTGGAATTAGGGTGTCAGGTTTTGTGGAAGAGAGACTTAAAAAACTCTAGTCATTAGTGACATCAAGTTCAGGAATCAAACCCAAGACCCCAGACATAAGAGATGAGTGCACTACTGCTACACTACACTTGATCCACACAAATACAGTACCCTCAGCATTGTTTATTGCACCAAGTATCTTGTCATGACTAAAAGTAATCAATGTTATGGCACATTGTCTGAATATTTTTACCTTCAGAGGTGGTTTGCGTGAAATGTGAGAAACCAAGAAGTTCATGGCAATATCTTCACAATTCATGTACTCATCAACCTTGTTGATTATCCTCTTAGGCATCCAGTGAGTGTAGAGATAAAAGTAATACTGTCAAGACAAACAAATAATATTATCAAACCCTTTTCATTCCTTATTCACTGCAATTTTCATAAACATGTGAACTCTGTAGTTGTAAGTTGCCCATTGGAATTTGGTTTTTCACTGCCGCCAGTCAAAAATATAAAAGGTAGCAAAAGAGTAGTTTTGATTGGTGGAAGCAAAAAAACAAATAATTATTTCAGCATGCAGCTCGCGGCAATCAAGTTCGCATGTTTATGAAAACTGCAGTAATATTTTGGAGGATTTGTAAAAAACCTTTCCTGAATTCACTTGAATGCCCATGAAATAATAGCTCCAAGTCAAGGCTGGACTTGATAAATACAGTAAATGTTTGGACAAATCGAGTCCAACCTCAACGTGGAATCATTGTTTTGTGGTCACTCAAGCAAATTCGAGAAAGGACAATTGCTACAGGGAGGGTTGGGTAGGGAAGGAATTGTAACAAGTTGCATAGCTTCCTGCAGGAAAATAAACAACTTATGCCTAGTAAATACAACACTGAAATGTAAAACATCCATGTAACAAGAATAGGTTTATACCGAAATAAATAATAGTCCTCAGGTAAAGATAAAAATTTTCTTTTTTTACAGAAATAGGTACATTAATTACGACACTATAAATGAAACCCCATTAGAGTGCTTGCACTAAACCCATGAAACAAATAGTACTAATTAGTACTAATAGCACTAATTAAACAATAGAAAACAATAGAATAAGCATAATTTAGCACTATAAGGTTGCAAGAAGTGCTAGTGCTTGTACTCTAATACTGACATTGAGGATATTAGATGACCTTAATTTCCAAATTTTTTGGGGAGGGCATTTCACTGAAACCCCCCAGATTAGCCCCCCCCCCCCCCCCCCCCCTCCCTTCCCACTCAAAACTATGCTCCTTAGTCTCTGTTCAACCACATTTTAAAACCTGTTTGTTTAATGTGGTTTTGATTAGTTTCAAGACTCTTATCACAAGTGATCTCTACATAGGCAGCATTGACTGTTTTTTTAAAAACCACATGCCAAAAATACTTACTCTGTGAATAAATGCTGCACCAGTAAGAATCAATGACAGCTCACAAGCATATTTGGATTCATAGGTCCATCTTTTGTTCACATCATCCCATGCATGGTACCGACCAGGAAACCCAACAATTCTATCCCTGTTTTCTCGCCAAACTCTGTTGGGTATAACAAAAAATTAACAAATAACCTTTGGATGGGTGGGTAGGTGGATGAGGGGATGAATTGGAGGATGGATGGATGGATGAAGGGATGAATGGGAGGATAGATGGGTGGAGGGATGGGTGGAGGGATGGTTGGATGGGTGGATGGATAGATAAGTGGAGGGATGGATGGGTAGAGGGATGGATAGTCATTTCTTACCTGAATGCCAGTAATATTTCATCATGTCGTAACTCCACATCATCATCAATGGACAGGATAGCATCAGTTTCAATCACATCATATGGGATAAACCTGTTATTTAGACTATTTTTTGATGTCTTGACCACCTAAAACCAAGAAAAACATACTATATAAATACCTTTACCATATGTGGTACTAAAGAAATAGAAAATGCACACATGCTGTATACAGTTATGAAGCACACAGGGTTGGCAGAACATGAGAGAAGTGTTATAGGGACATGGCTTGAACAAACCAGGCAGTCAACACAGGAAAAAAAGGAAAAAACCATTCATGGTATTTTTCATGGTAAAATATATATTAACCATTAAAAAAACCACCAATGGTTTTTATTGAACAATACCCATTAATGTGTTTTGTAAAATAGAAAACCATTGATGGAAAATGCAAAAGCCATGAATGGTTGACATTTTAAAAACATTAATGTGTTTTAAGGATTATTATTTATATTGATGGTTTTTATTAAATCTGAATGTATTTTCATAGAAACATTAATGTATAAATAATAACCATTAATGGTTATAATAGGGGCATAGAAAACCATTGACGAAAAATGTAAAAGCCGTGAATGGTTGACATTTTAAAAACATTAATGTGTTTTGTTAAACATTATTGTAATTGATGGAAGCAAAATACATTACTGTTTTTCAATTTCCATTCACGTTTTTTTGGTAAAATACACTAATGGTTTTTACTATAACCATTAATGGGAATTCAGTTTTAATGGGTATTTAAAGAATATAATTCATTTTGACATTAATGTTTTTTTTTTATCAATGGTTTTTACAGAAAAACCATTACGGTTTATAATAATACCATGAATGGTTTTTTACTTTTTTTTCCTGTAAATGGACAATGTCTGGCCAGAATTGGAACTTGTCTGGCAAATCTTTCCCTTACTGGTCATTTTAACCAGAAATGTTGAGCAAAAAATGGGTTATAACCAAGCTAAAACTAATTTGGCCAGTCATAATGACCAGCCATTATTTCAAGCCCTGTAGCACATGTTCTGCCAACCACCAAGTGCTTTATAATTGCACACGGCACAGCAAACAAGTTTTTTAATTTCTTTTATAAAATACAAATTAGAATAGAAAAGTGTGTATTATTCACCACTTTCCATACATCCGTTCACTGGTCAAACACAAAGCATTCAGTCGAGGCTGCAAGGTTCAAATTTGAATAATCCTTTGAAACTACATGTACCTTGCAGCTCCAATTGAAATTGCTTTAACTATGAACGGGTGTATGGAAAAAAGTGAATGCATGCTTTCATAAAGTGCACACCACCAACCAATCAGAAAGCGAGATAATTGTTATGCACACAACATATACTTACATGAACAGGAACACCAATATCTGGCCATCGCAAGCTAGGTGAAGGTGTCGAAGGACTGTTCCACACAACCACAACTTTATTTAAGTACTGTAATCCTACAAGTCTTTGTATTGATTCCATCAAAACCAACTCTCTCTCATAAGTCAATATCACTACTGTAAACTGTTCTTTTGGGTGGTTTCCACCTTGGGCCCTGCTGAAGGCTTCTCCTGAGCCTCCTTTACCTCCTCCGATAAGCTCAAATTTTGTAGTAGAGTTCTTAAAAGAAGCAGAAGATGGAAAGAGTGGTTCAAAGGGTGAACTTGGAAGTAGATACACTGCTCCTGGAGGCTTGTTCCATTGATCTCTGATAAAGTTAACTGTGCTGGTAAAGTTGGTTGTAAATGTTGGAGATTTGATTGGAAGTTCAAGAATAGCATCAGGATCAGGTGGATTAATCAATGGTTTGTTTGAGGAAGAAAATACTGATATTGATGGAGTTGCTGATAATGGTTTGGCTGGAAGAGATAGCCTTGTTCTAACAGCTGCTAATATGGCATCCAAAGTAGCTTGTGGTTTTGAAAAGTAGTTTTCCCACAAGAACTGACCCTGTTGTCTGAGTTTTAATAGGTCGTTTACAGTCACAGTGTGTAGTAACGTATTAAGTTCTGTGATGCGAGGAGAGGGCAAAATTATAGCAGCCAGATGCCAATCAATCATATCGCTGAAGGGTAAAGATACTGCAGTACTCAGGATCACTGGTATTGCTCCACTTTGCAAAGCTTCAATCAGACGAATCTGAGCCGCATCCCAAGATCCCATGCTGTCCACAGGTCCAGGTATTATGGTAAAAGTAGATTTTTTCAGTATTGCTACTCTACTTTCATGGCTGCCACATAACATCCACTCTAAATGCTCCACTTTCTTTACACTTGCATTATTACTGCCCTTGCAACTCGTAGAAATAAAAAAATTCTTCGCTTCCTTTGACAACGATAAAAAGTCATTGGCACTTAAAAATGAAGATTTTTTGCCTGTTTTGGGCATTTCTCCTTTAAAGCTCAGGAAGTACTTTCTAAAGGCTGGTAACTGTTGAGGTGGTTGCTCCCACAATCCTCCCCCTAATGACTGAGTGATATTGATAGGCGGGACCACCAGGTCAAAATCAGGACGCAGATGTGAACTAGAAAAGGAAGTCTGGCCCACAAATGCCATTCCGGTGTTAATTCCAATTCCTCGGATGTCTGTGTAAGAGTTTGTTAACGATATCAAATTTAATAAAAAATGGTTCCTGCCATCTTTGTTCCAGTAAGGCAAGGCATGTATACTGTGATCTATATCTTCTTTCGATAGTTGATCCAGGGATCCTACAAGGACTACATAAACACAAGCAGTTGTAGCATTTGATGTATAATAAGAACTGTCTTTCAGTATTTTGTATATGGACATTACATCAAATGAGGGATTAGATCCAATCAGATAGTTCGTAGGATTGTAAACATAAATTGAAAATCCCTTGGCATAAGGGCACTGGCTAAAGTCAAAGCACTTCTCGAGATTACAAGAATCACCATCATCATCACTAAAAGATAAAATTTGATTTCTTTGTAGCGGTAATTCAGGTGCTTTTGGCAACCTCATTTCAGGAAGCTGTGGACACTGACTAATTTTAGTTTCTTCTAATTTATAAACGTCTAACTTTCGTTTAGCACGACTAACCAAATCCTTAACAGAATTGGAGTCCTTCTGTAATTTTTCAGCGCTCTCATGAAGTTTTTGGATATCTTTTTGAGTGATGTGTCTCTTTCCTTCCAAATCCCTTAGTTCATTAGACAAAGAAAGCTTAATTCTTTCTAATTCTTTAATCTGTCGCCGGTACTCCTCGAGTCTTTCCAGTAAAAACTCATCTTTGGCATAAGTTTTATCGAGCTTGTTTCTTGACTGAAAGGATTGGATAGTAAAATCACTGGAGCTAATATCTCTGTTCAAATGGTGAAGAAACACCAGAGGTCCAATAACTGCAAACACCAAGGCACAGATAAGCACTTTCAAGACAAGATAATCCTTTATCTTACAAGGCAAAACACGTAGCATCCTCCGAAACATTTTTTAAACCATCTTTCTCGCGTTTGGCATAACTTCGACAGGAAGTGAAGGGCGGTGAAATTCCCGAAGCCCAAGGCGATATTTTACGACCGCTACAACCAACAAACCGATTCAGAACTAGCGGTATTTTCTTTAGTTACTTATTTATCAATTCGTTGGCTGCATGCTGTTTACAAATCTATCAAAATAAATCGTAAGAAACACTTGATTGCCAGGAGGTCCACATGTTGTTGATTCGTTTGTCGTTGTCTCCAAACATGCCGAATATTTGTCTGCTTTTGACAACTTTATCCCCACAATTCTTGAATAAATCCCGTCTAGAGGATATCCTTGTCGTTCCTAGGGATCACATTGAGTAATACACACGTAAAAAGGAAGATATCACCATGAATAATTGGTAGAAAGTCCACAATTGTTACTCGATCTGTCACTGTGGGTCTTTTTTTGGCTCGCGTACAAATCATTAGCATATTTGATCGCTCCAGGTCTTTCGCGGGCTCAATAACACAGGAAACCCACCGTTGAGACACCAGAGATTTTTCAGAATCTAAGGCCAGGACTAAAGGCGCGTAAATACGAGCAACAAAATCGTGCAACAATGCTGCGTTGCAAGTTGCTAAGCGAATGTTGCTCATATTACCACCCTGCGCGCAACCAATTTTCTATGTTGCAGAGAGTAGAAAGATCTACTTTGTGCAACAAAGTCGAGCAAGAAAATGTTGTTGTTGCTCGGGGTGGTAATACGAGCAACATTCGCTCAGCAGCTTGCAACGCAGCGTTGTTGCACGACAAGTTGCACGGTTTTGTTGCTACTTGTGTCTACCCCTTCAGGCGCAACGTGAGTGGTAACGTAAGTAGCAACATAAGACGCAATGCCAGAAAAAAATTGCAATTCGTGATGGCACTTCAGAGTCACCGTAGGCTCGCGCCACCATCAAAGGTCAAAATGAGGAGTAACATAACATGCGTTATCACGGCAACGCCCTTTTGTTATATAGCGGTAAAATTGTAACTTTCAACTATCCGAGGAAGTTAACGTTGCGCCTGTATTTTAACGATGAAGCCCGGGAAAATATCACCAGGCAGAAAACCTGCTTAGACACGTTTTTACGTTTTTCTACCAGTTGTTCCGGTTTTGTATCAGTTTTGTGTTCCCCCGAACACTGGGCACTAGTATACATTATGTTTCCCCTCCCTTCCCCCTCAAACCTCTAGACATGATTCTCCGTGTTTATCGAAAGCAAGGCAGAGTCGAAATAAGAAAGGTGAGAAAATGTGAGCAAACAGCGTAGAGCACGCGCACTATATGCGCGCAGAAAATAAACGATCAAATGATGTTCAATATAGCATCCAACGTTGCCTATGATGGTTACAAGCTTAAATACAAGAGATTCATTCCTTCTCTTAGTTAATTTTCTCTTGTAAAATATATAATAGTTATTTGGTTAAACACATTTTAATGACAAATTTTATAAATCTCTAATTTATTCTGCTTAGCACAGATAGTCGTCTCAAAATATCACATATACCCTCGAACCTTCGCTTCCCTCAGCCAGCCAATGAGAACGCGCCGTCTTTGTAGTTCCCGCGTATACGTATGTATATATCCCATATATGGCACGTGATTGGCAACTGATCTTTTTTAGAACCTTTCTCGTCCTCGTGAATTATCAACTGATGGTCACTGATATACTATGAGAACGCGCCGTCCTTGTTGGTTCCCGCGAGGTATGCGCATGTGATTGGCAACTGATCTTTTTTAGAACCTTTCTCGTCCTCGTGAATTATCAACTGATGGTCACTGATATACTATGAGAACGCGCCGTCCTTGTTGGTTCCCGCGAGGTATGCGCATGTGATTGGCAACTGATCTTTTTTAGAACATTTCTCGTCCTCGTGAATTATCAACTGATGGTCACTGATATACTATGAGAACGCGCCGTCCTTGTTGGTTCCCGCGAGGTATGCGCATGTGATTGGTAACTGATCCTTTTTCAGAACATTTCTCGTCCTGGTGAATTATCAACTGATGCTATGAGAACGCGCCGTCTTTGTAGGTTCCCGCGGGGTACGCGCATGTGATTGGCAACTGATCCTCTTTCAGAACGTTTCTCGTCCTCGTGAATTATCAACTGATGCTATGAGAACGCGCCGTCCTTGTTGGTTCCCGCGAGGTATGCGCATGTGATTGGCAACTGATCCTCTTTCAGAACGTTTCTCGTCCTCGTGAATTATGAACGGATATTCATGATCGAGAACGCGCCGTCGTTTTCTCGCGTATACATATATATATTCAAGGCACGTGATTGGCCCTTAAGGGGAAGGGACTTGTTAGCATTGGAAAACGATATGTTCCAATAGGGGGTCTCCATGGGGTGGTAAAGCTTTTACGCCGGGTTAATGGTTAAAATCTGGCTTTTTTTACGGCTAACGGCTAATTTTTTTCCGTTATGGTTAACAAAAATCTTGATAATTTATTTCCATTGTTTTAAAATTTCAACAAATTTCCATCGTTTTTAAAGAGTTAGATTAAATGAAACCGAAACACATTTTGAGCATTCTTGGATGAATGCATAACATTACATCAGTGTTGAGAAGAGATCTCGTCAAATCCAAGTCTTACTAACCATGACTATAAAAAAAATTACGGTTAACTTTTTTTTAGACTTTTACGCCGAACGCTTAATTTTTCACCCTTTTTACCCGGGGGGGGGGGAGTACTCCCTATAATGGACTATACGGGGATGCTCCGCCCGAAAGGGGTGCTTTTTTCAAGCCGTACGTATAGCAAAGGGGTGGACGGAAATTTGTGAGTTTTGGTATAAAAAGGGGTAGATTTTTTTAAAGGTATATAAAAGGGGTACTTTTTTGCTGAAATTTGGTATGTAAAAGGGTAAGGGGTCGAGAGTCCGGACGGAGCATCCCCGTATGAAACGACCAGACCCCCAAAAGATCTTCCAGCACTTTTCTTCATGTCTTGTTTGATGTGAAGGGCTGTGTTTCGAAATGGGTTTACCAAAACACCACGTGATTCCATCCATATGGTATCGCATTCATCATGACAGCCTTTCACAATCTCATCCAAGGCTAATCTCCATCTCATTCTATGTTGTATAGAACACGTCTGCAGATCTTTCCAAAGGTCAGACAGCCGTCTAAGTGAATCAAATATTTGTCAATACCTCTGCGCAGAGCAAGGAACAAGCTCTCAAATATCATTTGTACAAATGGTGCCTGTCGATTAACCTTTTGATATAGAACTCGTGATCAGTTTTATATATAGCTTGCTTTGAATGGATGTCATCTTATAATTAGCTTGCTCCACGTACTTTATTATCTGAGTGGCATTTTACCGAGCATAACCAATCATTAATCGGCCAACAATCTCCCTAAAATTACATTCTTTTATTCATTTCCTTTGAAGTCAAAGCTCAATTTAAGGCCATTTACGTCCTGCGTGTAGGACTTCAATCCTGGGACACTTGGAAGCCTCCTTTAGTGGATAGACTGTTGGGTAATCTTGAGCACTAATCGTGAATAAAAAAATATTATACGATCACCCGGCATCACGTACCAAACTCACTCACGCTCAGCCAATTCATGCACAAAGTCACGAAGAAAGCATATTAAATGCTGCTGCGCCCGTCCCACAAATGATTGACGGAAGTCCAGGTCGATATACACAGACCAGAACACAGACAGACATGAGATAAGAAAAGCACGTTTTCTTGCGATACTTTCATAAGTAGCTTGGATTTTTGCCTTCTTGTAATTCCCAGTTCTACGGAGGATCTTCTGTTTTAGTTTTAGCTATTTTGGATTTTTTTTTCTGCTAAGAAAGTAAAGTTACATTGCGTGAGGCGAAATACTATTGTAACGGTTGAAATACTATGATAGCGTGATGCGTGACAGCTGGTGGTGTTTACGTCATGCAATGCGATTTCCGGTTTCGCAAACTATTGCTGATGACTCTTCGAAAAACGTCTTACAAAGAAAAGTCACAACAATCTCAAACTATGAAAAAGCCTACCATTTTTTATTCCGATCATTGAGTGTTTATTTGGTTTGCAATTTTTAAAAGTTTAATTTTGAGTAAGTGAAACGTCAACACAACTGTTGCCCACTAATCTCTTGGCATAATAAGCTATTGTTCGGTGATGACGGGACGTGACTCATTTGTTATTTCTACTGAAGCCAAAATTCGAAAAAAAATCAATAATAATAAATCTAGAACATCATGTTAACTGCATGGGGTAATCGATACTAAGGATTTTTACCGTCTTTTGTTTTCTCGTTACATTTTATTTTATTTTTCTCTTTATCATTTATTACCTTTTCCACCCATCCGCTCTGATATGAGAAGTTCGGCGATTCAGGAAATGAAAAGATGGAGGGTGCTGAATGCTCTTGGAATAATCTTCTAAGTCAGCCCTTTTAAAATATTTTCAGAGTAACAGAAATAGAAAATATGGAAAGAAAATGTCCATCTACTATATGAACCTACTTCAGGCATTACCGGAGCAAATCAGATAGGATTTAATTTTTATCGAAGATTTAAAATAAGATTATTGTTATACAGTGATTAAAAGAAACTTAGCTTTCGTTATACGTGCTGGAATTACGGAATAAAAGGCTCGTGTCTCATTATCCTAAGGGTCGGTAAAAATTGACAATAACTTATGGAATGATTTGAAAAAGATGTCATTCTTTTGATAATAGGTGTTGGAAAATGATATCTGTAGAATAGAGAAAAAAATGGTTATAAAATGTTGGAAAACTGAAGAAAAAAATGCTTTGATAAGGAAAAGCTGATAGCAACAGCCTCGGGCATATGTAGTGCATATGTATGAATTACAATATTTTATCAAATTATTATAAAATAATGTTGTATTTTATCAGGGCAAACCCCGGCTTTTTACCTGCTCCTAAAGTGCAACATATTTCATGATAATCGTCTAGAAACTAGAAGCCTTTTCGTACATTCATACGGTATTGGGTAAATATATCTGAAGCCATATTATTTCTGATTTTGCTTTATTATTATTTTCTTTGAATAGAGGAAAACATTGGCTAAATTTCAACTCGAAAATGAAATGAACTGACCATATTTTTAGCAGGAATAATTATCACTTTCAACAGCCCTATACTAGAATAACAGGTTAATTCTTGTTTTAGTGGCAATGCTCGAAGGGATTTGTTTTTAAGACAACTTGTGGTGGTAAGCTCAAGTCCCTTCGAGTGGTAGAGTGTGGAGATATTACTCCGTGCGGAACATGAGGACGAGCAATAAAAGTTGCCCGGTAGCGCGGTGCCAAACCGGTCAAAAGATTGATGCTATATCTGCATTAAAAAAAAACTTTTTCGGTACTTATAAATCATTATATAGTCGTTTGGGCAGACCAAGTAAGCGCATATTAGCCATATATGTTTTTCAAGAATCAACTGTTGCTAGGAGTCGGAAAGAATATCGAAGCACGTTTGGCGAATGTCTCGCATTTCGCATGTTTTTTAACATAATAATGACTCCTCGTAACGGAGTTTGACAACTTGACAACCTTTTATTCCCGACAGCTTGAGACTCCATCCAGACAAAATTATCATTCTGTCAATAATAAGAGGTCTGTGCCAGGATTTTTCGCCTAAAAAGGCTGTAAACAACGCGATCAGCCTGTACCGGCCGGCGTTTCATGGCAACTCAAGTATGGCATATGATTTTCTTGCAACCCGCGTGTCCCAACTTAGAAAAAACTTCTGTCTTCTCTTTTTCAGGAAAGAACCAAACTGAACCCGCCTTTTATTCTTTTCGTAGCTTCGTTTAAAGAAAAACAACAGTGTAAAAGACGCGGAGAGTTGAACGTTTAAAGGTCAAAGGACAAAGTGAAATTACTTAGTTTCGTGAATATAATTTATCCTTGATAATGTCATCCTATCCTCGAAGCCATTTTAATTCATCTAAAACTCAAAGTTGAAACAATTATCACTAACTTTTCTTTTTAAAGAGTTATTTTACAAGTTGGTTCTCGTTTCATTATGGATTTCGAATTGGATTTAGTTCTGAATCAGGCCTGTAAAGCATGACCGACGTCTCGAGGTATTGGAGCATTGCCAACGAAACAAGAATAGAACTTTGATTTCCTATGATCAAGTCCCTGAAGTCCCATGATACTAGATACTATGAGCATATCCAGTAACTAGTTTTACTTCCGTTACGATTGGAAGGTTTTTCGTTTTTCTTGGAAATATATTTTTTTAAATCTGAAAATGGGGTTTTTCCCAGGAGTAGTTGATTGAAAACACTGACAACACATTATTCGAGTCTTGAAGGAATTTTAATAACTGCAACAGAAACTAAGTCCATTTTTATAAGAAACCCACATCTAAGACTCCAAGTCTTGCTTAAATGTTTAATATCCTAAATGAGCTTGGCTTTATGAATTTTGAATTCTGCCTTCGTCTCTTATTAAGACCAACTTGATAACTTATCATGAACTATGGGCTCTGCAAGCTAAGTTTGTATGCTACTTTGTCGTTTTGTTGTATAAATTGTACAGGTTTTGATACTGAAGTTGATTTTGGACCGTTTTCTTTGAGTAACGGGGCAATAGTTAGCAATATTATCATGCAATATTAAATTATAACAACTTTAGGCTCTTATCCGTGTAAGTTTTTTTTGCTAAATATGGATGCGATATCAAATATAGAAGGCTTTCGATATATGTTAAGGACAAAATAATCTATTTACAGCCCAACACTAAGGGTGTGGATAGAATAACTATTTACTGCCTTTACAAGGCAAATGTATGCGTTTCGTAAGAAGAGGAGTTTAACTGTCCGAGAATCGAACACATGCCTTTTTCCATCGGCACTGAGTACACCAAAGATGGCGATTATCCATTCCGTAGACCTTTCTACACTTCTTGCTCTCTCCTCGGATTTTCCTGTGGTGTGTTGGCTGTGTGAAGCGAGTCGTAGACACAGCCTTGTTAGCTGTGGCTTGATCTGCGATGTGGAAATCCCAGTTAAAGCGAAGATTCTGTGGCGAGTTTTCCGTCGTTTCCACGATTTCTGAGGGGCTGATACAAGGCTCAGACCATGGGCTCTTTACCATGTCAAAATGGGACTGTGTAGGGGTGGGAGAGAGGGCTAGTGGGTGTGGAAAAGGGTCGTAGAAATCTTCCTGGTCATCATCCTTCTCTGTAAAGTAGAATTCTTCTTCTCCATCGCTGTAGCCATCCTCAGAATGTCGCTTTGGTCTGAAAAAGCAACAGCAAGATAAAAAAAAATATATAAGACCACAATTTTATAGTTACCGCCCTATAATTAGAAAATTATGTAAAAACATTTGATGATCTTCTAAAACAAGTTTTCCTCAATTATAACCAAGGTAAAAACACTCACCACAATTCCCAATTCATATTTCTATTTTTTATCTGACACCAGAAATGTCAACTGCAGCCAACGAGTTGGTTTTGATGAAACCCGATAATTTTAAATTTGCAATTTCATGGCCTACCAAGAAATATTTATTCCCAAAATGTCGACGTTGCACTTTTTTGAATCATTTCTTTAATCCCAAAATATATACTTTTTGAAATAGAAAGCAAAGTAATCTAAATAGATCCTTGGGTCATCTCCATAACGGTTTAAAATATTTTTTCAACAACATACAATATCGGAGAGGGTCTTAATGATATTAAAATTCAGTTTTCTTTTAATTGCGTTTTAACACGCTCGAAGCTGTCCATTGTTTACAAAAACAAAATATTAAAATATTTCTAAAAATACTGCAAAAATCAATAAATTTGTAGCCAAGAAAAATGTTTCAAAATTTTTCGTCAAAAAATTAGCAAAAAGATTTCTTTTTCCCCGGTATTTTAGGTGTTTTTGTAAAAACGTGCACTCGTTCAGGCCGAAAAAAATGTACGTTTTTCTTACCCGAGATGGATTGTACGAACATGACGAATTATCCCTGGAACGGTCGAAAGAGTTTTCCCACAGCCTGGCCACGTACAGAGGTAAACGACCTTCTTTGAACCAGTGGACGAGGTACTGTTCTGTAGAGAGAAATTAAAGCTTCGTTTCAGCATGCTAGTCCTTGCATTACCTTGCATTAACCCTGAACGGACATGGATCAATGTCGTCATGCAAAAATTAGAGCGAAAACCATTCAATTGCAACCGATTCGAAATTACAACCCTTGAAGAAATAGAACGAACTATTTAAATCCCATTACGGAAAGTTATTTTGGAGGTAGGGAAGCCTAAAACAGTTTGAGGTTATTCGGTAAGGCAACTCACGGTGGCTAAACCTCGAAATGTCGTTCAGAAATATAAATAAAGTAAAGGGATCCAAGAGCTAGAGAAAGCGTGCCAATTAACACAGTTTATTGGTCATGCAAGGAAAGCCCTTAATTCTTTAGCGAAGAAAGCGAGTTCTACTTTCTACGGTTGAGTAATACCATTAACAAACACGATAGCACAGAAAAAAACAATTACGTTATGTTGTGAGAGAATTTTTAAACACAAAATGACACTTGTTTTTGGATAATAGAAGTGAACGGATGAACCTTAGGAAGTATTCGATCCAAATTAAAAACAACTAAAAAGAGAAGCCGGTTCAAAACAAAGAGGAACACAAAAACCCGGCTTTTGAGATTTGCATAATCACATGATCGCGAATCAGTTGGTTGTTTACAACCTGAAAGGCACTAAAATATATTCAGATCTGCGAATATTCTTCGCTCCTTACCTTTCTTTTTCTCGTGCGTTCTTTCTTCACAAACTCAATTCCTATCCCCTCGTCATAGTGGTAAGAAGGGCTGTATCTCTGAGGGTATTTGAACTCCTCCAAAGATGAGGGAGATGTGGAAGCCGTCGGTGAGTTTGAAAGGCTGTAAGAGTTCGGTGAACCAACGTGAGCCATTTCCGTTCCCGAATCAGGTGATGGAGAAAAAATTATCTCTTCTTTGAACACTACGAAATTTTAAAGGAAATAAACTTCATTAATACTTAGTGATTACAGCAATCTGAAAGTTTAGGAGAACGAGTGTTAATGGAATATATATAAAGTTTAGCCGGTACGAGTTAGAAGAACGTGAGATATGGAACTGCTGAGGTAATTTAGCTTGAGTCTTTGGAGAAGAAAATGTTCAAAATAGTGACTTACGATTGTCTTGATCTTTTACAACTGGAGAGATGGATAAAGAGGTCAAAACCAAGGCAGCCATCTCTTCGCTTCTTGTCAGGTTTTCTTGATGTTTTGAGGGACATTGCCTGAAGAAAGAAGGATAGAGTGAAAATTAAATACAATAACAAACGAATAAACATGAATATCGTACAAAATGTGTACAATAAAAAACTTGTGAAAAATTCAATTTCACGAAACTGGAATCCTACCAATGAGCGAATACTTTTGAATTAGGGTAATTTTCTACCAAAAAAGAAAGGGCCGTCTAAGAAAAAACCCCTAAAAAAACACGGTAATTTGAGAACCAAAGACTTGTTTACGTCGAATTACGCTCGCCGTTAAAAAATTCTCTACTTACTCAAAGTCCACGCTTTGGGCTTTTATCTTGCAGGGGACGGGACATTCCTTGCTAGGAAGATGATTCAACAGTTGTCCATCTACAGGAGGTTTCTGTCCTTTAAGTAGTCGTAGTTCTTCTTGCTTTACGGTCAACAAGTGTTCGCCATGGTCCAAAACACGTACAACTACTTTCTTCCACGACGCCTTGTGCTTCACGACCCTTGCAGGCATTTCTCGTCCATGATAGGTGATGTAAACACGCTGTCCTGAACGAAGCTGGACACAGCTCACTTTCGCAAAGCTAGGCCCAACTATATCATCTTCGTCTATCTCGGCAATATAGCCATCGTCAAAAAGAATAGTGAACGTGCTTTCGCCGGTCGGCCGACTTTTCACTGCTTCGATCACTCCAGCATAGTATAAACCATCTTTCCAAGGTGCACATACTCTCTGCCCCAGTAAAACGTTTTTCGCTCTCGTCCGAGAGGAATACATTGTAGGGCTTTTGGAAGTTTTTGGAGCTGCTTTTCTTTTTCTATACCGGTCTAGATCGTCACCTCACGCTGTTCGAAGCCGGGTTTAGTTTGTTTTGGTTCTTAACCCGGTCTGGGGGCGTGTGCTATGATGATTTGAAAAATAACAAAAACCAATCTAAAACACTCCCTGATTGGTCAATTTCAGGTGATGGCTATATAACGAGTTATTTGATTGGTTCATTCTACGTCAAAGTGATTGGTCACCTTATACTTTATTTTTAGCTCCATGTCCCTAGTGTTTACGACTTGCTGCACGTCCGTTCATTTCATTGTTACACTAAATTCAGCTGATCACAGTGTGAAAATAAGGACTTTTCCCGACAGAAACCCCTCCGTAAACACTAAAGAAGCGAAAGAGCTGACGATGGCTTATTTATCTGGGCCATAAAAGAGCTTACAGTGCATTTTTCTCGCTTGCCTGGGCAATCGATTGAAATTCAATCCAATTTGACTTGTGTGATGTCGACAAGGCACTGTGATTGGCAGATGACTTCGACCCCTCAAGCCATATCGACTAAAACAATGAGTCTTCATTGGTTGAAATAAATTTTGCTTACACCAAATGTCGTCTCACCGGCGCCTGTGTAATTATAAACACTGTTTTTTTATACCTACGAAATAACGGGACAATCCCTAAGAGCGTGACAGTTTTCACAAAAAAAAACCAAACATTTTTAAACAAAAACAGAATTAATAAAAAGCCATTACTGTCAAATGAAAATTTATTCTCTCTTTATCTTAGGATTATATATATTTTTTGAACTACGGCTGACAGCTTTCGCATTCAGTAGAGCTGAAACAATACTTATGTTTGAAATATCTCGGTGAGGTTGAACAGCGTTTACGAGCTTCCAGCAGAGAAAAGTCACCGGGACTACAAGAAAGAAAGAACGAACCTTAGTGTAATTTTCTATTGGCGCCAACAAGACTGAATTTCCACAATTGAACTTTAAAATATTCATAAAGTGAATCAAATTATAGCTAAATGATTCCCATTCCAGTTAGAAGCAAACTTCATAAAAGGATTTTAAAGTTTTTCTCATTGCATTTACAATTTGATGATATTGAACATTTTCGTTTCTGCGGTTCAAATATTTTCCTCCATAATTTTTTTCGCGGGTCAGTAAATACTTGGTTTTACAAACAACCAAGTAGTTGTTGATGAAGCTAAATGAAGTTCGTAATGATAAAAGGACCAAAGGGCAAGGTGGTAAGGGAATGAAAACGTGACCGAATAAAATATGCAACAACAGAAATAGTCACTCACTCGTGTATTACAAATAGTGTAGATGAAGGCGACACGAATGCCGGAAGTCCGGAAATCCAGTACTGAAGCCATAAAAGGTTTGGTTTAATGTACAGATTGTTTATGAATTTCACAGCAAAACCAATAATATACCCGGCCAACTATTTTCTCTGCAACTTGTCTCGCAACGTACCGTGTCGCGACACAAGCTGCAAGAGAGTTTACACGGTGCAACGGAGACGAAATCAAACGAATTCTACTTTTCGCAACGATGATCCCTTTGCGTTTCTTTTTCTTTCCTGCTTTCCTTCTTTATCTCTTTCCTTTCCCATCTTTTTTTCTCACTTTCTTTGTCTCTCTCTTTCTTTCAGCTTCACTCTTTTTATCTTTCTCTTCGTTTCCCTTTTATTCATTTTTCCTGCATTTTTTCGTTCTTTCATTCGTTCTTTCATTCCTTCTTTTCCCAATTTCTTGTTTCAGTTTTCCACATCACTTCCTTCTTTATTTCGTCTTGCATTTTTTTCCTTTTCTCCTTTCTTTATTTCTTCCAATATCATTCCCATTTTATTTTGTTTTCATATTCGTTTCCATTTTCTTCTCACTAAAATAGTTTCTTTACTCAGTCCTTCCTTTTTTCTCAGCTTTCCTTTTCTTTCTTTTCTTTCCATTCCTTTTCTTTCCTTATCTATTTCTCTTCTTCGTTCACTTTTTCTTTCCTTTTTCCTTTATGTAAACTTGAGATGCACTTTTTATATCAATTTTCATTTTGACCAATTATTGGTGACATGTAACTCTGACTCCACCTGATCACACACTATCTTGAGCCAAACCTAGTACATCCGATAACGTGGAAAATTTAACGCTTTTTGCAAATGAAGAGAGTCCTTTTGTGATGATTCCCCTTCACTCAGCATAAATACTCCACTTGGTAACATTCTCTAAGTAAGAGCTTCAAGGAGAAACCTGCCAATACATCAAAGAATAGCACTCTATATTCATTTTTTTAGCTATATTTAGCTACGCTTTTTGACGCAACGAGAGGCTAGGGTGTACAATATATAGGTATCATACCAAGTGACTCGTCTTGAGTTCTTGTAGTTATCTCGCACGATGGAATTACGGAATTGTTTTTACTTGAAATAATTGTACAATAAAAATCGGGAAGCATGGATGATCTAACTGACCTCGTAGATGTTGCTTTATCATATATAGAATACAATATAGATAAGGACACATGCTTGTTCAAAACTGGCCCACAACTTTTAGTTACAGGCCTGCTAACACGTGATCAAATAACTCCGTTTTTCAAAATCAGGAGCTCCAACAAACCCAGCAATAAGATATTTCAAGCAACTGAGTTAACACAAGCATTTTGCTTCAATTTTCTTCACAAAATCGCAAGATTTAAGGCGATTTTTTTACTACAAACAATCGTGAATTGGTGTACATTTTATAGAACAAGACTCAACTAGCTCTCAGTCCTCACCTACGCCATTTTTAACTGATTTTACTCGAAAAGAGATGATAACTAGCGGTAAGCTAGTGTGGGCTGCGTCGGTGTTTCTAATGAAACAGTTGTGATAAAAAGTTAAATTTTACACCACAAAAAATAAGAAAGATCGCTTACTGACTTTTCGGGAAAATCCGAAAAAGTCCGAAACGTCAGTAAGTGATTTTTCTTATTTTTTACGGTGTAAAATTTAACTCAGTTATTATCACAACTGATTTTACTCGAGCTCGATTGATAATTCCAAAAGTTGACCAAAGAGGATAGAGTGTAATCTACTTACACGTAAGTTGTTTTTCTACATTTGAATTCAATAACAAATGTCCCTTGACAGCTTCAAGTATCATCAATCCTAATTGCTACCTTCATAGATGTTAAAAATGATCACAACGAAAAAAACGTGAAATATTTACCCGGTCTACTACCGGCAAAGCGCATCACAAAATCTCAAAGATTACAAGAAATGAAGACTGAAGATATTGCTGTACTCGAAGCGAATCTTACATGCAAAAGACCATTTCGCAGCGCCTATTTTTGCATCAAAAACTACGGATTATTTTGCATCTGATTTTTTTTTTTTTTTTGGCCATGGTTGATAGATTGTGTTTTATATTTAGAAACGTCAGTCCGTTACGGTGACTGAGGTGAAAAGTACCTGGTATCGTAAAACCTCACTCAACAAATGAGTGGTTAGTGAATGTCAGTCTGTTGTCGCCTCAATGTCTCGTAGCTGAAAATAATACTGATTTTGCACAAGTCCTTTTTTTTTCATTCCTTTCTTTCATCCTTGCTTTCCTCTCCTTTACTTTCCTTTCCTTTCCTCTCCTCAATTTCCTATCTTTTCTTTCTGTCCTTCGTTATTTTTCTTTCTTTCAGTTCGTCCTTCCTTCCTTCCTTCCTTCCTTCCTTTCTTTCTTCTTTTTATTCCTTTTCTGTCTTTCTTCACTTTCTATTTCAGTCCGTTTCCTTTTTCTTTCTCCATCTTTTTCTTACTTAATTCCTTTCAGTCAAAAATGCCAAAAAGAACACGCTCTCTTCAGTATTTTCATAAGATATTTGAAGTTTTGTGTTTAGGATCCTCAATCTTCAAAAAGAGAAAATAATCATTATTTTTTTGGCCAATTTTAGTCCATTGTTTTTCCTTGGCTGTCATACCTGTAATAAACTGCATCTAAGCATGTAAAAATAGCTCAGTTTGAAAATTATACTACATGAAAGAGAGCATAACAATAACGATAATGATGGCTTCAAAACTCAAGACCAAAAAGACCAAATGATATTAAATATGTATGTAAAAAGTGTGCCTCGATCAAGAAAACAAAGCTAGTTTTCCTCGAGTTTTCCTCAAGTTTCCCTCAAGTTTTCTTCAGAATTATCTATTAAGATCGTAATCTTTAAAATTAACGACAAACAGCCATAAAAATAAAAGAAAATACCTTATCGGAATTAATCAATCTATCCTTCATTTTCATAACGATTCCAAGCTTAAATTATTAATGTTCGGTTCAGCCCGCAGTTTTCGTACATCGTAAGCCAATAATTTATTTCAAAAAGATTCGTTAGGGATAATTGACATTTACTAAGTCCTAGACAAAATATTTCAAGCACTAGAAATAATGAATATATAATCTTCATGGATTGAGTTTTAAAATTGTTGACTTAAAAAAACTTGAGAATCGATTGTCGACCAGTTTTGGCTGTTTGCCGAAGGATTTCGTAGAATTCTTTTTGTCGAGAAGTGATAATATTGTTGTGGATTTGCCCATCAACTTTGCTAGATGTTGTTCTATTGTTATTAACCCCAATCTATACACTCAACTTTAACCGTAGCCAGAATGTCGTGTGTATTTTTTACGTAATGTGAATAGTGGCTTTTTAAAGATTTTTTTTAGGAAATTCCCCTTTTTAAATTTCCTATTTTTTCCCTTTCGTTTTGAAATAATTAGTGCCTCAAAGAGAGGAAATTTAATTAGCAGGACGGGAAAACAACTTGATTAATTTTGTTTTTCAATTCTGTCTTTTAGAGATTGTTTGGGAAACACTGAGTTAAAGAAAGACAGAAAGAAAGAAAGAAAGACAAACAGACAGACAGACAGACAGAAAAGAAAGAAAGAGGGAAATAGAAAGAAAGAAATAAAGGAATAAGGCAGAAAAAATACAATAAAATATAACATAATGTAATGTTACCAAAGAATGAAAGCACTGAATATGAAAGGGATACGTGAAGAGAAAGGAAATGAAGGAACAGATATGTCAGGAACGTATTAAGAACGAAAAAGTAAAGGCTATAGGGGAAATCCCCTAGAAGATGCGATATTGTTCGAGTCTTATTGGGGTATTTTATTGCACTTTATTTGATAAATTGTGTCTAGAAAGCAAAATTGAATTTTATGTTAAAAAAAAGAAATGAAAGCAAACAGTATAATACGTAAAATTTTGGTAATTCATCAGTGGTAGTTAATTACTTCACCGCCCACCCTTACGACCTTGAGGAGAGGAGAAAAAGAAAAGAAGAAAAAAAGAAAAGAAAAGAAAAGAAGAGAAGAAAAAAAAGAGAAAAAAAAGAGAGGAAAAAAAAAAAAAAAAAAAAAAAAAAGAAAAGAAAAGAAAGTAAAGGAAAAGAAAAGGACCCGAAAAAAAAGCAGAATGCCGGATTACCGCTGTGATATTTCACATCTATTTACCCTTAAACAATTAATTCATCCTTATAATTACTGTCCGTCATTTTGAATCTAAGTAAAACATATAGTGTCAACCGAAACAGGTCAATGGTTGAATGGTTTATGTTAACTACTTTTATTTTGCCCATTCATCATTAGTTTTTTCAATTAGATTAGTTTGCGCGCCTTTTGCCCCCAATTTTTTTTTTTTTTTTCTTTTTTCTTGTATTTTTCAATTTTAAAGTCAAGATGTCTTCAGCATCAGCATTACATTTTTACACTTTATTCTAAGCTCGACGGAGGTTTTTTTAAAGTTTAGAAGTTTAAAGACAGATCTTCTGCAATAGAGCGGTTTGGCAGCAGTTATGTTGTGTGGCAAAATGGTAGAAATCTTCTTCTTTTAGAAATTTAAATGAAATACGATATTTTTTAATGCCTAACAATTATATGGCTTCCGTGTCAACCATCTGTTAGCAACTACCACTTGCACTGTGGGCAAAAACACTAATACTGAAGTAAGCATAAAACAAAAATCCACTGCATGAGTAAGGATCATATATGTTTATTCAACGTTCCATAACTGCTTTAAGGTGGGCATACTGGTCGATCATTAAAAACCTTTTAAAATTATAAAGTAGCATTCACGTTATTGTTTATTCAGAAGCTGTAACGATAAGTAAAGAAATAATACTCAAGGATATGTTTTGGTTTAAGGGGAAACATTTCCCAAAACCAAAAGGGTAATAGTTATAGCACGGTGTCGATTACCCACCAGTTATTTTTAGGTTCAAGATAGTTGTGAAGGAGAAATATGATACGGAAAACTGGTATCAGCTTATTTACACCATCTTCGTGCTCGAAAAAGAAGGGAAAATTCAACTCATGTAACAGCTGCCCAATACCGCATGTTGATGTGCACGACCCCCTAAAGTGACTCTCGTAAATTGATAATGTATATTAACATGAATATTTCAGTAATTAGACAAAAAAACCTAAGGTTAATAGCACTTTAGGGCCAGTATTTGCGTACTTTCTTTCTAATTGGCCATGCGCATCACATATTCACGTGGCCCATACGTTACCACCAGCAATGCGAGTTCTCGCTGCTGACAATGAGAAATGCAGGCTCTAGGAATTAAAGAGGTTGCGCACGCTTTTGAGAGGGGCAAGCAACCTCGTCCCCAGGATCGACGACCGCCATATTTTTTTTGGAGTCGGGTCGAGATGACCCTGGGAACGATCGCTATTTCGATGACGTCATTTGACTTAATGTTTGGAAGGCATGTAAGAAACTGAAAAATATCACAGGATTTTCACTTCTTCAAAGTTGAATAGCCCCGAAATGTTCGAGATCTCTTACTTTAAAAAGAACAAAAAACATTCGTAAGATGGAAGAAATTTAGAAATCTTGTCGATGTAGAAACCAACCAACATATATAGCGAGAATATTTTATTCGTACATTCGGTTAACTATAACTATTTTACATGTTTTTCTGTAAGAAAATGGGCTAAGACTGAGATATCTTGCAGCTGAACGAGCTTGATATTTGCGGCAATCTTGTCTCAGAGGAAAGCAAGCGCATCTAAGAAGGATCGAAGACGAAGACGAAGACGGTCGTGATCTTACATCTGAATTACGACTAGAAGACTAAGGCCGAATACAACCGTCGAACTTCACATGAGCCGAACCTAATGACATCAAAAAAGACCGCCTTATCATCCATTGTTTTCAATACGTACGGCTTATGTGAAGTTCGACATTTTAATCACCTGTGTGCCGTCTTTGATTAAAGTTTTTACTGTACTTTAAGCGTATTGACTCACCAGAGCCTAGTTTTTGACCAGCAAAAATCCAGTACGCGATAACAGTTTCTTCACTCCACCCTGACCCCCTAGGGATACACTCGAGTTAACCCTTGGGGGGAGGGGGGAGGGGGCGGAGATGTCGTCAAAGGCATAAGAAGTAGAGAACGTAAAATCAATTCTTTCACAAGACCTATTGATAAACCTACATTTGACGCAAGAAAATGTAACCGAATAACAAAAGAAATACGACGAGAGTTATATTTCTGATAAATGTTGCACGTTGTTTTTTTCATCGGACACACCTAGTTTTGCACCAGCGGTCCATCTAAATAATAACCGGCTGCTTAAGACCGCTGGCCTCGCTTGAGTGTTCACCTGTCTCCCTATTTTCTTCCCTCAGATATGTTTAACTCGTCTAAAGCTATCTTCCATCCACGCATAAAAATTAACGCAAGATTGTATTGACTTGTCATAAAAATAACTCGATGTAATAGAAAATTCAAAAATTCATAATTCTTTGCTAAAAATCAATATTAATATTAATAATATACACTCATTTAGCTACTAATATTATTATTACTCATTTATATTTTCATAAATCGTGGTTTCAGGAGAAATAGATGAAAAAAAATCTTCACTTGTCATTTTCTGAAAGAAATAATATTGAAAAGAAATCAAGAGTTTGTTTGGGGGAAAATATGATACTGACAGTGAAATGGCTATCATTTTGGCAATAAAAATGTACGAACACACACACATGCATTATCCAATCACAGTGCTTTTTTTGAACCCTTGGGATAAAATACGGGAGTGACAGTTAAATGGCTTCCATTTTGGCCAGTGGAAGCGCATGAACACTCACATGCATTATCCAATCAGAGTGCTTCAATATGGCACTGACACTCAAATGTCTTTCAGTCTGAACCAATCAAAACTCACATATCATCCAATCACAGTGCTTCAATATACGACAATGACGCTCAAATGGCTTCCAGTCTGGACCAATGCAAAAGGTACGGTCACAGATATTATCTTATCACAGTGCTTAAGTACGGCACTGACACTCAAATGGCTTCCAGTGTAAACCAATCAAAACGCCCGAAAAACACATATCATCCAATCACAGCGCTTCAATTCGTAAGCCATTCGATAGCCTGACACGGTGTGTTTTCTCCACTTAATACAGTCAGCAATACAGACGAGTCAAAATATCAATAGAACTGAAGAAAATTAGTTGATTTGGTGCCAGGATTATTTGATGACTTCAATATGAGTGTATTCCCAATGTCTTTGGTGTAATATTTCCATAGGATATTTAGGTACACCACTGTCAAAACAATCTGAATCAGTGAAAAAACATTTCGAGTACAGGAAGCCATCGCCATTATACCGCAATCCAAAAAGGCCAAGATGGGGTCTAAAATTAGTCAGATTGCACTTTTTAAAAACAACATCTGCTCCAGGGATATATGACCAGCTTCTTAAAATATGTTCAGACCTGTTAAGAGTGTAGATATTTTGGGGTAATGGGTTACGTGGGGTTAATTGTTCGTAAGGCTTAATTTTGGGCGACTTTGAAGCTAGGATTTCAGGATCCGAGATTTTGACTCATCGAATCTATTCGAAGTCCTAGATACGGAATCCAGTATTGTTTATTCTAAAATCCGGCAAAGCTTTTCAGATGAGGTGAATTTTTTTTTAAATGCGAAAAAATGTATCTTTTGCTGGAACTTGTTTGGTAATCCTTTGTCAGGTAGCGAACGGAATGTTGAGCCTCCGATACAAACACAGCGGTTGACATGATAACCAAAACTTGCGGTGAAATGATACACAACCGAAATTTTAAAATGCAGAATTGTCGACTTTCGGTATTGAAATGTTCAGAACATGCGTCTACCGCAAACCCAAACCAAATAAACATCAAATAAGCTACAGCAGTGGCTTCTCAACAGAGTGGCCCTTCATCCACTGCCATGAACCGTACATATTTTTCAGTACAAAGGAAAGGAACCGAAAAAGGCGGGAAATGTCTGCTTTCGGTAAACGTCGCTCGCGTCTACCAGAAAAGCTAAAGATCTAGGATCCTTCATCGAAAATATTCAATTCAGGATCCAGATTCAATGGAATCCCTTATCCATCATTGTTCCAGATTCCATGAGTAAGATTGGATGTTTTCCAAAGATCTCGTATGCTTTAAATTAGGGTGTTTTGAAGGAACCCTGTGATGTACTGTTATCAAGATACCATGGTCTCCTGCTGTTATGAGACGAATGTTTCAACAATTTTTCAAGTGTTTTTATCGCGCTATATAAATAATCTTTGTAATGTTTGTCTTTAACATGAAAAACAACCTCATTTAACGGAGACACTCAAAACAACACCTGACCAGTAGTTTTAAAAACCTCATGTTAAAAAAATATTATATGAAAACGAGAAATGCTGAACCTTAAGGCTGGTTCAAACTAGCGCTAAACCCTGGTTCACACTAGCGAACGTCGGCCCGTTGGCTACTGACAAACGTAACGATTTAGAACTGCATAAACATTTCTTTCGACAAAGAAGCTTGATGGTTAATTAAAAATGTGGAAGTTGTGAACACGCTGTATTATAATGAATTTGGTTGTCACTGGTTTGAAAAAAAAATGTATTAAAACTGAACACAGATGATTGAAGCTTGATGGTTGTTTCGTACATTCTGGGTATTTTAGGGAAACTTAAATATAGGACCAGCAGAACAGCTTTCTCGTTTGCGTGTTTTTCATGAGCGCAAACGTACACATATCATGACTAGAAGGTATAGGGTCTGAACCAATAAGAAAGCACGATGACGCAAAGCGTCCAATCACAAACCCTGATTATCGAAAGCCATTTGACAGTTAAAGTAACGCACAATGAAATTTAAAGTAAATCACGACATACGTGACACGGTCACGAAATTGACGTCAATAACAGCACGCGACGGCTTTACAGCTTATCCAATCAAATTGCTCGGACAAAGCATCGTCATGGTAACCGTCACATTTACCACAATCAAATATCAAATCTGCCCAAGGATTATATTTTAAGATGTATTCTGTCCCCTTACCTTATTCTAAGTCGTAGGTGCAGTTTCAGCTTGATCTGTAAGTTCTTCAATCTCAGTCAGGTCTATGTCTGGTAGAGGGTTTCTCCAGTACGTAAAGGAGCTAAATTCATCGGGGGCTACGAGAGCGGATGGTTTCATGGACTCTTGTTTTTTGTAGGGAGGGAACATTTGGTCCACTAAGTCGCTAAGTCGTAAATACCTGTAACATAGTTACCAAATAGTTACCATGACTACAGTTTGAGGGTAAATATTTTGTTTAGGGGTAGAGAGAAAATGAAAAGAGGAACTTGAAGATGATAGAGAAATGAAAAAAAATGGAGTTGTGGGAAATTGCTGAAGACAGAAAATGGACTGAGAAATGATTGAGAAATGACTGAGAAAAATTTGGGGATTTTTAAGAAAAATGGGAATTAAATAGAATAGTGGATGGGAAATGACTGAAAAAATGGTAAATCACAGCGGAAAATTAATGAAAAACAAAAGAGCAAAGGAGTAAGTGGGAAAATGTTATAGAGCATAAATTTATAAGAAATGTCTTAGAAGATAAACGCAAGTGGTCGTAAAAAGCGCGTGTAATCACTGCTCAAACAGCTCATCTAACTCTATCTACTCACGAGGATTGGAAGGTCGTTATCAGCTCATTTCTGACCTCTCCCTGTAAAACAATACAAATAGAAGCCATTATTACTACCATTATTAATTTTATTGATTCTGTGAAGGTCCTATGTGCCACGAGGCGCGAGGAGGATAGGTAAGGTAACATGCAATTTTATCGATATCCTGAGACAACCTCTGGGCTGATTTAAGTCAGGACATGGCTAACTCAAAGATTAAACCCCGAAATAACCTCTGAGCTGATCTAAGTCAGGGCATGGCTAACTCATAGAATGAACCCTGAAACAACCTCTGGGCTGATCTAAGTCAGGGCATGGCTAACTCAAAGATTAAACCCCGAAACAACCTCTGAGCTGATCTAAGTCAGGGCATGGCTAACTCATAGAATGAACCCTGAAACAACCTCTGGGCTGATCTAAGTCAGGGCATGGCTAACTCATATAGAATTGAAATTTAGCTTGTTATGTTTTGTGGAGAGGAAAACCAGAGAAAACCCTCAAAATGAAAGGGAGACTCAACAAACTTACATACAGTGCCAAACAGTCCAGTAATGAAACCTAAAAACCACCTAAAACCCACAAGGGTGAGGCACACTATTACTCTTGATTCCCATAATAGAATTCAAAATAAGGTGGGGTGGATTAATGGTGTTAAGGGTATCTACCTATGTTAACGGCCGATGGTACTTAAGATAGGGTGAAGTGGAGAGTGATACTATAGGGAAGTCACATAAGATCATATTCATGCAGCAGCCATGTTGACTGGAGCAATGAACTTCCCCCTCATAGCCTCACATTCAAGGGATTCAGGATGAGGTTATATAGGGTTGAACAAAGGTTTTTAGTCTTGTGGGAATAAACATGGTGCTGTGTGATTGAGGTGTATTAACTAAAGGTAGACTTACTTTATGGTTAATTGTGAATATCCTAGACGATGACACACCAACAGCACGATATGATAATACATCCTAAAGTCAACAAAAACAACTTGTTAAACTTGTCATGAAACATAAAGTAAAGGTTGGAATGAAAATAAAAATATGACATAACACGTTGCTATGACAACGATAGAACACTTAAAATGTGTGCATATTTTTTCATTTAAAAATTCATAACTCAAAAACCGAACGGTGAAAGTCGTTTAAAATTGGCATGTTTGAAGTTCATGATCCAATCTTTGATTAGACCGAAAAAGAAAAAATTCTGTAATGAGGAATTCTCAGAAATCAATTAAGTTTATTTTAGGACGTTCCTCATTACAGAAATTTTTTCTTTTTTCTTAGCACTTACGAACCATAAAATAAAAGCCACATGCAAAGTTTAAAAAATTGTTACCGTCCAGTTTTTAAGTTATTTTAGTTTAAGTATGAGGTTTTTTGAGACAAAATTTTCCTATTCCATTTCAAATGATTCAGTGCTGCGTCATTTGAGAGTGCGCGCGCTCATACAAGGAATCTATTTCGAGCCTCCTTAAATGAAGTTTTGGCAAGAGAGCATAAATAGGAATTGGAAACTTCTTAATATCGCGCCCGCCATGTGAGTTGCCAGTTGGACTATTTTTAGCTCTTGCAGTCATTTGGTTTTTGATTTTTTGATGGCATGGACCTGTGCGCATGTGCTCAAAAACAACATATTTTTGTCGATTGTTCTCATTTTTTTCGGCAAAATCTATTTTAAATATAAAGCAAATAAATCAGAATTGGCTCTGTTCTGTTCTTTGATAAAACATGACTGAGGCTGTAGAAAATTCAAAAAGATGCGAAATTCATGTTTTTCCCCATACATCTTCACATGCTTTCGCTACTTCCAGGTTTGGATTTTTAATTTTAAAAAAACCGGTTTTGGATTTTGAAAAAGTGTTTTTTACATTTTCAAAAGCAGGTTTTTTATTTTTGAAAACTGTATTTACATTTTCAAAAACCCCAGACCCTGAATGGATTCAAAATCCAAAACCAGACATGATGACTTAC
This sequence comes from Anthopleura sola, assembly GCA_023349425.1. Classification (NCBI taxonomy): domain Eukaryota; kingdom Metazoa; phylum Cnidaria; class Anthozoa; order Actiniaria; family Actiniidae; genus Anthopleura; species Anthopleura sola. The sequence goes on from JALHLI010000008.1 coordinate 4,937,642, forward strand.
ATTAATTTTGTTACCAAATCCACCATAGAATGGGTTTTTAGAAGGAAACAAGCTTAGAATATCTCTAAGAGCAGCAATCTTGAATTCCTCTGGTTTCTTTTCTATCACCTCCCTACAAAACAAAATAGTTGAATTTATTATTGCAGCTCAACATCTATGCAAGAAATAAATCACTCACAAACGCGCCTGCCAAAAATGAAGTCAAATACACATTCATCATCAAAAAAATGGACTGCCGAAGAAAATGCAAGAAATGAACACCTAAGGAACTCAGCCTTGTTGTAAAGAAAAGGATGGTTTACCTGTGGAAGGCTTTTATAAGTGATGCAGGTGATAATAAAAGAGGACCATCAGGAAGGGTTATCTGGTCCTGTTTAACACTCTTTAAATAATCTCTTGTCAGTTGGGCCTGTAAATACATCAAATATGATTAATAAGTTACCTAGAGGGGAGGAGTGGGTAAGGATTTCAGTACTAAGACAGTTAACAGTCCTCTTTTCCCTCCTACCTCAGTCGGGTCTGGGTTTTTTCCCCTGCCTTGGACGTTGAAGTACGTAGCAAGCAGGAAGAAGTATTGAAGTATTTTGTGCAAGCACCTACTTCAATCTATTTTATAGTAATCTATGAAGTCAATATTGCTAAAGATGAAGGATAAAAAAGGATGAAGTGGATACATACCTGCCCAATTGCTCTTGCTGAAAGATACAGCAGTTTATAACCATTCCTATCTATTGAGCTAAAAAAGTGTGCCTATAAAAATGGAAAAATGGGAAAGGAAGAAATTAGAAGAAATAATGGGATTGGGATATATTGGTGGTGCTGGTGTTGACAACAATGGTAACTGTAGTGGAAGATGCTAATGCTATTCTAATTTTGATGGTGATGAAGATAATGATATTGAAAACAAGGCTAAATAATGGCTGCTCATACTCAATCACTGGTCATGACGGCCAGCCAAATTAGTTTCAGCTCAGCCATACCTTATCTCTGGCTCAGCATTTCTGATCAAAATGACTAGCAAGGCAAAGATTTGACTGGACAAGTTCCAATTCTGGCTGGACGTTGTCCAATAACCAGGCATTATTTTTAGCACTTTGATAATGATGAAAACAAAATACTTACAACACCAGATTGTGCCCAAGCTTGTCCGACAACAGGTAGAATCTGTCCCAGAACATCTGATCTGTGTTGGAAGAGACAGTATCAATATTAATATCAGTGTTTTCCTAAGGTTTTTCCTGGGTAATATTTCACAGACTTACTTTGTTATAGTACCATCAATATCAGATATGATAATCCTATCATCATAGTTCCATAGATATATTGTAGCTTGACACTCTGCTGTACCCTGATACAATTCAAATTGTTTGATCATGTTTATATTAGAAATATGTATATTTTGACACCATCACTCCCTGTACAGGGCTCTTACATGAGGTTCACTCCACATCCACTACCACTATATTCCTTATTTCTACTTCTACTTTATTTGTTCACAAAGCTGTAACGGCAAAAACAATACACAATACTTACTAACTCACATGCTCATTTTTATGAAAAAAGGAAACATGGAAAAAAACTGACTTGCACAGGAAAAGGATGAAATGAATTTTTTTTGGATACAGAAAGAAATGCACTGGGATCACTCTTACTCGTATGTTGAAATGCCAGTATAGTTACAAACTTCTTTCCATGGTGTTTAGGTTTACTTCTTATTCACTTGTTGTATTCAACACACACACAGTCCCACTTAGTGACCACTAGTTATTATGAGTTTAAAATTCGAATTCCAGAACTTCTCCAAATACAACTTACCAGGTGTCCGGAGCACGCACAAACCGTCCAATCACAGCGCGCTTCAATGCTTAGCCAAGCGGCCCTTGCTCCAAGTCTCTTCCCAATACGAAAACACGCGTTTCAAAGAATTTAGAGAAAAAAAGTTGAGGTATACGTGTTGTTTAAAAAATTAAAGTAAATCTTTGCAATCCATCTCCTCAAATTCTGTGAGATATATGACTTTTAAGACTCGGGCGAGGGCCGCTTGAATTACAACAACAATCCTTTTCGCGCTTAGTTTTTCGTACAGCTGGTAATATTAATATCAGCAAAAAAATACAACCCTTTGAAGTCTCAAAGTTGATAAGCACATTAGTCAATATTTCTCACCTGATATTTAGTAGTAACTGAAAAACGTATACTATTTGCTCCATCATGGAGATTGAGTTTTGCCTGAAAATTTGAATTAAATGAGTAAGAAAAGTCTTGAATTGGGTGACCTATATTATGTTCTACCCCTCTTAAGGATGGACTGGGCTGCCTGTCCCTTCCTCATCCTCTACCCCCACCCCTCATAATCTGCTCCTAAAGGCATTATACACAACATTTTGATTGAATTTATAATTGTTAGTTATTATTGGTGACTATGTAATAACTTGCTTTCCTTAGTTCTTTGACTGTATGCACCAGTGCTTTAAAATATCTATAGTTTTAACACTGTATAGAAGAAATAGTAAGTGTGAGCATGCGATATACTGCACTCTCTTTTAAAATGCAAATGCTCCCAACTAATCAGAACGCAACATTTATAAGAGTTATTTTACCAAAATAATTCACTATAATTTATACTCGTCTGGTAGATGCTAGATCTTTCTTACCAAGTTCTCAGAATTAAGTCTGGTAGACTTTTTGTATGCGATATCTGAATCATTTCCACTGCATTCTGAAACATTCCTTTGCCTTTGCCATTGATTGCCAGTTTCTTCAGAATCCTGTGTTAGGTCCTCGTTGGAGTAGGAGTTATTCACTGGTGTTGTGGTGTGTGGTTTTCTGAGGTTGTTGTGTGCTCGTGGGCGAGGTTTGTTATTTACTAAGTCAAACTCTTCATCTGATGACTAAAGTGATCAGTTATATAATTAATAAGTTATCCTCAACATGTTTTAAGGGAAACATTCTAGACATCTATCGATCAACTTAGTTCTTCAGCTAGCATAAAATCCTGATAGTAAAGCACTGGCCTATAATTATTTGTAATGACTTTTCAATGAACCTATAAGTTGGGGGAGGTGGATGCTTACAATAGAGTCTGGGATGTTGGGATGAAAAGGAAATGATTATTCCTTTCTTTTATTTCCCCAATAATTTGTTTATGTTTCATCAAAGCTATATATAATCAGTAGATATCAAAGGTGGGCTTATACCCTGGGGGCTTATAACAGGTATTAAACTGTTAAAATTATTTTAGTACCTGTTCATCATAGTTCTGTCTCCATGAGAACCAATAATAACCTCTCCTCTTTTCCTGTGAAGAAAAAAAGTTACTAATTATGAGGTAGCATGGGTGGCGTGGCATATGCTGCCAAAGCGTCGTCTTTCACCACTGTGAGTCCAATGAGTTGGTCACTGGTTCGAGCCCTCTCTCCCTTGGTGTGAGGGTTTTTCCCCTGGTTCTCCAGTTTTCCTCCCTCCATAAAAATAAACATGTGAGTCAAGTGTTGTGTGCATAAAATGACAATGATGTATACCCAAGTGTATACCTAAGTGGATTGCAGCTAGGTCTATTGCCAATTCAGGTGGCCTTTCTTTTAGCATTGATATTTTCGTTCTTACCTTCTTTGGCATGTGCTGTTTTACTAATGACTGAACAGTTTCCTAGAAAAAAAAACAGTATACATAATTAGCAACCAATTTAGTACTACCAGTTGTGAAGTGAAATCATGCTGATTAATTCATCATTGTCATCACCATCATGACATCATCATCAGTTATTACAATTAATAAAAGCAACATGATCACATTATTGCCACATTATCAGTCATAATCATCATCATCATCGTTGTCGTCATTGTCGTCGTCATCATCATCATCATCAATTACAATCAATAAAACCAACATGATCACATTATTGCCACATTATCAGTCATAATCATCATCATCATCGTTGTCGTCATTGTCGTCGTAATCATCATCATCATCAATTACAATCAATAAAACCAACAAAAATCACAAATAAGTAACTCCTATAAAGGTACCTGCTTTAGAGGCCTCTGGAACATGAGGTAAGACATGAGCATTGGAGACGCAATCTGCCAATTATAATACCTGTAAAAGACATGGATTAAGGAAAGTATTATTGTTAAGTTACTTGACAAGTTGCCAAAGAAAAACAAGAACTGCAAAGGCTTGTTCCTTTTAACTTCAGCACAATGTGTTCCTATTTCAGACCTTGTGACGTCATTCCCTAGAGTATTGTTTCAATGTTTAACAGTTGCACATGAGAAGACACATCATTGCAAGGTCACCTCATGTCTCACTGTGATGCACAGACTTGAATATACAATATACAATATACAATACCTTTCAATATGGCACAGAGAACTGTGAAAGACACTATTCTAAATAAAGAATCATATTTTCGAGAGAATGACACATGGTGTGAAATAGGAAAAACATAACACCCAAGCTGGAGAGATCTATTCTTGATGACAGTACTTACCTGTCATTGATTCTAATCACAAGTTTAGGGTCGTTAAGAAGAGTAGGGTTGGATGACAGGTCATCATATGTTATCTGACTACTGATAAAACTCTCTGGAATCCAAGACAAAAATATATTGAATATCAATAACAAGCCATGAGGATAAGATTGGAGCCTAGTGTGTGTGAAAGCAATAATATAACATAATATTATGATAAATGAATACCTAAAGGAACTTTTCCACTTTTGAGATCTCCACAGAGAGACATAGCAAAGTTACTATAGGTACTTTCAGATCTAGAGAAAAATAAAGCAAATATAGTTTGAACACCAGATATTAAGTACTGTTTAATAAATGAGCAGGAGTGTTTTATCGGGATTTAAAACACGAGGCGAAGCCGAGTGGTTTTAAGCCCGATAAAACACGATCTGCGAGTTTATTGAACAGCTTAAAAAACCTCGAGGTGTATCTTCGCATTTTCTACTGAATTTTTGACGAATGAACCAAGTTTACCAAAGAAAATCCGAGTTAAAGTTTATGCAAATGAAGAGGATGTTTTATCAGATTTAAAACCTCCTCCACGGACAATGATTCTATTGTGTTTTCCTCATTAAATATTCATGAGTTTTTTAAGAACTTTAAACCTCCATAAATAATATTCAAAACTAATATTAATTTTTTTAAATCAAGATCAACCAAAGGAATTAAATCACTCTCATAAGATGAGCCTTTGTCGTTGGATGACTTACCCAGGATATTTAGTGCCTAATAGATCTGATGTAGGAGAACTGGGAAGGGACTGTCCTATACCAGATTCTCTGTCTTCTGTGATTTGAGAGTCAAGTTGTCCTTTTCTTTTATCATCTTTTGATGTCCTTTAAATATCAAGAAAATATACAAAAATATCAGCAATTCTGTTGAACCCCCACCCTGCCCCTCTTTCCAAAATCCTGGATTGGCCACTGGATAGACATTAAGAAGATGGAAACCCAAGTAGAATGATTAGAGAATACAAGGGCGGATCCAGGAATTTTTTAAAGGGGGGGTCCAAACGTTGAAAAGAGTCGCCGAAGCAAAAAAAAAAAAAAAAGATGTGTGCGACGACATATTATTTTTACTACGGGCCTGGAGAGGAGGGTCCAAATGTGTTATTCGTACTAAATTTACTTAAATACAGTGCAACCCTACGTATCACGGGGGGGGGGGGGTCCTGACCCCCCGGACCCTCCCCCTGGATCCGCCCTTGGAATAACAATTTGCCAAATTTTCCCATGCCAAAAATAGGACAACTAGTTCCTTCAGGGACTGTGTACCACCCTAAAACATGTTTGTGTGTGTGGGTGTGTGTGTGTGTGTGTGGGGGGGGGGGGGGGGGGGGGGTGAGGAGGGGGCTTAAGTTGTAAAATATAGTACACTAGTATGCATCAGATTTAGAGCAAAACTGTAAGTTGAAACTTGAAAATTTTGCAAACATTAGTAAAAAATTGCCTCCTCCCTCTCCATGGCCTCTATCCTTTTGATTAAAAGAAGAAAGTAGTGAAAGTTTAAGGCAGAGGACTAGTATAATGAGAGCCTTATATGTGTAATTTTCTTACAAAGCTTGGTTGAGGTAAAGAGCTGCTACTTCTTGATCAACAGAATTGAGATCAGCTAGATAAATACCCTCTTCTTTGATCTAAAAAGTAAAGAAATGAATGAATGAATGAATGAATGAATGGACAAATGGAGGACAGATCAATGGGAGAATTAATTTTCCACTCCAATGGTGGAGAAAGTTTTACAAGTTGACCAAATTAAAATTTAGAAATTTTAGTTTTTGTGGAGGGAATGAAATGGGAAAGCTGGGGGAAAAGCCTTAAAGCTCCTAAGAGGTATATTACCTTATGGGATTTGTAGAGGTCTTTTCTTTTGCTTCTATAACCATGGCTAGATTCTTCTTTTTTGTGTTCTGTGCAAAGGAAATTATGAAGAAAAAATTGCATCATCATCATCATAATAATCATCATTATTAAGAGCCAAGTGTGGTTTGATCAGGAAACTGCAGACAGGAGGTGGGAACACTTCTTTTTTTGGGGGAGGGAATGATGTATAGATCTAAATAAAGTTTGCCTACCTACCTACCTACCTATGTTTTCCAGCAAAGGCATTATATGACTTCCTATAAAATCAACCAAGCCCCCCCCCCCCCTCCCCCCAAAGCTCCCCTTAAACTACTGCATTGTGACATCTGTGATATTTTAAGTATATTTGCACAAGTCAATCACAAACCACTACAATACTCACCACTGAGTTTTCGTTCTGGGCCAAATCCATTTTCTGGTCCCTTTTGTACAGAAAAGATTATTCATTGTTTAAATTGGATTTGTATTAGGTCAAAAATTATAAGACATGCTGAAGGTAACCACAAAGGTTATTGTAAATTTGATGGTAATATTGTTAAAACATTGACCAACAGCTCATCATCATCATCATCTACCACCACCATGGTCATCATCCTCATTACCTTCATCATAAGCAGCAGCAGCAGCAGCAGTAGCATCACTATTATCATCATTAACACCATTAGCATCATCATCACCATTATAATCATAATTATAATCAACATCATCATCACCATAATCACCATCACAATCCCCATCATCACAATCATCATTATCACAATCATCATCAACACGATCATCATCAACACAATCATCATCACCAGTATCACAATCATCATCATCATCATCATCATCATCATCGACATCATCATGACAGCATCAGTAATATCAAACATACGACTGCACAAATGCACATAAATAAGATAATCTTTCCGCATACCTTAGGTAGCTTGCCCCAGTCCCAGGTTACTTCATTATTAACAATGATATTATCTTGGCTTTGTTGGATTTCCGCTTCTGTGTCACTCAGACAATGTTGAGGATTAAAAGGCTTTAAGTGTTGCATATGCTGGGACCTGTAAAACCATACATATATGTCAGAAAGCACTCACATAATGTACTGCAAGGGTCATAAGGGTCTTATTATCTTTGCCTTATGTAAAGGGACAGGTGAAGCTTATGGTGTACAGACGATGTTGCACATGCACCTAACAGTGTTGTACTCACTACTCATAAAAGACTATACAGACTGGCTGTGACCTGTAGGTGCTATGTGAGCCTTTTGGTAGTGCATGTCTAACATTGTAGTACCTACTACCCCCAGAAGGCTATGAAAACTAGCTGTGACCTATAGGTGCTATGTGAGCCTCATGGTAGTGCATGTCTAACATTACAGAAAGCTATGAAGACTAGCTTTGACCTGAAGGAAGTATGCAGTGTTGGCCTTGTGGTTGCACACACCTAAAAGTGTCGTACCAACTACCCCAGAAGGCTATGCAGTCTGGTTTTGACCTGGAGGAACTATGTGGGCACTGTAGCTGCACACTCCTCACTATGTTGCACCGACTATAGACAATACTGTACCATCTGACCTTACCTTGGATCAGGAGGTGAGCCTATAGGAGAATCTAAATCAGACAATGGGTATCTGTAGTCTCTTATAAACTCCTGTTCTTTGGGTAATGATGCAGAGTCTGTCATCCACTAGAGAAAACAAAAGAAAACAAATATTTATTTCAAAACTGCTTAGCATATATGATAACATAGACCTTGTTCAGAAAGACTGTCCAAACCAAAAGAGATAGCAGATAGGATATCCAATGACTAAAAAAATCAATAATACACACAAATACAACAACAAATGGTCAATAGGTGGGTGCATGAATGGGTGTATAAATACTTACATTTGAATCACTTTCAGGGTATTCCATTTCTACTTGTCGTCCTGGGATTGGGATACTTTGTGAAAATGAATGACTGAGTTCATCTTCCTGTTAAAACATAATATTTTCAGTGATGAGAATCAAGGATGGTGTAGAGGATATTGTGTAGCAGTACCCCTCCCCATTCACCTCTGGGGTCTCTGGTTCAATTCCTAGACTCTGCATCACTTGTAGGCAGAGTTTGTTAGGTCTCTCCCTTGATTTGAGGGTTTTTCTCAGGTTTCTCTCTTCCCTCTGCAAAACATGCTATGTGTTGCTCTTTATTATCCAATGAAATTCCAATTATAATTTAGAAATTGATTTTTGCAGACGGAGGGAAACTGGAGAACCCAGAGAAAAACCCTTGAAGCACAGGAGAGAATAAACAAGCAACTCTACTCATATATGACACTGAGACCAGTGGGACTCAAATCTATGTCGCATTGATGAGAGGCAAGCACACTAATTGCTAAGCTACCTGTGCTTCCCAAAATCAATATTATAAATGCAACAGCCCACTTCCAAGATATGCTTCACTTGTCACCCACAAAAGTTTCAGTTTGAGGCTCCATGCTAAATCAAATTTATTCTTTGCTCCTGTCACGAAACTTTTGTGTGTGTCAAGCAAAGCATATCTCAGAAGTGGGCTACTGAAACTACAGACATTACATACACTGATTCCGAACATGGCAGACATATGTGGTTTTCCTGGATCAAGGGGGTGAAAACGAGGATAGTCAGTCGTCCGTGATCTGTGGAAAGCTGGCTTTTCCCTTAGACATCACTAAAAACGATTCTTAATGGATGTAAACACCATGTAACACCAGTAACACCAGTAACAAAGATGAAGCTTGCACACAGATAATGAATTACTGACTAGCCTCATTTTCGCCCCCTTGATCCAGGCCGTCCGTTTGTGTCCGCCATGTTCGGAATCGGTGTATACATTACATGTAATATGGAAATAAATTCTGTTCCTCCTTACCTGTGTGGTAGTTGTATCAAGTTCATCTGACGTGTTTTCCGAATCAGTATTTCTCTTTCGTCCAGGAATATCTATTCCTTTTTCACTCGTCTGTTCATCCTTTAACTCTTCTTTTACAATATGGTCTTCTTTTTCCACATCTGAGGTACTTTCTACTTCTTCTTTTCTAGTTTCCAATTTTTCACTTTCCTTTTCAGTTTCTATGATTTCATTGAATATTTTGTCATCCTGTTTTTTCTCTATTTTTTCATTGTCTTCTAGAATTTCATTCTTGCTATCTTGTGATTTATCTATGTCAATAATTTGCTCATTCTCTATTGCTAATATTTCTGATTCATCTTGTTTTTCTTTTTCATTTTCTGAAGGTTCTAATTCTTCCGTTTTTTCAGTTTCTTGTTGGGCAGAGGATTCCAATGCTTCATTTTGTTCATCTGTTGTGATTCCACTTTTATTTTCCTGATCGGTTTCTTCATCCTAAATGAAAAATAAATAACGTAAATGATGGTGTTTCTCCAGGTTCTTTGGTATCCCCCCCCCCCCCCCCAATCAAAACACCCTAAATTCCAATTCAATCTGTGAGTTAGCCATGCCCTGACTTAAATCAGCCCAGAGGTTGTTTCAGGGTTCCATCTATGAGTTAGCTGTGCCCTGATTTCTACAACACATTCCATTGCCTTGGCTCCCAGGATTTCCAGCTACATGTTTCCCCTTTTAAAACTAAAATTCATCCCATACCTCCAGGATTTCTGGGAATCACCCAAACTGATGTTTTGACTTCATGGCCCCTGTATCACGCTGAGATATGAAAAACCTCGGGAAAAATTCTTACAAACCAACCTTTTGTTCTTCAATCTTATCAATAAGATTAGTTAATGAAGGAATAGGTGTTGTTATCAAGTCCCTTGGCAGTTCTGAAGGTTCTTCTACCTCTTCCACAAAGAAAGCTTCGCCAGCTTCTCCAAGTTTCATTTGAAGATCAACTGGTTCATCGTTAATCATAATATCAACCTACAGAAACAAGATGAATTCACAGACTTTAACTTTTTAATATTGTTTGAAAATATCACATGAGTAGAGTTCATGGGTCTCTCCTCTTGCTATAAGGGTTTTTTCTAGGTTCTAATTTTTTTCACCCCTCAAAACTTATCAAGCAATCTAAATTTTGTCTGTGAGTTCACAGTAGCTGAGCCGTGACCAATTTTTTCACCCCTGAACACTTATCAAGCTTGATTGAATTTTTGTCTGCGAGTGCACAGTAGCTGAGCCCTGACTTATGAAGTTGTTCCAGGGTAGTGTTAAAATTTAAAGGTTTTAAAAGCAAAAAAAATTAAAGAATGTACTTTACTAAAACTACTAAGCTCATTAATCAAGGATAACATTTAATGGTTGAATGGTTAGAGATACAAGACAATAATCACAAACAAATTGGATCAATTTGTTCATCATTGCTTCAATGATTTTTAAGCTTGCATAACTTGTAACTTCAACTTCATTATGCTTTACAAGAAAAAATATCAGATTGCATTCAAAACTAAAAAAATAAGTTTTTGTTCAGAATCTTTGCAAAAATTATCAATACGAATGAAATAAATTGCTGTATTTTTCATTGCAGAAAGTACTAGTTCTAATAATAGCAATTTATGGCAAGAAAACTTTGAATTGCAGTCTTTGAATTGTTGCTATAGTAACAGTCAGCTGATGGGGCGTGTACAAGGAGGTATGTCAGGCTAGCCAATCAGCATGCTATATTCATTAAGTACTTACATAATAATTACCACAAGGTAAACAGTTTTTGTTGAGGGGGTCTTAAAACCATGTCACATGATGTGACTTTGGGGCTACAATTATAGAAAATTTTGACTATTACAACCATGTTAATTCCAGAAAAAATCTGTAGAGGTTGCATCGATGGAGCCAATTTTGAAATCCTTGAAGTTTACATAATATAAAAAAAATTTGAACATTTTTATCTTAGATTTTCAAACATATCTTTATGAATGAAACTCAAATCTAAAGACGAATCTCAAGTGTGGAGTTTAAAACTACGTTTTATACCTAAAATATCGTTTTATATCACTAAGTTAGAACTTCTAAAATCTAAAAAAACAATCAAGTTATCTATTACTTATCGAGATATTTTTAAAACTTGTCTCAAAGAGGAATTCTAGGTGTTTTGTTTTGGGGAATATTATTCGCAATGACGCCATTGCTCCAAAATACTAAACAGGCAGGTCTTTGAGGTTTTTGTGGAATCTGCTAAAAAATAAAACAATTATTTATGCATTCTAGGATTTCAGCTTACGATAATTTGCGTTTCTATAGAGGGTAAAAGTTTACCTACAAAAAGAGCTCAATAAAGAAGAACAATAATAAAACTTTTGTAAGCATATTTTCTTTTTTCTCGTGACCTTCACATAAGTTGACTGTTTTCCTCTTAAAAAACTAGACGTAGAATTTCTACAAGCAGTAAATATAAACATAGTTTGTGTCGAATATTAGTGAGTCAGTTAGGACTTACAATTTTCTCTCTGCTTCGTAGTACTCCAAGTTTTCCAAAGCGCACATGAAAAGGAGAGCCAATGAAGGATCCATCTTCTTGTCGTATGACTATCACATCAATGGCTCCAGTCAGAGTCGCTGAGTTTATCTCGCTGTAAAATCCTCGCACGTTAGAAACTAAGCCTTTAAAATAATTCATATTCTAGTTCTATGATTCTATTTCTACGTGTTAGGTTTTTGGGTCGTTTACATGGTAGGAAAACGACTAAAATAACAGGTAAACTTGCGAAGTGTTCAGCTAGAACACCCTACACTTCGCCATTTTGAACTCGTTCTGAGTAAGATTGCCCGGTCACCAATATTTATTAGCTAGGGAGGGGAGGGTCAATTAGATAATACTATTAACTCAAATACTCAAACTGCATATATCATTATCACCTTCATTTGTCTTATAGCGTTATCATTAAGTACAATAATGTCTGGAAATTTAAGCCTTTCGTTTTTATTTGAGGTTATATAATTCAACCAAAGGTCAAATTATTGTCTTCCCTTACCTCCCCCCTGCGGTGAAAATAAACCGGAAATAAAATATCTTGCTTTAAAACCACGTGATGACAACATCTGATGAGGCGATACACACGAGACGGTAAAAGCGTAAACTGATTTTCATTGTAATAAAACAAGAAACAACACGGAGAAAATCACGTATCAAAACAACTATATAGACAATGAATTTTCTTTAAGAATATATATTATTTCACCATTATTTATGCACCTGATTTCGCTACAACAAAATCGATATCGTGACGTAACTTTCACTTTCGCGGGAAAATTCGTGACGTGGAATTTTCCGCTGGCCACTGAAGCTGATATTAAAGATTCATTATTTTGCAACCGTAGGAATTCTTCTCCCAGAGCAGGTAGATGTTTTCAAGCGTTTTCAAGTTTTAATTTCTTTGAAAAATATCGTAGGCGCAGACATCAATATCTCGCGTGATCTTGCCTGAAAATGCATGCCTCTTTTAAGTTTCACCTCTGCGCCTGCGATATTAGAGAGCTTAAGATTCGCGTTTTTTTCTCCCGCAAACGGTAAACGTAACCAAGTTTTCTTCGTTTTCCTTTATTTTACTTTACCTTTTGCAAACTTCTTAACGAAAAGAGACATTATTTTGTTTATCTACGACTTTGAGATTTTTGAAATTCCTTTTTACTAATAGTTTAAAGAACTTTTCACTGGTCAACTAACGTTTCACATCTACCGTAAACGGGATTCTTAAACTCTCTATTGTTGAAATGGTCTATTATCTGGATGTAACAGGAAAATACCAAAGAAATCGCACAATTTATCGCACAGTTAATACGGTCTAAGGGGCGACTAACCTCTCCCTTAGGTTTCGGCCGAGCTTCCTGATCAGTCTGATAGCGGTGTCGTGGCGCTTCAGCATTAGATGTGTTGAAGTAAGGTCTCCGGATATTTTTAATCATGTAATCAATTAATAATTTCTTTGGGACGTGAACTGTCTGATTCTCAGTCTTGATTCATTTCGGCTGGAGAACTGCAACTTACAATCCTTCTCCCTGATATGGTCCATTTGCGCAGTAACCCAGCTCAGACTTCAGCTAAGCTACCTTTTGCGCGCAGCTGAAAATCATGGAAACTTACGTCATAAGCAAACATAGAGTTTAAAAGTAGTTTGTTTTCAGTTCCGTAAAACATATCATTGGAAGGAAAATTCTATTTTGCAAGACAAGTCAAAGTCAGATTTAGAAGAAAGATTTTATATGCCGGCAAAGGCACGGGAATGCGAGCAACAAAATCGTGCAACCTGTCGCCCAATATGCATTGTTGAGTTGCAAGTTGCAGAGCGAATCAGTGTTGCGCGTATTAATTTTCTTTGTTGCATAGAGTAGAAAGAGCTTCTACTTCTGCAACAAAATCGAGCTACAAAAATGTTGCACATGCAGGGTAGTAATACGAGCAGTATTTACTCTGCAACTTGAAACTAAATAATGTTGCGCGACAAGTTGCGCGATTTTGTTGCTCGTATTCCCGCGACATAAGAAAACAATTATAACCCGATCAAAACAAGGCACTGGTTACATAGAAAAAGGATTCTTTAACGAATAAAACTTAGAAAGAATAAATGAAACAAACACAAAACATAACAAATAAATACAAAAACAACACGAAACATAAAAAAAAATCAGACAAAAACAAAACAAAACAAATAAAATAGAATATTTCCCTTTTTCAGATAGGATTTATTCCTCTGTATAAAAACATTTTTCTTACATTTAGTACACAGTCGAGACAACGCTCTAACTAAAAATTATGTAACATTCATTCATATAATAATATTAATAGTTATAATAATAATGATTAAAAATTAATGACAAGCACATACGACCAGATTTCCTCTACTTCTATTTTATATTTCATTATTTCACTTTCAAATCTTTACTCCACAATCCATTTAATTTGGAGTTCAAAATTTCTTTACATTAGCACTTCTATGACCTTAGAATTTCTGTATCCTCAAATGCTTTTGGTCAAAAGTATCAGCAAGATGAATTAAGTAAACTTTATTTTCTTGCTGACTTCTGAATTCTGAATAGTGCAAGAGCATTTTCATTTTTTAAATGCTGATTATCACGAAAAAAATAGAGATTTTTGGAAAAGATAAAGCCATTTGAGGAAAATACACTTCAGTTTCTTTATGTTATCGTGTGCCTATCGTTTCCCCTATATATTCAAACACAAGGTTGTTTACAAATTTATCAGTCATTTTGTAACCAACAATAGTTCCTACCATGGTCATGTGATCAACAATTCTTGGAAAATAAGGTAGTTTTGTTTTACAGAGCGAAGTATAGGCTCTACCCCTTACCACATGCCGATAAAACATGTCAGTGATGGCATCATATACTACAACTACCAGGATCCTTTGCGCACCTTTTTTTGTTCAATATTTAGCACTCATGCACGAGGCAATAAATTCCAAATAAAATAAAAAAATCGTGAAGTATTCTAGTAATAGTAGTAGTAAAATGATACCATCTTGGACTACTGTTTAGGGCATGTTGACGAGGTAGGATGACTCTAATTCTTTAACTTACTCTTATTTTACCACGTTTGCAGACCAAAAGAAAACAATTCCAAGATTAGACTTAAACCTTCCATCCTCAGCCGAGGCCACAGATTCTGTATTGTGAGTTGGAAGTTATCCTTACTCTGTACATTATATATGTTGAGCACAATATTTCAAAAATAATTATCTACAAACTCGGATTGATTCGGTAGTTAATTCTAAGCTCGCACAGTGCGCTTCTCAGAGATAAATTCAGTCTTGGTCACCCAGATTCCTCTCGGCCATAACCCTGACTGCTGATTGAGGTAAAGGTCTGGAAGAATTGCGCATCAAACTGCCATTTAATTAATTATTCTCCCAGGTCCGCTCTCGAGGTTAGGCCGAGTGGGGTCTGTGTAAACCAGACTGAGACAGATGATTTTAGTTTACATATTTTTAAGATTTTTGATTCTAATTTTTGTAGAGGCTTTTTCATGGTGTTTTTTCAACACGTCATCTAGACATAAAATGCAAACTATAAATTTTAGTTCTACCCAGTTTTTTTTTAGTAGGATAAAAATAACTCTTGTAACACGTGAGTTACCTCAAAATAAAAAGACAACTGCTAAAGATCAATGTGCTTAATAAAATTCCCGGCCAGTGGAACTAAAAAAAAATACTTAAAATAAAAAGCTGAAAGGTTTTCACGTTAAAAACACACAATTTATTGTCTTAAAATTACTAATTTGCTCGACTTATTTTTAAAAATAAAAATTATTTTAAAAACCCTAATAAATGAGCTGTTTGGTTTTACCTAAGAAAATGAGTCCAGGGAAGCGAAGGACTTGAATCCTGCTAAAAGTCTTGGGATAAATAACCGCTCGCAAAGAAGCTGCAAGTGTGCCCACGGGCTTGGAGGTCAGCAGTCCTCTCCATTCCATTCATTCATTGATTCTTTTTGGACGTAAAGGGTTGCTATGGAAACCCAGAGTAAGGGCCAGCCTCAGCTATCTGTCATTATTTTTCAACGTTTCATTGTTTCTTCACGAATGATCACGTGGATTTTGTGGTAGAGCCGCTGGACGATCTTCTAAAAGCTCCATCGTTCATTTCATTCTCTGAAGAGCTTGATTTCCTTGGCCCGTCAGGGGATCCCAGGGGGAGCGAATCAAGAGACGAAGCCGACATGGCTTTGACTTGCGCAATTACGATTTGAGCTTTAAGAGCGTCTTCTTCAAGTTCACGCATGCGCTCTTTCCGTAAAAGAGCTCTCTTTTCGGCATCATACGCACGTTTTTCGGACGCCGAGAGAGTACGTTTAGCGTTTGTCGTCGTTTTGGTTTCTGAAGAGTCGGAATCCGACTTATCATTGGCTTGTCGCTGTTGGATTTTTTCTTTGACTCGTTTCACTGCCTCCTCGGCCTCTAATCGTCGAGATTGCTCTGGAGAGACTGGGCCTGGGCAAAAAGAAAAAACGGTCTGTCAGTACATCGTCAATATTTGTATCGAAGTAATAAGAGACATTTAAAAACCGACTGACGGAGCAGTTTTCGTATGACCGTGCCTTGCCGTGACCGTGCCGTGCCGTGTATGAAAATATTCGACATTCAGTGCTGTATCTGCGCCTCGCTGTAACCGTACCACGACTTTTCACACTCATACGGAAACTGCTCTATATAATGTGTACAAGGTAAACCTACCTGTAGAAGCAACTCTGCTATTTTGACTCTGTCAAGATAAAAGAAAATAGGGGTAAATGAAAGAAATTAGCGATTACGTCACGACGAACACGACAAAACCTCTCTTCGTTGTTCCGAATCCACTCATCCATTCTCAAAACAATACTTTGGAAAAAACAATATTTTTTCCAAAGTATTGAATGGAAACTATCAGTTAGTAAAAACATCTGGTATACAATACATGTACCAAAATATCGAGGAAGAAATTTATAGATATTGACATGGGAAAATCTTGGAATTTTTGGGTTTTTGACCTTTAAAAAAATGTATTCAAATAACCGTCAAACCAGACACTCGAAACTCTCGATAAATTTCAATAAAATCAAGGATTTACAAAACATAAATATTCCGTGTATATTTTAGAAAAAAATTTAGACTAGGTTTGTATGTTTTGAAGATTATATACAACCTACCATTGCGTCAACAAACCTCCAAAACAAATACGAATATTCCTAGAATTTCTATTTATACAAAATGCCCCCTAATGTGTTCGACAAATCAATCAAAAATGACACATTCTTAAGGGAGTAATTGGTTGTAACGGGTCGGTATTAAACACTCACTTACGTCACCGCTAAGCAATGTTATGATGGGTCACAAGATCACGACAAATATTATTTGCTTACTTTGTGGTTTTCTTCGTCGAGTCTTTTTGTTTCCTCGAGTCGTTTTCTTAAAGCTTCCTAAGGATCAAAACAAAGGAATATGAATAAGAATATACAAAGTTAGACCACATACAAAGTTTACGATTACGTTGATAGGGTCGTAATTGGAATAGAAAAGTTCTAAGCGGTTCTTTTGTACTAATATTTAATGGTTAATGGAGCAAAAAGAATGACAGTTATTTGTTTTCATGTGATATTTTTTTATTTGAAAATTGGAAAGTTTCTTACTGTAAACCTATGAAAATAACATCGTTGAAACTTTATTTTGAAATATGAAGGTGGTAAAATGAATGGAAAAGCGAAGAAAGAGATGAAAAGGAAAGCAAGAAAGAAAGGGAAAATGGAAAAGAAATAAATCAACGAGCGAAAAAAGAAAGGAATGAAAAGAAAATATGGGAAAAGAAAATATGGGAAATGAAAGGAATGGAATGGTAAAGAAATATAATGAATTGGTTCTCTTGCATGGAAATGTCCCTACAACTGGCTAAATTATTTGAATAATTTTTATGACCCAAAACCAAAAATATACGGGAATGTTTACATAACATTCTCTGGGGGCAGGAGTGCGAGGGCATTATAGGATAATTGCTAAACTGCACCTTTGAATTAGCTTCATAAATTTGTTTTTAAGCAGAATTTTAGCTTAAAAAGGCTTTCATGACTTTAATTAGGCCACGTTCCTTATCTTAAAAAATTCAGACTTGATTGCAAAGGTTTAGTAGCATGGTACTTCATGCATGGTACAAACACGTGGATCACCAAGTACATCCATTGAAAGGAATGACATAATGTACCATATACGACGTTCCTACCTTTCGGCAATAACAAGAAACTTTTGGTATAATGCTAGTCATTTTACAACTCCACACACAACGTTATAATCGAATCTACAGCACTATATCTACTGATCCTTCTGAGGTTCAATGCAATTTTGATCATTTTATTCTTGAGAGCCTCTGTATTGTGCTAGAATGTTATTATCTCGAACGTTACCTATTGTTACAATACATAGCCAAGACAGTCAAGACAGGGTTTATAGCGAGTAAGGTAGTTAAGGCATAGTTAAGTAAATGTACGTCAACTGGATTAAGTTGTTTACTGTTAAACTAGCTCATTTGTATTCCAAACACGAACCTCAACTCGCAAGAACGTAAACAAGACTCTCCACAAACAAAAAGATTAATTAAAAATTTTCGACAAGTTAACCTTTTTTCTAGAACATTCAACTTGTTTTTCGTGAATATTCAGAAATACTTATCATTGGAATAAAAAAGTGCGTGTGAATAACTAATAAAAGCCGTTTTTTCCAGAAAAGTGACCCTTTTGGCAAAAGTTCCAATTTTCGGTCAATTATTCTAGTTGTCAACAAAAAACACTATGAATTGAAATTATTTTTTGTTCTAGAAAAATCCTTTAAAATCTTCAATGTAACATTGCCAAACGATACAAAAAAAGGTTAGCAACAAGAAAGAAAATGGCATAATTTGGCCTTAATTTTTTGGCAAAAGTAAACAAATAGAAAAAACTAATAACAGAGGAAAATACTAGAAAGAGAAAATGAGTGAATGAATAATAAAATTGCGTAAATAAGACGTATAATATGTATTCCATTTAATGTTTCGAAAGTCTATCAATATCAATATGAAAAAATATGACATCTTCCTACAATAAACTAATAATTTCTCAAGAGGTTTTTAGTGAATTTTCACAACATGCCATTTTAGGACTTTTTGAAAATAGAGCTAGGAGTAAAATAATGTAGAAAGATAATTCATAAAGATTCGAAAGCCATTTTAAGAAATTTGGTGTCAAAAGTACTTGAGTTAATGACAGACTTTTTGCTAAGCCAGGCATAGTTGACACACTCGAACGAGCCAGCGAGTCTTTCAACCCATAAATGGAATTTGATGAAAACATTGAAGACTTTGTATATCAATTCTTGAAATGATCTTGATGAAAATAAGGATAAACTACTGGTAATGGCTTGGATGGTGTCGTATTCGAGTTTCGTGATGTTTCGACGATAATTATCACTTAGAATACAAAGGCTTTTCACACGTACTTAGACGAAGGAAGCATTATGAAACAAAACGGAACGCTATCATCAGTTCACAGATCATTAGCGACAATAATAGGGAAAATAATACGAAAATTATTCACTTAGTTGTACTTAGTGCTATTTTTAAAAGAACGGAGATTTCAATATCAAAATAAACGAGCAAAAATATAAGAAATGTCATGAGTTCCTTAATTATCGAGCAGAGGGTTTAATCCTGCGAAAACAGGAAAGGATTAGAAGATTTCGACTGAAAATCCAAACAAAAGAAAGCGACGATGAAAAAATAAGCACAGCTTCACGTAAAAAGCAAGCGAATAATTAAAAGAGAAGGAATAAAAACAAAACTGTCTACGAATTTAGGATAAACTAAATTTTCAGGGTGAACTTTTGATACATTTATCGAGTTGCGATATTAGTTTTAACCTAAAATCAAGCGTTAAAATTAGGTATTTTAGTTCAGGAATATTTTTGAAAAATTCAGAAAATTTTCAAGAAAAATAAGAAAAAAATCATCCTTACTTGAGGAAGTTTTCGAAATCGGCTTCCAACGAGACAAACAGTAAAAGCTGCGTTAACAGATCGAGGCATCATAGTAGAATTTGGTGTGTGAACCATGTTGACTCGACTACCACCGTACATATGAACTGACTGAAGTCACACAAGGATCTTAACAGCTTTTATAATTTAGCTCTGCATGTGACAGCGACCACTCACCCGTAATACATGCATACATAGATCCAGACTCTAGGTTAGCGCGTAATTAATATGTAAATTATGCCCTCAGGGGCGAAGGGAGGTCCTTGCGTACATGTTTAGTCATAGAGTTTTGCATTACCTTGCGTTCTGCGTCTTCCTGTTCAAATTTTTCGGCTTCTTTCCTCGATTCCTCCTCCTAAAAACATCAAAAATAAACGTATACCATAAATATTGAGATAATATTGAGATAATATTGAGATAATATTAAGATTATTTGATAGTGAGCATGTTCTATCGCTTGGCTAAGACTAGTACAAAACGTACAAAAACCCTTGAACATTGTACGTCTGTGAAGCAAGGAAAAGACCAACTCGGAGCATATAATAGTGGTTTCATACTTTAAAATCTTGAAATTTTGAGGTCATCACGTATATTGAAAACTATTTTGAATGTTACAAGTACATATTACAAAGAGGTAAGTTTTTCGAATCTAAAATACAGTAATAAATTGATAAAAATATTAATAAAATTGATCGGAAATCCTTGGACAAAGAGGATTTTGTAGTGCGATGTTAGAACATCACTTGTTAAGAACTTCCTCGTGGTTAGAGAATCGGAAACAAGGCTTCACCAAGCCAACGAAACGACAACAGACTTAAAACCACAAATACAAAACACCAATATAATAACACAGCGAGAAAGAGCAAGTTAAGACAACATTACCCGGCGTTTAGAGTGGTACCACTGGCGAAGGACAGACATGATGTTGTCAATGTCACCCATGATTGTTTAGATTAACCACCGAGTGTTTTTGTGGTATTTTTGAACAGCAAACGCTTAAATAACTCCCAGAACAGCCCTCAAGGACTAAAGCCAGGCGAATAAAATCAAGGGTTCCGGTGTAGTCTTACAGTAACCTCCTTTGAGTGGGATGGTCCACGGGAAGCCCGAGAGATAAACCGGCGAATTTAAAAAACTATTTCAGTGATTTCGAAAGATTTCCGTTACGAATGCTATCTCTGATTATCCGTCCCTGGACATGGGGTATCAGTACATCAGATAGCAAGCCAGACTGACCAAAAAACGTGAAATTCTGGTAACATATTAGATTATTTTTCACCGCCATACACTCCTGACCTATACCCGCGTTATTACGCAAAACAAAACTTAAATTTAAAGTGTTTTGACCTCAGACGGAACAGACAAAAAAAAAAAACGTGAACGAAAAATAACAAAAAATAAAGATAAAAAAGTGTTGGTTATTGAATGTTATCTTTGAAGGATTGGTTTTAGAAAATAAACAGTGGTTGTCTGGATAAGCGTTTGAGTTTTAAGAGAAGTGAAAATTACAGACAGATATAAATAGATAGACTAATCCCTAGTCAAGATGGCGTGGAGTGAAGGGAACATATTCTTAGTCAAATCACACGAATATCATTGGATTCTACAGCCCATCCCCTTCGATATCAGACTAATTAGGGAACCATTTAGAAACATATTGAGGAACTACTACCAAAAGTTGAAGCTGATAAGACTTTTGACAGTGGTAATGATATTTCGATGTTGTCGGGTTTTTTTGGTCGAGTCTGTGGACTGTTTTTGATCATGCATAATTTAGATCTGACGCTGTAATGTTTGTCTGGGTCTTGTACAGGGAAATAAGAAGAACGAACGAAAGAAAGAGGGAGAGAAAAACTGAAAGAACGAACGAACGAAAGAAAGACGAAGAGAAAAACTGAAAGAACGAACGAACGAGAGTGACGAACGAACGAACGAAAGAAAGACAGAAAGATAGACAGACAGACAGATAAAAGGACAGACAGACAGAAAGAAAGAAATGTGGAAAGACAGAAAGAAGAAAAGAAAGAGACAAGAAAATAGTAGGACAAAAAGAAAACGAAATTGAAAATTGCGAGCACATTGACATCACATAAAAGAACAAGAATGTTCTAATGACCGCATTTCACAGCCAGATTGGCAGCCATTAGTTTCACAATTGAGGATTACGAGTCAATATAATCTCGAATATCACATTCCTCGTCATACTTCATACTTCTTTTTCCTGAGGTCAACAACCAAATTCATTGTTATTATAGACCTTAGTGAACTTTTTCTGTACATCTTTTATCAACTCTAATGAAATTATGTAATGATAAATGAATTACGGACTAATCATGTCAACCGGAAATGAACTAAACTCAAATGTACTTCCGCTATGTCTTATTTCCGGTTTTGAAAGGGTTTCTTGCAGCGAGTTCATCTTATTCCTTAATCAATTTCTTCTGAACATCTATTATCAACTCTAGTTACATGTATTGGAAAATGAATTACAGACTAATAATGTATACACATATTGAAGACATAACATCGACCGGAAATGAAGAAGAGCCCATCGACTTCCGTTTCGATGATTTATTTCCTGTTTTGTAAGCAATGCTTGCACCACGCGCGCCTGCCAATTTTCGGCGCGCTTTTGGGGCAAGTGCAAACGTTTATCCAATCAGCTCTTTTAACATATGACGTCATTTTGGGTCTATTTTAACAACGGCACTGATTGGTTGCTCATATAATTATATAAAAAAATCGACGCAAAGCCAGCAACAGAGAATAGCCAATGTGCATGAGCTCGAAATTCTAGCACAAAGCTTGATGGGAAAGCGATAAAGTCCTTACGTATTTTTGGCTTCTCTAAAAATTCATCCGACACTCTTTCCTTCGACATTTTATGGAATTAAAAATATGTCAATAGACGAAAATAAATGATTTTTTTCTGATAGTTCCATTAGTTTCCCTGTTCCATTTTGACAGGACTCACTTTCCCAGAGTGCTTTGTACATTGCCTATTTGAAGCTGGAGTATTTACAAAGATAACCCGTCCAGACAGATAAGAGAGCCATTTGAAAAACGCGACGGAAAACAAGCTGATCACTAATAGAGATATGCGGATGAATGAATTAACTAGGAACAAGATCGAGAAAACTGCGCAGACTCCTTGCGCAGGCCTATCTAAGAGATATAGGATAAGAACGAAGAGTGCCGCTAACAGTCAAGTCAGTTCAAGTCGGCTTGATTTGATTCACTTCGACACTACGAGTGTTGAAGTGAATCAAATCAAGCCGAACGAATGAAGTTGTAATTTTTTTAAATCATGACATTCATTCATTATCGTTTTGAGCCAAAATACTCCCTTCCGTCCCCTCCCTCTCTCATATATTTTCTAGCTTATTCAAAATACGAGAAATCAATGAGTATATTGCTACGTTAGAAATGTTTTACCTTATAGAGGATATCTTGTGCCCGAGGCATTGGAAGTAAGTGAGTTGGTTATGTTACAATAGCAACAACTTAACAAAGGATCACCGACGCTCTGCCGGCGTTTGAACAAAGTTTCAATTCAGAAAACTTAAAATTATTACCAAAATATTCCTTGCGACTGAGAGAAGACCTTATTGATGCACAAACCAACAAACTGTTGGTAGCTTTACGAGCAAGACTTAGTTTGCATCGATGGATAACTTATGTGTAGATTGAAACCAAGTAGCTGCGTTCCTATACGATGAAATAATGGCCCACAAATACAAAGGTCACTAAAAAAGCCAGCGAATGACGTACAGTATCCTTATAGTTCCAAGAAATCATCGATAACATCCAGTTCTTAGTCTATTTTTCTGATAAACATTGCTATTTTGTTAACCTCTCGCGGCCGGGGATAACGTCTTAACAGAGATTTGTAGATCGACTGTGTCTCATAATCGCCAACAAAATTGTCTATAAATGAACATTAAAGTTTCGGGAACTTTTTATGTGAAGAAGTCCTGCAAGAATATCAATGAATCAAACATTGTAAACGAGTCTTAAATTGCCATTTACATATCTATTATAAGTAGATTTGGTTCTGTTCCTGTCCGACAAGTCTAGTAGTTGTGTATGACACTTTTATATCTAAAAAAAAGAAACACACGAGAAATTCAGGAAATCTCGAGGTGAAGTCGTCCAAAAGATCCGCCCTTTCCAATTCCAAGAAGCATAAATATATCTTATGAAATAATTCTAGAAATTCGAGTTGTTTCCACAGAAATTAAATATAATTTTAAACAAATTATTCAATTTTGAACGGTTGATGAATTTAGGTAAAAAAGAAGACTAATAATCTCGTCTGAAACAAAGTAAAACATTTCATTAAAAACTGCTCACCATTTAGATTTCCAAGAAAGAAATTCGAATCTCACAAGTGAAGAAAACGGTCGAAAATCAACCTTTACAACCTCTTGTCCTTATAGCCAGATAAATCGGGTTTGCCGTCTCGTATATATTTAGTTTATAAGCGATTTGAAGTGAGCAATTATGGCAAGTACTTATCGCCCAACCAAGACTGACTGAATAATTTCTGTGACTGGAGCACTGGTCATTAGAAGGATTTATTACTGAATTTCATTAAACAACAATCGTAATAACTCTCGCATTAAGTACAAAAGAAATACCAAAATCAGAAGAGTAAATGCCGTTGAAAAAAAATCTTTTGCCATCTTGAAGTTTTTACTCCTACAGATTTCCTTAAAAATAAGATGTTTGTTTAATTGTTTGATTAAAAGCGCCGCTTGAAATACTTGATAAAAAGAGGCATAGTACACTCGACCTTAGATGTTGAGACGGTCGGTAAGAACGACGACAAGTGTAAAGCTTTTGAGAACGACTTTAAGCTGGACATTTGTCGCCATTTTGCAAGGGTCATTTCCAAGTTAGGAAGCACTATTTATAAACACAAATATAGTCAAAACGGCTGTTTTAGTAAACTCAATGCAGAGAAAATTTTTGATGAAAAATCATACGACTGAAAAATCGTGCGCGTCATATCGAGTTCGACGAAGAGCGACGTCTTATCTAACAACTCATACTTTGGCATCCTTGCATGAATCGCACACGATGGCACGACTCATTTTTCAACTGGATTTTTTGAAATGCAAAGAATACAAATCACTGAACTAACGAAACTATTATAATACTGAATAAAAGAAAGCGTCATATTTCTACAAGAAGTAGACAAAGGAGTCTTTTCTGCGCATGCACGGAAAACGAAAGGACTATGAACAATTTTGAGTACAGACTAGTGTAGATTAACATGTTTGAAATCTTAGATTCCAATAAGAAATAAAACCGTAGTAAAAGCATAGTAAAAACTGATGAAGTATCGAAGATAGATGAGTATTTTGTTTTTTTTCGTTCACCAAGCGTCGAAACGTCGTCTTCTCTTTACTAGGCTCCACCACAATTTTTTTTCTTTGAATCAAAAACAAGCCAAAGCTTAATAGAAAAAAAACGGCTTACCTGTCGTCGAATTTCTCTTCGAATTTCTTCATGCGCTCTTTCGTGCGTCGGCGGGTCTCTGTCAATTGATTCTTCACTAACAGATCGACCAGCATTTAGCGACATGACTGGCATGGTGCCTGGTAGTACCTCTGGCACCTTGGATGGATCGTACCCATCACACACCAAGAGCGTTATTTTATCTCCCATTGATCTAAGCGCACGGACGGCTTCTAAATGCGTTGCGCCCAGCAAGCTGGTGCCATTAACCTGGACGAGATAAATAAAGTACTTGAGATTGGTGAAAGCTAAATGGTATCCCATGCTAAGATTGGAAGGAGAATGATAACCTCTTGAATTTTGGAAAAGGGAAGTCGTAGGATGGAAATAAAAAAGTGAATGAACGAGTGGGTGGGGTGGGCGGATGAGTGTGTGTGGGAAGGAGGGCATGAAGGAGTGAGATAGGGCCAGATTGCATGAAGATAAGGTCGCCTTATTCCTCTTTCCCCAAGGAGCACCACAAACAAAGACTATGCACTGCCAGTAATTGCGACCTAGGTTCTGCCACAGGTATCCCAAATACTTACTTCTAATATTCTTTGACCAACTTTGAGCCGGCCATCTTTAGAAGCAGCGGCTCCGTCTGTCACCTGGAAATGACAAATACCACGTGGGTAGCGCATGAGTAGTGAGAACACACGTGATAGAAACTACACTCAAACTGTGACTATCATAGTTCTTTTCATAATCAAATTTGTCTGTTTTATTTGATGTTCCGCCACTTAAAGCAAACACTCGTCAGAATAAAACCCTATTAACGAGTTGAAGTATCGACCCCTTCCAGCTGATCTGAAATAGTGACGTAGAAATGACCTCACTGCAAAACTGATGTGTCATGAAGCCTGCGAAAATTGACTTACAAAAGTTTTTATCTGACATAAATCTAGATTTTCAGGAGAGGTTTTTGATATTTCATATACATTTACTATGATATTCATTATTGAGTGGGAAAATAAAATAAAGAAATAACCGTTTCCCGAGTGGCTGGGCTACTAAGAATGACACCTCAGTTTTGCAAATTTTCTCGATTCTGATTGGCAAACATTTTTTCTCAGATCAGTTGGTTGCAGTGATGTCACGACTTCCTTGGCAACGGTTGCTATGCTATTTTTTGAAGACAAGCGGAAGAGTCTCATAAATGAAGAAGCTTATTTAAAGGATATCCAGACACAGCAAAACCTCTGTTAAGCGGCCAACCTCTATTTAGCGGCCATTTGTCGAAGTCACAAAGAAGGTTTTTGCTTAGGTAATTCACGCTTAAGCGGCTAAACTAAAATAAAGCTAAGAAGGTATATGGGATACACAAACTGAGAATGAAAAGTGCTATGAATATCTCATACCTTAGATACAAATATTCCTTCATCTGTCTTATCGAATGGATTTCCTGGATGTCCCTTGGCGCCTCCTCGGATACTGATACCAAGTTTGTCTCCTGGACTTTTATTGAACGTTATTTCCTGAGACGACAAATAATATCACGTTACACAATCATTCAAATCTCATTGTCAGACCATACCATCGCCCCCTGGCTGCTCATTATCAGTTCTCTCCAATCCAAAATGGCGGACGCTTCAGAGTTAAAGAAAATCTATACTCTTATACAAAATATTATAAGGTGCGTGGGGCAAAATTTGAGGTAGCGCGTATAGGGGTCCAAATCCCCTCCTGATACCTTAACATACGTAGAGTAGCAAAACGCTCGAGTATGTTTTTTTTTAGCCGTTTTTCATTTTTTTTTTTTTTTTCCTTGAAAAATTACCCTTCAGGCTACTCGTCTGAGTGACACATTTGAACCTCTAGTTTTCAATCGTTATTGAAATGGCTTTTTCTCTTTTTTCTTAGTATACATTTGGATTCCCACATTCCTGGACCAGCCCTTGGTAGGGTATAAGTGAGAATAGCGTAGTAGTCAGTTTACCTGGAGTCCTTTAGGTGGTGGGTCATGTCGTACTAGTAGTTTTATCAGAGAAACATTAGCTATCAAGGCTGCCACTGCTTCTTGGTGTGTAGAGCTCCGCATGTCTTTACCATTGACCTGGATTGGGATGGAATAGAATGGAAAATGAGAAGTGGAAAATGCAGAGCACCCTTGAAGTAGAAAGGGTGGGGGCTTAGAATGGAAAATATAGTGGTGGGACCGAGAGTTAAAGGTTTAGTGGAAAATGTCAAAAATAGGGGGAGGGGTGTATCCTGAGCCACTCACTCTACGGTATCCCAGAGAAGCAAAACAAGCAACAAGATATATATATAATACGAGCGTCGACCAAAACAGCAACGACCATCAATATATTTATATACATGGTATCATCATTATCATAATCACCAACCATAAAACACAAAAGATACAAACAAACCATTCTGAGCAACTTCCTGCTCAGACAGAAAACAACAAATACAAAGATTACGACGAAACCACACAAACAATTGAAAAAAGCCCTAAAAAAGTCGATGAAAAATCTGGATTGCTCAAGAATACTGAAGAGTATGAATAATGCCCGACGAGGCTCAAACAATAATATAACGAAGAACTCAACCAAAAGTATATTTTTCCCTTTTTGCGAGGACTGTCGAAAATAACTGATTAAGTGGATTATTATTATACGGAAAATGACGAAAATATGCTGCAAAAATTTGATGAGTTGGCAGTTTTACTTTGAAGAAGTGACACTTCAGTTTTGAGCGTTATATAACACTACCCTAAGGAAACACGTTTGTAAATAACGCCGTACTCTGTTTGAAAACTGTTAGAAACTTGTACGGACGCTCACTTTTAGCACTTAGGAAGTAGACTAAACATCTTATGTAGGATGTAAAGAGATAAAAAAACGACTAAAAAGGAGAATAAAAGTAACTGTAAGAAACTGTAGATTTATAATTTAAACAGTGATTATTGGATCAAAAGAATAGACATTGAATATATACAGAATTGGTAATTTGTTTTAGATTATATTAAGTCAATTATCACCGAAAAGAATTAAGATTCTTCCTCTGTGTGGAAAGTAGGAAATAAAGAAGCAAACCCGAAAGTAAATGTCAGTGTAATTGACTCTAAAATCCTGAGTGAATACACACGATTCATGACACAAATCCTTTAGTTAGTTTCGTAATACTAGTTTGTACTTCTTGTTAGAGACTTGAACTTATAATGACACTGAAAAACAAGCTTGGAAGTCGAAAAACAACATTCTATTTTCTCCACGAAGACAAATATCAAAGTAATAACCGTGGGAATTTGCAAAAGATACACTCTAATAATCCACTCACTTCAAAACACTAATCATTTGCTTCAGTTTGTGCATGCCTAAGCTTGAATTAAACGAAATTTTTAGCAATAAAAAAAATCAATGACCGCACCTTTTGTCTCAAGGCTGAACTACATGGCCAACTTCTGGCTCCGTGATGGATTCCAAACGTCATATCGGAGTCTGTTTTATCAGATTTTTCGTTTTTCTATCGTTTCGTGCGCTTGATGAAGGCACCTCAAGTAGTACTAATCGATTATGACTGTATTGGATTAGTTGGCAGATTATATTCATTCTATTGGCTTTGTCTGTTTGCTTTGACAACAATACGTCACAAAGACGAACCGTGAGGTATAAATAATTATTACCTAAGCAAACCCGAGTGGGCGGATAGCGGTTCTCTTTGCCAGGGAGCGAGTACAATCGATCTAGACTGCGGTCAAAGAGCACTCCATTGGTGGGAGTCCCTAGGGATGTATGCGACAAAGTCATGGGACCCTGGTAGACGAAGGCGGTAAAAATACTCATTTTACAGGACTAATTGGACAGGAAATGGGAACAAGGAAACTAAGTATAACTGGTGCTTTAGAGCAAAGTTTTAGCTAAAACTGCGTCATCTTGGAGCAGATTTCTTTTTCTAAATTTTATAACCACTAATCAGAGAAAAGTTTAGTTCGTAAAGAACAGTTTACCATGATTTTTTTTAACCAGACTCGAAAATAAATGGGCTTTCAGTTGTAGTTAAGGATTTAAAGAAAACCGCAAATCAAAAATGCCGCCATAGACCACTTAAGGCCCATTATCCACGAGGATAAAAACTACCGCTGCAAAGCTGAATAAAGGTTCGTACAAGAGCAAGACAAACAATCATTACGAAATGTTTATGCTGCACTCTTTTACCCACAAAGAAAGAATTGAGGCCTAAAACATTCCTATATACACAATACATTTACTATACAGAGATAAATGAATGTCATTTTTTAAATACTTTTTTGTTTTTCTTTTACAGAGGTTGCTCAAACTAGTTTGCCTCTGCTTGAAAGTTTTTAGGTTCATCAAGAAGTTCAAGGTTGAGTCAAACAGCTTGCCGGCGAAAATACAAAACTTCACACTTTTCCATAAAACAGTTTTATATATACATCCACTCTGTGTAATGTAACTTCATTACTGACGATGGCTGCAGTGAGGATTACAACCGAAACATGTCTAAAATAAAAGTTGTTTTACTATTTCTCGAACTGATTATCAAGTTACTGCTATCCAGACCATATGACGTCAGTCGTAAGCATGTTAGGAATCAAGGGTGGTGTAGCAGCATGTTTGGTTATCTCTATTGATTGTTTGAAGGAACTCATATCAAAGTGGTAACGTCATATAAGTCGTTACTGGTAATACAACTGACATGCCGACAGAAGTGGTGGTGCCGCCGATAACCGTCCTATTCTATTCTACTTTTCAAAAATCTGCAAATCACACCTCGCTATTTAATACTATCACAAACGTATTGTTTTGTAATCGTTTGTTAGACGTCCAGAACGCATTCCTGCTTATTCTATTATTATCATTATTGATTTTTGTTGAAAAATGCACGAATAGACAATATTACAGAAAGGATGAACGGTCATGATGGAGAGAAGTTTGGCAAAAACTAAAAAAAAATTTTTTTTTTTACAAATACCTATTAATTCATCGACTGATTCGCAATTTTTCGCTTCTCATGACAACAACTCAAAACGCTTTATTTAAAAACCCTTGCCTTTCTACGGTCCTATTTAGTGGGGAGGGGGGACTGAAATTAATTAGCTTTCAAGATAACGAAAGAATTATCTAAAATAAAATACCCGGATCTTTCAAATGGCCGACATCGAAGTTCGAGCATGCGCAACAATTACTAACCACTGGACGAAGTCTGTGGGCTTAAGAGACGAGTCTTCAAATTTCCGAAGCTGTTTTATTGCAGGAAAAAGAAACATTTCAACCCCTTTTCTTCCCTTCCCTTTAAACCCGATAAAAACTCACCTTTAATATTCTGTCTCCTATTTTTAAATGTGTAGTAGCTGCGACTCCAGTTGGAACAATCTGTTACAAGAAGAAAACCTGGTTTAGAATCATGAATGAACTGATATGAACAAGAACTTTGTATTCGTACGACGTGCGTCCGAAAGCGAAGTTTCGCGTAAAGGCCCGTTCCCGCTAGTGATTTTTGCGGCGATTTTGGTCATAGTCAAACATGGTAAAGGGTTACAACTCGTAAAGTTTTATTTAGGACACCGAGATTACCTGGACAAAAGTATCATTACAAGCATAAGAGAAATTCATTATATTTTCAAAAATCGCCAGTGTAATAGAAAAAAAATACATTCAAGGTCAAAAGTCTCAAAAAAAGAAAAAATCCGAGTTCTTAACACCACTTTTACCTATTTAGGGCTTTCTGTTTTTAAAAGAGAAAATATCTTAATTTTTCGAGCAAAGAAAAAAAAGCACTTCTTTTTATCAGATAAGTGAACGTCCTTTTTATTTCTAAAAATAGGCCGGGGAAACTATAATTTTAAAAGAGAAACCGAATCCTATCAAAGGTTTATATATTTTTTTACTAGTATTTAATTACGATATATATTTTTGGAGTGGCCATTTATAAAACTTGCAAATTGATCGAAGCACGGAAGACGCACGGAATCGAAAAAGAGCTCCAGAAATCCACGACCTTCAATATCTCTTAATAACCATGATAAAAATAATAAAGCATTTTCCTTCATTAGTCTTTGAATCAAAAATCTTCCTTGATAAAAAAAGTTTCCTAGAAAGAAATTTTGCTGCATTAATGATTTTAATATTTATCAATGAATACATTATTCGATAACCTCTCTGACGAAGCATGTTTGCTACCCGATAAGGAAACGAAAGAGCTAGGTTGTTTGTGTCTAAATATTTCAAAATTCCAAAGTTTGTTAGTTTGTTTGTTTTTTGGGAAGTTTAGTACTCAAAGTTATTGCGTAAATTTTGCACGAGTGCAAAAAATATTCTTCTTTGTCAACGTGTTTATAAACAAAAGAACCACCACGTCTGGTTTGGAAAAGTATAACCCTCGCCACCTGAGGACGAATAAATGAATGAATTGGTGTTTTGGGTTTGAAATGCGAAGCTGTTTTGTAGAAGGAAATAATTTGGGTCGAATCCCAGCGTCAAAACTCGAGATTTTTAACCATTCAACCTGTTGTTGGGGATCCCGGTAAACAAACAAATAATTTAAGAATTTCGATACGAAACGACGAAGTATACACAGACGAGAATAAAATTCTTTGTTTAGATTAAACAAATCCAGTGTTTATTTTAAAAGTTATACTAATATGGAACGGAAATCTATTGATATAATAACATACGTCAGACAAATATAAGGTACTTAGGGTTTCCTGTATCAGTAAACGGCGAAAAGAATTAACAATTAGCCACAGAACAAATAGAAACGATACCTAACGGCAAGCGATGATATTACTATACCTTGGGTAGTGTTTCTGGGTTTGAAGTTGCTTCAGATGAAGGCTTACGGCTGTAAACCATTTGGACGAACATTTTGTCGTCGTCGATAAAGTTGTGCAAACGAAGTCTGACAAAATATTTTTGGGAATAGACTCATTTGAATTACAAAACCGAAATGGATTACAGCTCTCCAGCTCTAA
The DNA here is from genome assembly GCA_023349425.1 of Anthopleura sola. Lineage (NCBI taxonomy): Eukaryota > Metazoa > Cnidaria > Anthozoa > Actiniaria > Actiniidae > Anthopleura > Anthopleura sola. The sequence continues at coordinate 4,969,912 of JALHLI010000008.1, forward strand.
AATGCCAGGGATTAGTCCAACAAAGCAGTTGTACAAGAAATAACCGTTACTAGACTCAAAGATCTAATCAAACTGTCAGTCAAAGTCAGTAATTGAAAAGAAAGCTGGAGACGAGTTTGCAAGGCTTTGTTGGAGCTAGATTTTGCTGTCCGAAATAACAAAAAGAATTTTCAAAGGCAGTCTTTCAAAGATGTTCTGCTCAGTCGTGTTTCAAATGTTTATGAAATTGAGCCGAAATTCTTGCACGTTCGCTGGAAATTATCCGATGAAAAAATAGGAATCAAAAAATTCCAACACGTTCTCGATACGGAAAAAAGAGATAACTTGGATGTATTGTACTGTCATTTATTGATATTCTAGCTGATTCTTGAGAACACATTTGTAAGGCATTATTTATCAATTTGACTATCACATTTACGTCACTTGCTACTCCGTGAATGAACTCCTGTCTGCGCTTGCGCAAGGTCAAAGCTTAAAATTTGACGGAAAAAATCACGATAAAAAAAATCGGCTGGCGAAACATAATTCTCAAAAATAGTGCACTATAATAGTGTAATTCCCAAATAAAAAGAAAGATAGTATTGAAAATATGGTGAAGAGTTTTATAAATAATTAATAATATAATAAATAGTTTTATAAATAATATAAGAATAAGTGTTCTATCTTGTCTCAGTCTCTATTTTTGTTCTTATCAATGTCGGCCACATATTTCCACAGGCAGCCCAACTATGTTTCTTTAAATCAACACTATTATCAAGGAACGAGGTATGGTACGTGGCTCAGCTTATGCTCAAGGAACACATGTAACGAATGAATAACAACGTGCTATTGCAAAAGCTCTTTGAAAAACACACTCGTACAAATACTAGTATTCCAATTTAATCTGTGCGTTAGCCGTGTCCCTGGCGACCTTGATCAGCCTACACCTGGATGTTGTTTCAAGGTATCGATAAAATCGAATGTTTTTCTTAAATTACAATGTACACTTGACAGCGTTGGAGAGATCTTTCAGTCGTCTCCTCATCATGTTGTAACATGACCGCTCGTACGGACACGTATCCCTCGATAGGTCAATTCTTGTTTCAGTTGTTCTTACCTTTGATATGAATACACCGGGTTCGTCTAAGCCGAATGGATGGCTTGCGTGGTCACAGCCGCCCACGATGCTGAAGCCCAGCGGATTGCTACCTTTCTTTAGGATGATTTCCTGGGGAATGAAGAAAGAAATATGTTGAATGATGATTGTATCATTAACGTTGATGATGATGATGACTATGGGGACGGCAAGTGATGGTGGTGATGATGATGATGACTATGGGGAAGACAGGTGTTGGTGATGACACAATCTTTTGCTAAGCAGCTTATCACATTGCTTCTACACATTCTTCACTGATTTCCTACCTCTATTTCACATAACGGTTTGCTATCCTCTAGATCCTTGCCATTTTCAAGGTGGTTTACCTCCTATAATATAAAACAAACTCAAAGTCAGCACCAATATACCTTCCCTGAGCCTCAAGGGCTTTTTGGTCAGCGGATTGGCACTGGAAAGAATCTTGACAAAGTACCCAGGGTGGTCAGACCCCAGTCTCCCCGCCTCTCTCTGGCTTTGCATTGGTAAAATGGCGTAGCCATTATTATTATTATTATTATTATTATTATTATTATTATTATTATTATTATTATTATTATTATTATTATTATTATTATTATTATTATTATTATTATTATTATTATTATTATTATTATTATTATTATTATTATTATTATTATTATCTATTTATTATTTATTTATTATTTATTCATATGCATTAAGAAATAAACGTACCTCTGCTTGAATCAAGAGTTTCTTATTTATACTAGACTGGTCTTGTAACTTGGATAATGGTGTCATTCTCTTATTGATAACTTTTTCACGGAAGACGATGAGTGTGACGTAAGACAGACCACCCGTTAGCATGGCAACAGCGTCTTCATGCCGGCAGGTTCTCATGTCTTTGCTATTGATCTGAATTCATTAAAAGAGGTCCAATAATTAGATACGTGTCATTACTAAATCAAACCGGTTAAGCCGGTTTGTCCTTATTTTGTGAATCTGTTCATCTTTTGAGGAGGATAACATAAAACAACAACGATAAAAACAATATCTACCCAAGCATAGCTTCTTTAAAGGGGCACTTGGATGAAAATCGGAAATGCAACATATTTTTACAGTCAAAATTTGCGGATAAAAATTATATATTTTTTTCAGCATCTAAATTAGTTGTGAGTAAATGACGTCATTTACTCAACCCTATTGTTCTTTTAGTTTTTAAACCAAAATTTCTCAACTGTGAGTGGCTCCCAGGCTAAATTTTTTGCCAATCTGGTTTTCATAATCATGATTGAGTCATATTATTCTTAAATACTTGAACTATTCGGACTTTCAAAATATGGGGCGTTTTCATCCAAGTGCCCCTTTAAAGAGATTACGACATGACACTGAGACATACCGATAATATTTTGTCCCCTAGTCTCAGTCTTCCGTCCCTCTCTGCGATGCCATCTGTAGCCAACTTAGAAATGAAAATACCCTGCAATAACAAGAAAGAAATAAACATCAGTACATTACGCATAACGAAGATTATACGTACGGCATGCCGTAACACTGAAATGGCTTCCCGTTGTCTTCCAGGAATTCATCAGTACATTACGCATAACGAAGATTATACGGTACGACATGCCGTAACACTGAAATGGCTTCCCGTTGTCTTCCAGGAATTCATCAGTACATTACGCATAACGAAGATTATACGGTACGACATGCCGTAACACTGAAATGGCTTCCCGTTGTCTTCCAGGAATTCATCAGTACATTACGCATAACGAAGATTATACGGTACGACATGCCGTAACACTGAAATGGCTTCCCGTTGTCTTCCAGGAATTCATCAGTACATTACGCATAACGAAGATTATACGGTACGACATGCCGTAACACTGAAATGGCTTCCCGTTGTCTTCCAGGAATTCATCAGTACATTACGCATAACGAAGATTATACGGTACGACATGCCGTAACATTGAAATGGCTTCCCGTTGTCTTCCAGGAATTCATCAGTACATTACGCATAACGAAGATTATACGGTACGACATGCCGTAACATTGAAATGGCTTCCCGTTGTCTTCCAGGAATTCATCAGTACATTACGCATAACGAAGATTATACGTACGACATGCCGTAACATTGAAATGGCTTCCCGTTGTCTTCCAGGAATTCATCAGTACATTACGCATAACGAAGATTATACGGTACGACATGCCGTAACATTGAAATGGCTTCCCGTTGTCTTCCAGGAATTCATCAGTACATTACGTATAACGAAGGTTATACGTACGACATGCCGTAACATTGAAATGGCTTCCCGTTGTCTTCCAGGAATACATCAGTACATTACGTATAACGAAGATTATACAGTACAATATTCCGTAACATTGAAATGGCTTCCCGTTGTCTTCCAGGAATTCATCAGTACATTACGCATAACGAAGATTATACGTACAACATGCCGTAACATTGAAATGGCTTCCCGTTGTCTTCCAGGAATTCATCCAACTCACAACGTTAAGACACGTTACGGCTACGAATTTGTCGTATCTTTTCCCACTCATACGAAAACCGCACTTTGCTAAGGGCATATTAAATATAGGGTTATATGTTTTACTTACAGGGTCGCCATCTTTGTATGGAGTCGAGCCACGTCCACCAGCGATACTAAAGCCAAGTCCCTTGTCTCCACCGCGCTTTAACGTTACGGTTACTCTCTGAGGAAAAAACACACAGATCATAAGTGTTGGTTGCATGGTGTATTCCAGGGATCGATCACAAGACAACAGCAGTTCAATGCGCCACGACAGAATGAGTGCACCCCCTCCCCGGCCTCTTTCAACCTCTGCTGGCCACCCAGCTCCTGGCCACAATATTCTTTAGATTCTCATACTAGTGCACGCAGGAATTTCTTTTCATATGATTTGCTGTTAGAGTTAGAGGTACCAGCAGAACGCGCTTCTTACCTCGGGTTTCGTCTCAATCTCCTCCATCTCGGGTTCAGGGGCAAAACGAACACCAACTTTCTTCGGTTCTTCTTTGGGCGATTCTTCGACCTTCGTTCATAAAAATAACAAAGACTGGTTAACAATCCTTCAACAACGACAACAGCAGCCTAATACTTCAAAATCTTCTTTATCCTATATGACACAAAAACAACTGCAAAAAAGGCGCGCCATGCCAAAAGTTTTTCATAGTTATACGAGAACTGCTCTACACAGCATCGTCACGGTCACAGCCGTATGTGACGCCCATACGTCACAACACATTTTTCTCATCAATTACCTCATTTTTGGGTGGTTCTGATTCCAGTTCAGGTGCTTGATGGACGCCATTCACTTCGTGTACTTCTTGTACAGTTTCTTTGACCTCCTTTTGGGGTTTTTCTGGAGTGATGCTCGTGTCTGGTGACTTGGGCATCGATTTCTTCTCAACTTCTTGTCGTTCGCGTACCACTAACAGAGTGATGTCTTTACCTGTTGATTTCAGTACGTTTACTGCTTCGTGATGGGTGGCGTGACTGATGTCTGTTCCATTAACCTGGCAAGGAAAAATATTTCATTAAAAATCTATTAAGCTTTTGGCTGTTGTATCACAGCGTGGAACCCTCACAACAGAGCTAAGCTCCAATTACTGTGCAGCCCAGGATTGAAGTGGAATTTAGAAGTTGATTTTTGTGGAGGGAGGAAAACCGGAGAACCCGAAAGAAAAAACTCTCGAAGCACAGGAGAGAACCAACAAGCAACTCTACTCACATACAACACCAAGTCTGAAAGGATTAGAACCTGGGTCGCCTTGGTGATAGGGGAGCGCTCTCACCGCTACGCCACCCGTGCTTACCAAATGAGAGAAACAATTGCGCATGCGTACAGTAGAGTGTATGCGAAATAATCTCGTGAAGCCGAGTTCACCTTCAAATTATGTTATGACATTTAACTTTTAGACTTCTCTAAGTCTTATCAAAATTGATAGTGGTTATCTCTGATTTTGGAAAAATTTTCTTTCTAGAAGTTTCGCCCGAGATACTGCGACCTTCATTGGTGGAATGATAGCTTTTTGAGTACGAGTGGGAGACTGGGTAGAATAGATTCCTGCAAAGACAGCTGAGGATGCTGTACATGTTGTTGTTCATACACGAATAAACTACAGACAATTTTTTGTTTGGAAAATAACTTACCTTTAATATCCTATCGCCTACTTTCAAGATATCATCTTTGCCCGCAGGTCCGTTCTCTGAGATCTTAGAAATGAAGATTGACTGGGGAAAAGATATAAGAAAAGCATGAATAAAACGACGTATTAACGTATTAACAGCAGACAAAGAATAATCATGGCTGACCTCATCGTTCTCCTTGTAAGGAGTAGATCCTTTTCCTCCAGCAATGTTAATACCAAGCCCTTTGGTATCCCTGTGTAATGTGTATTCAATCTGTTGAAGACAAAAAAAGAAATGGTAATTCGTTTGTGCACCGATATATGAATAAATAGGTCTGACGGATGGAACGTCGGTCTGACGGATGGTCTGACGGATAGAAGGACTGCCTGACGGATGGGGGGTCGGTCTGACGGATGGAAGGTTGGTCTGACGGATGGAAGGACTGCCTGACGGATGGACGGACTGATGGAAAAAGAAACAGACAAGTAACAACAAGTTTAATTACCTCTTCTATTACTTTGGTTACTGTTATCATCTGTTGTTCTTCATCCTCCTTAACCTCGTCTTCATCCTGGAAAAGCTTTTTCTTGAGCTTAGGGCCCTCTGTAGAATAAAAGCTAGCGGTGAGACATACATCAAAGCGAGGCTTGGGGCTCGTTTTTCCTCCCTCCTCAAGAAATTACCATGAGAAATACTGGGAAGAGTGGAGAAAGGAAGGAAGATGGGAAGAAAGTGCGATTAATTAATTGGAATGGAAAATGAAACAAGAATTCGCCCAAGAAGCGAATGAATGACTGATAGGAAAAATGGGAAAGAAAAGATAAATGTTCCTATTTATAAAAAGAGAGAGAGAAAGAGACAAAGTACAAACGAACTTACACCTTTCAATTACCTAAACATAATTTTTAAAAAAAATTTTTAAATGCTTTAAATAGGTACTCCTTTGAATATAGATAAAAACCGAAGCCAGTCTGGAAAACTGACTGTGAGAAATGAAAAACAAGTGTAATGAATTTCAACTCTGAAATAAAGAAAGAATAAAACGTGCTGGTCTAATCAAGAAAAATGAATGGAAACACTCATGATTGAAAGACAAGATCTCAAAATACACTGACAAACCATCACAATCAGACGACACTATTGCATATTCATAACCGGATATGATTAATTATACTTTAGAATACGAATTTCTGATAGATAATAGGCAGTTCAATAGACGATTAAAAGGAAAAATTCACAAAAATCGCGAAGATAACGAGCGACTTTAATCTCTACAAGCGCCGACAGCCTCTGATAGTCGCCGTCTGAAAAAAAGTATAGATATCCATGCGACCAAAAGATCTCTAAAAAATCTTGTCCAAAACAAAGTTGACTCGATTTGAAGTTTTCTTTGAATATCTTATATTTTTGAAACTATAGCGCTTAAGTATGACTTAGCAACCAGTAAGAAGTTCCAGCCATTTTGTTTCCAAGTCTGTGGTTTTACACCAAGGTTTAAGGAAAATCTTTACGAGGCTGTTATAATCCTAAAATTTTGTATATTTATCCCTTGAGATTTAGTTTAAGCCGAGTGTTTCTAAAAATATTGGATGTATTTATCGTGTTTGTTCACAACTGAACTTGCCTATAAATTAGACGAGCAAGAACATGTACTTGAAAAGAAGCGACAGTAGTAACATGTCCTTCGCTTGCCAATGCAATTTGAAGCTTTTTTCCTCAAGATAACTTGCCGAAAAACAAACAATATTTTCGAATTTATATAATTTTATTTTCCAGGTAGAAAAATAGTTAAGTCGGGGACTTAAGTGTCTAGAAAGCTACTAGATACCAATAATAATAATATTCATATTGAGAAGAATGAATAACGAGAACAGCAAGACGCCAACACAACAATATTTGAATATTTACTGTAAAAAAAACCCGGAATTTTGACTCGACTTTGACTTCATAGAAACTTAAGAAGTGATGAATAGAAAACCAAAACCTTTAGAAAAAAACATAAAAAAATTACAAAACGAAAGCTTAGGCAGGTTATAATCCACCGTATTTATCTTTATATGACACTATCGAGTTTTAACTCGAAGATTGGGCAGTTTTTATGGAGTATACTGATTTTTGACACTAAGAGAGAGAAACGCTTCTTCTAAACGCCAAATATTTATCTTTGTGCTTGAAAAACACTACATTTTATTCCCTTGTATTCTTTTTTCAATTGAGCTCAAAAACAACGCCAAAAAATAAATAAAATTGCTCTTAAACCTGAAGGTGTAGGACGACTATTCAAAACTGTGAAAACTGTCTTTTCGTATGGAAAATTGACCGAAACCTTAGAAATTGATAATTAAAACGTAGTTGAAGGCAAAGGTTCTTTGCAGTGTGTTGTTGTCTTGAAGGATAACGCTAGACGGAATGACATGTTATATTTAAAGGTAAAAAACAACAGGTAGACAAGAAAAAATAACAATACAGCGACTATGCTCAAACGCTTTCTCGTTATACGAGATTCAATTTCAGCCGAGAAAGTGGGGATTTTCTTCAAGGTCATTACCAAATTCTAAATTACAACTTTAAAAATATTTAGGTTTCTAATTGAATTTTTAGAATGCAATAACATGGGTTTCGGAACAATTTACGAACAGATGCAAATTTGCAAGATTTTACCTGTCCAGTAGACGGTAAAAGGCCCATATTTACCGACCAAAGCTACAACAGTCATAGTCTTGCTTCGTTCAAAACAATTCTCTCGACCTTCGAGCGTGTTTGAGGCGCTGATTTGAACGTTGACTTAACTGAACTTGATAGTCTGAATACGGGAAAGATTGATGGTTCTATCTTGGCTAACTCTCTGACATGAGCCGGGATACGCTTTGAATTATTAATAAGCCTCAGATCCTGAATAAATCAAGCACTAGTCATTATTCAATGACAGCGCGGAAAGAGAATAGACTTCGGAAAAAAAACCCAGTAAAATACCTGAACGATAACTGAACATTCAAAAATTTAATTTGGCATCAAAAACCTACTTTTGTTTTATCTTGTATCCTATCGTACATCTTAGATCAAAGTAAAAATTCATAAATGGTTTTAAAAACAGACAAGATGCAACTCATTAAGTCAACAGTTTGTGTTATCTCTGTTTACGTGAGGATATCTACGCAGATTCAAGGCAAAGGGCAAATGTTTTTGCCAAAAATCATATCTAAATTTTTTGGATATTTTTTTCGTTTTTCCTAATCTTCACAAACCGCAAGATAAATAACATATTAACTATTTAAATGAGATTTAAATGTCGATGGTAATAAACAGGAATTACTAATAAACACTAATTTATAAATTTTGGGAATAGGGTACTATAACATTAACATAAGCATTGCTTTGCTCCCTGAAATAAATTTTACTACTCTCAACTACTTCCATGTTAACTCCGGCCTCTCCCTCCTATTGCTATTTTTGGCAACATTTATTCATCCATTTCCCCCATTTTTTCGCTTTTTTTCATCGCTCAAACTCATTTGTTCCTTTTGTCATATCTTCCCTCTCTCCTTGTCGTCCATTCTCTCCACTCTATTTTTTCTAATTTCATATCTATATATAATCCATATAAATGCCGAGTTCCCATTTGATGCACTCTCCCTACTCCTACTCCTACCCCCTACACCCTACCCCCCAAAAAATCACAGTACCCAAACCCCAACGCACAAGTATTAACCCAAATCCCCCTCACTACACCTACTGTCCCTTACCTTCACCGTCAATCTCGCCTTCATCGCTGGCTGTTCCCTCTTCACTTGCTTTGGCGAGTATCTCTTTAACCTTGTCCTCTTCGTCTCCCTTTAGATTGATTCTTTTATCTTTGAGGTAATGGGGCGTGTCTCTTCTTCTCAGCCTGTCGTGTCGTTCGGGGTGATCTTCGCCTTCTATTCTTACTTTGTGGTCATTGTCTTCGTCGGATTCATCCTAAATAGTTACGAAGTTGATTAATTATTTACAACAGGGGGCAGAAGGGTACTGATGTAGGTGGTGGTGGGGAGCGTCAGAGGGATTTCTCGAAATACTAAAATCCTGTGATTCAAGATTCAGAAATTCCCTAAATCTCAAGCTATCATATCAAGCGTAAAATCTTTTTTGGGCGTGACAAAAATGCAAGAGTATTTTTAAATCTTTAAAACTTGAAAGACGCGTGAAGGAAAATATCGTGACAACAAGTGATGAAGCGTGACAGATTAATGAAGAAATGTCTTTGGCAAACTGAGGACGTCAGTGTCACATGTGAGCAGACTTCGCGTGTCCATGACAGCGCTTGCTCAGTATTTTGGTTGGAAAACCAGAAATCTCACGCGACATGACTGTGTCACCGGATGTCATACGGTGATTTCCGTATCGTGACCTTCTCTATTGTCGTGACTTTTTACAGTCACGCGAAGTCTGGAATTCGTGATATCGCGGTGTACATAGCGTGACAAACCTGTTCGCGTGAAACATCTTGTTCGTTTTCTTCTTCGGCGTCCGCAAACCCAACGCCTCTTCTCGTCGGTGTTTGGAACTCCTTCACGTTGTGGTTTTCCTCAACGGTTGCAACTTTATCGTCAAAGCTCAGCTTCTTGTGTTTAGCTGCTTCTGAATCAGATGCGCTCTCTTCGTCCTTTGAGAAAATTAAGATAATGAGCAACAGAATTCACCTTTTTCCATACATCGGTTCACTGGTAACTGACAAAGCATTCAATCGATGCCGCAAGGTAGTTTCAAAGGATTATTCAAATTTGAACGGTTTAATGCTCGGTTTAATGTTGTGTTTGACCAGGAAACCAATGTATGAGAGAGTAGAGAGAGTATTCTTTATTGCTTGGTATCAATAAGCTGAATGAATCTTATCACCATCCTACAGGCAAACACTACCGTCATGTGCTATTTTTTTGGTATCAAGATCGCATTTTCAGAATACACATTCTGTCACGATTAACCTGTTTCCAATACTCATACCTTAGGCTACTTACCGTAAATGATCTATTATGCCTGACGATTCCATCTTCTATTCCATGAGCGGGATGAGTTTTATGGATCACCATCTTGGGATGCCTGGCCTTGAGGTCTTTAAATCTTGGTGTATCGTGACGAATGAATTGAGACGTCTAGAAAATAAGAAAAACACCGCGCTTGAATCACTTGGAACCCGCTAGAGATCAGAGTACACAACACTCATGCTGATTCTTAAGGCCCGTTCACACGCGCGATTTTTGCAGCGATTTTAGGTGCGATTTCCGCGACGATTTTTGAAAATATAATAAATCTTAACTCATGCTTCTAAAGAGACATTTGTCCGGGTAATATTGGTGTCCTGAATATAACTTTATAAGTTAATCCTTTACCATTACTAACAGTGATCAAAATCGCCACAAAAATCACACCTAAAATCGCTGCAAAAATCGCCCGTGTGAACGGGCCTTTACGGAATGGGGAAAACCGAAGAATCCGGAGCAAAACCCTCGTGGCACAGGAGAAAAAACACACGAGAAAAAACATATCAAACAAACTCAACTCACATAATTATGCGGTTCAGTCGAAAATAGAACCCGCGAACCCAGACAAGAACTACGCAGCGATGAGACAGCGCCGTAGCTGCGCATGTCAACCATTATTTCCTTACCTCTCTGTCGTGGTACCCAGGCAAATCATCAACAAAATGTATGCCCCCTTCTTTTGGTATGTACTCTTCCTCCTCTTCCTCCCTGAATCCTCCCATCAGGTTATCCATGGCAAACCCGTGACTGAGATCGTTCGTTAACATTTCTGTTTTCGATAAAAAAGAAAGAAAAAAATAAATGACTGCTTGGCCACTGAGTAAACAACAGATGCAGAGCTGAACAAACTCATGCAAACTATGTTTGAAGAAAAAGAAAAGGCGCGCGCATAGTGTGTGCAGTCATAAAGCACGCGAGGGTTGGAGGAACACGAGAAATGAAGAAATAGGAAACACACGCGCGTGCTGTGTTCAGTCATAAATCACGCGTGGATTGGCAGAACACGCGAGAAGTAGCGGAGTGCTTCTCAACACTTCTTACAATCCCCAGTTGATTGATAACTACATATAGCCCAGCAAGCAAATACGAGTGCGCGCGCCATCAACCAATCAGAAAGCGAGATTTATAACAGATACTTTATAAAGTGTGTTAGTGCTTCTCACCTAGACTACCCATGCCTTGTTGAGGTAACAAGAAGCAAGTCAATACTTTGTTATTCATCGTCTCGTCGTCTTCAGTCTGCAGCTTGAGCACTGGTTGAGACTACAGAACAAAATCGGAACATACTAGGTTTTATATTTTTGATGCAGATTCTGTTTTGCTTTCCCTTGGATTTGCTAACTACAGTCAACTCCCGTTACAACGGACACCCTCGGGAACGTCACTTAGCCAGCGCCCGCGATAGCAAGAGTTTATAATGGCCATTTCTTTGTCAGTATTTTTCCGCCAGGCATTTTGCTCCTGTCCGCAATATAGTGGTGTTTAGCCGTAATAGCGAAACTTCATGTTTACTAACAATAGCATTGTGATGTTAATATGTCAACCATTTTCACCAACGCTCTTCTTAAGTTGCCTTGTTTTACCAGCCAAATTATCTCTGGTTGGCACATGAATGGCAAAGCCTTAAGCTTTAACAGACACACGGTGCAACATTGCGCGCAGTGTTGCAAACAATCGATGTTGCGAGCCATGTCACACGATGCAATTTGTTGCACGCAATGTTGCTGAAGTTGATAACGATCCTACTTCAGCAACATGCCTGCAACATTTGCGCGGCAATCGATGTTGCGAGCCATGCCACACGATGCAATTTGTTGCACGCAATGTTGCTGAAGTTGATAACGATCCTACTCCAGCAACATTGCCTGCAAGATTGCGCGTGTGTCCGCACCTTTACGCCACATGGAGTATCGCTATATCAGGGTGTCCGCAATACAAGAGTTATAATATGTTTTTTGCTCCATGTTGGATGACGATGTGTTGGTATATTCATCCAACATGGTGCTGTTAGATACGTGATCTAATAACCATTTCCATGGATCTCGCAGGTGTAAGTAGATTCTATATCATATTTACCTGGTTCTCCGACAGCCATAAGGCGCTGAGGGGTAGTGTACCAACTGTTAATGGTAGGCATTCGAGTCTATAAGGAAGGAACACAATGATAATTGACTATGAGAGGAACACGCGATTGATACCACGTTATAAATAATGGGTGAATACACTGAGGGTGGTCACTGCCAGGGTTTCTTTACGTCCTCAGTGGTTCTTTTACGTCCCTCCGATATTGATTAGTGATAAAGAGTGGAGAGACGGGACCGTCATTTTAAGTGGTCATCTGAGCCACTTGAAAGTATAACCATTTGTAGATGTAATTACAAAGGTAGCACCTTTTCCTCAAGTATTTTAAGACTCTTAGTGTTGGTCCCACTGGGGAATTGAGCCTACGACTACACAACAGGCCAATGCTCAACTGAGCCAAGTGGGTGGGGTAACTTATTAGCATGCTTACAGGGGTTCATCCGAGACACTTGAAAGTCTAACCATTTATAAATGTAATTACGAAGGCAGCACCTTCTCCTCACTTGCTTTAAGGCCCTGAGGGTTGGTCTTGCCAGGGAATTGAGCTTAAGACCTCCCACACAACAGGTTGACGCACAACTGAGCGGAGTTGGTTGAGGTAATTTGATTAGCATGCTTGAAGGGGTTCACTTTTAACATTTCTTTTTCAGTTCATACCTGTTTCCTGAAACATCTAATACGTGGAGGTTGCGACAGTTTCCAATTTCAGTGGGAAGGGTTTGAATTAAATTATCCCGAAGAGACAAGACACTTAGTTTATTGCAGTTTCCAATCTAAAATAGAACAATCATTACACAACTTAATAAATAGGACACAAAAGACCACAAGTTTTGGTCATTTAAGATAGTGTTTTTACTCTGTCACCACTCAAAGTAGCCCAGACAAACAATCTTATTCTCAAGAGAATGACATGTGGTCTGTAATGGGAAAACATTACGCCCTAGCTAATAAGGTCTATAGACTATTTGCACAATAGCATCATTTACTACCAGTACCAGAATCCCAATTGTCATTCTTATGATATAAGAATTTGAATAAGAAAGAAACTGGCAGTACAGTATATAGAGGTAGGGAAATTATGCAATTATGCAAATAGCCCGGGGGGGGGGGGGGACTCCCTTATAAAATGGGTAGGTATGCTCGACAGACGGATTGAAAAATGACCCTAAAAGGTACGCATAAATTAATTCAGGTATCGATACCAGACCCTAAAAGGTACGACCACATTTAACAGTTTTTTTAATTTAAAATTGATAAATATACACTAATTTCATCAAATACACTTTGCTTTCCGAACATTCCCGGACTTTAACAAAGTATTGTCATTTATTCAGGTATATTTATCATATAAAAGAATATTGACCCTAAAAGGTACGGCATCATTTCGAGACCCTAAAAGGTACCAGAGGGTTTTATTTTCGACCCTAAAAGGTCCGTCGAGCATACCTACCAACTTTATAAGGGAGTCCCCCCCCGGGGCAAATAGTCCATTTTAGGCAATGATTTTCACAGCTGCCATCTGTTCACATGTCAATATTGAATTTAACCAAACGTTTTTCATTATTTTCTTCATCTATCTTGGTCCTGTGTACATCTTGGAAACTATTACAACTGCTTTTCACGAGACATTTTAATGTGGAACTCACCTCAACTGGGACTTCAATGATACGATTTCTATCTACATTTAAAAGTGACAACTTGTGTAGTTTGCCAATTGTTGATGGCAATTCCTGAAGTAAAAGAGAAATGGGAGTTAATTGGATGGGAAATCTTGAAGTATCTTTTGTGTAAGACAGAACTAAAATAGATTAATCTTTTTGGATAATAGGAATATTTTTCTTTAAACTATGATACAGTACTGTCATAATTGTTTACCTCTAAAAGATTTTCAGTTAAAATCAATTCCTGCATGGCAATGGATCTAGAAAGAAAACATAATACACATGTATGAGAAACAAGATTATGACTAAATGAGTGAATGAATAAAAGAATGAATGAAGGAAAGAAGCTAAAAAATATATCTTGTCACATTACCCTCCAATAGCCGGGGTGAGTATGGTCAGGCGATTCTGATCAACTTTCAGCATCTGAAGCTTTTTCAACTTTCCTATGAAGGTAAAAAATATATACATTAGAGTAAAATAAATAGAAATAATCAAGAGCAGAGAACAATACATATGGGATTTGGGATGCTAGTGCTTCCCCTAGCTTACTGCTATTTTCATAAACATGCAAACTCGGTAGCTGCAAGCTGTCCGCTGAAATTTGGTGTATCGCTTCCATCCATCAAAACTAATCAGTCGGTACCTTTTATATTTATGATTGGCGGCAGTGAAAAACCAAATTCCAGCAAGCAACTCACAATTACAGAGTTCGCATATTTATGAAAATTGCAGTAAGGTGCTGAAATAAATTGCAAGTTTAGAGAGGGAATGTTGCTTGTATTACCAACCTGCACACAACAAATTTTCATTATTGCAGAGAGAGTAGAAAGAGCTTCAACAATACAATAATGTATAGAAACTGACTCAAATGCCACTACTTCAAGGGATTGTTTGAAGGCAATGGAATGTACATGTACCGTAACTCTGATATCTGCTATTGTAAAAGATGTCATAATACCTATCGTGTCTGGTAAATCCTCTAGAAAATTCTGTGACAGATGCAGATCAGTCATTGCAGTACAGTAAGATATCTCATCTGGTAAGTATTCAATCTTGTTCTCTGAAGCATCAAAGATTTGCAGTTTCTTCAGGTTTCCAATTTCCTAGTGATCAAATCATATTCCAGTCAGTGTGATACCTAAGTTACATTTGTTAGTTCTATTTGTTGATTTAAAGTTTTGTGCTTTCGGGCCGCTAGGTTTTGCCAATAAATTAAATAAATTTTGGAGGGGCTAATCATCCCTGCTTGAAGCTGAAGAACTGAATTATGAAGGACGCAGCTCAATGTGGTTGAGTCAAAGGCATAGTACGAAGGTGCCTCAGGCAGCCGCCATACGACTCATGTATGACCACAGAGCACAGCTTAGATCAAATTAGGGTTGAGATTTCTGAATTTCTTAACCCTTTGACTCCTAGAGATTTTTGAGGTTTTTCATTGTTTTTCTGGACCTAAATGTTCTCCAAGCCCTAGCAAAAACCATATTTGGAGTTTAGATTGGCACTGTCAGTGTCACTTACAGGTGGTAGGGTCTTGAGCAGATTGCCATCCAGCCATAACTCAGCTAGACTAGGAAGTGCACCTATGACATCAGGCTAAAAGAAAAATGAAATTCATTTTAGTTAATAAAATATTATTATATTTTTTTCCTTTATCCTAAAAATTCCCATCTTAGACCACATGTCACTCTCCAGAGCATCATTACTTTATAGCTGTGCATGAGAAGAAACTTTAATATGGATATAACTCCAACAAAGAATCTTATCCTCAAGAAGTGGTTTAAGATGGAAAAACATTATGCCCAAGATAAAAGAGTCTATTTCCCCCTGCTCTGCAGAGGAATGGCCAGAAAATCTAAATATTTTGAATATCTCATTTACCAATTCTTCCAGCTCATTACACCCAAGGTCCAGTCTCTCAAGCTTGGTCAGAAATGCTAAAGATCTGGGGGAAAAACAAGTGAAACAAAAACCATTAGGATTTAAATTCACCTAACAAAACTTTTAAGGTTACAGGACTTCTCAATAGCATGCATGGAATTGTACAATTTGCAGTCATGAGAAATTTGGGTTTTTGTGGATGTCAATCAAAATGTTACCATGACATTGTCAGAAAATGTTTCAAGGGCCTATGGAATGCTTTGTCATAATGGCATTTCCTTGCTTGCTATTCAGAAGCTTTGTAATAACAAAATAACTGATGTTTTTTGTGCTATTAATTAATTTAAGATGTAGTATTTGTTTGTCACACATTCTTTTCTAATATAAAAATAATCTTGCCTGGAGCTCAGAAATTTTTTTTTGAGAAAATCAGCTTGGAACAAACAAATATTTACATCTATTGTAAATTTATTTAAATTCATGTACTTTAAGAGAGCATGCAGCACACAAATGTTTTCTCTTTCTTCGTACATACTGTATCCAGTGAATGACTATGTTAATTTGTATTTGATTAAAGAAATAAAATACTCCAAAAAAGCCCTTGAGGCTTAGCAGAAGTACCTGAGAAGACTTGAAAAGCACTCAGCTATGCACTGATGCTTCTACTAAAACTTCTTGTGTAATGCCAATCCATCCATGACACATAATTTTTGATGTGCATGTTTGCTGCTCAGAGTGTGTTAGCTGGTCATAATTTTCTCATAATAATATAGTAATTATTATGAATTATTTTGATACTTACACTGGTAAGAATTTGATTAAATTTTCTCTTGCTTCGAGGACAGTTAACTCAACCAAACTGGCAAAAAAGAGAGAATGATTGCATAAATATAAATTTTATTTTAAATTTTATTATAAATTTTATTTTATTTTAACTTATTGTTCCCCTATAGCTGTCATTTGATTGAAGGTTACATTCATTGGTACATTTTCAAATAACAAGTCAGGGCAACAACCTCTGGGCTGACCAAAGTCAAGGCATGTCTAACTCACAGATTGAACCCTGAAACAACCTCTGGGCTGATCAAAGCCAAGGCACAGCTAAATCAAAGACCACACCCTGAAACAACCTCTAGGCTGATCAAAGTCAAGGCACAGCTAACTCACAGATAACAATCTGAAACAACCTCTGGGCTGATCAAAGTCAAGGCACAGCTAACTCACAGATAACAATCTGAAACAACCTCTGGGCTGATCAAAGTCAAGGCACAGCTAACTCACAGATAACACCCTGAAACCACCTCTAGGCTGATCAAAGTCAAGGCACAGATAACACCCTGAAACAACCTCTGGGCTGACCAAAGTCAAGGCACAGCTAACTCACAGATAACACCCTGAAACAACCTCTAGGCTGATCAAAGTCAAGGCACGGCTAACTCACAGATAACACCCTAAAACAACCTCTGAGCTGATCAAAGTCTGGCCAAGGGAGAGACCAATCAACCTCTTCTCACATGTATTGCCAATTGCCTGAGACCCCAGAGATGAGATCAAGGCAAGTGTGCTACTGCTACACCAAAGCTGATCCCCATTATATCATCAAATTATCAATTGTTTCTATTGATTCACTTATTAGATTTAATAAAATAAATTTCATTTATTGTTTTTGCATTTTGATAATTTATGATATCATACCCAACTTCATAAAAAAAATATATTTAAGCTAAAGGTTCTTTTTTGAAAGCCAGTTTTCTTACCTTCCGATGTCTGGAGGCAATCGTATTAGAGAGACATCATTCAGACATAAAGTGTTGAGGTTCTGCAGCTGCGAAAAACCATCTGGTAACCTAACCAAGCAAGAAACAAAACATTAATTTGTTTGTTTATAGATCAAAATGGATAAATTGCTACGAAGCAACTTGGTGCCTCTTTTTAATCATTACAGATTGGTATCTTAACAATACTTGTTGTTTTTAATAAATATCCAGAAGAAGAAGAAAAAACAAATTATTCCAAATGAATTATACAAAAGTTGATAATAATAATTTTGGGCTTAAGATATATTATCCAGAAGAAAAAAAACGAATTATTTCTAATGAATTATACAAAAGTTGATAATAATAATTTTGGGCTTTAAAATATATTTTAATTTTTCGAGAATAAATAACATTTATATAACATGAGAAGCCAACATCTATTTAACAATTAGAAGACGAACTCAAGATTTATATCGGCTGATAGTTGACGAGGGGCTCCGGCCCCGAGTCAACTATCAAAGCCGATAGAAATCGAGAGTGAGTCTTCTAATTGTTTTAGTAAAATTCTCAACGAAACTATTTCTATATCTTCGTAGGAAACTTCACAAAATCGCAAAGGGAAAGCCGCCATTTTTTTCAAAACAAAGCCGGCTTTCTCTACCCACTATCTATCGGCTGATAGATAGTGAGTACGTTAGCCAATCAGAATGCAGGATTTGCAATAGTATAGCAGTAGAATTTTACTAAAAATATTTATATTGGTGAGGCATTGTAAAGCCAATACAGATTGGACATGAATATTGTATATTACTTATCAAATATCTGGGAGTTACATTTCATGTACTGCTAAAAAAATTTTAAATTGAAGTGAGTTTGACCAACAAAAAACATGCTAAAGTCGAATGCAAATAAGCAACAACGATACTGTAGCCAATTTATAAACTTTTCCTGTGTTAAGATTTCTATTATGCTTTCCTCATTAATCATTAATTATAAATATTGATAAGATTGTTTTCAAGTTATATAAACGTTAATGTATTTTCTCAAAACACCTTTGAGGCTTTGGTTCAATTTTTCCCCATTTCAGACCATGTGTCATTCTCTTGAAAATAAGATTCTTTGTTGGAGTTGTATCCATATTCATGTGTCTTATCATGCGCAACCGTTGAACAAAGAAAGGTTGCTCTAGGAAATGACACATAATCTCGAATGGGAAACATTACTCCCAAGCTGAAAAGATCTATTATAGCTTTTGCTAAGAAAGAAAAATACTCACACAGCTGACATAATGTCTGAAATGGGGATTCAAAATTTTAACGAAATTGGGAATTAAATGACATGCTAAGATGGATTGGCCATTTCTCTTAGAGATTTATCAGCCTCAAGCAAGTAAATAGAAAAATACAGAAAACTCAATAAACAGAAACAATAACAATTCTTTAAAAAATGTTAAAAGAAAAATGTTTCTGTGGCTGTAAAATGTAATTTCCCTTGAGGGCTAAGAGCTTTTTATGAACACAAAAGAATGCATTCTTCTAAATAAAAACGTCTTTTCTAATACTATACTGAACATTAATTTCAATTCGGTCTGACAATGAAGTCAAATGAAAATAACAAAATGGCCAGACTTTAAGGTACCTATATGAACTTAAAAAATAAAACAAAAAATAAGAGACAGGAAAATAACACTAATGATAAGCCCTTGAGCTAGGTTACTGTACATATTTATTTTTTAGAGTCTAAAATATCAAACAAAATAAACCTATGGTTTTAAACAAACAATCCAAATCATTAATCAGGTCTTGAAATAATTTTTAAAAAATTAAAAAATTAAAAAAATAAAAAATAAAAAAAAAGGTCTTGAAATAATGGCCAGCCAGTCGCCAGCCATGATGGTGGGACAAATTAGTTCTAGCTTGGTCATACAGTACCCTATTTCTGGCTCAATATTATTGGTCAAAATGACAGACAAGGCAAAGATTTGACCGGACAAGTTCCATTGTTCTGGCGGTTATTTCAAGCCCTACTAAGAATTCTATTTATCTTCAGTCTAGAATAGCAAATCAAATCTATCTATGGTTTTACACAAACAATCCAATACAGGGATTTTATTAAAATGTCAAGTAGGCTGAAGGTTTACTGAATTAGGTGGCTGTATCAAAAAATAAAAACCTTCATTAATTGCTTACTATCAATCCTGTGACTTTTCTGGATTTGACTGGGGGGCCACCAATGGTTGACTAGCAACTGGGGGGCAACTAGCGATTCTTACTGTAAATCAAATCACATTAAAATAACTCCTCAAAGTATTCTATCTGACTATTTGTACAACATGAAACCAGAAAACAAGAAACACATGCAACCTACAACATTCTCCAAGCCAGTGAAAATGGAGATACTGCCCAAAGTGACGTCTATTGATAGTAAGCAATAGGTACAATTGCGATGTGGAATGGCAAAATTAGGCAGCTCGGATATGAAAAGTAGATGCTATAGTTAAGTAAAGCTTTAAAATATATATATACTGTATCAAAGTCTAAAATAGCAAACAAAATATATATGGTACACAAACAATCCATATAGTTGAGAATACAAGCCAAAAGAATGTTTCCAATTATTTAAACTTCCAAATAACAAGCGAAACACAATCATTCCAAATAGCTTAGACTTATAATATTCATCTTCAGATTCTAAGGTAGCAAACAAAATATATCCATGGTTTTACATAAAGGAGAATAACCAAGAATAGAACAATTCCAGTTATTTAACCTTTGATATATTTTTCTAGAAATAAGAAAATGTTGTTATTTCCTGTGTACAACACTTTATAATGAAATTTATAAAAACAAGTCATTATAAAGTGTTTCAAAACCAAGTGTCTAATTTGTAAAACACAACTTGAAATGCTTCCATGGTTGTAGAGTTTTCAAATATATTCTTCATTTCAACAGCTACCCTCATTGGTTCAAAATTTGTCTACATCAGCAGGTAGCGATGCTGTGTGTACACTTCTATTTGTCTGATCACTAGTAAAATCAAAAATGATTTCATAGAACCAAACTTAATCATTCATTCCAAAGTATTTAAGAATATTGGTATTGTTCAATGTCCACTTTCTTTGTATTACAGTTGAAGTTTGTGAGTAATTTGCTCTTAGACAAGAACCTGTTCAAATGAGTCTGTTGTCAAGGACAGGAGCAGTAGCTACTGATCAAGAAAAAGAATTTACAGTCATTGGTAATTTTTTAAGTTCCAAGTTCTTTGTTATAGTTGAAGTTTGTGAGTAATTTGCTCTTAGACAAGAACCAAATGAGTCTGTTGTCAAGGATATGAGCAGTAGTTACTGAATAATGCCAAGTCTTTGGAACCTTGCACCCATACCAAGTGAATATTTTCATGCAACTGTTACATGTACTGCATATCTCATAATAAATAATAATAAAAATATATATACATATTTTACAATAATATTTTATGATCACATCACTCCCCATGATGAGCTAGTCAACTAGCTATCGTCCTTGTACTTTTATGAGGGCAGGGCTCAAAATAATAGCTGGTCAGTTGATTAGAATTTACTTACACATCTACTTTAAATTAATTCAACTTTAAATATTTCCATTATTTGAAAGCAAAGATATCAGAATTCATTAAAATTATACATTGTAATATATTTTCTTATCTACATAGCTACCATGTAATTGAAAAAAATCTCTTGACAAATGATGAAATTATATCAACAATAGGATCATTAAAGTTTTTAAAAAATATGATTTGGTTCTAATTGTTTCTGGAACCTAATCTTAAAGAAGAGATTAAATAAGGAATGTAAAAATAAATCTGATAAAAAATGACAGATAAAAGATGAATTCTGTTCAGTATTTGAAGGGCAGACAATGATATTTACCATAATTTTGATACAATATAAATTTGGAGTTGAAATAAAATTTCTACATGTATCTTAAATAGCTTTAATTAATGTGTATATTGCCTAGAAAAGAAGACTATTCCACAGCCCTACTCCTTTATCTGTGCTTTAAGCTACTTAACAATTCCAGACAGAAGTTGCTTTTTAAATACTATTTATTATATTACAGACAGGCGACAGTTATTTATTATTGAGGTGTCAGACTAAATTACCTTTCCTGGGAGATTAACATGGACTTTTTACACTGAAAATTAATTACTTTTTAAGTGTTCCTAAGGATTCCTGTCATGATCACAGGAATTATAACTTTGAACCTTTAAATTAATCAATACCCTGAAACAACCTCTGGGCTGAACAAAGTCAGGGCATGGTTAACTCACAGATCAAACCCTGAAACAACCTCTGGGCTGATTTAAGTCAGGACATGCCTAACTCACAGATTGAACCTGGAAACAATCTCTGGGCAGATCAAAGTCAGGGCATGGCTACACTGTAACTCACAGATTGAACCCTGAAAGGGCCTCTGGCTGATCGAAGTCATGGCATGGCTAACTTGCAAAATGAATTGTAATTTAGGGATGGAAACCAGAGAATCTGTAGAAAATCCCTCAAATAATCCCTAACAAACTCTACTTACAACTGATGTTGACACCAGAGGAGAGAGGCAAGTAGACTACCCTGCAGCATTGTTGATTCTCATGGTTGATTATTGATTTTTAAACAAAATTCGTTCGATAAATAAAACACATCAATACTGAAAGGAAATTTCATTGAAATTAAACAAAAAATTTCATTAAATTTATTAAACATTAATATTTAAGTAATGAAAAAATTTGATTTGATTTGAATTGAATTTTCTTTCAGTATTGATGGGTTTTATTTACCAAAGGAATGTTGTTTGTTTAATGCTATTAAATCAAAGCAACTCATATGCAGTCCTTGTATATTTAGTTAATTATTAGCCACGACAATTAGCAACTGAAACAGATATATTTTTATTGCACTGAGTTTCAAATCAACAATGCTGTAGGGTTAGTGCACTTGCCTCTCCCACCTGGGGTCAACATCACATGTGAGCAGAGCTTGTTATATTTTTATTGCACTGAGTTTCAAATCAACAATGCTGTAGGGTTAGTGCACTTGCCTCTCACCTCTGGGGTCAGCATCACATGTGAGCAGACTTTGTTAGCTCTCTACTACAATACATGTATAGTGATAAAACGCCTTGAATTATAAACATTTTCATTTTTCTCATTTTTTCTTACATATGAATGATAAATTCATTCCTTTCAGTCATCACATTATATTTAAACAACTACAAAATGAGAAAAAGTTCATGTCTGTTAATCTGATTTTTCTAGATTAAAAGTCAACATCAATTTTTTCATATTCTATTAAAACCTATGTTTGTCATATTAACACAAGATAGTAATGAAAGTAACGAACCAACCTTCAGCAACCAAGAAGCCATGGTTATCACATGTATACGACTACAAAAAGCTTATTGCGTGCTGCTTGTTTTTAGAGAAGAGATACAGACTTTATGGAATGCATTATTTCAGAGAAAATATGTTATACAATTTTCATTTCTAATATAATTGATTTTTTTTTTCTTATGGCAGACTTTTCCATTTCTATTGTGGCTCTTGTATCGACTTTCATAATCCAGTACCAACTTGTATTATATAAGATTTAAACATTTTTTTTGTACAATAAGCTCTTTATTTATATTACATTTTAAAAAACTAAATAATCTGTGATGGTAGGAATAGATATTAATAATGAATATGTTGATCAAACTAATGGTAATATTTGATGAATAATTAATACACAATATAGTTTCAAGTAAAAATCAAAATTTTAATAAAATGTCAAGACCTTTCAATTTTTTTTTTTTTTGAAGAATTCAGATAAAAAGAAAGAACAATAGTTATTATATTGGTAAAGTTGTGAACAATTGCACCAATAAATATTATATGAAATATGAAAAAATCATTATTATTTTAAGGTAACTGAATTAAGAGTTATTTTAAGGTAAGTGAATTATGTGGAATGCTCAAACATTTAAAAACTTCTACAAAATTTCATTAAAATTACCGAATTTTCTGAAACTTTGAAATTTGAAATTTGAAAAAAATATATCATGATAAATCTTTTTAGAAAGTAATGAAGAAATCTAAACCATAATGTTTGAAAAATCAAAATATATAGTGTGTAAAGTCGAATATTTTGGGTCATAATTTTCATTTTTACAATCATTTGCACCTACTTCACTTCATGGCACAATTAGCAAGTATTTCTTGAAAGGCATAGAATGCCAAAGTGATTATTGAAGAGAAAGATGACTTAGTTTAATAAAAGCAAGTTCAGCCCCCTTATTCAAGTCAAACCATATTGACACTTACAAGATTTCTTCACACATATCTACAAACAAGAATGACCAAAACCCTAGTCTCCAAGTCTTACAATTAAGATTCTCATTTAAAAAATGAAATTCAAAGGTGTGTGTCAGTTCTGGTCTGTTTTGAAATCTTAAGAAAAATTTTAAGAGGTTTGTCGCGTCAGATCTGATAATACTACTTTGATCATTCGAAGGAATGTCAAAATTACATTCAAAGAATTTCAACTGTAAAATCTCTGAAAAATTTTGAAGTCTAAGATTGGCAGATAAGGTTTATGCAAAGTCCTTTGAGAGTAATAAATCATATTAGTAATATTGTTGCACAACTTTTGTAATATTATTTTAAAAAATAAGAAAAATTCAAGCATTCACGATTTGTTTATTGTAACGCTTGATAATGAAGTCACGCAAATTCGAATATCAGAAAATCAAGGTTCGAAAGCACGAAATGATGATTTGAACAAATATGCGACCTTTTTATAAAATTCAATTTTGCCTAGAAAATCAAATATACAAATCGGTATAAAATATGAAAAGTGGATCAAGTTGAACTAAGAAACAATTCTTGTTGTTATTCCAAGTTGTAAATTAACACCGATAAAACTTAGAGGAATTATATAAGTTGAAATATGAAAGCAAAGGCTAAAAACCTAAAAAAATGCCTTGATCTTGACCATAAACAGTTGAAGATGCAGAATACAGTTTAAATTAGCAATGTTTACTTTTCTTTCGCGCTTCTAATCACTGAAGTTTTTATACTCCTCTACCAAACATGACACTAACTTTATTCGTACAGATCAAGAGTTGGTCAGAAAAAAATTATGCTAGAAAATTGGATGCACTGAGGCCTAATATAACAAAGTTTAGATGTTTCTAGGGAGTAACTTGACTATCCACTTGAGATATTTCAGTTGGATGCTAAAAGTCGAAGCTAAAATTATCGCTTATAAGTTAATGTTTTCGTCCATTTGGTACGAGATAGTGCGAAGATTTCCTGATATTTAGTAGAGATTGGAAGCGATGGGCGTTGTTGAGGCAAATTTGCCACTAATTTTATCAACAAAACCTGATTAATACAGAACAAAGATGCTAGGAAAATCCGATAAAATGACTACAGGAGTTGGTAAAGAATTCTAGAAATTAGGACGCTAAAAATATTGCGATTATTTGGGTATTCTTTATACGGATGTGACACAATTCGGGCGCGTATCTCGACCAAAACCACAATCACAACCATCAAGTTAACTTAGTCAACGAATTATTACAATGAATAAGGTAGCTGATTGAGATGGAGAGGGTTCGATTGAGGTTATGCATAGCTAAAGGATTAAAAATTGGCGCCGATCGATCCGTTCTTTGCAGTTCGACTCAACGAGCCATCCATCACAAAATCATTACGAGAACCCCAACTATGAGTGCACGATAACAATGTCTTACTTGGAAATAGGGTTTCCGCTCAGATCCAGCGACTTTAGAGCCTTGCAGTACTTGATGTTTTCTGGTATATCACAGATATCTGCAGAAAGGAGGAAATATTTAGTGATTTGAGAAGCATTGCACTTGGAAACTCCAAGAAAATGAGATCCACAAGCGAACACGGTTGTTAAACCCCAGAAGCATTGATCACAACGTTCATCAATCACCCGACAATAAGCCCGATTCAAAAGGTTTTATAACCTCTCTCGCAGAATAAAACAAACAGGCTTATAGATAGTCATTTTGCTTACCGTTTCTACTGATATCAAACTCTTGTAGGCTCGCCAAGTTGCCGATCTCGGGAGGCAAGCGAGCGATCTCATTGTCGCTTATGCCCAACCGCTTGATGTTATACAACCTGAAAAACGGCTGCAAAAAACATGAACTATGAATTAGAATCACTCCAGGGCGAACTAAAAAGGACAGGAGAAGATCTAGCCTTACCCTAGGGAGGTCTTTGATCTGGTTAGCGTCGAGAAAAAGCTCCTCCAAGTACCGTTCATACCGGTAAACCTCGTCAGGTACAAAGTTAAGGCTGCAGTGACTGCGATCAAGTGAGTCAACTTGGCGGTTGCAACGCCAAGGGAGCAAGCAACGAAACATTGGCTCAGCCCAGCACAACGACTAGTACAATGTCCAAACTAGCTATTTGGTGTATTTTGGAGCACCGGCGGCAGTGTATTTAGGAATCCCAGGGCTTTTCATGAACTTGTAGTGTGAATGTTTTGGGACGAGGAACGAGAAAGCCAAACAGTGACGTCACGCGTCATGGCCGACCCTAACCCACAATTCTTTGCAATCACCATCCGCGCCTTTTATCTTTTGTTTCAATTTCTTTCTTGGTCTTTCCCTTTTTTTATCCCAAGAAATTCGTTAAAAACTCTTTATTAAAAACGATTCTCTGCTATTCAAAGATGAATAGAGATGAATGAGTGTTTAATTAATGACAAAGTTTTTTGAGGTGAAAATAGCCGTTTGTAAGTGAAGCGCTACGGAAATAGCCCCGGAAATGAGAAGTAACTGAATGATGTACATTGATTGTATTTCATTCTTATTCGTAATTTATCCGAGATTTCTTGTTTTCTAGCAATAATTTTAACCTAACGGTCGTATAATAAGATATTCTTTTTGGTCCTAGATAGTTGTTGAGCATAGTTTAGGCATCTAAACTTCCCTTCCCTAAACTTCCCTACCCCACTGACCTAACAACACTCGGAAAGACACTACTTATACAACACTACTACAACTTCATACGATACGGGTTTAATTATGTTAAATAATATGAAAAAATCTAGAACTATATCACAGGGAAAAAATTGTGAGCAGTAATTCCACCTGGTAAATTTAAAAGAAAATTCGTTTAAAAAAGTTTACCTTATTTATGTTCAATTTTGGCAGTATTTATTGCATTCTTTAAATTATTGTTTAGCTCTTCAGTCTTATTGTTAATAATTGTATTTTATATTGTTTATACATTGTCATTTAGATGTTTGTGCCGGGTTAAATAAACTGTGGAAAAAGAGAGAGACATGCACGACTTCATGAATATTACGTAAACAGATGGCGAGAACTGAAGAAAAGCAAATGAAGGAATATTTCATATCTTATCTAATGTAGCCCGTTTTTCTCCCCAGACGTTGAATCCAAGCTAGATACACTGAGTGAACTGTTTATGTGAATACCTAATCTAAGACTTTATTGCTTACGGCTTTATCTATACCGAGATAACTTTCTATCAAAAACCCACAAATGAATAAGCAAATTGGATAATAAAATAGAGTATTAACCAATTATTTTTTTTCACTTTTTCACAAAATCGTTGTTAGACAACCAGCTGTCATTTTCGGAGGTTTAGCAAGCACTGACAATAAGCCGTGATAAATGTATGGATGATAGATTTATGTCAGCCGGGTCGTAAGTACCCAACTTAGTGATTAGTTAAGTGGGACCTCCTTTATCCGACCACAAAAAGGTGATAAGGGTATTATTACGGTCAATTAACAAATTCACAGGGGACACTTTACTTCCCAATTCGACCAACAATGAACAAACGTGGTCAAATCCGTTAACTAGTTTGTCAATTAATTTTTTGACAACTATGAGATTTTGATACGGTGTTAAAAGCCGTGGTAAGAAGATGATTAATCATACACATGTTTAGTTAAGGCCGATTTACACGGTACAGCTTTTGCTTACGTACAACTGTCGCATGCGATCTGCTTACCACACGCTTACAACACGAATTCATGCGTCGTGTAAATCGACCCTAACACTTGCTACAACCTTTTTCTTGTCGTACACAAAAGTTGTGATAAAATTGTAGGTTTGGTTTACACGATGCAATTCGTGTTGTAAGCGTACAACCGACAGTTTTAAGCAAATGTTATACCGTGTAAATCGTGCTTTAACCAGTTTAACGGGTTTTAAGAACACATACAGTCATTGTCAACATAGTTAACTACGTTATTAACTATGTTGTCAAAAAGGTTGTCCTGTGAAAAAAGACTTAAACACCAAAAAAGTAACACGTGATGATTTGTTTATTTGTTTCAAACGATATAAATTCTGGTTTCAAACTCTAACATGAGTACCAATGAACAGGGAATAATTATTATTAACTCTACTCATACAATAATTGCTGGTATCGAGCATTTAGAGCGAGTGTATTAGATATCAAGTGACAATTTTTTTGGTCTAAGTGTCTTTTTTTGGTGGAAAACATTAATGACATTGACTGTAGATGGCTGAATAATGTATTCTTTTCTTTCACATTACCCGGCCATGCCCATAATACACTGGGAGGAGAGCCGGGTAACCAGGGTAAAAACCGCACATATTATGCTGAAGAATGATCAGAAGATGTTGAAAATGCATCTTATGACAGGGCCGGCATAGCAACTGAAGTCTATAACTATTTAGTTATGCCAGGATTTCTGGTAGGCAAGCCTTGAAAAAATAGGGGGAGGGGGGGCACAAAGAGACACGGTGACCACGACAAAAAAAATAATTCCATACTTGCTTTACTTTTCTGGGGAAAACTAGAACATGCATACATGCAACAAAAATTTGATAATCAGTGATTTTATTACTTCTTAGCCGCTAGATACTGCTAAACAGAGGCTTTTACATGAAAGTGATTATAGGTCTGGAATGACTGATTATAATTGTGGAATACTGTACTCGCATGGCGGTTTAGTGGGTGCCGCTGGTTTTCGATAGCAGCAAATACCCATGAATGCACCACACCTAGCATTATATCCATGGCCATTAGGACATCCTCCGTAAGCAAAGTAGTACACTCCTGAAACCTTCTTGGATTCGTATGTGCACGAACAACCAATTCGTTTGTATACTTTCTCTGTAAAGGAGAATAGTTGAACCCTTATTAGATCACCAAATTAAATAGCCAACAAGAGATACATCGATACAAAGTACAACCGAGTGAACACAGGCAGCCCAAATAATGACTTTGAGAAAACCATCGTTCCCAGGCTCTTAAGGTAGAGAAAAAGAGCCTGGATACGAGGAAGGGAAAAAAATCAAACAAACAATCAAACAAAAAACAAAAAACAAAAATCAAAAAAACAGAAGAAGGCTTAATAAGAATTTCTGGGCTAAGAATTAATTATAGACTTATACAAAAACCGTTATATTTAAAAAAAAACTTATATTTAAAAACCAGGGCCTTTCCAAAGTTTCAAAGTCATTGTTTGGGCTTCCTGTGGAATGAAACAATATAATGAATCCCAGAAATGGAAAGAGCACCTCGATATATTTTAGTAAGAAGTTTAGCTCATAACATGACACACGAGAACGGACATTTTAATAATAGAAAATCAAAAATTTTACAGCGGATTTGTGTGGGGAAATGGTGCATTTGCCATGGCTGGCACTTGAATGCGACAAGGCTACAAATTAGTATCAATGTTTGTTCGATCCAACATGGTTGCCCCTTTAAAACCGCACTGAAATCATGTTTTATTTTCCATCTTTCTTAAACTCTAAAAAACAAGAAAAGTTGATGTTCATACCTTCATTCCCTTCGGCCAGAACAAGCAGACACACAATAGCGACAACGAGTACAACTGACTTCATTTTTTCAGTGCTTTTTAGCTAGAAAAAAAATTAAGTATTAAGTTTTAGCAAGAGAATAAGTTCATTTTCTCTTGGTTTTAGCAATGCAGTATACCACCAATACTGCGAAACGCAATTAATAAAAATAATCTAACAATTGTTTTTGAACTGAGGAAACTTGCGTTTGGCCGATGTGCTGCTCTTCAATAATTTAAACACTGATAATGTTACGAGTTTTTTTTAACAACACAAGTTATCCATGGCCGTAGCCAGACTGAAATGTTTACCGAGGCAATAGACTGCTGTAGGTGGGAGCAACTAGGGGGTTGGGGGCATGCTTTGAACACCTCATAGGTTCAGTTTCAGAGTTCGATAATGAAATTTAAAAATAAAGGTCTGAAATATCTTAAGTATAATGGATGCGTCTGCAAGTGCATGGTACTACAAAAAAAAAGAAAAAAAGAAGAAAAAAAAAACACTCCTTGTTTTTACAAGGGTAGCACTAAATAACCAGTGGCTAACAAACCTGTGGCCCTATCAGCTACAGATTGAGCCATCCACAAAGCGCGGGCCATCCAACCGATTTTTGGCTGTCACTCGCTGCCAGAACAGTAATTGCTAAATTAAACTGGCTCCTAGTGAGTCACCAGCGAAGCAAGTAAAAAAAAAGTGAATTAAACATCGAAGCCGCGAGAGTCGTCCAGCGCCTGTGATCCTTCATTCAGCAGGCGTTAGATAATTTGGCGGCATTATTCGTCGTGGTTATCTTTGTATTGATAGGCAACTAAGATCTACACATGACTACGACAAACCTTTTTCATAGTAGGTGAAATTCTGTACTAATACTGGTTTCCAATTTGGACCTCTTCAACTCACACTATCACTATATTCTATGCGTACAACTCTCAACTCATATGTCGACTTTTACGGAGGGAGGAAAACTGGAAAACCCGAAAAAAAGCCCTCGTGGCACAGGAGAGAACAACACAACAAACTCAATTCACATTGAATCGAATCAGCTGGACCCGTAAAGGGCACAGTGGTGGAATGTTAATGGTTCCCTGACTTTTCTACAAATGAAATTATCTAATAATTTACCTCTGTACAGAAGTATGGACCTTGAGTCTTGAGTAGTTGATACTGAATGCCTTCCTCTTTCCAAAAAGGGATTTGTTATCATGATATGAAGTGCGCATGCGTATCAAGTACGTGTAGGTGTACGGGGCGAAGGTGTTGAGCACTTTATGGTCGTCATGGGCAACGCATCTTGCTTAATAGTAGTTAAGTATGACTCAACACATTATTGCTAGTTCTTAAGTGGAAACAACTCTTTAGCTTCGTTGTTTGTTTTGCCCATTTCAGACCTTTCAGTGATGGCACTCTTGCGAGCCTGATTCTTTCAGGTACAAATATTTTGATAAAAAACGGAACATTTCTCAGGGTCGTCATGTGGTCTGAAATGGGCAATTTGAATACGAAGCTAAAGACCTTAGGCAACAGTTACAAAAAAGAGCCTTCATGTCAAGGAGCGTATTGTTTTACTTCAAGTACCTTCAGTAGTTGGATGTTGACAAAAAGTGCACATGCTTATCACGTAAGTGTTGGTGTACAGTGCAAAGAGGTGTTGAGCACTTTATGGTCGTCATGGGCAACGCATCTTGCTTAATAGTAGTTAAGTATGACTCAACACATTATTGCTAGTTCTTAAGTGGAAACAACTCTTTAACTTCGTTGTTTGTTTTGCCCATTTCAGACCTTGTGATGGCACTCTTGCGAGCCTGATTCTTTCAGGTACAAATATTTTGATAAAAAACGGAACATTTCTCAGGGTCGTCATGTGGTCTGAAATGGGCAATTTGAATACGAATCTAAAGACTTCTATATATCACTGTGGCCTTAGGGCAACAGTTACAAAAAAGAGCCTTCATGTCAAGGAGCGTATTGTTTTACTTCAAGTAACTTCAGTAGTTGGATGTTAACAAAAAGTACTCATGCTTATCACGTAAGTGTTGGTGTACAGTGCAACGAGGTGTAGAGCACTTTCTGGTTGTGATGGACTACGCATCTTGCATGGACCACGCATAATTAACGGCTATAGCCTGTTTCACGACATACACAAGCGCAAATAGTCTTTCATGGTTAGTTAACTCCTTTATATTTGTAATCTTAAAAATTATATGATTTAAGAGTGATACTTGCATGGTCTCAGTTACCTGCCCTTGTAACATAGGGTGGCAATAATTGAAATATTTGAATGGGAGAGAGACCCTGCTAAGCAACATTTAATTACTCCATGTGGCTAAACTATGTAAATGAATTAGATACTTATATGTGTTTAGTTTTTATTTTTCGAAACACTGTTATCTTGACTTTGAACAAAAGAAGATCAACAGTTTGGCCATCGTCAACTTTGAAAATGCAGCTTGTTTTTGTTGCCTGTTTTGTGTCCGCGTGCTTTTGTACTTTCCTTGTGAGTGGAATGAAAATGCCTTTGGATCAAGGTAAGGACTGGAAATTTGCAGTTCATTTGTACTCAAACCACGAGGATGGTTTAAAAGTCTGTACAAGAGTTATTAAGAGAAGGAATTGAAATTCAGTAGGCAAACATTCGACACATTCGCCTGAGAAAAAACCGTCCGATGTTACAGAACTATATTATGATATTCGCTTTTGATCCTTGTTCAGTGTTCCACACCTCTCTATATTAGAGAGCTTAAAATTCGCGTTTTTTTCTCCTGCAAACGGTAAACGTGACCAAGTTTTCTTCGTTTTCCTGTATTTTACCTTTTGCAAACTTTCTTAACGAAAAGAAATATTCTTTTGTTTATCTACGACTTGGAGATTTTTGCGATTCCTTTTAACTAATTTTAAAGACCTTTTCACTGATCAACTGACGTTTCACGTCTGCCGTAAACAGGATTCTTAAACACTCTGTTGTCTAACCTGGAGTCTACGTGAGTAGAGTTTGTCAGGTCTCTCTCTTGATTCAAGAGTTTTTCTCTGGGTTCTCCGGTTTTCGTCCATACGCAATTCCAATTCGATCTGTGAGGTAGCCATGCCCTGCCTTTGATCAGCCTAGTTGCTAAAGGTTGTTTCAGGGTTCGATCTGTGAGATAGCCATGCCCTGACTTAAATCAGCCCAGAGGTTGTTTCAGGGTTTGATCTGTTAGTTAGCAATGCCCTGACTTAGATCAGCCCAGAGGTTGCTTCAGGGTTTGATATGTGAGTTAACCCTGCCTTGACTTTGATCAGCCCAGAGGTTGTCTCAGGGTTCAATCTGTGAGTTAGCCATGCCCTGACTTTGATCAGCCCAGAGGTTGTTTCAGGGTTTAATCTGTGAGTTAACCATGCCTTGACTTTGATCAGCCCAGAGGTTGTCTCAGGGTTCAATCTGTGAGTTAACCATGCCCTGACTTTGATCAGCCCAGAGGTTGTTTCAGGGTTTAATCTGTGAGTTAGCCATGCCCTGACTTTGATCAGCCCAGAGGTTGTTTCAGGGTTTAATCTGTGAGTTAACCATGCCTTGACTTTGATCAGCCCAGAGGTTGTCTCAGGGTTCAATCTGTGAGTTAGCCATGCCCTGACTTTGATCAGCCCAGAGGTTGTTTCGGGGTTTCATCTGTGAGTTAGCCATGACCTGACTTAGATCAGCCCAGAGGTTGTTTCGTAGTTTAATAATAATAAAATTGAGAGTATTTTTCTACTTTGTTAATCTGAACTTTGATCAACCGATCAATGCAACACATACACGTATACGTGCGCAGGATGGCAAGTCGTGCCTTGATAATGGAATAGATTCTCTAAACAGACCGGCCGTGCTGTAAAGATCGACGGCTTTTACCACACGCCAAAACGGGAAGAGAGCAAAAAATGTTCTTGATACATTTTGCGTTTGTGTGAACTAGTATCGTATATATCCTTGTTTTCCTGTTTTCCAGGCCCTTATCCACAAGAGGAAATCGATGTTCGTGTGATCAATGGACAAAACGCTAACCAGCACGAAATTCCATGGCAGGTTGCTCTGCGTGTGAATGGCAGACCCTTATGTGGAGGCTCGATCCTCTCTAAATACTGGGTGCTGTCCGCTGCACATTGTTTCCCTAGCCGTTACAGTGTCAGCTCCTACCAATTGCACTTTGGTGAGTAGAAAGTCTCTCGGTTATTCTTTCCAAAGTGTATGCTGTTTTTATGTGCAGAAAGAGATGATTTTGCGCATTTTTTAGCCGGCCACAAGTTTGTGACTGAGTATTCGTAGAAGGAAGGGAGATTATCTATGGCACTTACATATTTTTGGTAATTTGTTTTTGTTTCTTTTTTGCTAATCTTTTTTGTAAAGAGATAAGAGCCTT
Organism: Anthopleura sola; assembly: GCA_023349425.1. Taxonomy (NCBI): domain Eukaryota; kingdom Metazoa; phylum Cnidaria; class Anthozoa; order Actiniaria; family Actiniidae; genus Anthopleura; species Anthopleura sola. The sequence continues at coordinate 5,003,783 of JALHLI010000008.1, forward strand.
TATAAGAGCCTTCAAGTACTATGAAAAATCAAACTTTCTTATCTTTCATCCACCCCAGAAAAAGTTTTTGTATGACATTGGCCTATTCGTGAATTCTCAAAGATTAAAACGAGTACATGAAAATGACTAAATATTTAGGATTTGAGAAGCCCATGTTTCCTTCGTTGCCAAAAAAGTAAAGAGAAACTTAGACACTATATGCACAGGGCCGTAGCTACGATGAGGCAAGCGAGGCATTTGCCTCGGTAAAATTTCAGATATTATTATCATTCGAATTATTTTCTGTCATTTTGATTGGCCGAGGGAACTGCAAATACTGCCTACAAATAATGGTCTGCTCATGCGCATTACGGTGCAGAGCCATCTTACTGCAAATAACGGTCTGCTCATGCGCAGTAACGCTGCATTTGACAATAGCTCGCTTCCCTGAAAAAATGAGATGACTTCTTTGTTATTGTTTGACTCGTGCGCACTGCCCCTCAACGATTAGAAAAAAAATTTGAATGATAAAACAATTATTGAACTCGGTTATCGCAAAATATCGAGATTTGTTAGTGTCTTGCAAGCAATTATAATTGCTTGCTCCCTAACAAATCACGATATTTTGCTCAACCTCGTCCAATAATTGCTTATTATTATTTGTTTAGTTTTCTTTAATTCTTGAAGAATGAAAACAAATTCTCTTCTTTTTCTTTGCCAGAATGTGCAAAATTGACATAACTTTAATACAATGAATATGTCGCAAATGTCTCTCAAGACGCTGGAAATCCCATTTCCGAGGGTCTGAATTTCGAAAATTTTCGGGGAAGCATGCCCCCCAACCCCCTAGTTGCTCCCACCTACAGCAGTCTATTGCCTCGGTAAACGTTTCAGTCTGTCTACGGCCCTGGATAACTTGTGTTGTTAAAAAAACCCGTAACATTATCAGTGTTTAAATTGTTGAAGAGCAGCACATCGGCCAAACGCTAGTTTCCTCAGTTCAAAAAGAATTGTTAGATTAATTTTTTAAATTACATTTCGCATTTTCACATTTTTACATTTACGGCCCTGGATGCATACTATTAACTCTACCACTCATCCTTTGTTCGTTCTTCAAAAGAAGGCACTAGTGTACGATTGATATTCTTTTCTGGTTACAGGGACCATACGAATCCCCTCTTTTTAAAATATCATTAAAAAAATGGCGTTAAAAAACAATCAAAAAAAGGAGATTAGTTTGCAAAGAATATAAGAAATAGTTAACTTTGTTAAAAAGCGAATTTCTCTACAAAAACGAAGAATGTTTGATAGCAGTCTGAAAAGATGAATTCAATGAAAAATCAGGAAGCCCGCGTTTCGTTTTTTTTTTCTCTTGCTTTTTATCCTCATCCGAGTCGCTGTTAGAGCAATTATTTTGTGATATGGGATTCAAGAAAAATTCATTAAAATCATCATAGGAGGCGCTACTAAATAAGAGCAAGGAGCGAGAAGTCCCGAGTTTGATTGCCAGTAATCTCACGTCCTTGTTTCAACTTCTTCTTGTTCTTTCCGTGTAGCTTTAACGGAGCACTGACCTATCATAACTCCCTTATCTACACCCGGGGGTCCCCCGGGCATATACATCAATTATGAACCCTCGATACCTTACTGATCATTAGGTGCACATACAAGATCCGGGAAAACAGACTTGGAAGAAACTCGAAAAATCAAAAAACTGTTCCTACATTCCCAATTCAATAAATACAAACTTCAAAAGGATTTCGCTCTTATTCTGCTGGACAAGCCGCTGGAATTCAATAAAGCCATCCAACCAATCGCTCTTCCAAAGGCAGAAAGCAGAGTACCTATTGGCAAAAAGTGTCTTCTTTCAGGTTAGTGTTAAGTTGTGACGTATTTCCGGATCGACCAAATGCTCACAAAGACCGCTCAGTACAGTAAGATGATTTAACATCCACCTGAAACGTTGGGCAAGAAATCCTGTCATGAAGAAAAAGCAAGAAAAATCTTTATAAAACTGCTTTTCGTTTTGGACCCGGAAGTCGTTTTTCCATACGATTGACGTCACAACTATATTACAAGATCTATTACAGCGCGAAGCTCAAAAGTATGACCACATTTAATGTATTCGCATACTTCTATGCACGGGATTTTGTACTTTAAACCGACACAATTGATGCCAAGCTGTCTGGTTTTACCTCGTTTTACCTCATTTTAGCTCGTTTGGAGCAAAAATCCCGTGCAAAGAAGTATGCGAATACATTAAAAGTGGTCATACTTTTGCGCGTCGCGCTGTAAAGCGAGAGGATAAAGCGAAGTGTTGCCTGTGGAGGCCACCATAAGTTGGTAGCCATTCCGAGGCTGAGGAAAAATCCGGTCGAGTTGAAATTGCAATGCAATGTGGGACTGTTTTATAGGGGACACATTTCCAAGATTGCGTCTTTTTCGTCCCCTTAAGACAGTCCCAAAATGCACTGCAATGCCAACTCGACCCAGATTTTTTCTCGACCGTCAACTTGTACAAAATTTGCATTCTTAAAGAATCGAAAACTTCTTAAAAATGACTTTCATGACTTGCAATAGCTGTAATCACAGTTGAGCCCACAATGAGATATTCTTTTGTTAAGAATCATACAAGTGAGGCTATCGGGTCGATACGATGCTTGTTGTCTCATTTGCAAGCATCTCTAATAACTGCTATCCTGATTGCAGGCTGGGGTTACACCGACTATAAAAACAGAAAAGTTGGTGGAATCTTACAAAAGACCACTCTATCTATCGCCAAAGAAGATCACTGTTCGAAAACAAATGATAATATATTAAAGGTCGATCACAAGAGCATGTTGTGCGCAGGAGAAATAGGTAAGACGGGTGGTTGCCATGGAGACAGTGGTGGACCGCTGGCCTGCAATGAAGATGGCAAATGGGTTCTGCGTGGGGTCGTCAGCTGGGGTAAACCTGGTTGTTCCTTATCTTATTACACTGTGTTTGCAAGAGTTAGCCATGTAATAAACTGGATCCAAGAGAAAGTTAAAGAGGTCTGCAAGACAGCCTAAGAATGACAGGGGTACGTAGCCAAGCCTACTATCTGAGCACTATATCTAGCTGATCTGAGAAAAGATATTAGCCAATCAGAATCGATAAAATTTGCAAAACTGAGGTGTCATCCTTAGCAGCCAGAAGACTCTGGAAACGGTTAATTCTTTTATTTCTTTTCGCACTAAATGATGAATATTATACTAATCTCATACAAAATATCAATAACCTCTCCTGAAAATCTAGATTTATGTCAAATATAAATTTTTGTAAGTCGATTTTCGTAGGCTTCATGACACCTCAATTTTGCAGTGACGTAATTTCTACGTCACTATTTCAGATCAGCTGGATAGGGAAGGAGAGGGAATGTTTTTTTTATGATACAAAAATCCAAAATCGTGGCAGTAGTTTTAGGGTTCAAAATACAAAAAGACAGCATCACAAGGGAATGAAGGATGTGGGGGGGGGGGGGGGGGGGGGGTTATAAGATAATAAAGAAAAATATAGGGTCATAAGGGGAGGGGCGTGGCAGTGGATTAAGGGGGTCAGGGTGTTGAAAGATCATCATATGGGGAGGGGGGCATGAGGGGAGGTTTTTCATGATAAAAAAAATCAAAGGTCTTAAGGGAGGACAATTTTTAAAGCTATGAAGTGTGTGAGTAGAGGAAGGGGGATCAGTGACCACTGGTTTTGAAACCCCTCTCCCAATAAAAACCAAATAGTCCCTAGTGTACCCACAGGCTTCTGAGCCTCCCATTTTCCTTTCCTTCCTTTCTAAACACATATTCTTTTGATTTTCAGGAATGCTTTCAGGTACAGGCACATCTATGAATACACTGATGCAGCTTATTAAACTATAAGTGATGTGTGTGAACACAAGCTTGTAATTGAAGTTAAAATGTCTGAATATGAAATAAACTAGTCTGTTAACCTGGGCGATACATGTATCATTGTCTCTTAAATAAATAGATAAATGAGAATTAACAGTGGAATCCAGAGTGGCTCTTCCTCCACTGCATTCCAATTGGAATTTAGAAGTTGATTTTTGAGGAGGGAGGAAAAACCAGAGAACCCGGAAAAACCCTTGAAGCACAGGAGAGAACCAACAAACCACTCTACTCACATACAACACCGAGCCCAGCAGTGGGATGGTAGACCATAATAGTCTCTCTTGTACCACTATTAGGGACGGAGAAAGACCATTCTTCTATCAAAATAAGAATATTGAGAATCACAGTAAACCCTACTTACAACCTCTAAAAGGGAGTAGATTCCCTTTCTCTAAATTCCAATTTGATCCCAGTGCTATAATTAGCCATATATGGCCTGACGTTGATCAGCTTAGACAGAAGTTTTAAAAATGTTATAAGAATAACAAATAGCCTTGGACACCATTATGCATAAAGGAAATGAAACGTTCAAACATTGTTAGATTTGAAGTCAGAGACAACTTTTATCCTTTTATAGACTGAGGTTGTTTGAGGTTACATTAATTTCAACATTTCAATCTTAATTTGCACCACATACCCATCTTTCTCTAACAACGCCCCGTTTCCAAGGTATGCAAGTCATGCATGATATTTGTCACCCATGATCGAAAGTAGAGCATGAAAATTCTCCCAGAGAACAAGTTTTATTCAGAAAGGTTACAGTATATTGAACCTAGCTAGGGTGATATTTTCTTGTAAATGGACAAAATTTATAGCAAGATAAGAGTACTTTAAATTTACCACCAAGATACCAATATCCACGGGGGAGGGGAGGGGGACTCCTATATATGGAGGGGCAGAGATGCTTGTTGGAAATTTTGTAAATTACACCTAAAAGGTACCAAAATTTTCTTTCTTGTAGTCATTATCACCATTTTTACCCCTAAATGGTACCTAATAACCTAATTTTACAGCATTTTAATTAGTTTTACATTTGAACACCCTCTTAGCATCCCCACCCCTTTCATATCGGAGTCCTCCCCCCGGCTAATATTGTGCTGTAATGTCTACTTTTACTATATTTTATCAAGTCCAACCCTGCCATTGTTAATTTTGGTCACTCAAGTGAATCTGGGAAAGATATGTTTGAAATGCAACATCCGTAATATAATTACGAAATTTTTTTGTAAAATCTCACTTACAGGAAAAAAGAAAAGATCTGTACAATTTTGATTGATAATAGACCTTTCTGAATTTGCTTGGATGATCACGAAACAATGGTTTCAAGTCGAGGTTGGCCTTGATAAATAAAAGAATCAAGTTCAGTCTCTACACATTGTTTTGTGATCATCCAAGCGAATGGACCACTTTGAACATGCACCCTATGTAAATGGATCTGGAATCCAGATTTTTCTTAGATCACCAGTGACTAAAACATTTCTCAAAATGCTAATTTTCCTATTATATCTCAAGATGATAGCATGTAGTAAAGGAAAGAGTAGTAAATGATATGTAAAATTAAGTCTTTGTATAAGATACATGCATTAAAGTTTGATCATTTTAGATTAAATTTTTTAAATATATATATATAATGTATACTAATATTACTTATTTCAAATTATTAACGTTAGTCACCAAAAATTAAAGGTGTGACAAGAGTGACAACTAAGAATAATGGGAGCATACGTAAAAAATAACCACATCAGAAAGATATAATTTACATGCCATCCTACAAAAAGGATGTTTCTTTAAGTTTTTATGGTAAATAGCCATGGCAAACAAACATTCCCCTGCAAGTGCTATAATTTATGTGAAAACACACAATCACCACCTTTGCACCTATCTGCTTTCTGGATGACTATGTTTATTGAAACATATAACGGATCAGATAAACCTGGAATTTACACCCCCACCGGCACCTTATGACTTTTTCGTTACGGACACATAAATTATAATTCCAATAACTCCAAGAATGACAAGACAAATTACGACCATAATAATTCTATTCTGAATAACTCTGTTGAAAAAAAGAGTAATTTCAACTGATTAATGAGGTTTTTGTTGTGAAAGAAGAAAAATGTCAACTCTTTTTTTTATCCTTGGGGTCCCTGTGTGATCTACACACCACAGGTAGCCCACCAAAAGAAAGAGAGATGCCTGTAGTGACAGTACACCACTTGAAACATGGATCCAAAGCTAAATTTACCTTCTCATCATTGCAGTTAGTACTCTGGAGCTTTTTGAAAGATGTTGATCTGTACCTCGCAGCTAAAATGTTGCAATTTTACAACTTTATGTTAATAAATATATTGTGTAGTACCATAAAATATCCATACCCACCACTGAGTTAATTTCATTTTTGACCCCCACCACTCCAGAATTTCCATGAATACAAGATATGCATTTAAATATTGCCTGGACATTCAAAATCCTGTTCCATTTGCTAACAAAGCATAGAGGTGGGCATAAGGGGAGTTCGAAAACGGCAAAACCGCACAGATAAAAGTAAAAAAACACACCGCAATACTGCAACACTTGCCACCGCCTTGCATTTACTAAAACAGAACTTGTAGACTTTTTTTCACCAATTATCACACCCTTAGATTTATAATAACTGCAAACTGCGTATTCTTGTAAGACCTCAATACCGCAGATTAAAATAAAAAATACGGTAAAACTGCACCAAAAATAAGGCAATATCACATCACTGCGAACCCCTACGTCCCCCTCAGCATAGTTCTCAACCAATCAGAGTATGTCTGGCCAGATGCCTAAGTACTGATATTAAGGTCTTACTCACCCTTTCACGAGATCTTTCAATGACTTCTCTGTCTCGATGTAAATTATCCATTATATCTACTCCAATTTGTTCTAAGAAAAAGTAAGTAAAAAGTTTGTTCTAGATTACTGGAATTTATTTTCCTGGATAGTCTAAGGGATCTCGCCTCTCACCTTTGGGGTCTCAAGTTCAATTACTGAGTTCATTTGGTCTGTCCCTTAGTTCAAGGGTTTTCCTCGGCAAAACCTAACATGCTAAATTCCAGTTTATTCTGTGACTTAGCTGTGCCCTGACCTTGATCAGCCCAGAGGTTATTTCAGGTAAAATTTGAAGGTTGGCTGTGGCGGATCCAAGGGGTGGTCACAAGATATCAAATATGACCCCCCCCCTTTCTTGCTTGGAACTAATGGTAGTTGGTTGGTATAGCAAAAAGGTGCATCTCCTAAATTTTGTGACCCCTCCCCCCCCCCCCCCCCCCTACTCAAACTCCTGGATCCTTTCCAGGTCGGTGTGATGCTAGTGAAATCAACATCCAGTAACTAACCTGTCTCAACACACATTTTATAACCCTCTTCCAGTCTTCTCCCAGTGCGATCTATCCTTTCTGTGTTATCAAGAAGGCGTGTCCTCTAGAAATAATTTGTTAAATCAAATAGACATTAGTAAGCAAAATTTTCATTTATTGAGGTACAGTATAGTCAAAACAAGGAAACATTCCTACTTAACTAGAGTTCTGACGAACTGTTCTAACAATAGAAAGGAAATAAGTTAAAGTTATAGTGCTGAGAGAAACGAGGTTATTCCGGGCGAAAAACCCTTGGAAATAAATTCGGAAAAATTAATTCCGACCTCGATAGGATTCAAACCCACGGCCTTCGGATTGTACACCGACATTGAACATCCAATTTCACCACAGTTTGCTCCCAGTTCGACCTTTAGCTCAGCTGGTAGAGCGTCGGTGTACAATCCGAAGGCCGTGGGTTCGAATCCTATCGAGGTCAGAATTAATTTTTCCGAATTTATTTCCCAGGGTTTTTCGCCCGGAATAGCCTCGTTTCTCTCAGCACTATAACTTTAACTTATTTCCTTTCTATGTATTTCACAGTGCTACGCGGTCCTCATATTCATATCTTTACATTTCAAATACCGCGAACCTAACATCCAATTTCACCCCGGTTTGCTCCCAGTTCGACCTTTAGCTCAGCTGGTAGAGCGTCGGTGTACAATCCGAAGGCCGTGGGTTCGAATCCTATCGAGGTCGGAATTAATTTTTCCGAATTTATTTCCAAGGGTTTTTCGCCCGGAATAACCTCGTTTCTCTCAGCACTATAACTTTAACTTATTTCCTTTCTATGTATTTCACAGTGCTACGCGGTCCTCATATTCATGTTCTAACAATAGATTTCTTTAGCTTTAAATAAATAAATTAAATAAAATTGGAGGGGCTAATCATCCTTGCTTGCAGCTGAAGAGCTGAATTATGAAGGACGCAGCTCAACGTGGTCGAGTCGAAGGCATATGAATAGCTCCATATCGCTCCATATACAAACTGTCCATTTCAGACCACATGACATTCCCTTGAGAAATATTCCTATATTTAAATATTTTACACATGAAACAACTCTCAAGAGTAGCATCACATGGTCTGAAATGGGCACAACAAACAACAAAGCTAAAGAGGTCTATTTGAGGAAGGATTATTGTCTTCTGAAAATTTTAGTCTAACAAAACCATAGCCTGTGTTGCTCAGTGGTATGTTTCCCCCTCCCTCTCTCTTCATAGCAACATATCACAGACTGCCGAGCAATGCAGACTAGCAAAACCAAAACCATTATCATTTAAAAAAAAAAAAAAAAAAACAGGAAAAAGAACATAAAAAACACAATATATATTGAATAAATGGGAAAACATGTGAAGAATGTGAATAACCTACTTGGTCTTCTGAGCAACGAGGATCATCACCATCCAGAAGTTCATTCCTTCCTTCTTGGTCTGAAAATGCTATTTTTGCTTTTCTCTGGAAGGGTAAATAAATATGACAAAGGGGAATGAGAATGTGATAATGGAAAGACATGAGAATGAGAAATAAAGTTTATGATATATTTAGCCAGGCTATTTTGGAGGAATATTACTCCAAGTCTAGTATACTCAAGTAGAGTAACTCTTAAATGTCATGTCATTCAATTTTACTCTCTTTATATACACACACATTTGTCTTACATCCCTCCTCATGGGGGGATGAGGAGCAAAAGGATGTCTGTTTTCTCAAGCTATGTCTTACACTTTATTCAGAATGTATGAAAAATGAAGAAATCAAAAAATTAAATCTGAAAAATAAACACTTACAAGATCTTGTTGAAACTTTTTCATTTCACTTTTATATGTTTTCAATCTGTTGGCTATTTTTGCTTTTTCGTTACCACTCATTTCTCTGACTTCAAGGTCCATTTGCTCCAACTGAAAGAAAAGAAAAGAATTCAAGATATATATATAGACATTAATTAGTGATGCATGATACACAGCCCTGCCCCTAATCAATCACTTTAGTAATATAGTGGCTTTGATTAACAACTATTACATGTTCTGTTCAGGTTATTAACAGGATCCCTGTATCATATGCCTGCAATGGACTCTTGGGTATTGTAGCGAAGACCCCTGGGTACTAATTGCAAAATTTTGGAATTTTATGACACAGCAGAGAAACAACAAATTTTTAGACTGGGCTGCCACAGGCAAGCTAGTAATTATTTCTAAAGATAAAAATAAGACAGTGAAAAAAATTTTCAATTCCTGTACACTTCAAGAAGATGAAGTTACCTGTTTCTATTTTTCTTATTGTTGATCTATATTTCAATTAATAACTCCAAAGGAAGGGAAGTGGGGCTCCTTTATGATTTACCAGAATCCCATTGTATTCTCCATCAGCTTCACAGGGACCGCGGAGCATAATTTTGATTGGGGGGGGCTAACGACCACCAAATACTGGAAGACCTAGGGGGTTTGGCGGCATGCTCCCAATATTGGGGAGGCTATAGCCCCCCCCCCCCCCACCAGCCCCCCCCCCCCCCCCCCCCACCAGCCCCCCCTGCTCCGCGGTCCCTGCTTCATTTCCAGTTAACTTGGAATATTTTGTTGTTTCTACTGAATTATGTAGACTGTGTCCGTACACCAAAGAGGACTGCTGCGAAGGGTGGTTGGCCTAACCCAAAAGTTTTGACATATGATGATTGGAAAGCAATTTGGGCAAAAATTAAAATAAACAAAGCATTTTGCCTGAAATAGTCTTGTTCTTATGGCTGCATGCCCCCAATACTTTTGATAAGGATCACCACATCTTAAAATCAACTTGATGTATCCCTACATTTGTACCAGTCTAGTACTCGGTCTGGCAAAACTGTCATACGTAGAGATACATACCCCCATTAGAATAATCAAATGCTATACAATTAATTTAAATCTGAGATTTCAATAGGGCTGATTAAACCACAAAAGATAGCTGAATAGATGCCATCGATTATAAAATAAACATAAGCTAGTACAACAGTAGAAAATTTTGAGAGTAAAAAATCATATTTAGTTAAACAATGGCCGAATTATAAGAGATTCAAAAGGGTTTATATCAATGTATAGATGTACGTGTTGAGTGAAAAATAAAATTCTTCCAGATGGCTTACAATTTTGATCTTGAAATAAAAAAAAATCAACTTACCAACTCATTCGCCTCGTCAAACCCTCGTTCAACATCTCCAACAACATTTCTTTTAGCCTCTGAGTGAAGAAAAACATGTTAAAAGAACAAAAATAATGCAATTTTTCATTTAGTAAACTTACATCCGGTAAGTTTTTGCTCAACCTACCTCCATGAAGGTTTGGAATTTTACAGATTTTGGCAGTAATTTCAGCGCTTAAATTACCGAATTGTTGCTCGTAATTGTTAAAAAGTTCACTCATTGTGAATTTTACAAAAATATGGAGGGATTAAAACATTTATGAATGGGAAAATGACGAGAAATGTGGAAGAATTTGGTGCACTAATGTGTTACGAGTCCAAAGAAGATAACCTGGCGACCATTTTGAATATATAATTAGGTTGGCTGTCACCTGGATCGACTGACCGTGAAGGACTGGAAACTACCTTTGAAATATTTCAAGTTAAAAAATGCAATTACCAGGGAATCATTAAAGTTATACAGATTTTTAATCTTCATCAGTCTCTTTGTGTCACTTTGAATCGCAGAAATTGGCATATAAAAGCGATAAAAGAAGCGTTTAGTTTTCGTGAGTGCTTCGGCAAATAGTCGGAAAGTTATCGCCGGAGTTTGTGATTTCGTAAATTTACCGACATACTGCCGACAAACTCAAACTGACCTTCGAACTCCAAAATATCACGAATATCGACCGGGAAATAACACACAAAACAAAATGGAGACTCTGTACAATTTTCTTCATATTTTATACGATTGGCAATGGTTTCCGTTGATTTCTGCGCTCCTGACTGTTTATCTTACTTATTATTTTTTCTTCGTGGTGAAGAAGCCTCGAATAATCGGTAAAGATGGCCCATTTCGTCGATTTTTGGTCGAGAAGTGCGGAGTGCTGTCAGAATATTACTACCCTACAATCTGGTGTTTCGGTCCTCATGCTCAGACTGTAATCAGAGCTTTGTTGAGACTTCGTCCTCATGTTCCTTTTAGAAGGTAAATGCTTGGTAAAAAAATCTTATCTGCCTTACGAATCGATCGAGAGACGCGTAATCTCATTGAATTGATTGATTGAATATGCTGCAACTACACACAAACTTTAATAATCTAACGTAGCTTCATGGTAAACTCCAACTTCAAGATAGGATTTTTACCCTAATTTGTCAGTTACATTATCACTGGATGGGATTTAAAAAGATTTTTTTAGAGTTGAAAGTAGCCATATTTTGGAAAAAAAGAAAATGTTCCCATTGAATCGGTATTACGTCATGAGATATCAATAAATCAATAGGTGTTACTCAGTATTTAAATTCCTGATTGTACTACCAGTACAAATATAGTTACGTTCAAGCCATTAGTATGAGATATGCAGTCAAGATCTGAGCTATTGGGGGGAGCTTTGCTATGCTAAATTTTCCTGACCCTCCCCTCCCTAACAAGGAAGAACACACTTTCTGATAAGAGGCAAGGGACTTGTAATAACTACCTTAGATTTGGAGCTATACTATCCAAATGGTTACATGAGATTCAAATCATCTGAACAGAGCAGGAAACTAATGACATGTGATAATTTCAAGCTCTCCAAATAGTCACATGATTTAACTGAGCCTCAAAACATGATTATTCAGGTTTTTTGGCAGTGTCAGTCGAGTGATTACATTGGATTCAGTAGTATTTGAGGGCAAAATCCAGGATTTCACTTCCAGAGGTGGTGGGTACCCCACCCAACCCTTCTTATTTGGTCCCATGAGATGACAACTGTTTTGATGTTAACCCTCATTCACGTGAATCCTAGCATCAAATTCACATTGTGCTCCAATCCACTTTCTGGTACTTACCATTACATTTTAAAGTTTTAAATACTTTTGTCTTGCAGGGAGACCCTTGACACTCCAGATGGAGGTATCGTATGTCTGGATTGGTTTGATCATCATGACAGTCACCATGACGACCCAATAAAAAGACCAACTGTTCTTATTCTTCCAGGACTTACTGGTTAGTCTTCCTGTTATCTTATTGAAAAAATCTTTTTAAATTTATATTTTGCACTATGATATATAAGGGAGCATTCATTTTTTAGGGGGGGGGGGGGTCATTAAAAAAATACTAGGTAAAAAGGGGGGTCACATTTTTTTAAACGTCGAACCGGGGGGGGGGGGGGGTCATTAATAAAAATACAGTTTTTTTTTTAGTCGATTTCTGGGGGGGGGGGGGGGTGCTAGAAAATTTTTATATTTGGAAGTGGGGGGGTTATCGAAATATTCAATTCCTTACCATGGGGGCTAGCATTTTTTTTCTATTTGATTCCTCTAATTCTTCCACCCCCCCCCCCCCCCTAAAAAATGAATGCTCCCTAAGGGAGGTGGGAAGTTGTTGCTGAGTCTCCACAGCTACCAAGAGACTACAACATATGGCACACTCCATGCTCTCCACTGCTAAATTTAATAGACTCTTTACCTTGGAGTAGTATTTCAGACCATTTGTCATTCTCTTGAAAATATGATTCTTTGTTTGAGTTGTATCCATATTCATCTTTCATTAGCAAATGTCAAACAAAGAAATGATACTCTAGGGAATGATGTGTTATGAGGAAAACATTAGGTAAAAACGTCTATGTCATTATTGAGTTTGATAATAAAAAGGTTCATTGCACATCTTCTGTTATATGTGTAGGTGGCAGTGAAACAAGCTATTGTCGTCATTTGGTTCTTCAAGGAGAAAAACTAGGTTACAGGTCAGCTTTTAAAGTACTTTTAATAACAGCTAGGAATTTCTTAATAAAGGACATGATAATAAACCTCTTGATGACTATTTTTTCAAGTTTTCTTTTTGTAAGTGAGAGATCAAAAGTGCAGGATTGGACTTTGCATCAAATGTCTGGATATTCATTTTTCTTGATAACTGAGGGATAAAAAAAATAACTTCAAGCAAAGTAAATAATGTTTTTCACTTGTTTTCCTTTAGGACAATTATTGCAAATCATAGAGGATTTGGTGCATCACAGCTGAAGGTATCAAATTGATAATATTACAATCATCCTCATTAGCACTTGAGCAATCGTTATCACAGTGGACATCAATCAAGGCATTTCCATGACATCCCATCCCATACTTTTTGCAATGACAAATTGTGCAAATTTATGCATGTTATTGAGAAACACTAATAATGTCCAGTGAACATGCGCAGAAATTTTGTCACCACAACATTTCCTGTCACACACACATATATTACAATTTTAAACCCACAAATATTTTTTACGAGATTCTAATTAATTTACACACTTTTTTGCATATTCAAATAATGATTTTGATATGCCAGAAATACTAAGATGGAAAAGAAAGTTTAAAATATGTGATGTTGCTTTTCATTATTTAGACTCCAAGGACATTCTGTGCCGCCAACACAGAGGACCTCATATTTGTCCTGGACCACATACACAAAAATTTTCCAGGCTGCCCAGTAATTGGTGTCGGTATTTCAATGGGCGGGTAAGTTGGAGTAAATACTTTTAGCAATTCAATAAGAAGAAAACTGGACTACTGTGTAAAAAAAATTGTAAATATAGACTTTCCATATATGCGAGTCCTCCTCCCTGGGCAGTAAATGCTTTTAGTTTGAGTTGAAAATAGAAAAACTTACCCCTTTGCTACACTGGCTAATCCATATCATACCCATGTCGCATTGGTGTGAGGCAAGTGCTCTCACTGCTATGTTACCCATTGACTTTCTTGGATTTTTCTCTTAGTATGATCATGATGAACTACCTCAATGAGATGAGTGAAAAAGAGACAGGCCTTATTGCTTGTTTAGTAGTATCAACACCATGGAATTGTGCTGAATCCACTCTGTCTCTAGAACAGCCTTTGAACTTCTTGCTGTTCAATAGACGCTTGACAGGAAATCTTGTCCGGATGGTCAAAGGGTAGGTGGTATCATCTTTCAAATTTTATCTATATCCTGAATTAAACAACCTCTGGACTGATCAAAATCAAGGCATGACTAACTCACAGATCGAGTTGGAATTTAGTTGTTAGGTTGTGGGGACGGAAGAAAACTGAAGAGCCTGTGAAAAAACCCTTGAATCAAGGGAGAGACTTAATTGCGCAATAAATTGCGAGACCTTGGTTGTGCAATAACGGCACAACCTGAAAAAATTTCAGCACGCGAGATGTCTGCATGCCAGTGAAAGCCAAATACTACTAGCACTACTGCTGCATCTTATAAAAGATTTTGGTTGCCTTGGTCACACAATATTGGCACGGCACGGAACCGCAGTGAGCGAACTCTCTGTTTGCTAATGAAAGTTGTTCAAAGTCAAATACTAGCACTAATCCAGAAGCTTATACAAGGCTTGCGCGATATCAGCACGGCACGGAACCACAGTGCGCAAGATCTTTGCCCGTACCAGAACGATGGCACGGCACGGAACGTCCGTACTGTAAACGTTCAAAGTCATACAAAAACTACATACCTACGCTTTCCTGATAGAAAAAATGTATTTGATTTTGATTTAAAAATGTCACCTTATTTTTTTTTTTCGTCTGTAGGAATCTCGATGTTTTCAAGAATCACCTTGGTAAAGCAGATAAAGCCCCATACGATATTCATCATGTTATGCAGGTAAGGCTGGTTTCTCTCCCCCCCCCCCCCCCCCCCCCAGCACCATAAGAAATATTAGTACATGACAAGGAAAAGCATAGAAACCGACACGAATATAAATATCTTTTCTGCATTCTGATTGGCTGTAATTCCTATGGCTCGAGATGCATTGCCATAATCTCTTAACTTTTTTCTTCTTTTTGATAGATTTTTTGTGTGTATTGAAGTTGTTTGACATTTTCTCATAAGCTTGAATTCTTTTTGTTTTTCTTAAGGCCAAGACTGTCCGTGAATTTGATGAACGCTTCACCTCACCAACATTTGGTTACAAAAGCTATGAAGACTATTACAATGCTGCGTCGCTGCACACCAAACCACTTCACAGGATCCGAGTTCCTGTCCTCTGTTTGACGGCAGCTGACGATCCTTTCTCACCAGAACACGGTAAAATGATCTTTTCTAAAGCAATGACGCAGTGTACTAAAAACTAATGTGCCTCTCGTTATAGTCCCCTTCACAGTTCCCTGCGCCATCTTAAAAGGTAGCCGTGCCTTTGCATCGATGCGAGACGAACGGTGAGCTTACAATGATAGAGACATGTGAATAATTGTTAAAAAAAGGTCTCTATCATTGCAAGCTCACCATTCGTCCCGCTTCGATGCAAAGGCACGGCTACCTTTCAAGATGGCACAGGGAACTGTGAAAGGGACTATTGTTGTAGATATGCTAAAGTATTACGTCTTTCTCTCTTCTCAGTATTTTCCCGCCAAATGTCCAAACATGGACCATATACAGTTTTTCCCACTCCAGTGTATCGTTTTTACTCTTTGTTAATCCTTCAGGTTCCCATGATTTGTGTAAATAAGTCTTATTTCTTTGTTTTACCTTTATTTCTAAAGCTATTCCAATCGATACAATAGAAGAAAACCCTCTCATTTCCATGGTGATGACGTCATATGGCGGCCATATTGGTTTTCTACAAGGATTCAGTATTCACGATGACAACTATCTTGACCGCGTGTTTGTTGACTTCGCACGAGGGATTTTTGATTTGGAACAACATGGAAAACTAAAGCAACTGGTGCAGGACACTTTAAACCACAATGATGATGAAAACTAGGTGATTTTTTATTTTATTCGTATTTTGTACAAATGGGAAAACTGCCTCTAAATAAATTATAATGGCCTCCACCTTTCAAGCCCTGTGATTGAATACCTTTGACTCCCTCTATAGAAATGAATTTCAATTCAACAGAGTATTCAAAACTGGATTATTGCCCCCCCCCCCCCCCCCCCCCCCCAAATACAGATCTTGTTGGTGAGACTCGGGAAAGATGGAGACCATGCGCCGCGAAAATCTGTAAAATTCGGTTGTAAATTTATTTGTAAATTCTGAATCTGTATATGTGTATATGTTTAGTTTTTCATCTTAATTTAATTTCTATTCGTGTATATTATATTATTTTCACTTGCTGTAATGTTCACTGTGGCAATCTGTATAATTTTGTATTTATTGTCTTACGTTTTTTATTTTTTGGTATAATGTTATTTCGTCAGTGTGTATAAATATTATCAATATTATCGATTATCAGAGGAAAATTAGTCGTTCTCCCCTGCCATTATTTCTCGTGCAGGGGTTAGAATTTCACTTTTTTAATGACAAGATAAACTTATTCGAGTTGTGCATTACAAGCAGCTACAAGATAAATGGTTGAATGCAAACTCAAAGACTTTATTTGTCTTCGCATATCATATCATGAAATATCATTATTTTCTATAAAAAAAAAAGCTAGCTAGAAAATGCGAGTTCAATTACTTTTCACTCGATATTTGTAATTTTCAACTCGCATTTAGCCAATTATCTTGTAGGAACTTCGAACCCTAGTGTGATGCGAAATCAATCTAACAGAACTAGAGTGGTTTTCGAATGAGAGAGAAACGATACAGCCGAAAATCGTAGCCGTACTATATTTACTGTAGCCGTAACTAAGCGTTGTAGTTGAATGAAATTACTGGAAGACACAAATGGGAAACCCTTTCAATGTTACGGCATGTCGTAACCGTGTAAGTGCTGTAAGTCAGTACCCGTATTATTACCACTCGTACGAAAACCACTTTAACACTGAAATGGCTTCCCAGTTTATCATCCAAACACGAGTAGCTGCATGCGAATCCTAAAATACGGTTAGATCGGTTTTTGTCAAGTTTTGTAGAGCGATTTCCGTATGAGTGAGAAACGATACGGCAAATTCGTAGCCGAACTTTAGCCGTAACTGCGCGCTGTGATTGGTTGAATTTCTAGAAGACAATGGGAAACCCATTCAATGTCACGGCATGTCGTACCATGTACGTGCATGTAAATCTGTACCCTATGTTTCCCACTCATACCAAAACCGCTCTATATTACTCCTAATTCATCCCATCGTTTTCCACTGATACGAAAGGTGCTCACCTGCTCACTATCCTAGGAAGGCATTTATTGATGTGTAGCGCACATCAAGAAATATAGTACTCTAATAATATATTTGCAATTTCAAATTTGAGAATTTATCAATTATACAGTACAGAAGGTAGTATGAATTTATTAAATAATTATTCATTATCAGTTTCATTGTAAAGCCTGGTTCACACTAGCGACACAAGCCATGCATCACGACATACGCAAGTGCAGAAAGTAGTTTAAGGATGACTGAATGTTTTGTTCTGTCCAAATATAAAGAAGTTACCTAACCATGAAAGACTATCTGTGCTATGTCGTTATGCTTATGCTTGCGTCGCTAGTGTGAACCCCGGCCCCGTGCACATCTTTTTAATAATATTACGTAGCATAAGTAATAATGACAAAATTATTAATTAATATAGATAATGCAATTGAGGATATTTCTAACCTACTGAATAGAAAAACAACGGAATGTACGTTAATACTGTTTACACATTAAGCAGTATGAATTCAATTTTTTGGAAAACTGTAATAAAATAATAAAATAAACAAAATCCTTTGAATCTTTGCAACTCGATCTGTATCTCGCAACTCGGATTAGTGCAAGCCTTTTGTGTACTACAGTCAAGTGATCAGATTTATCCTCGGTGATTGACGTGAAAGCCAATACAATGTTGCAAAGCTGAGTAAGACTGTACAAAACATACGCAAGGTTCATGACGTACAAAATCTCTTTAAAATAAGTCAAATTTGAGTAACAATGAATTTTCTGAGGTAGTTTCGTTCGTTTTTGAGAAAAAACGATAGAAGCGTGTTTTCGGCACTTGTTTTGAGCGCATTAACTTGATTCAAAATTCATGTGGGATGAAAGATTATGTCCGTGATTGACATCAAAGCTAGTAAAATGCTGTAGAGGTGAGTACAGATAGCCTGCGTACAGCCTGACTTTAACTCTTTTACGTTCGGATACACGCAGGCTAAGTCTAGATAGATAATTTTTTCACGTAAAAAATTTGAAGCAGAGTCAAAAAGGATACGGTTACAGAGTGTTTTAAGTTCAGGAGAAATGTATGAAGTAATGTCTCATCGTTTTCAAAACATGGTTTCATTTTAGATATTCAATCGATGTTGTGTACTGATGCAAGGCGTAACCAAGTAGAAAATAACAGGGATTTAAATGAAATCGCATCTGACATTGATAAAAATGACAAAATGAATATATGGTAATTGACACGGATTGGCTCATGGAAATAGAGACATTGAAATAACCATATGCATACGCATAGAAATTGGCATGGGTTGAAACCACAAGTTAGGCATATATTTGGTAGAAAGTGAAAGCCTACAATTTGACCCTTTCTAACAAATAATAAAAATAACCACAGAAACAAGGAATATTTCAACAAAATCATTGATTGGGTAATATTTATGAACTCAAATTTGTTGTTCAATAAAAAAAAGAATGTGCACACAACAATAAATTCGCAGTCACACAACCATGAGAAATCAAGTTCAGACAAAACGAAGCAGTTTTGATGCTTATTTTTGGTCTGGATTTGTTTGATTGTCATCATAAATTTTATTTCACTATGTTTGAACTCAATTTCTCATTGGTCAATTATGATTCACAGCAGTTGTAATGACATAAATTTGTCAATATTGAGAGAAGCATTTGGGCCACAATTCTTAAAAATGACCTTTGGAATTTCTCCACTGTTCTAGTCATTCAACTCACTCAGTCATTCCACAGCATACAGTAATTATAGAGTGGTTTTCGTAAGGGTGGGAAACATACAGTACTGACTTACAGCATGTACACAATATGACATGCCGTAACATTGAAATGGTTTCCCATTGTCTTCCAATAATTCATCCAATCATGTGTAGTTGCAGTACAGTAAGATACAGTATGGCTACTTATTTGCTGTATTGTTTCCCATTCATACAAAAGGTGCTGTATTATAGATATGATATTTCAGTTCAATCACTCATTAGAAGATTATAGCGCTAGTTGATGTGACGTAAGCCATTGTTATACATGTGCCGTCCAGCGACCGATTGGCTGATAAAACAAAGCAACTTGTGAAGAGTTTTTGTTAAGATAGTTGGCATTTTAACATCACAATACTAATGTTTGTAAACACCAACTAGCACTACAAGGACTTGGGCTATCTAGTTAATAAATTATTAATTAAACATTAAGTTATCAATATAGTTAATAACTATAATAATAGTTAATGGGTGGCATAGTGGTTTACTGCTCGCCTCTCACCGCTGTTGTCCAGGTTCGAGCCCTGACTCAGGTCGATTCATATGTGAGTTAAGTTTGTTCAATGTAATGTTCTCTCCTGTGCCACGAGGGTTTTCTCTGGGTTCGCCAGTTTCCTCCCTCCATAAAAAGTCAACATGTGAGTTGTGTTGTATGCATAGAATATATAATGTAGTGGTAGTGTGTGTGAGTGACGGGCCAAATTGGAAACCAGTATTAAGTTACTGAATTTGTTTCCCACTAGAAAAAAGTGATTTATCTATTTATTTATTTAATAGATTTAGCAATTATTGAATGAAGCTGAGTATGATATGAAAAATTATGCATAATGAGGAGAATGTTATCTGCCAAAGCCATAGGTTGAGGCGGATAACACTTTTCGAGGTATGCATGATTTTTCATATCAACGATAGAAGAAACCAATAATAATGCTTCAAAATATTTTTGAGGTAAACTCAATTCTTTCTCATCTTGGTGTAAAAATTCTTCAGTGATATTGCAAAGAACCTCACTAGATTTTTTTCTTTGAAATATTCAACAAAGATTATTTTACAGCCTTTGATTGCTTTCTTGGTGTTTTTAGATAGAGTCCTTGTCGTCCAACAATATTGTTGGATTACAGCTACAGGTAAGTTTGCAAACCTTCCCTGTTATAAACAATTTAATGGGGACCATGGGCCAATCAGAAACGGGGAAACCTTTCGAATAGATAAAAATAATGGTAATTATAATAACAATGGCTATAACTATTTACAAAATTACTATTTTTAGATATATAGAGTCATTAACTTCTTCAGCTCTTCATAAGTACAATTAATAATTCCCCAGGATACAAGAGCCCTCGTAAAATTCAAAGGTAATCCATAATATAGCCTTCGTATCCTCCTTCCCCTCTCATTAAATACTTTCCTAAATGTCTTTACGACACCAGTAAATTCTCCTCCAATTTGTTTCTGCATTTGATTCTTGATGACATTCACTGGGTAAAACAATGTGCTAAGTGCAGCGCCTAGGACTGCTCCGCTTACAAAATCATTGGTCATATTTCCTACATCAGTGGAAGATTCTGGAAGGATGTTCTTGATCGGTCCCCTGAGACCAAAAAACAAGACATTAGAGGGTCCATTCCTGAGTAACACAGGAGTCAATCCTCGGTAATACTCTCGATAGCCATATTTAAGTCGAATTTCTTGGAAGACATGAATGGTGTTCGAGAACCTTTCGTTGAACTTTCTATGGGACAGAAGTATTTGTACCCGTTCGAACGGAGTTAATGTTGCTTCAACTGAACCTGCCAGTAACGCTGCAAAAGCATTAACTACTCCAGTATTAACCTCCTCAAAGGTCTGGGATAAAACTCTTTGGAATTTATGATAGGAACCAAACATTAAGGATAACGAAGTCCCTCTTTGAATTAATGGCGGGCCAACTCCACGATATAAATTCGAAATGCCCTCACGAAAAACCTGCTTTACGGCTTTAGGAAAAGCAATTCCTTCCAGTTGTTGCCTGAACATTACTTTATAGGCTGGAAAAGTAACTAAAATGTTGGTAAAAGCAGCTCCACCACCACAAAGAAAGTCCGGCCAATCTCTGTTTTCCAAGTCATCTTCTTTCTTGAGTTGTTTATTCTTTAGATTCAAAGCCATGGTTCAGAGACTACTGTAATTTGTTCCTAATAGATCAGAAAGGCTTAGAAAGCAATAGTGTATCGTTTTTCCATAGCTATATTAAATAATGCAAAGCCATAAATGTAAAACAAAACACATTCTTTCATACTATAAATAAACGCCTCCACGGAAGAATTCATCCACCATCTTGGATATTGGGAACCATAATGCTCTGCGCGCCTTCAAACCACAGGGAGACCACGCTCTAGTACAGTATATAAGAATATTCATTTACGATAAAAACTAAGTTTTGTTAGCATTTTAGTGATCTTCCTCAAAGCTTATTGTTTAGTAATACATAATTTCGAAAAAAATAATTGCTGCTTAGAGATGAGGAGCGCAAAATGTTAGGTGCGCAAAATTGCACGGCACAAGACAAGAAAAGGCACTTTTATAGATGGAATCAAATACAATTTCATTTTTTTATCAAAATTGCTGAATAGTCGGTTTAATAAATATTTCTTTGGGTGTTCTTCAAAATATAAAAATGTTCCCATGATGCAGTGCGCGCGGTTTACTTGACGTCATGACAACCCATCAAACACGCTAAACAACATGGCGGCCAGTACTCCAGGCTGAATTATAAAGAGGTATGCTTATGAACACAAACAAACACTAAAATAACACCTTAAAACACCCTTTAAAAACTAAAACAGTGAAGTACAAGGAACAGTTAAAGAGTTGGCTGCAGAATGACGAGCGGTGCGACGTCTCCGGGCGAACAGTACAGTCCTTTAGATGAAGATTCTCTTCAAGATCTTTACACTTGGATTGACGAGATCCCATTGTCGCGTCCAAAGCGAAGTATAGCTAGGGATTTTAGTGACGGTGGTGAGTAGAATTTGCCCTATGAACTCTATATTGATTGTCATAGATGTTACGACTTTGTGTACAGAGATCGGTGTACTCTTTGTAAAGATATATCAAATGTCGTAACAAGTTTTTGAGGTGAAAATTATCCATAAAATGTGTACGTATACGTAATATGCTTGATCAAAATGCAAAGTAATATTAATCGTCGTATGTTAAATATTGATTTAGATGAATTAGATGACAAAAACAAAAATGAAGAATTTGAGTTTGAAGAAACAGCTGTTTTGATGGATTGTTGTTTATTTTTTTATTAACTTGAGATTCTGCCATGGCTTACTTATGTAACATCAATATACTTGTTTTTTTAGTTTTGATAGCTGAGATTGTCAACCATTACCTCCCCAAGATGGTTGAACTCCATAACTACACACCAGCCAATGCTCAGTCACAGAAACTCACAAACTGGAGCACCTTGAACCGTAAGTATCATTGTATTTCAATACCCAGTAAGCTCATATATCTTACATTTAATGCATAATTTCTTTGCTTATACGTCCATTGTATGTGTTCATGTAACTTGACAACCAAGAGTATTCAGTAAATTCTTTGGGATGTGATCTTACAGAATTAGGTTTGCTGCATTATGGCAAAATCTTGTTTGAAAAATAATTTAATTTTGTTTTAGTCAAAAGTTTTCAAAAAATTATCTAATTATCTAAATTATTCATCACATATCTTAAACCTTTTTCTTGCAGTATTGTATTTTTTTTTCACCCAATTAATTTTTAAAGTAAAATTTGACAATAATTCTGATATTCTGTTCCTTCAATAAACATTATGAACTGAAGTGAATTACGATTGTTCATAGATATTTATCAAAAGATTTTTGATCATTTTGAGCTATGTGAGAGAAGTGTGATGATATGACAGTAATACTAGCATAGTTTGATTGAACAAATCAACATGTCAAAATAATGGGAAGCCATGTCAGTGTTAAGGAATACCACAGTGTTCTAATAAGCTACTCATTAACATGAAATCCTCTCTGCCTTGTAAGATATATATACACTTTGAGTACCTATTTCAAATAAGGTTGTTAGAGCCATAGGAGCTACATTGTAGGCAATAAGGGGTAAGTCATTCCAATAGTGAGACCTTTAAAGTGGATTTATTGACTACAAAAAACATTGAATATCTCAACACTGGTTTTCACTGCAATGCAAGCACAAGCGAAAAGATCAAAATCTTTTGATACTTGTGTTTGTGTTTGTCCTTGCGCTTATGCTTGTGTCATAGTAAAAATGGTATTCTTGCTTGTGTTTTGTGCTTGCGACTGTCCTTGTGTCGCTAGTGAAAACCAGCCTTTAGCTCCGTGTTCTTGAAGAGAATAAGAAGCAGAAACACACAGGTGTATCTCAGGTGTTGTCTTGGATTATTATTGGAATGACTTATATCATTCACCTATCGCTTATCTCCTATTGCCTATTGCCTTTACCTCTGTCAACTTTTTTTGAAATAGCTGTGTATTAGCAATCATACTCAGGTACACTATTATATTACAACACCTGCACCAAACACTCTAATCTCTTTGTTTCACACTGAATGAACTTACGTCAGTGTTTTTATGAATATTCCCATGTGTGCTATTTAATTGCTTCTTGTCGTCAAATATATCAAGAGATATAGAATACAAAAACACTTCAAACAAAAGGTACTTTTCCCAAAGGATTTAAAGGGATGTAAAACTCAATTAACCAGAAACCAAAGCTATTGTTGACTCACTATCCATTATTTCAAGTGAAGGAGTTTTTTTTTATCAAGATTGTACATGTAAAAATTATTCTGAATTTGAAAAACTAAACTGGATAAAATAGGGTAAGAATATGGGGGAAGTCATATTCAAAACAAGGATTTTTTTGATGAAAGTGAGCTTTAACAAGATCTTTATGAATGGTTGTCGCTTTTGTTTTTTCAAATTTTGATTTATATACATGTACATTCCTGATTAAAAACGTTGTTACCCAAGAAAGTAGTTTCAAATCTAAGGCGTTCCTTCTATCTCTTATTTAGGAAAGGTACTGTCTAAGCTGAACTACACGGTTTCTGATAATACTGTCAAAGCAATTACCCTTTGCAAGCAAGGCTGTATAGAACAGGTTCTCCATGTGCTAAGAATTAAGGTAATTGTATAAAAAACAACTATTATCTTAAACATGACAATTTACATTTTTTTATACAAAATTCTATCAAATCCTTGACAGTTTTGAGTACTGGTATTTGCATTAGAGTATTGGTGTATATGTTTGTTTGTCATTTTTGTTTTTCAAATGCCATACTTTGTGTTTCCAATATCTGAATAGCATGTTTCCACGGAAACGTTATGATATTTCTTTGGGCAACCAGTACAGCCTCCAAGCTTAAGCCATGGGATATTAGCAAAATATTTTCCTCTTGCCTTGTATAGAATTAATTAATTGTTTTGTTCATGGTTTTAGATTGACAAGTTTTTAGCCAAGAAGAAGGCACAACTGCTGCGAGATAAGGACCAAATGTATGATGAGTTCTCTCCTAATGGACCAATAACTGACCACAGTAATTACATGTACAACGAAGGATATTCTACTGATGGTAATTATTTTGTTCTATTTTATCCTTCTTCATTGTGTTATCTGCTGGCATAGCAGTAGATAGATAAAATAGATAGATAGATGGTTTATTTAGAATAATTAGCAGCCCAATGGCTGTTACATATATTCATATCATTAAAGACTGATAATTACATAGTCATAAAAGACAAATTTAATGCTTTCTATTAATGCTTGAGACCATAATAAAAGTTTTTTTAAAGCGATCTGTCTTGTACTTAGGTACTGAGAAGAACCTTTTACGTCTGAGAGAATATAGCACACCTGCCCCTCACTTTGGGGTTTTCCGAGTATTCTAGTACTTTTTTGATAATCCTGGAGATCTTATAGCTAACAGACAATGAAAAATATAATAATTTAGACAAAACATTAATCACACTAACTACTTCAATGAAATTTTAGGTCCAGAGAATAATTATGGCTATGCTTTTAACACTGGTCCAGTGGATATAAACAGGTACTCAGGATATCCACACCCACAAGCTGAGGTAAGGCAAATGGATTGAGAAAAGGAATAGAAAATCTAATCTCAATTGATAATTTGATAGTATTCCCAAGAAAGTCAAATTATGACAAAGATGTGGCGGCCATGCTTGTAGTAAACAATGGATCCTAATGGGAAACCTTTACTAGTTAGTTAAATTTCCCCAACATGGCTGCAATGATGAAGGATGCATGAAATTAAATTTGATTGTTTTAGTGAAATAAGTAATTTAAGGAGTTACTTTTTGAAAAAAAAAATCAGCAATTTCAGTGAGTATTGAACCCATGTCCTCTGCAATACAAGTGCAATGCACTACCAACTACAATACAATACAATAAACTTTATTTAAAGAGGGTGACGCATTAAACTATTTGGTTATCTAACTTACAGCCCTCAACTGAGCAATAGTATGAAGCCTCTTTGAGAGCTGAAGATCTATATGTTGCATGATAATTTAGTGTGTAGTCCATTCCACTTATTTCTTGAATGGTATTTGCAGGTTACAGGTCACCCAGGAGCGCCACCCGTCAAACCATTATCTGGACCCAGACAGAGTGAAATATTAAATAACGACGAACCTATGAAGGGGAGCAATGTGAGATTAAAACACCGAGGGTCTAACCCTGAAAAAGGAAGCCGTCCGTCCATACCCCCAAACAAAGGGTAAGTAAGCTTTTTTCTAAAGCCGCCCTCGCCATATAAGACGTAATGTAAGAATGTAATGTTTAGTAGTTTTTGTTAAAAGGTAGGAATATCAATGTATGGTACATTTTTTTGTTCCTACCAATAAATGTATTTGGTGATCGACATGTATCATGTACATGAAGTATCATATGACTCAAGCCTACTCACATCAACTCTGAATTTTAAGATATCTAACATGGCCTACTAAACCCAAGACTCTAAAGATATGAGTTGAGTGACTACTGCTACGTACACACACACACCACCATTGACTCCCAAACTTGATTTTTTGACTCCCAAACAGAATTTGTAAGGGGGGATGAATTGTTTGTTCTTATGATAAAAGTCTGATAGTCTGTGAAAAAGTAATGTTTGTCCTTTGTTCTGCAGTGGTAAGGTCATTAGAGCTCAATCATACCAGGATGTATCCAATGGTGATACAACAACCTTACGACTCCACCTTGAAGAAAAAGAACAGTCTCTTCTTGCTTCACAAGAAACTATTCAGGTGATTACAATGTCTTTTCCCTCGGCAAATTCTAACAGTATAGTCCAAATACTCCTAATAGCCCAAATACTCCTGATCTGTAGAAATTCCAATCTTTCTCCTCGGAGGAAAAAGTTCTATCATAAATAATTCGATGTTTCGATTGGTGTTTAGATATTACAAGTCAAGGTGAGAAGACTAGAACATCTACTTCACCTCAAAGACATTAGAATAGACGACCTTACCAAACGATTACAGCAAGCCACTCACCCACCTCCACGACAACTACCACCACAACAAAACCCACCCCAGCCGATCCATGGTGGAGAACAAGGGATGCACCCAACTATGATGAATATGCATCATCAACAGCCACTACCACCACTTCAGCATCATCCACAGCAATATGCACAATATCAAGATGGGCACCAATAAATGATTGGATAGTGTATATAGTATAATATATAATATACCACAGTGAGGTTGTCAAAGCAACAGGTCCTCTTCTGTTCCTTCTCTGCCAAGGTTGCAATTAAATGAAGAAATGGGAAGAGGAAAATGGATGGAGGAAAGAATGGAAAGGAAAATATCACGAAGGCCATATTTTTCAGGCTAGCAGGCTAGCACAAGGAAAATTAATGTAAAAATATATAGTCAGCAAATCAAGAAAAACACCTATCAGATGTTGCTGTGCTAAATTTGGTACACATACTAGAATGACTTATTTTCATCATGGTTTAAGCAGAATGGGACAATCAGTATAAAGGTTGCTTTTGCTGCAATAGCAGCCTACAGTAACAGGCAAACACTGCATGTCATGTGCTAGTCTTTGCAGCAGCCCTCAGATAGCCTTTACAGAGGGCTGCTTAGAGGGCTAGTCATGCAAAGTCATCTATAGTAATGTCTATTGATAGACAGTGAGCAGTCTATTTTTCTTGGTTACTTTTCACATATTTCTTTAATGAAGCGAGGAATAGGACCGTACCATCAACCCCCACACCCCCTCCCCTGGCCCTAGCTACTAATCCTCTGACTGCTCAGCTTTGATTAACAGCAGAGAAAAACCAATTTCACAAAAAGGGACTGAAATGTCTGAGAAAACTACATATGTGTAAATATGACAATAATAATATATACATATATCATACAATTAAAAGAAAAGTCTTATTAATAAGCTTATCACTAAGGGGGCTTTCATTTATTACTGAATGGGTCGGCAATATTGGGTAATATTGGAAAAGATAACATGATTTTGCCAACCCCCTTCATACATTACTAAATGAAAAACCCCTAAATGTAAGACAGCACAGTACAGTACCTTTGTATTCTTGTATCAAGGTTGTACATATAGGCAAAATGAGTGGATTTCATAAGAATTAACCTGCAAAGGGAGTAGTAGTCCAGTATTGTTATACTATCAGGCATGTGACTTACGGCATGTGTAAATGCATAATAAATCTATTACTAAATAAATGTGCTACAATAATAAAGATTAAAATCTTTTCTGTGATAGCTGTTTTGTGAACTTGACTTTGTTATCATCTTACCTCACTTTGTGATATTTATTCATTTTTCTTGATTCTTGTTTTTTATCCTTCTTGTTATTCTTTTATATTATTATATTTGCCTTTTCTTTCTTTTTTCTCATATTCTTATATTTCATTTTTTGATCAGCCCAGAGGTTGTCTTGTGTTAGAGTGCAAACAATATATCCATGAAATACGAATTACTAAATAGTACAAAATAGTGCTAATCAAACAATAGAATTTGCACAAAATTGTACTATTTAGTTAACTAATGTTTTACAGATATATTGTTTGCGCTCTATCAATAAAATTTAAAAGTTAAATTAATCACTGTGGAAAGACCTTAGCATCCTATATAATGGTCATTACTATTGATACATTATTGGCAATAGGTGAAATGCGACTTATTAGCAACCAAAACTTTTCCCAAGCACCAAAAATGCTTTTCCTTAAGCAAACATTCCATTTTATTTTTTTGTGAGTTACGGTATACTCCATTGCTTTTCAACAACTGTTTCAAGTAGAGGAATTTGGGTCAGTTTCTATACATTTGCTGTATTGCTGACCCAAATGCCTCGACTTGAAACAGTTGTTTGAAAACAATGGAGTGTAACTCTGATATTTGCTTTTAAATTAGTAGAGTATGTAATGGTACATGCATATGAGAAAGATTCAGTGTATGTAGACAGTAGTCCACTGACCATTTCCACCTGTTGAAACATTTGATGTCGGACAGTCAGTGTATAGCAATGAAAACGGTGGTAATACACCAATTAAATCAATTTTGTTATAATTTTATCTTAAATATAACTTTTTATTTCAACACAGTGCAGTAACAGCACATTTTTTGATTAGCTTAAGTATAACCACATGTCAATCATTTTCAACAGTGCACGAATATTTAGAAATTATATCAATTGGCAAAGATAATTTTGCCAATCTTTTCCACAAGAGCCTACAGTTCTCTTGGTCAGCTTGCTTCTGTGCCAATTAGGAATGCAGTGAGGTTGACAGTGTCCAAAATGTGGAAACAAGTTGTTCCAAGACCAAAGTGCATTGTGGGTATGAGTATTAGGTCACACATGAATACTAAAATGATATATATGAACCTTGCATTAACAGAGTTAGTGATAAAAATCTGAATCTTTGAATGTCAGATTCACTTCATATTATGGTATTGTAGTTATTGGATATCTAAGGAACCAGCCTCATTGATTTGATTTGCTTTTTACATGCATATCTATTTTATCAGACCCACAGTTTTGAGGTGTGGCCCCATGACCCCACCCCACCCCACCCTGGATATAATTTGTTTGTTTGTTTGAACACCTATGCTAGTCTATAAATAGCACTAATAAAACATTTCTAACTTGTATTATTCATAATTAGAAACTAAAATTTGATGTGCTATTTCGTTTCAATTCGTGCCTAAATGAGCAGAATGTCCTCTTTGCTGTGGTGATAACCACAATTATACTAATTACCTCAATACACCTCCTCAGCTTTGATGTAAATGTGTTTTCCCTCAAACCATGTCATTCCCTAGAGTATCATTTCTTTGTTTAAAAGTTGTACATGAGAAGACACATGAATATGGATACAACTCAAACAAAGAATCATATTCTCAAGTGAACCACATGTGGTCTGAAATGGGTAAACAATATGTCTTGGCTGAGCAGGTCTATAAAGCTGGCCGAACTACAGTAGTTGATCAGATATTGTCCATTCAAGATAATTTGTACCTAGTTATGTTAACTTTATTGACTCCAGTGTATGCAGGCTTAGCCTCAAATCCAAGACTTGCTTCTTTTGTTATTCTAATTTCTGCTTTTGTTTTCCGATCTTAGAAGTGAGGCTAAGCCCTAATACACTGGAGTTTTAAGCGTCGTCAATACCCTGCAAATATATGGTATGTAGTATCCTACCCCTAGTTTTTCCTAACATTGCACTCGAGCAGATAGGGATTATGTATAGACCCCTTGCAGCACGTCGGAATGCAGCTCAATTTGGAGGACAAAACAATAGGTTCCAATTCTCAGGAGACAGAAATTCTTTTGTTTTGTCCTCCAAATTGAGCTGCTTTAACGTCATGTGAAAGGGGTATATTTAAACCTTTCCTTCTAATGTGTCAATCAAATTCTGAACCCGACGAATTGACGATTTCCGTGCACTTCTAACGTCTTCCATACCATCAGTCTGGATTTTATCAAGTTCTAAAATACATCTGGTCAACTGTTCCTCTAGCGTCAGGAAGTCTTTATCACCTGAAATGGAAGAATAATTTTTTATGAAATGGTATATATGATTCAATTCATTTATAATGAAAACAATGAGTCAAAATGTTTCTTTTTTGAAAAGTTTTCCCCCATCGGACCATTCACCATTTTCGATACATCAGTTCACTGGTCAAACACAAAACATTCAGTCAAGGCTGCAAGGTTTAAATTTAAATAATCCTTTGTTTAAGTTGTATCTATATTCATGTGTCTTCTCATACACAAGCGTTAAAGAAAGAAATGATGCTCAAGGTAATGACATGGTCTCAAATGGGAAAAGAGGTCTGACTGTTAAGTGATAATCCTGAATCTTTATTGGAACAATTTCACAAGCCATGGCTTTGAACATCAATTGATTTGAGATTCTAACGAGATTATAGTACTAACCTCTTCGTCCGTTGAATGTTAGCACTTTGGGCTCCATCTCCTCTGCCATACATAATATCCTATCAATGGCTTCAATCCTTGCTTTTTTGATCTTAATTTCACCAGAACTGTATGTTCTTGGAGTATTTGTAGGATAAACAGGAGATGGTTGTTGAGTAGATGGGGTATTTGGTGGATTAGATTCATAACTGGTTTGACTGGTATAGCCATGTGATTGGTTGTAACCACGACCCGTTTGACTAGAATACCTATTTGATTGGTTAGATTCATAACTAGTTTGATAACTCTCTGAGGGTTGTTGTTGTTGATGATAATAACTTGTAGGTACAGAGGTAGGTGGATATACCCCCGGCTGATTAGGACCCTGGGGGTACCTATACTGTGGACATCCACCAGGATAACCACCAGGCTGACTGGGTGGATGATATCCAGGATATACCCCTGGTTGATTTGGTCCCTGAGGCACATTATCTGTTGGTCCAGGGATTCCAGTAGATGGTGGTAGTGAAGGATATAACCCAGATCTGCTGGATGGCTGGCTAACACTACTTGGTCCCTGTGCAGTTGACTGCTGTGGATAGTTGGCTGATGATACCATGGGATATGCTCCAGGTTGACTTGAAGGCATTTGTTGTGTGTTCCCATTTCTTGTTTGCTGGTTGGGTGGTACATTTCCTGGCCCAATGTATTGGTTGGGTGGCATGTTCCCTGGTCCTGTTGGTCCACTAACTGGTACACTTCCTGGCTCCATGTATTGGTTGGGTGGCATGTTCCCTGGTCCCATGTATTGGTTGGGTTGGTTGGGTGGCATGTTTCCAGAAACCATGGATCCATTAGGTGAGTTGTTTCTTGGTCCAGAGGGTTGACCTGGGGGAATGTTTCCTGGTCCCATCTGCCCACTAACTGGTACATTTCCTGGCCCCATGCTCTGGTTGGGTGGGATACTCCTTTGTTCCATGTACTGGTTTGCTGACATGTTTCCTGGTCCCATGGGTTCTCTAGTTTGTACATTTCCTGGTCCAGAGGGCTGGTTTGATGACATGTTCCCTTGTTGTATGTACTGGTTAGGTGGCATGTATCCTGGTCCCATGGGTTCTCTAGGTGGTACATTTCCTGGTCCAGAGGGCTGGTTTGGTGGCATGTTCCCTTGTCCCATGTACTGGTTAGGTGGCATGTATCCTGGTCCCATGGGTTCTCTAGGTGGTACATTTCCTGGTCCTGAGGGTTGGTTTGCTTGACCCATAGACTGATTTTGAGGCATATTTCCTGTGCCCACACCTTGGTTATTTCCAGGTCCTCCAGGTTGGTTAGATGGCATATTTCTCATGGTTTGGTTAGGAGGCATGGGTCCTTGTTGCATAGATTGGTTATATGGTACATTTCCTGGACCCATTGGTCCAGGGGAAGGCATGTTTTCTGGTCTCATAGACATATGTGGAGGCACATTTCCAGGTTCCATGGTTTTGGCTGGTGACATATTATCAGATGGTTGGCTAGCTGGTTGAGACATATTTCCTGGTCCTGAGCCTTTATTGGGTGCCTGGCTCATGCTTCCTTGGTCTCTATATGATTGCTGACCATAACCTATAGAAGTTGCAACCGGTTGTCTATTTGGTTCCTGATATTGCATGTAACCTTGATTATATGATATTGATTGCTGTCCAGGATGATTACTAGGGAATTCTTGCCCTTGTGCCCTACCAGTCATACTTCCTGGTACGTACTGCTGGGGAGTTGTAGGTGGGGTTGGCGTAGACCTTTGACCAGGATGTTGGTTTTCAGCGTTTTGTCTTGGTGACCTCTGTACATCTTGTGCCGTTGCATCCCTACTTGGAGAAAATCCCTGTCCCATTGCAGATTGCCGTTGTTCATTCATAGGACCCTGAGGTCCAAATCCATACTGCTGCTGTGGTGCACAGTTCCCTCTAGACACCACTGGCTGTGGACCCGGAGAGTCAGTTTGGTCAGGATACCTGGGCATTTGCACATTCTCCTGGTTGTATTGTCCAGGCATCATTCCTTGGTAAGCCTGAGGTGTATTATCACTCCTGTCTGATTGTCCAGTTCCTGGTGTGGTGTCCTGGTTTCCTGGTCTGTTGCTGGGTAGCTGACCAGGCACCTGTCTGAGCTGATTTGGAATATAATAGCCATTTGATGTAGGATACTGCTGTACCTGTTGCTGAGGATATGGTCCTGCGCCTGTATTATAAGGCATTGATATAGAGTTTTGATCATTTTGCTGGTGAGCTAGCCTTCCAGGGGTATTTGGCATTGATGTTGGTTGAGGTGACTGTACTGTCCCTGGCATAGGGGCCATGCTTCCAGTACTTTGTGGTGGGTATTGGGTTCCTTGTTGTGGTGCAAATCCTTGGGGTGATTGGGGGTAGCTTGGGTGTGGCTGGCCTGGGGGATATCCTGCTTGGAACTCAGGAGCTCTATAAAGCACTTGCGAAGGGCTTTGTGGTTGCTATTGGAAAAAGAAAAAATGGGCTATTATTAAAATTGTCAATCTAGCTACTACCCATAAAACAGGTCCAACAAACAAAACCCAAAAATAGAATCCTGAATTTTATTGACCCCTGAAACAACCTGTGGGCTGATATAAGTCAGGGCACGGTTAACTCACAGATCAAACACTGAAACAACCTCTGGGCTGATCTTAGTCAGGTCATGGCTAACTCACATATCAAACACTGAAACAACCACTGGGCTGATCGTAGTCAGGTCATGGCTAACTCACATATCAAACACTGAAACAACCACTGGGCTGGTGAAACTCAGGGCACAGCTAACTCCCAGATCAAGGGACCCAGAGAACCCAGACCAGAAAGTCTATAGATTACAGGCAAGTTCACTAATTTTGAGAGCAGCTAGTCAGTGAGAGGTTATCTTTTTGAATAAAGCTTGTACTTGTACTAAAGATTACTAACTTCCTGACTTTTGTAATTATCCACTTACATCACAAGTTACCGAAAACCTTACTATACAGTCATTTAGTATGGTAACTATTTTCTTGACCACTTCATAATAGCTTCATAACCTGTCTTAGACTGTTAATTGTTAAACACTACTACGATATCTTAGTATTGAATGAAAAAATGAACTGAAAGTGGAAGAAAAAGGATCACATGAACAAAAGATTACATTAATTATTTTTTTAAATTAACGATATTATTCTTTTATTGATTGTGTTATTTCTAAATTACCTGCATCAAATGTGATGACAAAATGTTTTTGTGTTGTAAGTATGAATTTGAATCCTGCTGCTGCCATCGGAGAGGACACTCAGTTGTTCCATGAACAAGACAAGGTGATGATTTTCCTTCATTATTTACAGAACAGTTTGCATTAAATTGTTTCACTCTTTTCTCAGATTCAATGTTATTAGCAGGCGGTACGTAATTTGTACCAAATGGGCTGTTTGTTTGAATATTATCCCTCGAAGCCTGTGGATGGTTGGTATTTAACCAAGCTTGAAAATTAGAGTTAGGTATTTCAAAACATGGTTGTTGTTGATCTAATCTTGGCTGTGTCTTTGAACAATACTGGTTTCCATAGTTACCAGTACCGTTGCTTCTACTCTCTTTAGAAGGTAAATACAAATGAGGATCTTGATAGATTTGCTGTTTTTCCATCGACGTTACATAATGAGGTTGTTGGTTATTCTGATTTAAGTTTAATTGTAACATACTTGTAGGTAGCGTTTGTAGTTGATTGATAGATGTGTGCTGGGGTTGTTCCATTGGATTTTCTGGTCCTCGCATTGACCTTACCATGCCTGGATCCACGTTGACCTATTATAATCAAACATTATTCTAAGAATCCTCTTTTGAAATCAAATAACTAGGTCAACTTTGACATAACATCGTATTTTTATGGCATTATTTCAATACCCATTTTTCCTTAGACATGCATTTTTTAAAGTTATTTACATTATATGAGAACATGAATCTATGATCATATCAAGAGTGTGGAGCATGATAATCTATGATAAAGACTAGAGAAAGACTACTTTGTTGTTGACCGTTATCCCAATCCAGTGTTTACAAGTTATCTTCGCAGTTGATTGAAAGCTGGAATTTAAGTATTATGCAGTATTAAAATATATGATGCCTTTCTACATAATCTATCTTCACATTTTCCCATTGATCATTACTACTTCAGAATCAAGTTCCTCCTTCAAGAGATTCAAACTGTCATGTTTAAATGAGTCCCTAGTCATAATTTAATATACATGCTTAACCATTGTTCACATTAAAACACCAGTGTTCCTGCATCGCACATGCTCAAACCATGTTTTACATGCATATATTTGTAATTAAGATGACCAATACGAGTATAGTCCCTTTAACAGTTCCCTGTACCATCTTGAAAGGACTGTAGCTGTGCCTTTGCATCAAAGCAAGCTCAAGACAGTGATAAGTTAAGTGATAAGTTTATTTACACACAATTGAATACAAAAGAATAAAATACTAAATTATAACTAATATTATTATAAATACATTTTACTCACTATCTTGCTTCTGATTGGCTGAGAGCCCTCAGCCAATCCCTGATATCATGTGAACTCGACATGATAAATGTATTACCTGTAGGTTTTACCTACAAATAATACATTTATTATGATGAGTCCACTCAAGGTCACGATGGAAATGGAAATAAGTTTGCTATTTTTTCAAAAGCAGAACTAAATCTTTATTCTTAGTTTACAAAATAAAAAATAAAACAATTATTGAATTTGGCTTTTGCATGATATCATAAATATCAAGACCTCGGCTGTATTATCCACCTGGGCCTACGGCTTCAGCAGATAACATGGCCTTGGTCTTGATAATTTATGATATCATACTCAAAATCATCCAATAATTGTTTAATATTACAAAATATATCAGTGGACATAAGTAAAGTTTAGTAAAGAACATAATTTACAGAAGTGTGTGTGTGTGGCTGTTGAAATAGTTTACACTTTGGAGTCAACAGTCACCACATGAGGTGAGACATGAGGTGACGTTGCGATGATACAGACATGTGAATGATTAATAATGGTCAGTTTGTGTTCGGCTTTGATGCAAAGGTAGGACTACCTTTCAACATGGAGCTGGGAACTATGAAGGGGACTATTGAATAGATTTTAGAAAAAGGTTTTTTAGAGATGAATGCTAAAATGCTAGCACTATGACATGTACCCTTATTGATTAACTCTCATTTCTAAATTCTTTAAATTAATACAAATACGTGATAGGGGAAAAAGTATCAAGATATAAAGAGCTATTCTTAAATGATACGAGACCCGGTATAAGATTAATTAATAATATTAATATTTTTTGATTTAAAAATTGTCTCAAAACCTTAAAAATAATATAACTAATATGAAAGTTAACTTGACAGATTATACAGGATTCTTCTACCTCACTATGAATGAGCATAGACCCATTTTAACACTTTTTAAGTGGATTTTATGCTATTGTGCACTGGATAAGCCTATGAAAGCTTCCTTTGCACGTAGGCATGCAGAACTATTTTACCTCAACCAAAACAACTCACTAATCTCGCTAATAAGAACAAACGAACCCCCTAACACTTTAAATACATGTCTCCAATACTCACTTTATTGTGTTTTAAGTTCCTTGGGTCGCTCCATGATGTAATTCGACTCTGGTGATCGATAAAAAAAGGTCGACCACTTCTCGGGTCAATCTTCATTTCCCAGCCCGCTGGCAGTTGTTCCTGGTTCATTCTTGTACTTATTCTTCTACAATCACAAACCTTGACATTTATACTTACTCGTAGGTTGGTTTTTATCGATATCTATTGAGTTTTTCATCGCGTGTTTTCAGTTTTTCTATGCGTAAAATGAGAAGCATTTTCATATCAACCGGACGCCATCTTGGATCCAACACCAGGCTGCCTCGGCTTAAAATAACCAATGACGTCATCTACATCCTTTGTGCCACAGGTAACCCAAGATAAGAGTCAATTGATTTTTCTCGATTCCCACAAATTCATACATTCACATAACCTTTGATGCGTTTTTAGCAATAGAAATGAAACTTTTTAAAGTTAATGTCGAATTT
Source organism: Anthopleura sola (assembly GCA_023349425.1). Classification (NCBI taxonomy): domain Eukaryota; kingdom Metazoa; phylum Cnidaria; class Anthozoa; order Actiniaria; family Actiniidae; genus Anthopleura; species Anthopleura sola. The sequence continues at coordinate 5,040,558 of JALHLI010000008.1, forward strand.
CAGAAAAAAAATAAACGATTTTTTTATTTGCTGGAATTCCGTTATATTGATTATATTTTTTATTTGTAGATGTGATGGATATCTTTTGAACCAACAGGTTGCGCAAGGAAAATACCGGTAAACATAAGTATATGAGAAAACATCTCATGAATATCGAGAATTGACAGGGAAGTTTGGATTATTCTTCTCATTTGAATTACAAGACAATTTTCCTTAAAAGTTATTCGGGGGAGTCAAGATATCACGAGATATTGGACCTAGAGATATTGACACGCGATATGGAGTCCAATAGTAAAGGCAGTGAGCCAAGAACTGTCCTATGTTTCTTTTTCTTTGGCCTATTAACCATGGTTTATGACGAAATTACTCTAGTTGCAGCACAAGATGTTCTAGCCGGCTCGAGTATCGCTACCACTACTGTAGTTCTTTCTATTGCTTTTTCTGTTCTGTCCATGAAACTTACAGTCCCATGGGTCATGCAGACTATTCCGTATCTCGTCAAAATCATCATTATTGTTCTCGTTCTTGTCTCTGGTTTATTGACTCTTGTATGTTCAAGTGAGATTCCCGTGCGGTTGGCTGGAGTCAGTATCATTGAAGCTGGTGTTTCTACGAGTGAGATTACGCTAATGTCACTGACTGCGTTCTATGAACCCATTACTGTTAGCGCTTTTGTGGCGGGGATTGGAATGTCATCTTTGTTTGGTCCATTTTATTATACAGGTAGGTCAGTAGGTTTCACAACAGGGGGATGTCTGGGTAGGCAGCGGACTGTCTCGATAGAAAGACATTGAATTATGTATAATCATTATTCTTTCAGATATATACTAATTTTTGCATTCTCATCGGCAGTGAGATTTTCCTCTAGTCTTAGTTAAAATAGATAGGGGAATCCATATGCGCGCGCATATGTAGGGAATATTGCTCTCGTTTTTGAAAAAGGAGGGATTTTTAAAGGAATGTCACGGAAGCGTCTTAATTGAAGTCCCGGGTTGAAGTCGACCAAAACTCGACGACAAATTGAACGATTCCGCGCGTCACTCAACTATGAAACTAGAGTATTGTAAGAATAAACATGGCGCACTGTTGCATAGACGTGTTGCATTGCTACGTCATATGTAAGCACGATGCGCGTACATCCCTGTATACGCAAAACGAGTGACGAAGTATCAATTTATATCTAGAAAAGCTGATAATCATTAATTCAACAAAAAAAAATACGTGAGGTTTCAGGAAAAAATGCAACTAAATGGACGGTCAAACCCAATGCCGACACGCGTGAAAAACGTCTGCGCATGCTCTAAGTCCGTATGCAAATTAGTCGAAAGCGTCTTCGTGCTATTGTAATAATATTCAAATTTGACTTTCACACTTGCCTGAAGAATAGTCTTTACGAAATGCCAAAACTTAAGATCAGTTCTTGAAACTTAAGGCTAATTCTTTCATATTGTCTTTATTAACACATTATCTTGGTCTCACAAAAGATAACCACAACATTTTTTGTATACTCGGAGAAAACAAGCATTTATTTTCTCACTAAAACTCTATAAATTATTGGAAAGCGTGCTGAAAGGCACGCATGCGCAAACGTTTTTTTCTAGTGTCCCCAATGCCTATAACAAAATATTAGCGCTTGGCAGATGCGTGCGCATCCCTGTAGCTAGACAAGAAAACTGGATGAAAACTCGTGAAGCGCACTCTTGTATGCATTTACTACAATCATAGTGCAATGAGGTCAACTTGGGTGCAAACATTTGTTGTTCTTCATGTCTTATACATGGTGTTGTTTGTACCCAGCAAGTTAGATCACAATGCATTTGGAGTGCAGTAAAGGTCCATGGAGACCACCCAGTTTTCCCTCCTGAAGTCATCGCAAGCTAACTAACTGAGGTACACCCGCTTAATCTAAACTACTCTTCATTTTTACTCAGCTCTAACGACCTGGCTGGACTGGTCTCCAAGGGTAACCATGACGTCAACAGTACCGTGGCCCTTATTGTTTCTGGTCCTTTACGCGTTACTGAATAAAGAACCTATGAAGAAAGCCTCAAGGAAAGAGGAGTTATCTATAGCAGAAGAAAAGAATAATACAGTCGATACCACTGAAAAACAAGATAAAATAGAAGCAACAGATACAGTAAAGAATAATTTGACAGCTCCAGAAACGGACGAAGAGTCGCATGAACAAAATTATGAAAAATTAAGTACACTGGATAAACTAAACGTAGCTGTGAAAATTATCCCTTATATTTTCTTTCTGTTTGTTACATACTTCGCGGAGTACCTCTCCAACCACGCTGTCATAACCACCCTGGCCTTCCCAGAATCCTCTCTGAGCCCACGTGACCATTACCCATATTACATGCTGGCGTATCATTTCGGGAAGTTCATTGGACGATCTCATATCTTTGTAATATCATGTTTTAGTCCAGGACTTCTCGGTCGTGTTTTAGTGAGGAAGACCTGGATACTAGCTGTTATTGCGGTAGTTCATCTCGTAGTGTTTTTTTTAATGTCCTGGTATCGCGTCGTCACACACTTTGAGGTAGTTATAGCCTTATGTATCACTGAGGGATTTACGGCTGGCTCAATGTATGTCAACTCAGTACACACAGTGTCGGTAATCATCAAAGAAACCAAGCATAAAGAATTTGCGCTTGGATTGTTAACAGTTGGTGATGCTACTGGGAAACTGCTGGCAGGCGTCGCTGGGCTTTGGCAAGAACCGTTTCTAAGACGACATTGTTTAGAGGAATTAGACCTTGGAGTGTACTGTTTTACTCGGCATGTCGATGAAAGTGGATGGAGTGAATAGATAATTAGCTCCATTCATGATTCCTTTTTTCCAAGTGCATTTTATTACCCACCGCAACTGACACTTAAATGGGTTCTGGTCTGACTTATCAGTCAAAAACGGACCAGCCAATCACATGCATGCATGGAAGCCATTAAGCACTCAGTATCAAACTGACGCCAGCAAGAAAGAAATCATCCAAAATGGCAGGATGAGTATTTTACTTACAAAAGCAGACATAGAATACACTTTTTGGCCGGGTACCTCCTTACCCCAAAAAGACAAAAAGCAAAGCATTATGGGAACGTGAAAAAAGCGAATAAATGAGCTTTCTTGTACAAAGGATTTTCCCCCTCTTAATAAAGCTAAAAAGGCCAAGTATGATCGCGGTTACTGCTGCGTAAATCCACTAGAATGAGTAGTGAGAATGCACAATGTTGCAGGCAATCGATGTTGCGAGCCATGTCACACGACGCAATTTGTTGCACGTAATGTTGTTGAAGTACAAAACGATCCTACTTCAGCAACATTGCCTACAATATTGCGCGCTATGTTGTACCGCGCCTTGAAAGTTACGCGTAATCCAAAACTATCATAATCAGCTTCACAATGAAATGACGACAGACACTTCACTGATATCCATAACCAATTTTATTTTCATTACTTTGAAATATCTAAGGTGCTTATACTTTTACACGCCAAAGTTTTCAACACAATTTTGAAAAAATCAGCGTGCCCAAAAATATGGACATGTTTTTTTTTCCTTGCGCGATTTCGTACGCACAAAGAATGTTTAATATATGTACTGCGTCAAGAAGGATAAAGGTAGCTACATGAAGGGTATATCAAGACAATTCTTTCTTTAAAAATTCGATATATAAAGGCTTCTTATAGATAAGAAAGTGAGTGATTCAAAATTAACTACTTAAACATCACAAACAGGACTAAAATATGTTGAGTAAAAATAGATAAGAAGTACTACAGTGACGACACATTAACTGGGACCACTTTTAACAAGTCATAACCAATCACAATAGACTATATCTCAATTGTGCTGTAACAATGCATTCTGGGACTGTTAACTCAATCCAATAATACCAAACAAAAGACGTCATATTGCTGCGGTATTGTCTATGTTGAATGAAAAATAGAGCAACCCAAACTCAAACTAATCAGAAGCTAGCAACAAAACCTAGTTATGATAATATTTCTGACAGACTACTTAGATGTTATCACCAACCATGGGAATTAATTGTACATTTTGATTGGCCGAGATCTATAATAAAATAAATAAATCACTTTTTTTCTATGTGATACTCTCTCCTGATTGGTTACAGTTTGTGATCTAGACCATGATTGGTTAACGCTGTAAAAGTGTTCCCAGTTAGTGTGTACACACTGTAATCAATAAGTTATTAGTTATTAATACTTGTTTCATTATAATTCATTTTAATTTAGTTCTCATTCATAATTTTAGAGTTCAGTCTCAAAAAAGTCATGGATGTCAATTAGTTTTTTCTTAAGAATGATGGAGAATGTCAAAATATGGATGACCATGGAGAAAGACTAATGTGGCTTATCCCACACCATAGAAAATACAGCCAATCAGAAAGCGGGAAAGCCGTTGTATATTCGTCAGTATTTCACTCTTCCTTCCCATCGTGCACTTCGCGATGAATCTACGCATTTGTATTTTCTATGGTGTGGGATAAAATGGTTATACAATGGTTTCTCGTGGCATACCATGGAATATCCCACTTGCCACTTGTATTTTTCTTTGTATAAACACTCGCCTAAAGGCTTGTGTGTATACTAAAAACTACAAGTGAGTCATGGGATATTCCATGGTATGCCACGAGAAACCATTGTATAACTAGTATATAGATGAGCCTAACCACCACTCTCTTTTTGAGAAGAGATTACACACACTGACCAGTCAGGTACTCTGTTAATTTGTATAGTAATTGCAATCAATACAAATAATTTTTTTGCTGAATTTGCTTGAGTAACAACGTAACAATGGCTCTGAATCAAGGTTGGACTTGATATGTTCATACATATACTGTATTTGTTCAAGTCCAACTTCAACTTAGAATAATGGTTACTCAAGCAAATTCAGGGAAGGTCTATTTAAAAACTTGATAAGTGAAGATCAGGAAACAAACCAAAATATATTCTTGAAGCTTTGAATATGAAAAACCATTTTCTAAAATCTACCTCCTTGTCTTCAACCATTATGGGTCTTGACAAGAAGGTGAAATTCTGTATGTTACTAAGATTATTTTTTATTTATTGGCAACCTCAAAATAAACCATTCCCCTCCCCCTAAAATGCAGTATATAGACCTCTTTCACGTTAAGTCAAAGCAGCTCAATTAATTTCAATCTCTTGAAAATTGGACCCTATTGTTTTGTCCTCCAAATTGAGCTGCATTCCGACGTGCTGCAAGGGGTCTATAAGTCAAAGGATCAGTATTCCAAAAAGATTTTCAAACTGTTCTAAATATTGTAAAATGTAAATCAATCAAAAATATAATTAAATCAAAAATACCCTCTTAAGATTACAAATAATTGGTACTGAAAATACTATGTAACCACAACCATAACCTGAGGAAAAACACAGAATAAAAGCCAACCTGAAGAAATATTAAGACTCGTCTTTAAATCATTGGAGTAAAAAGAATAATTCTGAAAGATTCGTCCCAATTTGAGACAGGAATATGAGCATATGATGACAAAATTTGTTTCAGTTGATTGTTTTTTAAATTGCCAACCAGAAATCTATTGAACAATCCAAATAACCAAAGTGACAAAACCGATTATCAAAATGGTTGGCACATTAACATCACAATGGCAATGTCTATAAACATCACATTCACCTATAGATAAATGACTTATGTGTGGCATATTGTAATTGTAATGATATGATGGGTCGGAAATAAAACCTATTTGTATTTTGTATCCTTACTATACCACCATAACTAAATATTGATTTCATGAAGCGCATAAAAACTAAAGGCATGAAAATATGAGCAAAAAAATCATGCAAGTTGTTGTGCAACATTGTTGCATTTGGTGTGACACTGAAATGGTTTCTCTAAGGCACGGTTCAGATGTTGAATTTCACGTCCCAAATCTAATGCAAATGAACAAAACCTTTTCAGCACACCTTTCACCTTGCCTTAGAGAAACCATTTCAGTGTCACACCATGTACATGCTGTATCCTGTGTTTCCCATTCCTGTGAAAACCACTCTAAAACTGGTTAATACTTATGTTATTTATACAATAATACACTACACTATAAACATGATTATAAACATGATTCAATCAAGATAAATTGATCAAACTAGAAATAAAATAAATAAATAAACATGTTGACCAAGTCTGAGGCCAAGATAGGGGAAGATGCTCCTTTCCGTAGTTTCCCACCATCCCTTACAATTCTGGCTGTAAGGTTGAAGTCGGGGTAAAATTTGAATAAAAATGTAAACTAATTTATATGTATGCATTAAAAAAATTTTCACTGTTATGCAAATTTTCATATGACCTCAACCTCATGGCGGGAATTGGAAGGGATTGTAGGGAACTACGAAAAGGAGCATTGAGTATTTTTAGTCCCCTTCACAGTTTCCTGTGTGCTCTTGAAAGGTAACCATACCTTTGCATTGAAGCGATCAAACGGTGAGCTTGCAATGATAGAGACCTTTAACACCTTGGACAATTATTCACATGTCTCTATCATTGCAAGCTCACTGTTGGTCACGCTTCACTGCAAAAGCATGGCTACCATTCAAGATGGCGCAGGGAACTGTGAAGGGGACTATTCCAAAAGCTGTAATCCATTCAAAGACACCAAAAGAAACAACACCAGTATCCCCTCTGAATCAAGCAAACTTGGTCAACAACATATATATCTGAGATGGAAAAACAAAATTGGTTGATCAAAAGTAGCAGTTTACATCATCAGATTCTGGCCACTGTGATAACCAATCAAATAAAATCTATGGGTCCCTTTATAATATACATTAATCTTGTGACGACTGCTAAATTATCAATCAATCATGAATGATATGATATGATATATCCCACTATGTTTCTCATTTGAGCTGTTGTGGTCAAATTTTTTGCCACATAGTTTAAAATCTCTAGTGACCAATGTTTCCAAGGCAACTGCTAAACTGTGCGAATAGTCACTATTGATTGGCTGATTTCTTTGCCAATCCTAAAATATATAAATTCAGCCAATCAAAAGCAAGCATTCTCACAAATAATCAGTGGTTGCTATAGAAACATTGGGGACTACAATTTAAATTGTTTGACAATAATGACAACCTGTCAAACTCAAGATGTGTAGTAAGTACCAGGTGCTGTCATATTGCTTTCAGTTCAACCTAGTTGTACTTGTAGTGGTGCTTAGCGATAAACTCAGTAAACTCCAGGATACATAAGCAACAGATATTTACAGCTTGGATATAATGTTTCCCCATTTCAGGCCATGTATCATCATCATCCCCTTGCTGGGCCTAAAATAATGGCTGTTCAATCCCTGGTCATGACAACTGGCCAAATTAGTTTAACTTGGTCATACCCCATTTCTGGCTCAACGTTACTGGTCAAAATGACCAGCAAGACAAAGATTTGACCAGACAAGTTCTAATTCTGACCGGACATTGTCCATGAAACAGCTGTTATTTTGATCCCTGCCTTGAGTTGTACTTATGTTCATGTGTCTTCTCGTGCACAACCATTAAACAAAGATATAATACTCTAGGTCATGGCACATGGTCTGAAATGGGAACATTATGCCCAAGCCCTTTCTGCCATGTTGCTAGTTTTGGTAGCAAAGCAGCTTTTTTATTTAATTGAACACACACAAACACATGCAATTAACATATGGATATGGTAAACAGATTTCAAGGTGACTGTACAAACATATAGCAAAGACATGTCTTGCCTTGACGACAAGGGTGCTATGTCAGCATTTTGAGCAGTAATCAAAATGCTATGACGATGTGTCACATCCATGTCAGTAATAAAAGAATGCAAGTCTAACAGGAAAATACAAAAGAAATCACACTTTTTTTGATGGAATTTGACTCTTCTTTGGAATTTGGGTTAGCATTGCATCCAAGATGATTTTGAGAGGGGTTATTACTGAAACAGCCAAGATATATCAATCATGACATGGTTACTGCGATTCTCAATATTTTGCGAACTCGGTAGTTGCGAGTTGTCCGTTGGAATTTGGTTTTTCACTGCCGCCAGTCAAAAATATTAAAAGGTACAGACTGATTAGTTTTGATTGACAGCAGCGAAAAACCAATTTCACAATAAGCCGTTGAAATGTCTGAGTTCGCAGAATATTGAGAATCGCAGTAAATTAATTGCTAATTTTTAACAGTCACCTGGAATCAGCAAGCATGTTTATTTTTTACATAAGAGTAACCTACTGACATTATTACCTTTTTAAGTAAACAATATGAAGACCCTATACCAGTTCACGCAGACCAACATATGCAACAGCAGACAAGGCACCTATAAATACAGTACACATTATTTAGTGGCAATCCTAATGTGGAAAAGAAAAACTTGAAAAAAAAGCTGCCATTTTTTGACAGATTTTTGCACAGCAAAATGCAAAAATTATGCAATATAACCTAAAGGACATTGCATACTGTTTGCTTTCTTATAAAATTCTTGGATAAAATAAAAATAGAATAAATAAATAAGAACCCGATGAAAAACCTTAGTGAAATATCTAATAAACTCCAAAAATTGAACCCGAGGTCCCAGAGAAAAACCTTTGATATGGCCTAAAGTAAAAAACAAAACAGTCTCTGTGGGGACGTCTGGCTTACCTGCAACAGGCATGGTGATAATCCAGGCAAGCACTACATTTCTAAAGATTGCCCAATCAACAGACTCCTTAGATCTGACACGACCAACCATGACGACTGAACCAACTTTACAGTGAGTGGTACTGATTGGTATGCCGAGGTTGGATGCAATAAGAACAGTGATGGCAGAGCCAATCTCAATAGTGAAGCCACTGAAGAAAAAAATATGCACATGGTCTGATTAATCTTTACAAGCAGTTAAAATGATTAAAATCAGATCAGGTGTTAAAATCAGGTGTCAAGTGTGCACACAAACTGACTAATCATAGCGCTCTTCAATGCTTAGCCAAGTGGATCAAGCACCTAGTCTATTCCTAAAACAAAAACACATGTTTTGACAAAGAATTTGGAGAGAAAAAAATTCAAGTACTGTAGTGAATATCTGCCATAATATTTCGATTTACAATCCCCATCTCCGCGAAAATAATTGTTTTAATGTAATTGTGTTTTATCATCAATTTTGTGACAGTATATATCACCGATGCACAACACAGTTTCACATGCATTTTCGATTGTTAGAACCTAAAAAAAAGAGATGAAATAAATGATGTTGTTTACAGGGTTTTTTCCCCCCACATATTTTATTAATTTATCTATTCATCTAATTTATTCATATTTATATTTATGTTTTGACTGGCCTGGATGGCCAAGCCGCTGTTATTTTAAGCCCTGGATACACGTACTGGTGTTATTGATGTAAAAACTGCAGGTCAAAAGGTGTAAAAATTTCAACAAAAATTCCAACTGATTATGAAACTGAACCAAAAATTGACATAAGTAGTTACCTTGTAGGAGTTATAGGAGTGAGGTCTTCTCCGACAGTCTTGATAACACGTCTGCCCCAAACCCACAGACCAATACTAATACCAGCACCACCATAAAACAGAATCCATACAGGAATAGCTACCTTCTGCTGGATGTAGCCAGAATAGAAGATGGTCCATAATGATATTAATGGCCCTATACAGTTACTAGAAAGAAAGTAGTAGAAAGTAGTAGTGTTTAGCCTCTGGGGAGACAAGGGAATATAATGTATAATTCAACATATATTACAACCATCACTCCCTAGAAGGGGTTCTTTAATGAGGTTTGCTCCTCCACATCTACTACATTCACAGCACACAGCACACAGCACGTGACACACAACATGTGACACACAACAACACACACAACATCACCACACACAACACAACACATCACCACACACAACATCACCACACACAACATCACCACACACAACACACAACACTTGACTCACATGTTGATTTTCATGAATAGAGCAGGCTTCAAATTTCACGTTTTCTAGCTAGTTCTCTTTTTAAAAAATAATCATAAAATGTAAAGAAAAACAAAGATCCATTTATCTTGCAGCTGCTCAATTATCTTGTCACTAAAAAGTTTAAATTCTAACAGTGTAGAGGAAATCTTAAATGAGAACCTGGGGAAAAACTCTAAATTAACATATATGTTGAGTCAAGAATTTAACCGCCCACCCCAGGCATGAACCAAACATAAGAGACAATACCTTAATAAAGCATGCCTCCCAGCCAAGCCAGGTCTGGTATTGCTTACCTAACATCATTGCCACCATGCGCAAACCCACCAAAGCATGCCGTCATGATCTGTAAAAATGCAAACAATTTGCCAGTCTTTGGTTCATCATGTACTTTTGGCTTAGCGACCTGCATGGCCATGGAGTAGGATCTAAGCCTAACGTTTCCCATGTGATGATCATGGTGGTCACTTGGATGGATGATGTGAGTGTCATCCTCAATCAACTGTTTCTCATCTGTAGGGCTTCCACTAAGGATTGTGTTGGTTGAGATTCTTGATGTTTCATGTTCTGTCTCAGTGGGTGAAATAGCTTCCCCATTACAAGCAGCACCATCAGTTTTATTGGGTCTTTCCTCCAAGGGAGCCTTTTCAGCTAAAGTATTAAGAAAAGAAGTGATTTTAAATTGTGTTGTAAGTTTATGACTATGTTTTTCTGGACAAGTAAGTGACTGCAATAATAATGATGGTGATGATCATAGTTAGTAATAGATCCCTTGCACATGACTCAAAGCAGCTCAATTTAGAGGACAAAAAAAATAAAAAGGATTTCAATCTCCTGAGACCTGGAACCTACTGTTTTGTCCTCCGAATTGATACGATACGATACGATACGATACGATACGATACGATAGGATAGGATAGGATACGATACGATACGATAGGATACGATACGATACGATACGATATGATACGATACGATACGATACGATACTTTTTATTTACATTCTTTTACATTTTTAAGTACTTAGGTTCTAATTACAAATTAATCATTTAGTTGCATTTTTCTTTTCTCATATTTTTGCTATTAGTAAAAAATTTTTTGGAATGTCAGTGTCTAAATTAACGCTTAGTTTTCGAGTTAGACACTGTCATTTGTAATTGTTTTATCAAGAGCGGTCTGCTGGGGTCTAAAGTGATGGTGATAATGTCAGAAAATTCAAGCTAGTCTTGTATGTTTACTAATAAATACTAAATAGATATAACTCTCTTATGATATTTATATACGAAGACAAGCCCCCTAAAATTAACAGTAAATACCAACATCTCCCAGACAAGCAGAATACTAGCATTAGTAAAAAATCTGTTTGATATTCCACTGTATTTTTTATATCATGACAACAATGCTAAAACCAATAATAATTGTTAGTGTGTACTTTCTGGATACTAATGAGGACCTTGCCTGGTGTCTGTCCACTGAATGAAGGTCTTTTTGGAATTTTTGGAATTTCTTTTTGAAATTTGGAATTTTGGAACCATGAAACCAGGTGTCTGTTTAACTTCATCTTGGATCATATGTGAGTTGAGTTTGTTTGATGTGTTGTTCTCTCCCTTGCCACAAGGGTTTTCCTCCCTCTGTAAAAATCAACACGTGAGTTGGGTGTTGTATGTTGTAAATATAGAATGTTGTGGTAGTGTGTGTGGAATGTTGTGGTAGTGTGTGTGGAACAGACTTCACAGAAGAGCCCCGTATGGGGAGTGAATGGTTGAAAAAAATGTGTTTTTTTTCTTTTTATAGTTTGTTTAATTAGGGGGCTGCTTACACCCATTTTCAAAATTATGCAATCCAGAGGACTAACTTTAGTTGCCGGGGCTTTTGACTTCTGCCAATCAAATTTTCAACGGTCTGAGCTAGTACATTTTTGATTGATGGCAGCCATACCTGGACCTCTTGAGTAGTGTTGCTTGCATAATCATGAAAATGTGTGTAAAAGAGGAACACTGCAAACTGAACTTACGTGTAGCATTCCCATTGCTTGTGACTATCTCAACGGCAAATACATCATCAGGGAGATCAGTTGGTGAACATGTCACAGTACCAGCATCCTCACCACTGGCAACCTCATGGATGATTCTACGGCGCATATATGGGACAACCCATATTTTTACGATAAGACCAGTAAGGAGACCACCACCAAAAGTAAGGATGAAGACACCATAGAGAGGAATCTTGTGGAAGCCAAGGACTATAAAACAATCATAAATAATTATGATTATAATGTGTGATTTATACAGTACCCTTTCATATATAAACCAAATTGAAACAACAGGATAAAAAGGTTAAATCACCGGAGGTAAGACTGAGGGGTATTTTAGGCAGTCTATATCCTGGGCATTTAGAGAATATTTGCATCCAGACACATGCATGAAAAGTGACAACATGCTTTGTTCGGTAAATAATTATTGTTTGTCAAGGTTCAAGAGCTGAAAAACTGCAATATACATATTAGCCTCATTAACTGTTTACCCAGAACACCCTTCAGTCTTAGGTTTGATAATTTAACCTTTTGAACCCAACAACAATTTTTCATTTGAGAGTGGTCACTGCCAGGGTTTGAGGGTTTGTATAGGTTACTCAAAAAAAGTTAGAAAGGTAGTCCATTTCTATACCCAACTTAAATTACCTTTGTTTATTGAGATTCAGCTTAAGATTACCGTATTTGCCGGTGTATAAGTCGACTTGGTGTATAAGTCGACCCCCAAAAATCAGGATAAGAAACATGAATTTTTAGTATATTCTTTGTATAAGTCGACCCTACTATTTCAGAGATTTTCTTGTATGTTGGTGACAAGTAAACCAGACTGTTAGTTTTATCGCATCAATCTTATCAACAAATCTTAGCATCAGGAATAGACTTTCAAGTTTAGATAACCAACTATCACACCCATTTTGTTGTAGATTTCCAGACATTATCACATATTAGTTTGATTGAACGTGTCAAACCTTAGCCAATCGTAGTTCGAAAGTACTTTGAACCATTTCTTCTTCCCGTGGGAAAGAATTACAAGCTGAACTTTCTGATTTAAAAGAAAGTGCAAAAGAGCGAACGATGCCGATACAGACACCTTCCCGGTACAGAATGAAACAGAGTAACAACATATAGAGAATGAAAGTAAGACAGATTTCGGCTTAAGATACCTTCAGATAGTTTTTGAAAAATCATTTTATGCATTCGAGAATTGGAGAAAGTTTAGCGCCTCAAATTCAATGAGACGTAACAAAGGACGCGGTAAAAAAACCTATAGGATATTTTGGTAAAAAACACATTCAGGTGACTTTGAACTGTGTGTTTCGTTAAGCTACTCATTATAAATTCTCTTTCTTTTGTAATACGATGAAATCAATCCCAAGAAAGTTTAATTCAGAACACGAAAAAGACGAAAATTAAAGCACTTAGTCTTACGTCATGTCGAAAGTTTATTCTAGCCGTTATCAGCTTTTTTTACAAATGATATCCCATATATTGGAAAGAAACTTTATTTGAACGCTTATCCAAACAAAAATGATCCTTTCTAAAGCCAAAACCAATGTTTTTGCTTGGAACTTGAGCTATGAATCGAGATGTCGACTTTCATACTCGGTGTATAAGTCGAGGTCGATTTTTTAGGGTCGACTTTAGGTGTTAAAAGGTCGACTTATACACCGGCAAATACGGTAGTAGGTATGGTACAATAATACAAACCCTGTGATCCGTTGTAAAATACAGAGAAGAGGTTGATGGTGATGGTGAAGGCATAAAACAAGGGCAAGAACTTCAAACCTGACTCAAATGATTCTGCCTAATATATAAAAAAAATAAAAATAGAAAACATGATATGATAAAAGATTTCCATCATAAGTTACTGCTATTTTCATAAACATGCGAACTCAGTCGCTGCGAGCTGCACGCTGAAATTTGGTTTATCGCTTCCATAAATCAAAAATAATCAGTCAGTACCTTTTATATTTATGATTGGAGAAAAACCAAATTCCAGCGAGCAACTTGCAATTACAGAGTTCGCATATTTATGAAAATTGCAGTAAAAGATCAAAGATAAAGTGCTTATTTAATGTCAGTAGTTCCTTCAGTTGAAGTTCAACTACTATCAATGGAAGCTGACGGTGTGCACTGTGGACCTCTAGCTTCGAAGGCCACACACTAACCAGCTGAGTATGCCTTCTCCTATAACTAAGTGAAGTTTTTAAAAGATGGTACTTACTTACTTATATGGTACTTACCTTCTTAAGGATGAAGTGGTTAACAAAGATAAAGATTAATGAACTGACAATGCCAGACATAAGTGGTGATATAACCCATGACCCAGCTGAAACAGTACAACATAGAGTACCCTTGATAAGAACCACAGAATAAACAACAGAATAAAAGAAAGAACAACAGAATATATATCCTACATCATAAAGTTGGATTGTTTTGTTCACTCTACATTGATTGGTTGTTATGTTAACTTTTGTTATGTTAATTGTTTTTTAAATTGTTTTTTTATTGTTTTTTTATTTATTTATTTATTTTTTAGTGTATTACTCAATATACAAATATACGACAATCAATATACAACAACGAAACAGAAAAAAAGTAATATTGTGGCTAACAAGGTTAATAAGGTTAATGTTAGGTTAATTGTTAACAACCATGGAAATGAAAGATTGTGATTGGCTGAGTTCAATGGGACACCGAGTCTGCCCTCTCCTGATTGGCTGTAGTCTATGTGATACTCTCCTGATGGGTTACAGTTTTTATTCAATCTCACCCATGCTACACATGGGTTAACACCAGATAGTACGTTCTTTCACTTCTATCAGATCCATTTTTTCATGCAGGATAAATAAAGTTGCTGTTGTCGTTGTTATTATAATTATTAACATAATGATTGGCTAACTTTGTAAAATTGACCCCAGAAAGTATGTACACACTGTAACATATTCTTACCAATTTTGCCAAAAGTTGGCCACTTGACCCCAGGCAGTCCATGTGCCACTAGAGCAAAGCCCATTGTTGCACCAACAACGCTGTGTGTCCCAGACACTGGAAGGTTGAAGAATGTGGCAATCAGAAGCCACACACTTGTACCAGTGAGAGCTGACAATGAACCAACCATTGCAAGTTCTTCTGTACCATTGAAGGAGTTGATGTCAATGATACCTTTACGAACAGTATCTGGAATATGATGTATTCAGTAAAATTTCATTAATAATAATGATAATAATTAACAATTAGAAGACGAACTCGAGATTTCTATCGGCTGATAGTTGACGAGGGGCTCCGGCCCCGAGTCAACTATCAAAGCCGATAGAAATCGAGAGTGAGTCTTCTAATTGTTTTAGTAAAAATCTCAACTAAACTATACTATACTAAACTAAACTAAACTTCACAAAAGCGCGAAGGAAAAGCCGCCATTTTTTCAAAACAAGTCCGGCTTTCTCTACCCACTATCTATCGACTGATAGATAGTGAGTACGTTAGCCAATCAGAATGCAGGATTTGCAATAGTATAGTAGTAGAATTTTACTAATATATAATAATAATGAATAAGGAATATAATAAATGATGAGGAAGAAGATACTGGACTTGGAATATAGGCACCCAGGGGACCAGCTAGATTAAGTGTCCATGAATTAACAATTAACAGAAAGGCAAGAGTTTTGGAAGACACACTCACTTATTAATCACTCAAAATGTTACAACAGAATATTCACATCATACAGTATATATTATATATACTAATAATTCTAAAACTTATCTGAAATTTGTTGATATGTTAAAAAAGCCCCAATATCATGAGAAAGTTATCTAACAACCCTGCCTAGGTTCAAATAGTTGCTAATATTTCTCTAAAAATGTTGGTCTTTTTCTCCAATCCATGTTATTCATAATAAACTGCACTGTGTATAATACAGAGGAAGTAGTGAATGTATGGCTCAAAAAAATATCCCTACCCCACCATGGAAGAAATCAGAAATTCCCAGGGGGTGGGTGTTCAGAGAAAAAAACAAAATTACAAGGTTGGTGTGGAAGAAAATTGGAAATTCCAGAGGGGTGAGGGATCCTTTTTTCAAATATCCTCCATGGTGGGGTATGGATACTTTTTTGGAACCATACAATACAGTAAAAAGAGGTCAATAATTCAGCTGTGTATATCATAAATAATATCTATTTACAAAGCTATTTATATAGTGACAGTTTTCTTTTTATGCCACGTTATTGCTTGCAAACAAAACCAAGTAAAATTACATTAAAGTTACTTTATTACTTTTTATTAAGTTTTTTTTCTTGTTTGTAATTTTACTCCAGTATTTTTGAAATTACATTACAATAAAACTTCAAGACTCATGAGGCCACCAGACTATGATTTCTAGATATCAATAAGTTGAAGGTTTTTGTAAATAAATGTCATCATACTGCAATTCACAGATTTCTGTTTCAAGGAGTTTTTATCATACTGAAATTCACAGATTTCTCTATGGAAAATAAAATTCCCAGGTTTTTTTTCACAGGTTTCAAAAATAAAGATTTTTTCAAAAATCAACCAGAAATTTGGCAGTGTAAAATTCACAGGTTTTTTCACAGGTCCTTTTCATGTCACATGTAATTTCACAGGTTTTTCACAGGTTTTCAGCCAGTAGTACAAGCACATTAAATATTCATTATTGAGCTTGTTCCACATCAACGAGTTCATATTTGAATCGAAGACCTATAACTGAAACTTCATCTAACCTTGTTATTCCTCCCCATATTCCCTTACAATATCAGGTCAGTAAACCAGTTAAATTAGCTGTTTAAAATGCAAGATCTATTTGTAGCAAATCTTTAATTTTAAATGAGTTTGTTATTAATGAAAAAATTGAGTTATCAATGAAACATGGTTAAAATCTAATGAATCTAATGAACTTACTATAAATGAAATGCTACCTAATGGATATTTATTTGAACATATTGTGAGAGAAAGCAGAGGTGGTGGTGTTGGTCTTTTATTTAATAAGACTCTGAATATGAAGAAATTTTCTTCCAATAAATTCAAATCGTTCGACTAGATTTTTTGCAATTCCTTGTCGTACGGGATACAGAATACACCAGTTTCACATTCGATGGAAACCGCTGTTTTTTAAGACCACAGACCCATTTGCACAGGCTTAGCCTCGTTTATGAGTCAGCTATTCAACGACGCTATTAAAAGTCCGTGGGATTTCAAAACATTGGTATTGTTCAACTTACACATTCTTTACATTACGGTTGACTTTTGCAAATCATTAGCAACAGCCAACTCTAATGTAAAGAATGTGCAAGTTAAATAATACCAATTCCATGGACTTTTAATGGTGTATTTAACTGTAGTCAACCGTAATGTAAAGAATGTGTAAGTTGAACAATACCAATGTTTTGAAATCCCACAGACTTTTAATGGTGTATTTGAATAGATGACTTATAAACGAGGCTAAGCCTGTGCAAATGAGTCTGTGTTCTTCAAAAACAGCGGTTTCCACCGAATGTGAAACTGGAGTATTACCTAATTCAGAAACTTCAGCGGGTCCAGAATGCTGCAGCACGTTTAGTATCGTGCTGTCACAAGTATGACCACATTACTCCTGTTCTGCGCCGCTTGCATTGGTTGCCTGTAGATCAGCGAATTAATTGTAAGATACTTTTATTAACTTTCAAAGCTTTAAACGATTGTGCTCCACCATATATCCGCGAACTTATTGAACCATATGTCCCAGTTTGCCAGCTAAGATCTGCATCATCGCACCTTTTAACAAGAGGCTCTTACAATCTGAAAATGTATGGTAAACAAGCCTTCTCTAATGCAGCCCTGGAGCTATGGAATAGCCTTCCTGTGCATAATTTTATTAGGTCATATACTGACATCACTTTATTAAAGCGTGATCTTAAAACGTATCTGTTTAAAAATGCATACTCTCTCTGATTAACTAATTGATTAACTTACATCTCTTTTTATAATATTTCTTAGCTTGTTTTAAATACACTAGATTAAATATTCTAAACTCTATTTTAAATATGTAAAGCATTGTTGAACTTTAAGGTAATGCGATCGCACATTTTCTTTCCATGAATTTTTTTAAAATTTGGCACATATTCCTTTTGAGCTGTACAGTGTGTTGCCCTAATTCGGGACGGTCCCTAATTCGGGACACTTCGTGTTTGAATCGTAGTTATTCTGTGCAAATTATGAATAAATTAAAACAAACGTGACAACATCAAATATAAATAAGTTTCCTTGCATGACGAATATTTTGGGTTTTATGCATTAATTTACAGCAGAGAACAAGAGCATTTTGTAAAGGTAAGTCACTACATTATTTCTCAGAATACGAGTTTTCGCTTGACTTAACATTACCAAACATAGCTCTAAAATCGTTTTTTGATAAAGTATAACTCCTGGATTATTGTTTTTAAGCTGAGTTCACACCTAAATCATTGTTCTATTCGGTGTGTAAAAAAATTATCAAACAACTCAAACTTATTATACCTGAGACTACATTCAAAACATTGGTATATTTTAACCATGTGTGCCTAATTTGGGACAGCCTTTTATCACGGCGTTTTGGATAATCACATGAGCCATGCTTGTTAGAGCGAACTATATACGGCACGTTTTGGTTGAGTGTGGTGCAACAAGAGTTTTATCTTTTGGTTTGCATGTTATAAAATCGATAATTTTCATCTGCGTGTGTAAGTAAAAGAAGGAAGTAAAATTGCCATGGTTGTTATGCAAATCCGTGCGAATTTTTAGCGTTAAACAAACACGCACGTGCGTTGCCTTCACATCTTCTTGATTAGGCTTATTTGTATATTTTAAATCTCTATGAGAATGACAAGCAATATTCCTCTAATTTCCCAATGAACCAACGAGTAGGAAGCGAGGAAATCGAAGAGCAAATCGCATAGTGTTTGTGTCCAGAATTAGGACCAACTGTCCCGAATTAGGACCACCAACTTGGGCGATAAATTTGTAAACTGTGGTAAGTTACTCGTGACTTAAACAAATGAGCTTTAGTGACCGACTTCATGATGTTCGACTCTATCTTCATGGTAAATATTGCATCGCTACAATGATTCTGGGCTTTGATATAACGGTTATTCCTAAAACCGTCCCGAATTAGGGCAACATACTGTAGTGTGAAAATATGAAATAAAAAATGGGGGTACTCGAATCCGTTCAGAAGATATAAATTTTCAAAGACAATGCTTGCGGCCGTGTTTTCGGGGAAAATAAGACAAAGTAAACTAGAAGCTATGGTAGTCCATATGGCTTGAAGAAGTAGCATAAACAATTTCAAATGATACGTACCTTAACACATTATGATTAAAACCCCAAAATTGTTCATTTTATTGTGTTCAGAATGAGTTCTCGATGTTTAAATGTCCAAAACAGTACATTTTGACTGTACTTTACGATCCGAATTTCCGGACATTTTCACGATTTACTCAAAACTTAGTCGAATTATCTACCTTCATTTTTGGATATGTTGTAGCTTTAGTAAACTCACAGTGAAAAAATCAGGGTAGGTCACCGAGCAAGATTTTTAGATATTTCACGTTGAACGTGGAGAAAGGTCAAAATGTCTTATCCGCCATAGTTGAAAGACCTTGGCCACAGGAAACCCAATCACGAAAAAGTACTTTGAAAATTAACACTTCGTGAAATTACTAAAAATTTAGTCGAATTACCTGCCTTCATTTTTTGATATATTGTAGCCTAAGTTGTTCTGGACTCACAGTAGAAAAATCAGGGTAGGTAACCGTGTAAAATGTTTAGATATTCAATAAAGCGAAGGAAAGATGCGCACGAATGCATGATCGCATTACCTTAAGGAAATTGATGCTACATAAAATATCATTATTATTTAAAGAAAAAACTTACAACAACAGAAGTCAACATTATTAAAACTTTTTACTTAGCTGTTTTCGTTTCTTTTGTTCTATTGTTTTGAATCTCTTTATTAGTCTACATCTGTACTTTCGCATTTACATTTCGCTTTGATAATGTGGTCATGTTGACCACGAAACGTCAGCAGAATTTCGTTTCTTTAGTTTTCTTATTAAATTGTATAACTAAGGTTATCCTTATTAAGAATGTGTGGTATTGTACAATTGTGCCAAAATATATGAAGCTTCTCCGAGATGAAATTGTCTGCTGTCATTGCAAACTAAACAGCATTTTTCTGGAATCCTGGAAGCTCTATAGCGACAAGAAAAAAGACAGCTCCTGAAACATAGTATCCTGAATACACACACCAAGAGTTTTGTGCTACTGCTCTAAGAGCATGCTCACGTGATGAAAACGTGGGACAGTATTTTGTAAAATATGCTATTTCATGCTAAGAAAAATACAATTAAAATATAGCATATTTTTTCAAAATACCATCCCACTCTTTTATCAAGTGAGCAAACTCTTGATGCGTGTTCCCCATTAATCACTTAATAATCAAATTAAATTAACCTAGACAAACTAAGTGCTTTTATCCTTATCTTTATTCTTACACCTAAAACATAATAATAATAAAACTAAAACTAGAGCTCATGTAAGTCTAATTCATTTTTTGATTATCATTGTATCATTGTATTACACATAACTTTTGACAGCAGATTCCAAAGTTTCTTCAGGAAATTCCAAAGTTCAAGTTGTACTTTGGAAGTTCACAACAAACTTTGTTGGCAAGCTTCAAACTTACTTCTCATGCAAATTTGGTAATCCGATAGAATCAATGTTTTCTCTTTGGATTCATCTTTTTCTCCTAAAGCCAACCACTTTAGGTTTTAACCATATTTCCTTTTTAAAATTCTTTCAATTATTGTTTATCTCACAGTGAAGAGCTCTTTGAAACTGAGTGAGAGTTTTGATCTTTCACAGCACAAAACGGTCACTTACATTACAGTGAGGACACTCGAACCGTTAACACTTTGAGGTTTTTTCATACTTTTTCTCCTTTATCCCTTGTGTGAATCGATTGGAAATATGATTTATTTTGAACAATAAGATTGAACAATAAGATTATTTGAGTCCAGTGCTTCATTTTCAGAAGGTTTGAAGCAGTAGAAAGTTCATAAAATAAAAAATATAAAAATTTAAAGTGTTCATGGTTCGAGTGTCCTCACTGTAAATCCATTACTATTATTATTATTATTATTATTAATGGATTTAAGATAAACAATAATTGAAAGAATTTTAAGAAGGAAATGTACTTTACTTACATTTGTTTTTTGCAGTTTTATTTGTATTTTTATTTGGTTTTAACTCGAGATCTGGTTATATTTGGATTGATCAGACATTAAGGTTTAATATATTATGATATTTCTGTCTGGTGAGTCGTTGCTATAGAATTCTGACGCTGTACGCCTACGAGAAAATGTGCACAGCTGAAAAATTGACTCCAAATATTACTCATCGTTTATAGATTACAGTATTACAGGACTAATTTATCAAAATTTCGATGGCTCTCTCAAATTTCAATTAAAACGAAGCTTACAAGTTACTTGCAAAGATCGTAAATATGAGCTAAATGTAAAACGTACAAAATTCCAGGATCAATGAACAAAACTTAGTAATGTCCAGGTCAGAACTATAAGAAAAGCCCTATCATTTTTTAGAGTCAAAGATGTGGAGAGATGTATTTTCTAAAGCTAGATCGAGGTAATTAGCAGTGATGGATGGACATGAAGTGTTTGTAAATAAACAAAACAAAAACAAGAGTTTTTGGCTTCAAACGAAAACATTGATGCCAGACTAAGTCAAGTAAAACATATTGATAATTCCGGTCGAGTTTTAGTAACCTGGCATTCCAGTTCTATAAACAGAGAACACGATGAATACTTAGAATAATAGTGATTGACTTACCAGATACTTTAGTTCCGATAAGAACAGCGCCAGCTACTTCGAATATCGTGGCGATAACACAAGCTTGTTTTAGAGTGAGGACCTTCGATCCCACAGACGTCCCAAACGAGTTAGCCACATCGTTAGCTCCGATACCAAAAGCTAGAACAAATGCTAGGATAAATCCAACGACTACCACCCAAACGTACTCTGAACCTTGCGGTTCCAACATAGTGGTTTTTGATAATTTTTTGTTTTGAAGACGTAGTAAAAACTGGGGTTTCTTTTGGTTCTACACACTGGTTGTAGCACCAACACTGCGAGAGCAACACGTGTCTTGAACTAAATACAAACCGTACGAGTCCTTGTTGAATCCATGTAGTAAATCTTACCCTCTCATAAACGATATGAATTAGATAGTTTGGTGGACGGGTTGAGCGAAATTTGAGCTCTAAAACAGAACCAGCCTAAGAAAAATGAAAATGACCTTCGGCCCACAGAGGTAATATCAAGCCGGTTCTTCAGCGTGTTTACAAACTCCTGTTTACGTTTTCCTTTCAATCTCGTTGACCCAGTTCTCGGTGCAATCGTTGGCTTACGAACTTAGGCAGCAAAGACTAAAACGAATAATAAATTGGAGCTGTAATGGCCAAGGAATTGAAGTAAAGCATGGAGTCATGGAACTAGCTAATGGTGGACAAGAACATTGTAGGGTGTACACGTGGAGAGAAGTCCCAGCATGCAACAAACACGGCCTACAGTTTAAGCGCCAAATTCTAAATGAGAACGCCCAGGGGGGTACTTCGGGTCGTTTCATACTCTCGACCCTTACCCTTTGATATACCAAATTTCATCAAAAAGTTACCCCTTTTATATACTTTTTTGCCTGAAAAGGCACCCCTTTCATATCCTTTGGAATAAAATCTACCCCTTTTTATACCAAAATTCACAAATTTCCACCCCTTTTCTATACCTGCAGCCTGAAAAACGTACCCCTTTCGGGCGGAGCATCCCCGTATAGTCAATTATAGGGAGTACCCCCCCCCCCCCCGATGAGAACGTAAATTTATCAACCTAAGTTCATAAAAAACATCTAGTTTTTCTCTTGGTTTTTAATGGGATTTCTTTAATTTCTTAGGATTTCTGAAAAAGGGACTGCATTTCATTGGCTTTAACGTCAATCACAAAGTTAATTCATTCATCCCACATGAATTTTGAACTGACAGAGTTCATCAGCTCCTAAACAACTGTCCAAAACTTATTTCATTTCCCTCAAAAACGATCAAAACTACGTCAGAAAATTCAATTTTGACTTTAGATAAAGATTTTGTAGGTTGAAAAATCTATTTATTTGAACTCATTTTTGCAACATTTTATTGGCTTCAACGTCAATCACAGAGATAATTTATTCGTCCCACATGAACTCCACCTATTTGTATTTACGGCTAAGAGTATGGAATACAAAGTCGACATGTTTATGGTTTATTTGTTTACGCAACATTATGAATTTCCGATTTAACATTATTTTTTGTGCATGGGGAAATAACTCTACCAGTTTTTATTAGGAAAAAAAAAACATTTTTGTTCCATGATCAGGCTGGTGGAAGAGGTTGAATTTTGCGCTGTCCAAGCCAGTCTGTCCATGTTGAATAAGAAATGTCCATAATTTGGGCCATTAAGAACTGTAGAAATGAAAACCAACAAATAGAAAAATGTAAAGTCGTTGAAGGAGAAGGAGGGATTCGAAGGAAAAAAAGGACTTGACTTCGAATTATCATTTTTGCCTCAAGTAGCTGCGTCACATCCGGACGAGTTTGTCCGGATGTGACGCACTAGCCTCAAGAGGTATCGTATTGATAGCGTAAAGTTAATGAGTCAGTGCGCTTCAAAATTGTAATTACGAGCTGAATATTTTAATAAAAGGCGCTTTTAGCAGCCGTGCAGCTTACATGCAAACATGAGTTATTACATTCCAGGTTAGTATTATAGCTCCAAATCGGGATAGGCTGTTGAACTGGGAGACAATCCCCTACTCTTACGCGTATAGTTAACAGGTTCTTTTATGTCCCCATTTTACAGGTTTACGAAGGGTTGGGAGACAGGGCCTACGATTTAAAGTTCTCATCCGAGAAGACTTGAAGGTCTAACAATTTGCAGATGTAATTACAAAGGCAGCACCTTCTCCCCTGAGGGTTGGTCCGGGCGGGACTCGAACCACAACCTCCCGCACAACAGACCATTTTTGTTCCAACTGAGATACCACCCCGTGCACCCCCCCCCCCCCCCCCTAGGTAATATACGGGCCTGATACAATGAGATGAATGGCTCTATGATTACATATCAAGAGTAACTTACATGTACTGCTTCTTGCATCTCAAGAGAACATAAGTCGTACATTTGGATCGATAGCATTATCAAGCACAGCTTAGCCTGAATGAATGAATGAATGAATGAATGAATGAATGAATGAATGAATGAATGAATGAATGAATGAATGAATGAATGAATGAATGAATGAATGAATGAATGAATGAATGGATGGATGGATGGATGGATGGATGGATGGATGGATGGATGGATGGATGGATGGATGGATGGATGGACGAAAGAAAGAATGAGTAGGAGTGTGTTGATTGTTCGATGGAGTCTACAATACAGCTTGTTGCATAAGACGTCTATACTAAACGAGCAGACAGCTGTGATTATAAAGACTATATTTCAGTTAATGTTTCTAGCTTATGATGCTGTTATTAGGGTAACAAACTCATGCAAATTCACACAATATTTTTGCATTGCAAGATAGTATAGGTCTTTCCTGAGTTCGATAAACAGATGCATTGTGGTCTAGACAACACTATTGAAGCAGGACCCCAATGCACCATGTTCGCTATATTAGAAAAGTTTTATTACAACCCAGCGCACAACAAAATAATACTTTCTGTTGTTGAAAAGAGTAAAGATAGTATACAAAAGCATGCACGCATGCACGGAGGAGACAGGTAACAGGTATAACAGCAATTTACATACCTTAACATAGGCAACCGTCTGAATTTGATCGACAGCAAATCGATGAAGCAGAGCCAAACACTCTATAATAATTGGCTCATCTTGCACACCTAAGATTTCTGCTTTTTCATGAAGCTCGTCAAACCTTGAAATTAATAGGATAAAATATTGGCGTTATTGAAATGAATGTAAGATGCGCGCATGTCTTTACAATACAATACAATGCAATGCAATGCAATGCAATGCAATGCAATGCAATGCAATGCAATGCAATGCAATGCAATGCAATGCA
Source organism: Anthopleura sola (assembly GCA_023349425.1). Classification (NCBI taxonomy): domain Eukaryota; kingdom Metazoa; phylum Cnidaria; class Anthozoa; order Actiniaria; family Actiniidae; genus Anthopleura; species Anthopleura sola. The sequence continues at coordinate 5,065,712 of JALHLI010000008.1, forward strand.
ATGCAATGCAATGCAATGCAATGCAATGCAATGCAATGCAATGCAATGCAATGCAATGCAATGCAATGCAATGCAATGCAATGCAATAAACTTTATTCAAAGAGGGTGACGCATTACTGAACCCATTTGATTATCTAAGTTACTTTCCTATAATATACGCGCGCTTAGTGCTGTAAAGTAAGAGAAAAGGAAGCTTAGGGAAACTAAAGGCACAGACGCACGATGCGATTTTTCATGCGACGTTGCATGTAACGTTGCAAAAACTAGATCGCACCGTGTGACCATACCACCTGTGTGATGTTGTGTTCTTCTCGTCGTGCACTACATCGCAAAAGTAGGTGACTCGTTTCTACTTTTTGCGATGTCCCATGCAACGTCACACATCGCATGCATGCAACATCGCATAAAATATCGCATCGTGTGTCTGCACCTTAATCCTCATTCACAAGCTTTGGCCAACAAACTCTAATAGCGGGTCAGTCATTTCGTGCGTTAGGTTTACTCGTGTCTCCGCATCAAGTGTTTTTATACATAAAAATGAGCATACCATTTAGCAGGTTGGACGTGGTCATTATCGTACTCCTTGTGTACTTCCATACCAGCCTGACGCATTGCCTTGAGATTAAGTTCATATATTCTTGCAGGTTGAATTGCTTTGAGTCTTTGAGTGAAAATTGTTCTTTCCTGTCTATTGGTATAGGAAATCGCAGAAAAAAATGTTACATGAATATGAAAATGAAAATGACAGTTGAACTGTCGAAATATGTTTGACTAAAAATGTTCAAAATCCAAAGTGTCGTTTGTCAAAACCAGAGAATACAACACAAGAAGAAGAACACTTACTCACTAAGCTGTTGGAGTTTTTCTACCACTTTCGAGGCAGTTTTCAAACGGATTTGTGTGTAGTCCTGTCCTATGATATCATTAATCTTGGAAAATCGTCTGTTGATCAAATCAAATATTTTAATAATGGTGAGTATAATATGCCAAGTAATTTTCTGACAGCTCAGGGTAGCAAGCCATCTTGACAAATGCAACTTTACTGCGCATGAGCAGACCAAACGGCTTTACATCGTAATGCGCATGAGCAGACCATTATTTGTAGGCAGTTAGTTGCAGTTCTCTCGGCCAATCAAACGACGGAAAAAAACTAATTTGAATAATAATATAGATTATTATTGTTATTAATAAATGGTCCATACCTTTTCTTGTCAGGTCTTTTCTTGTGCTGCACTGGTCGATGGTGAGCTTTTATAGATTTAGCTTCTTTAGCATCTGAAAAATAATCAATGAACTGCGGAATTCAAAACAACGAAAAAAATTTTTTTTTTGAAAAACTACTTGAATGTTGTTCTTATAATGTCAATATGTTTGCTATTGTTTGATGTAGACTAACTTTTTTCGCTTGAAGCAACTTGCTGCCATAGCGGTAGTTGTTCATTTGGTTGGGCGTTTGGAATACTTTGCTGCAAGTTGTAGTGTGGCCCAGTTTTTCTGAAAATAATAAGTTCACGAACAATTGCGTGAAAGAATGAATAGATGAGTCAACGGACGAACGAGCCGCGACGAACAAATAGGAAACAAACAAACAAACAAACAAACAACAGGGCTGAGAGGAAAAACGTCAATGTCGGGTGCGCTCTCTGAGATACAGGAAAGCTACGGAAACACGATACAACATTGCGCGCAATGTTGCAGGCAATCGATGGTGCGAGCAATTTATGTCCCACAATGATGAACATAATTCGTTGCACGCAAAGTTGCTGAAGGAGAAAATTATCTTACTTCAGCAACATTCATTTGCCTGCCATATTGTGCGGCGTGTGTCTGCGTCTTACTATACGCAACAAAGTCGTGCAATTTGTCGCCCAATATATACAACTAATTTGGGAGGTGTAGAACGCATGTTGCTCTAGTTATCCGACATTCCGTGTGCAATTAATATCTCTCCACTGTTTAGAGCAGTGAGATTCGTAGGCACCACGAAGCGATAACGAACAAGCGCGTAAATGAATATAGTATGAATGAATTGACCAATAAACGAAAGCTTGGCAGATGAATGTATGAATGAATAGATAGATGGATGGATTGGTGAATAGATGGATGGATGGATGGATGGATGGATGGATAAATGGATGGATGGATGGATGGATGGATGGATGGATGGATGGATGGATGGATGGATGGATGGATGGATGGATGGATGGATGGATGGATGGATGGATGGATGGATGGATGGATGGATGGATGGATGGATGGATGGATGGATGGATGGATGGATGGATGGATGGATGGATGGATGAATAGAGAAATGGAAAAAAATGAATATTAGAAAACATTCAAATAGATAAATGAATACATGAATATATGAAAACAAAAGTGAACAATAAATGAGCAATACGATAAATGACAGATAGTAAATGAAAAGTGAAGAAAAGAGAAAATACATCGAAGAAATGACAAAGAAACAAGACTGACAGATAACCCCAAATATGCTGACAAAAGAGTTGCTTACAGAATGGATGTTAGGAAAATGAATGAAAACTCGAATTATGATTTATGAAACAAAATAACGATAACGATGTTGCTCGCATAAAATAAGAAATAGGATGATAAATGAAAAACCGCACAGAATGGAATAATGGATACATACAATCAACTATGAAATGAATAAATGATCAAGAGAATGCGGACAGAGTGAATAGAGTGCTTGATGGAATGGTAGAATGAATGGGTGGATGAGATAAAATGGCGAATGAACGAATAAACAAATGAATAAATAAATGTGTAAATTGCACGAATGAAGTCGAAAAATTAGGTTCGTTTAAATTAATTTTCAAGCGTGGCATCAGCATCAGACTCTACTTTTCAGAAAAGAAAAACATTTAAAATGACGGGCTACTATTGGTTCCACCTCCCACCTCCCTGCACCTACACATAACTGAGGTCATGAGTTGTACAGGTTTCTGATAGAAAATTGATTCATCTTCGTTGTGGCTACTGTATATGCTGGGCAATCACAGATGAGCGAGGCTTAAATTAGAGCATTGGAATATAAGAGTTGCTCATATCCTTAATACAAAGCATGCTTATTTGCTTAGTGCCATCCAACATGGCAGATATATGATCACGCAAAACTTTGAAAATGTGCGCGTCTCATCCAACATGGCAGATATGTGATCAGGCGAAACTTTGAAAATGTGCGCGTCTCATCCAACATGGCAGATATATGATCACGCAAAACTTTGAAAATGTGCGCGTCTCATCCAACATGGCAGATATGTGATCAGGCGAAACTTTGAAAATGTGCGCGTCTCATCCAACATGGCAGATATGTGATCAGGCGAAACTTTGAAAATGTGCGCGTCTCATCCAACATGGCAGATATGTGATCACGTGAAATTTTGAAAATGTGCGCGTCTATTTCCAACATGGCAGATATGTGATCACGCAAAACTTTGAAAATGTGCGCGTCTCATCCAACATGGCAGATATGTGATCAGGCGAAACTTTGAAAATGTGCGCGTCTCATCCAACATGGCAGATATGTGATCAGGCGAAACTTTGAAAATGTGCGCGTCTCATCCAACATGGCAGATATATGATCACGTGAAACATTGAAAATGTGCGCGTCTCATCCAACATGGCAGATATGTGATCAGGCGAAACTTTGAAAATGTGCGCGTCTCATCCAACATGGCAGATATGTGATCACGTGAAACTTTGAAAATGTGCGCGTCTCATCCAACATGGCAGATATATGATCACGTGAAACTTTGAAAATGTGCGCGTCTCATCCAACATGGCAGATATGTGATCACGCGAAACTTTGAAAATTTGCGCGTCTCATCCAACATGACAGATATATGATCACGTGAAACATTGAAAATATGAAAGTAGCCCGTCACTTTAAGTGTAGAAATGCTGACTGCAGATCAACTTACTTGAACCTGAAAAGATTTCGTACTGCGTGCATAAAACTACTCCGTCCTGGTGCATTCCTGCTGGAAGGTTGTTCTGGTGGTGGAGGACCAGACTGCTGGGTGGGTGACCTCCCTTCTACCAATTCACTCCAAGTCATTTCGACCATTTTGGAGCCTCCATCCTTCACTCTAAATTTTAAAATAACTTAGCATCTCAGCTGTCTTTGTCACCTAAATAACTATATTCAGTTGTATACAGCTAGACAATTCTGTCAGGAACTCGTCCCTGGTATTGGAATTAGTAAGGTCTGAACAAAATATGTTTGCTGGTTTTCTGCTGTACTTGGAACATTTTTCAAAGAATTGCTACAGAGTTGAAGAAGTAATTTTACATTTTTTTGCTTTTTGCAAGTAAGCGTATTTCAGAAACTTAAAACAAGATAGGAAAGGGAGAAAGCGAGAAAAAAAAAAAGAAGAAAGTAAAAACAAAAGAACGAAAGAGAGTAAAGAAGAAAAATAACAGTTCATTTCAAAATGTATTATAATCAATATTCTAAACCAAAATCATGATTTGACTTCAAGTATCTTCATCCTTTTTTTATAAACTTATAATTACAGCGACCCAAATACTCAACAATGCTGTTTTAAAGCTATCAATATTCTTTTTCACCTACCTTGTGCCAAATTTTCGCTGAAAAATGTTAGGCGATCCGGAAGAGCTTTCTCCGCAACCCACGACTCGAGATATAGACGAGCCAGATTCATTCCAGTGCATGTGGGGGGACCCCATGGGAAAACTTTGCTCGGTACGGGGGTATTCTATCGTGTTCATGGAAGCGCGATGGTCTGTGTTTCTAGATCTAGAAGGAGGGTTGGGTGTTTGTTGACGAGTGTTGCGGATGATGTGACCACGATGATCTATTGGAATGCTTGCACGGAGAGTTTTAAGGAAATCCTTTGATAGGGGGGTCTAAGGACAAATAAAGAAATCAAAGGTCAATAAGGACTCTCATTACATCATTGCGTGCGGTTGCTATGACATCAGAGAAATGTAGATACAGGACTGCGGCATAGGGGTGCATAGGGGTGTGGTTCGAAATGTGAGGTTTGGCCACTCGAAACAAAAGACATCGTAGAACTGGGGGGGGAGTGGGTAGTGCTGGAGGGAGGGGGAAGGGGGGTGGGGAGGGCGGTGAATAATCTAGTGCTATAAAAAGAAACTCCTTCCCTACCTTAGTTCTGAGATCCTTGGTACGAAGGTTATACAAATAACACAGTAATGTATGCAAGCATCTTAGTTGTGCAGATAGTATTCTTGTGCTTCGATCATGTACTTCCCTACGAAAGGGTAAAACAGAAAGGCGCAATAAGATCAAAGATAAAATTGATCAAAGCTTATGTAATTGAATGCATAAAGCCTGCTGTGTGCTCTGAGTGCTAGGAAATTCAATTCACAGTTATAGCGATTTTCGTATGAGTGGAAAACGGCACAGCAAAATTTTTTAGTCGTTCTGTAGCCATACTATATGTTACTGTACCGTAACTACGCGTTGTCATCGGATGAAGTACTGAAAGACAATGGGAAGCCATTTAAATGTCACGACATGTTGTTTTGGAGTCGGGCCGAGAAGACCCTGGAGACGAGGTTGTGTCGTACCGTGTACGTGCTGTACTTCAGTGGCTTAGAGCGGATTTCGTAGGAGTGTGAAAAGTCAGACTACAGGGCACGGTTACGAAAACCTCTATAATAACAATGGGAGTGATAAACACAAAAGAAAAAGTGAGGCAGAAGGAAAAAGGAATGATGTTGGCATCGCAGTGTATTGTATGACTGTTTTAGGAGACATATTTCCAAATTGACGTCTATCTCGTCCCCTTAAACAGTCCCACAATACATTGCGATGCTAACCCACTCGTCCAAGTTTTTCCCTCGACCTCAGAATGCGGGCTAACACAAGTACCTTTGGTTTAAAATATCCACAAGCGAGTCCTCAGGAGGCAGGTCTTCAGTTTCATCCCCTTCAGCCTGGCTTTCTGATCGTTCTGGTACCCTCATTTTGGATAGCATTTGTCGAAGTAGCTTGGGAGATATACAAGGGTCACGACGACCCTTTTCTTCCTTCATTAAAGTTATTGCCTAAAACAACGAGTACTTGATGAAATGAGTATCTGGTTTTTACACGATAAATATCTTATTCATGCGAATTGCCACTTACATTTGAAGTGATATTGATATAGGACGCTGCTTGAGAGTAGAGATTTCTTCTCTTAGCTTCAATTAGACTTGCTCCAAGTCTCTCTCGCAAATTTTTTTCCGTCGGTTTTCCGTCGGATGGAAGTCGAGCACTTCCGGAAAACCGACGGAAAAAATTTTCGGGAGAGACTTGGAGCAAGTCTAAGCTTCAATATATTAAGGGGAGTTTGGTGGGGAGTTAATTTAAAGATGTACAATGTCAATTTCTTACCTTTACTGCTGCCTCTTCCCTTAAGCATTCAAAGTAAGGTTTACCGGCTCTGACCGCTGCTTTTCGTTGCCTGTGCTGTCGAAGATTGTTTCTGATTTCCTCCAAACCACCATTACAACGCGAAGTGGGTGATGTTACTCTTTCTTTATTTCTCTGTAGAACAATACATAATCAGTATTTATAACACTTTAACTTTTATCTTTATGTTTAGTGTTGTTGGCACTGGTTTTATTTATATATTTACATTCATTAAGCTTATTTTCTATTCCTTTTACCTTGGATATAGGAACCTTGTCTTGAATGTTAGGCTTATTTTCAAAACGAATCGTTGTCTCTTTTCTCTTAGATTTCCTTTCCTTTGCAATAAAAACAGCAACACGAATTAACTGTCAGGAATCCTTATTCAAAGCTGGAAAAAAACAACTAATTTTACATGTTTGAGTTGTTCTTACTTTGTCAGCAGGCTTTTTCCATATTGCTAAATCTGGTTGCTCTCGTTTCGTCAAATGCTCAAGAGATTCTTCTACAAGCTCTTTCAAATCTAAACCAACTTTACCAATAGTTTGGTAAGGAATATGTGCTGGAGTATAAAAGCCACAGGATTGTTGTCTTTGGTGTCGATGATAATTGTTTTTCCAATGTTCGTCGTCTTTTTCGGGTTTGTAGTGACGAGAAGTGCGGATTTGCACCTTGTTTTCCTCATGAACGTCGTCTTTTATCGGCTTGAAATTTAGTCGGAGATTCTTAACGATTTCCGAGGGAAGGTGCTGTTGATGATGGACAACTCCAGCAACTTCAGAAAGCTTCATTTTTGAAAATGAAAGTCAGTAAGTCGAGGAAAGCTTGCAAGATTCAAACAAACAAAAAAGACGAAGTTTTTAATACTTACAGTTGCCATAGTGACACTTGTTGCCATGGTAATTTTGTTGCGTGGGCGTCGGCCTCGTTTCAAGGTCTAGGTCCGTTTTCGCAATGCACTTTGGGATACTTGGGATTACTAAACCATTAATACTGTACCCACCCACATATAAATCCTTTCATAAAATTGACCAGATATAAGCTGATATTTCTACAAATGACTATGTTCAAAATGTAAGTTTCTGAACTGTTTATTCTTCAAAGCTTTGAGATTTCCATTAAAAATCAATGGAAGTTGAAACAAAAATTAGATGCTAGTAGTAGATGTAGATTTCTAGAACTTCTAGGATAGAAACCTTTGTCCTTCCCCCTTCTTCGGTAAAACCTGTGGGTATGGATGACATATGCATTAGACACGTCATTTATGCACTGATAAGTGGAAGACAGGCAAAATTTGAAGTGATGAAAAAATTATCAAACTAAAAAAAAAAACAAAGCAGAGCAATGCACCTTAATGACCTACATACTCTGATTTATTTATTTATTTATTTATTTATTAGGTTTGCCATTTGATACTCAAATATATTTAAAGGAAAGACAAATAGCAGGGTCACTGCAACATCATAGCCAATTACTGCTCTAATGTTAAACATTGTACATCCCTCATTTGGTGTCAATATCTTTCCTAGATGATTATTATTTATACTTTAAGTCAATTTTTATGAGCTATTTTTGTTTTAAGGCATATAGTTTTTTGACTTTCTTTAAATTTTAGAATAATACCAAGGATTTTGAAATATTTGGATAAGTTTGAATGCATTAGTCTAGATTGATATTATCACTACTTGTGGTTAACTAGTAGTTTTGCTCCAACTCTGAAGGCTTGTTTATCATCCAAGCTATATAAACATTCCAAAAGATAGCAACAACTTGAACGAAGCCCACCCTGTGTTGTGGAGGAACAAATGTAAAATTCACTACTTGGGCTGCTGGCCAAAGCTTATAATTAGAAATTAATGTTTCAAAGTATCGTTCTTTAAGAGTTTCTTTACACTGGCTTAATGTTTTCCCTGACAGCGTTTCAGAGAGACAATAGAAGGCGGCGATGATACAGGGAGCAAATAATGATTGATCCAGAAGCATCTTCTTTAGGCCATCGAGTTTTGGTCTTGAGCTTGCGACTACGACTTTGTCAAGTGTCAGGTACCACGCCCTAAGTATTGGTCCTACACATAAACCAACTACCCCCATTCTTACTGTCCTTGTTATGTCATGATTTGTTCCTTTCTTTTCAATGAGTTGTTGTGTGATGATATCTCCAGTTGCTACTAAAGTACCTAAAATATACAGGGTAAAATATGATTATATACCCAGCCAATATTCAATTTGCAAAACAAAATTATGGACCGAAACTTTGAATAAGCAGTTTACAACATTCACATCTGTGTTGTGTCAGATTTACAATTACTTACTTGTAAATCTGATACAATTATGGATGGTATTAGGACTGGTTCTTTTATCATCCATGGTACAACACAGTCCTCATGTTGCAAACATTTCATACGCTTTGAGCTTTCTTTAAACACCAGGAAACAAGCTTTATAAAATAATAATAACTTTATCATTTAGTTATTTATGTTGATGAGGGCCCTCCTAAAGTGCCTACAAGTCATAGTAACCACTTTTTATGGCTAAAAACTGACCACCTGAAATTTACATGGTGAAATTTACATTCAGTCATAGAAATTTTGTTCCACCAGTACCAATACATACAAAATATATTGGTAATGAAAATTCATGCATTTTTCAAAAAAATGTATTTAAGAGAATTTTTCGGGACTAAATGTACAAGTTCAAGGCAAAATTTAGCTCACAGGAACTGTGGCTGCCCTGCCCTCTCCCTCCCCTCCCAACACCTTTTTGCTGACAACCACTAAACTTCTCAGCCCCCACTTTAGTCTTATGCATTATGGTCAGTCTATTTTCCAATGGCTTTCCTTGGCTTCAATAACGCTTAAAAAATGTTCTTGTCAGTCATTTGAGTCCATATGCAAAGTTAGCAAATATAGTTGACAGAAACCAAGGGTAATAAATAGGTAATTATTCTAAATATTCCCAACTAAACTTTGGTAACTTACGAAGGGTTTATCAATTTACCTACGCTCAAAGTTTGTGTTTTCCAGGGATCTGAGATGAGTAATCTCTGATATAACCTCCATGCTCTCACCGCCATTTTGATTTTGAAGTATGGTAAGTTGGGCTTCCTGTGATCTATGTCATGTGAGGAAATCTGGTACCGAAAATATCACACAAATAAATAAATAAATGGATGAGTCTATGGGTGATAAAATTAACTAATTAAATGAAATACCAAAAAGAACCAGAAGAAAAATATAAAATTTGAAGTATCAACTTAGCAATTCTTCATAGTAGCTTTTTTACAGATTGATAATATTTATTTATTCCATGACTTCGAAAAGTCCACTTCCCCTCCCCTCCCCCAATACTAACAGTGATAGGCAACACCACCTATTGTTCTTTTGTTTATTTGTACTAAGTTCTCAAAATAAATAACTTATGCATAAATTAATTAGCCCCCTAAACATCTTGTGGACTTTTGCGGAAGCAGATTCCGGGAAACCAGTCCAGACACGTCACTTTTATATGACCTTTATTCTGATTGGATGATTTGGTCTGTGTTTTACTTTCGCTTTGTCGATGAGAATCCTCTTGCGAGTCATTTGGGACCACATTCGACAGCATTCATGTGTAGTCGACGCCAAAATGGTCCCCCCTATTAAACTACGCAAATCTAAAGTAAGCTGAACAGATTAGTCCGTAGAGGAAGTGTTCCTGAAATTGCACTGTTTATTAGCTATGTCTGTTCGTGAAATGTAACAATTTTCGCTCTCTTTTGAAGGTCGAGCTTCATGTTCATCTAGACGGTTCTTTACGGTTATCAACGATCATTGATCTTGCAAGGTTTGTAGATTGTTTGTTTGGATATTTTGGATAATTGATCTAATTGATCTACAGTCACTTTGGAAGGGCCATTATTATAACATTCTGTGATGAATTCTGTACGCGATTTACCTACACAAAATTCATCATGATAAGCTCTTAGCTATAGGTATATTTCGCTTCCTCTTTCACTTTCGTTTTCCAGTTTGTGTTATAACAAGAATAGAATATCCTTCATTTATTTGTCATATTTAAAGCTTAAGCACCGCCCTAGTATAGAGTGACAGATGTGGAGTGATGATGGGTATTAAAGGGTTAGATTTCACGGGGATTTCCTTTGGTATCCTGTAATAATGTTAAGGGAGTCCCCTCTGGAAAGGAACTTGCTCAGACCCATTTACTCCAGTGATATTTGATATCCAAGCATCAATCTTCTCTTGCACGGACATATTCTTTATATTCTTTAATGCTAGCTTATTTCAATAACAGCATTCTTCTTTTGATTTTCATATTCATATTTTCTTATGTGTTGGTTTTCAATCTAGCAACAAAAGAATCTAGACGCTACTTTGTAATATTTAACAGACATGAGAAGGCAGCTAGCTACATTTTTTTTCATGATTTAATAAAGGCACATACTAATAGAATTGCTTTCTAAGCAGATCTCATTCTGTATTTTCGAATCTTCAGATTTCTGAATTTTTTTAACATTATATTATGATGAGAGAGGAGGCAATGAGAGATGGGAGCGGAGGAGTGGGTTGGTAATTTAGAATTATGAATAATACATGTTATTTTGTGTTGAAAAATTTGATAATCTAAAAATTCTTATGATGTTTGAATCCTGTTTTCAGAATAACCCATGAAATTCATTAGAATATATATTTTTTTATCTTGCAAGAAGAAGACATTTTGTGACAGAGCTTTATCACTTTTTCAGGTTTTCTCACTCCATAATAATCAATGTTACATTTATGAAAATATTTTTTTGCAGACAAAAGGGAATAGAATTACCAGCGTATACCCCTGAAAAACTCAAAAAGTTTGTCAGTGTTCATTTAACCAAAAAATCTAAACCAACCTTGGAAAAGTTTTTGGAGTGTTTTCCAATCTTCATCCCAACTATTAAGTAAGTATTAATGAATTGTAGATATGTATAGCACTTTTTAATATACTGTATCTCAAACTTTAGACCTTGAATACCCCATCAAATACCCCTCACTACCTCATGGCAATTCCAAACAAACTTGTTTCATTCAGAAGATATAGTTTATTTTTCAGGGTTTGATTATTACTTAGGGAGGGGAGGGTAGATTATAAAGGAAATAAATGAAAACTCTTTTGTATTGTGCCTTATTTTTGTTGTAGGTTGTATGAGAACATGTTAAATGCACAATTTCAGTTGCAATTTGTCTTGCAAAAAAAGTGTTGCAAGTTGAAAGTGTAATTTGAATTCATGGTGACTGAATGATTGGCTTGTGTGTGCACTCTAATCACAAGTTGCATGACCATGTAAATTTTAATAAAAATTGTTGCAGAAATTAAAGTAGAAGTCAGTTCTACTTTTTGTGCAGCAAAAAAGTGAAAAATTTAAGTCATGTGAGGGGATGTCAAATGTGAAAAATGCTTGTACAACCTAGTGCAATAATTTTTTCTGTGAGACAAGCTGCATGAGAAATCATAGCGTGTGACACAGCCTTAAAGTTTGATCATACAGTATCAAACATTTAGATCAGAACTCAGTACTTAATTATCTAAGATGATCAATTGTTTTATATTTTTTATTTTGATCATGGAACAAGGGCCACAGGTTTGATAGCCACTGGCTATTAGATGCTACCCTCTTAAAACATGTAAACACATAAAAAATCATATTTTTGCAGGGGAGATGAAACTGCTATTGAAAGAATTGCATATGAATTCTGTGAGGACCAAGCCAATTGTGGTGTGTTCTACTTTGAAACCAGATATTGTCCTCACTTACTGGCATCCTGTGGTTATGATGGAATAAAGGAGACCAAAGAACTAAATGTCACACCTTCTAAAGTTGTTGCCGCAGTTAATAGAGGGTTACGGCAAGGACAAGTGGACTTTAATGTCATTGCAAAGTCTATTTTGTGCTGTATGAGACATAAACCAGGTAGGAAAACTTAAAATTCAATTTAAAATGTCAATGATTATTGTAAAGTTCCAGAATATGTATTCAGCATACTCGTGAGATCCATCTATAACTACAGCAATTTGAATAAAAACTATTGCATTACCTATAGACCCGATTCACATGTGTCAAAGAAGTTTCATTTGGAGAACAAAAAAAAAAGAATTTCAATCTCCTGAGAATTGGAACCTGTTGTTTTGTCCTCAAAATTGAGCTGCACAGGGTCTATACAGCTATTGCAAAGGTTGGTGAAGGTTTTGTTGCATGTTGCATGTTGCATGTTGCATGTTGCATGTTGCATGTTGCATGTTGCATGTTGCATACCAAGCCCAAAATGCAGTACATGCATGTGAATTTAAGCAGCGAAAGGTCATAACAATATGGGATTTTCTCAAACTTTATCTGCACGTTTTTCCAGCATATTTTCTTCTGTGCTGACATTATTTACATATGAATATATTATATTTCAATTTTGGTAAGCAACATGCAACAAGCAACAAAACCTTCATCAACCATTTTTAAAAATTATAGTGGTAGTGTGTGTGAGTGAAAAGTGCCACTAATTAGTGTGAAAGCGCCAGAAAGATTAGATACTTGATTTTGATAGCTGTATACTCAACCAAATTGCTATTATATTTTTATCGTAGAATGGTCATTAGATATTTTGAGGTTGTGTAATGAGTATCGAGAGGCAGGTGTTGTTGGCATAGACTTGGCAGGAGATGAATCACAAGGAGAAGTCCCTGCAGTAAAAGATCATGTCATGGCTTTTGAAGTAAGTAATAGATCAGGCCTAGAAATAGAGACTTTGCACCATCATGTGATGACCAAAGCCATGAAAGGATGAAGAAACAATTGAATCTGGTCAGATTTAAAGGGGAAAATAATTCCATTTCCCAGGGAAACAGACTCCACTGTTGTGCCTCCCATCATAGCTGCCATCACGTGATGGTGCAAAGCCTCTATCGGAGTAAATGGGAAAATGAAAAGAAATTGGAAAAGGGAAAGGGAAAAGGTTGAGATATCAGGAAAAGAATGAATAAAAGAAATGTTGGGGGAATGGGACAAGAAAGAAAAAAATGAAAAATGAAATGAATAAAAGAGGGGAATAACAGACCTTCCCCTAATTCGCTTGACTGGCCACAGAACGATAGATTCAAGGCGAGGCTGGAGTAGACAAACGCAGTGACTTTATGGATTTGAAAACCCTAGCCTGGACTTGTTTAATGGCTGCACAGGAAGCAACACATGAATATCAATACAACTCCAACAAAGAATCTTATTTCCAAGAGAATGACACACGGTCTGAAATGGGAAGACATTACAACCATTACAACCAACCAGAAGAGGTATATTTTGGATGTTATGAGAAAATAATGATTTTTTGGATGTTTTTTTTTCTAGGAAGCAAAACGTTTAGGTATCCACAGAACAGTTCATGCTGGTGAGGCTGGGCCTGCAGCAAGTATAAGAGAGGTAATCAAGGCTTTTTATAACTAAACTAAGATATTTTGTCAGCATTACTTAATTCTAAATCATTTCAGTGTTTTTTATTAGAATCGTTAATCCCTAATATTCATCCTTTCCTTTCCTTCCCTCCTTCCCTCCTTCCCTCCTTCCCTCCTTCCCTCCTTCCCTCCTTCCCTCCTTCCCTCCTTCCCTCCTTCCCTCCTACCCTCCTTCCTTCCCCACTCCTTCCCTCCCTTCTGGTTCACAGTACCAGAATACCTACAGTCCATGTTATTAAGGAAGTTTTTTTTTTTTGCTTGAATCAGGCCTTGGATCAACTTCATGCAGAAAGAATCGGGCACGGTTATCACATACTAGAAGATTCTGTTCTGTACAAGCATGCAATTGAAAAGGGAATACACTTAGAGGTGCGTCAATACGAGTTCCAATCACCAGTCATTTCTTCCTCAACAACAGTAGCTCAGACAAAAACGGAGTGTGTCGCTTCAAACACCTTTTAAAGTGATTCTCAATAGCACGCGTGAAATCGTACCGTTTGCCGTCGCGGCACTAGGGTTTTGGTGAACGTCAATCAAAGTGTTTCCATGACATTACCGGAAAACACAAAGATTTCAAGGCACGTGGAATGCCATGGAAACGCCTTGATTGACGTCCACCAAACCTACTTTGTCAGGACGAGGATTCTGCGCGTGAAAAGCTGTTAGATACGAAATGTGAATCTGAGACATCTGATGTATTTGATCTCTTTCCTCCAGGTTTGTCCCACATCCAGCCTGCTAACAGGGGCCGTCGAGCCATGCTTTGCTAAGCATCCAGTGAGAAAGTAAGAAAATCTGTTTTTTTTTCAAGTTTTGATTTCATATTTTTGTGGTCTGTCATAGAGACTTGGATTTTAAAAGTGCACATCGGCCGTTTTTCCAACGCTTTCATTTTGCGCGTTGAGGGGGGGGGGGGGGAGGGGGGCAAGGAGAAGGGGTGAGCAGGATGGAATGCCTTTGCTTGCAAACAGTCCTCTTTCGATATTCTGGTTGAGTGATCAACACGAAGCAATTCAACACAAGGCTCCAGGGAATTAAAAGAACATTGTTTCCCCGTAGCCTCGTCTTGAATTGATTTGTGCGGGATCTCTCAACCGGAATATCAGAAGTGGGCTATCGCCAGATAAAGTTGGAACCCAGACCACAGGCAACCCAAACACTAGAATATGGCTGGTCATACAGAATTACTGACTTAATTTTCTTTTAAGGTTTGCAGAAGACGGTATCAGCTATTCTATCAACTCAGACGATCCGTTAGTCTGTAATACAAATGAAGAAAATGAATATAGAGTGTCGTACATCGACATTGGACTCAACGCTGCTGAACTGACTAGAGCGGTAAGATAGACCCTTGCAGCACGTTGGAATGCAGCTCAAGTTGGAGGGCAAAATAATGTTTCCAATTCTCAGGAGGTTAAAATTCTTTAGCTTTGTCCTCCAAATTATGCTGCTTTGACCTCGTGTGCAAGGGGTTTATAGGCAGGTAGATAATTTTCGTGAAGAAAAATGTTTCAAACTATTTTCTTTATTTCTCAAACCAGACGTTCAACGCCGCGAAAGCAGCCTTCATTCCCGACGATGAAAAACACGAGCTGATCGAATACTTGAAGGAGGTCCATGGGATACCTGGTGCTGTGAAACTGCAGGAGAACGATGACTAGCTGGGTTACTAGTATTCCCATTATCGACTGTTGGAAACACTTACATCAACATAGATGACGGTTCTTGGGGTTGGCTGTTTTGTTGTCACGTGACTACAATTTGGTGATTCTGATTGGCTAGATACGTCAACATGTGACTTTTTTTTAAATTTTAGTTGGTTGGAGTTGTCATCATGTGACTTCTATCGATGATTTTGATTGGTCGAAACTATCGTCATGTGACTTCAGTCGGTGATTTTGGTTGGTTGAAGCTATCGTCATGTGACTTCAGTCGGTGATTTTGGTTGGTTGAAGCTATCGTCATGTGACTTCAGTCGGTGATTTTGGTTGGTTAAATGTGTCGTCACGTGACTTCAGTCGGTGATTTTGGTTGGTTGAAGCTATCGTCATGTGACTTCAGTCGGTGATTTTGGTTGGTTGAAGCTATCGTCATGTGACTTCAGTCGGTGATTTTGGTTGGTTAAATGTGTCGTCACGTGACTTCAGTCGGTGATTTTGGTTGGTTGAAGCTATCGTCATGTGACTTCAGTCGGTGATTTTGGTTGGTTGAAGCTATCGTCATGTGACTTCAGTCGGTGATTTTGGTTGGTTGGATGTGTCGTCACGTGACTTCAAATTGGTGAATTTTACATGACATCTAAAGAGGTTAACTGTCTATAATAGATTGATGCAGTAATGATAAAACTAGTTTTGATTGCCGTCGATCAAAAACAAATTCATTTTCTCCATCGTCACTCGAGGCCACAATAACTTCTTATTGGTATTATTTTCTTGTGTTACGCGCTAAAGAAAGAAATAATACTAATGAGAACCAAATAATAGGAATTTTAAAGATTTTCCTTAAATAATCCAACATCTTCGTTAATATATTTTCACGAGAAAAAAGGAATATACTTCCTTATGAAATTTTAGAAACACAAATAATACATTCAAACTTTTATTTGATATCTCATATGAAAGTAGCAGTCAATCGCGAAATCAAACATGTATTTTTAGAATGACGGGTTTTTAAAGGTATATTAGGATTATTTTTAAAGTATTTTTCTTTTATCATCTTTTCTTAGTTTTTACTTTAGTAGTTTCACCTTAATATTTTTGAAATTGCTCCTTGTCATTGGAAAGCTGCCTAAATACCATTTGAATGCGATTTGAGGACACTGAAATTGCTTTTTATCAAAATGGTTTCCTTTTAACATTGCAATGGCTTTCTTAAGGCCCTGTTACAGTGTGCAATTTTCCCAGCAACTTGACTTGTCTCGCAACGCCATGAGACAAGTTGCTGAAGGCTTGCACACTGTAACAGGGGTTGTCTTGCAATTTTTGTTGCTTCGCGTAGCGTTGCACGAAATAGAACTTTTTTTACTTTTCGCAACGTATTGCAGCAACTGGCAACGCCATTGCACAGTGTATCACCCCTCCAGCAACTTATCTCGCAATTTTAAGGGATATTTTTCAAGTCGTTGGAAGTTGATTAGATCAAATTGCAGTAAAACACCTCACCTCGGCAACCTGCAACGCTATATTTTCAAGCATTGCGAGACAAGTCGCTGAAAAAATTGCACACTGTAACTGGACCTTATGATTGTACAGGAGCGGATTTAAGACTTTGAGTTGCGGGAGTTCATAGAACCAAAAGCAAAATGATATTTTACATTCTCAAAGGTACTAACCTAAAGCCAACTTTTCATAATTATAAGCAGATATGTAGAATACTGTTATTCAGGGTTGAACTTGAATTGAAACGATGTAATATTTCTTGTTTTACTTGTAGAACTTTAGGTTTTAAATCAATTCTAACTTATTGACAATTGCGTAGTACGAATTGTAGATATAAATGTAATCGAAAAAAGTAATAAATTTTGTAGTGTACATTATTATAAAGAAGTGTTGTAAGTAGTGATTAATTTATAAAACTTGCCAAGTGCATAATTTACGAGTCCATGACGTTGTTGTGCATGACGTATTTCCGGGTCCAACTGCTCACAAAACTCGCCAATTAAAACAAAGCCAAAATTTTCACAAAATATTTATTTTCCACCTGAAACAATTGGAACTTTTGACAAAAATCCTGGCATGAAAAAAAAAGTAAGAAAAATCTTTATAGAACTGCTTTCATCTTGGACCCGGAAGTCGTTTTTACATGATTGACGTTACACTTAGAAGGCCTATTGATCCCGGGATAATGCGCATGCACATTTGGTATTCCCCTTGTCCTTTCAAAACAATCTCGTTCCTAGGAGCCTATTTATTTCGTCGAGCATGCGCAGTAAGAAATAAGGGCTCTGGGAACGAGATTGCTTTCTTAAATGGATCCATCTAAAAGTTCATTTGTCAAAGAGACTGGTTTTTGGCATTATTTTACAAAATGACCAGGAACATACTTCCACACATCGAGTGCTGAAGCCTCGTATGGACTTACGGCTACGCTGGAAATTTCGACCCCAACACCGCTATCCCGGGAGGAATTACAGACTGATCAGGAAGCTCAGCCGGTGCCTAATTATAAAAGCCGACTTACACGGTACAACTTGTGCTTACAATCTGCTTACTCAACCCTACAAACCT
Source organism: Anthopleura sola (assembly GCA_023349425.1). Taxonomy (NCBI): domain Eukaryota; kingdom Metazoa; phylum Cnidaria; class Anthozoa; order Actiniaria; family Actiniidae; genus Anthopleura; species Anthopleura sola. The sequence goes on from JALHLI010000008.1 coordinate 5,083,811, forward strand.
GCTCACAACTGTTGTGTACGACAAGAAAAAAGTTGTAGGAAGTTGTATCAATGATCGCCCCCCCCCTAAAATTTTCGGATCGAGTTTTCTTTTTGTTCGATGGATGATGTCAATGCAACTGGCGTGGGGAGGGGCGGATACGTGCACCCTGGCCCCAAATATTTTTACTTTTCTATTCTGGTTAACCACCTAAATTTTAGGTTTGTATCCTAGGTGCCCCCACCCCAAGATCTTGTGTTCTCGCTACGCCCCTGACAGGAAATGTACGTGGAAATTATGTAGTCTGGTGTTTGAGTGCTGTCTTTATACATGCCTTGTTGTATGGTAGCGAGAAGAAAGTGCTTTTTTACGTTTTATTACTACGATTCCTTTCATCGACATTTGATAATCTTCTTTCGATTCTTTAAGTCTTGTCTCGAATCTTCAGCTAATCAAAGCATTGTTTACAGGTGTTCTTGGCTTATCAATTGTTGCTTTTGCTGCGATAACCTTTATTGAAGTTGATAGCACTACTGCTTGCTGTTGCACACGTCACGACCATGTGACCTTCACGTGGCACACGCGTATGGTTCGACACCAACATAACGATGATGACTGGAATCCATGTTACGCAATATCCGATATGTATATAATATCCAATACGCAATATGTGGTTCGCATTCCGCACAAGGTATCGATAATAATAATAATAATAATAATAATAATAATAATAATAATAATAATAATAATAATAATAATAATAATACTCTGATTGAAGAGGGAGGGTGGGAGGGTTAAAGGGAAAATGGGCTGTTTCTGAGCACTTCCTTCTATATGTTCATGTATCAAGCCCTACTGGAGGAGCTAACTTCGTTTTCCTATAACAAAGATTATTCAAATAAAATAAAAAAATATCAATTAAAAGTAACAATGTATTATGTGTTTCTAAAATGTTTAAAAGGAATTTTTTATTTTTTATTTTTAAAAGTATATTACTTTTTTTTTCTCGTAAAAATATAGTATTTATGAAGACATTGGATTATTAAATAATAATATTAATATCTTGGTGTAATGCTTTAAATTTCCTAGTATGTGATTCTCATTAGTATTATTTCTTTCTTTAACACGTAACACAAGAAAATAATACCAATAAGAGATTATTGTGGTCTCTCAGCCACTAGTGACGAAGGGCAGAACAGTGGAATCTAATTTGGGTGGACGTCAATTAAAAGAGTGCATGTATTAAAAAGGGAGAAAATGAATTTGTTTTTGATTGACGGCAATCGAAACTAGTTTTATCATTACCGCATCAATCTATTATAGACAGTTAACCTCTTTAGATGTCATATAAAAATCACCAATTTGAAGTCACGTGATGACATATGCAACCAATGAATTTACTGATTAAAGTCACATGACGACACATATAACCAACCAAAATCACCGATTGAAGTCACGTGACGACACATTCAACCAACCAAAATCACCGATTGAAGTCAGATGACGACACATCCAACCAACCAAAATCACCGATTGAAGTCAGATGACGACACATCCAACCAACCAAAATCACCGATTGAAGTCAAGTGACGACACATCCAATCAACCAAAACCACCAAATTGAATAATAATAATAATAATAATAATAATAATAATAATAATAATAATAATAATAATAATAATGATAATAATAATAATAAAAACCTAGATAATAATCACATATGATGACAATTCCTCCCAGCCAGCCCCGAGAACCGTCATCTATGATGATGTATATTAGAAGAGGTGTTTCCAAGAATCGACGAATGGGAATATTGGTTAACCAGCTAGTTTCACAGTTTCACAGCACCAGGTATCCCATGGACCTCCTTCAAGTATTCGATCAGCTCGTGTTTTTCATCGTCGGGAATGAAGGCTGCTTTCGCGGCGTTGAACGTCTGTTTTTGTAAAAAGACAAAATAGTTTTAAATATTTTTCTTCACAAAAATTATCTACCTCCGTATCTTATACTTACCGCTCTAGTCAGTTCCCCAGCGTTGAGTCCAATGTCGATGTACGACACTCTATATTCATTTTCTTCATTTGTATTACAGACTAACGGATCGTCTGAGTTGATAGAATAACTGATACCGTCTTCTGCAAACCTTAAAAGAACATTAAGTCATATTCTAGTGTTTGGGTTGCCTGTGCTCTGGGGTTCAAATTCATTGGCAAACAAAGGCGTCCATCCGGTTGGAATGATTCTAATCAGACAGACTTCTTACAAATGGTACACGCGTCTACCGGAAGAACCGAAAAGAGCGGGAAAAGTGGATTCCCTCAATCAGAAGAAAGAGTTTTCCGGAACTTTTTCGAACAGAATGCCACCCCTCGACGCGTAAATGAAAGCGTGATCCAAAATCAAAAACAGCCAAAGTGCACTAAGTCCACAAAAATATGAAATTAAAACTTGAAAAACCAGATTTTCTTACTTTCTCACTGGATGCGTAGCAAAGCATGGCTCAACTGCCCCTGATAGCAGGCTGGACGTGGGACAAACCTGTAGAAAAGAGATCAAATATATCAGAAGATTAATTTCCTTTTGGTGTATTAGAATGAGGTCTAACCCAACTGGAGGTTTGCACACTGTCACTTGAACAATATCCAGCTGAGTTGATTACGTTCCCCGACAGGAATTATGGGTCAACTATTTTTGGTTAGCATTTTCGAAGGAGTCAGTGACTGATTAAAATGTTGGAATTAATCTCTTGTCGTTTGAGATGGAATGCCATCATGCCGCCATGAGACTAGCCTTTACGATCAATTAAAAAAGAAAGAATTCGTATTCCATGGCTTCTCTTGGCAGAATCATTGCACATTGCACATTCTACTCTTCTTGTCATGACTGATATTACTGAAACCTTAAAACGTAACATGCAAGCCCTTTTTTCGATATACGCCGGATTTTACGTTTCTTATTTAACACTGCTTATCGGAATCATCGTCGTGACTCGCTATTGAGAAGCACTGTAAAAGGTGATTGAAGCGACACACTCCGTTTTTGTCTGAGCTACTGATGTTGTGGAAGGAGTGCTAGTGATTGGAAATAAGTCTTTACGCACCTCGAAGTGTATACCTCTTTTTATTGCCTGCTCGTACAGAACAGGATCTTCTAGTATGTGATAACCGTGTCCTATTCTTTCTGCATGAAGTTGATCCAAGGCCTGATTCAAGCAAAAAAGAACAACTTCCTTAATAACATGTACTGTAGGTATTCTGGTACTTTCAACTTAAATCTAGTGGTGAGGCTGAGTTTCCCTGCTTGCAGGGTTTTATTCTTATATTTTTCCAGTCCCCCAACCATGGAAAATATAACTTTGTAAGAAGGTAAACTCTGCATTGAATAGAATCTTCTGATAATACGACGCAGTTCTTGTATGTACATTCAGTTGTGTCCCAAACGTTAGAAGAATAAATAAGAGAAAGACGGACGGAAGGAAGGAAGCAAGGAAGGAAGCAAGGAAGGAAGCAAGGAAGGACACAAGGAAGGAAGCAAGCAAGGAAGCAAGGAAGCAAGGAAGCAAGGAAGCAAGGAAGCAAGGAAGCAAGGAAGCAAGGAAGCAAGGAAGCAAGGAAGCAAGGAAGCAAGGAAGCAAGGAAGCAAGGAAGCAAGGAAGCAAGGAAGCAAGGAAGCAAGGAAGCAAGGAAGCAAGGAAGCAAGGAAGCAAGGAAGCAAGCAAGCAAGCAAGCAAGGAAGCAAGGAAGCAAGGAAGCAAGGAAGCAAGGAAGCAAGGAAGCAAGGAAGCAAGCAAGCAAGCAAGCAAGCAAGCAAGGAAGCAAGGAAGCAAGCAAGGAAGCAAGGAAGGACACAAGGAAGGACACAAGGAAGGAAGCAAGGAAGCAAGGAAGCAAGGAAGCAAGGAAGCAAGGAAGCAAGGAAGCAAGGAAGCAAGGAAGCAAGGAAGCAAGGAAGCAAGGAAGCAAGGAAGCAAGGAAGCAAGGAAGCAAGGAAGCAAGGAAGCAAGGAAGCAAGGAAGCAAGGAAGCAAGGAAGCAAGGAAGCAAGGAAGGAAGGAAGCAAGGAAGTAAGGAAGCAAGGAAGCAAGGAAGGAAGCAAGAAAAGAATATAAAAATTAGCAGTTCTTACATTACTGAACTCTGTCATAATTAAGCACAAACATCATAGTTTTGTAGCAAAAGTCTTGATTATATTACCTCTCGTACACTTGCTGCAGGCCCAGCCTCACCAGCATGAACTGTTCTGTGAATACCTAAACGTTTTGCTTCCTAGAAAAAAATATTTTCTCATAACAAAAATGTATAATAAAGGCTTTGCACCATCACGTGATGGCAGTCATGACAGGAGGCATAACAATAGAGTTTTTTCTCCTGGGAAACTGAATTCTTTCTCATGTAAATCAGATTAGACCACTGTGATTCAATTGTTCCGGGGTCCTTTTATAGCTATTTTATTTCTATTACTTACTTCAAAAGCCATTACATGATCTTTTACTGCAGGTATTTCTCCTTGTGATTCATCTCCTGCCAAGTCCATCCCAACAACACCTGCCTCTCGATACTCATTACACAACTTCAAAATATCTAATGACCATTCTAAGATAAAAATATAATAGTGCATTTCCTAAGTAATTTTAATAAAAACACCTTCTCCCATGCTCTGTTCAGTAGTACTACAGCACACAGGAAGTGATGTAAGGGGGCTTTCATTTATTAGCGCATGAAGTTGATCCATTTCCAATTGCATTACAGCTAACTGTAGTTCACACGTAATTTTGCTTGTGCTTGCACTTGCACTGCTTGTGTGAACCAACCTTTTCAAATCACATGTCATTCCCTAGAGCATAATTTCTTTGTTTAGCAGTTGCACATGAGAAGACACATGAACATGGACACAACTCAAACAAAGAACATTATTAGTTTTCCTACCTGGTTTATGTCTCATACAGCACAAAATAGACTTTGCAATGACATTAAAGTCCACTTGTCCTTGCCGCAACCCTCTATTAACTGCAGCAACAACTTTAGAAGGTGTAACATTCAGTTCTTCAGTCTCTTCTATTCCATCATAACCACAGGATGCCAGGAAATGAGGACTATATCTGGTTTCAAAGTAAAACACACCACAATTGGCTTGGTCCTCACAGAATTCATATGCAATTCTTTCTATAGCTTTTTCATCTCCTCTGAAAAGATATGAATTAAGAAATATAAAACCATTTCCTGTCTTAAATACTGTTTTTGCTGATCTAAACAGGGAAATGTGTAGGAAACTACGACCCTTTTTTAACAAAAAATATATGTCAGAAAACGAAATATGGTGTGAGAAAAAGCATCGAGCCAGCAGGACTCAAACCCCAGGTTGCATTGGTGAGAGGCAGCACATCAGCAGCACAAACTACCTGTGCTTCCCAACATTTTAGATAGTCTCATGCAAAATGCGCTTAAACCAGATCAGAGTACATGTGTTAGAACTCAGTAATTTTATAAACCACATTTAAGTTAGTGAGCACCATATTTTGAGGGCTAAAAAGTAATTCAAAAAGCCCATTTATAAACCATTTCTTACTTAATATATATGTGTAATACAAAGATGGCATTTGTCTTAGTTTCATTTGTTATCTACTGCACCCTCTAAAGTTTCAGACATAAACTCAGTTAGTTGTACTATTGATTTACTACTTACTTTATCGTTGGAAGGAATATTTGAAAACACTTCAAAGCCTTTTCCAAGGTTGGTTTGGATCTTTTGTTCAATTGAACACTGACAAATTTACGGAGTTTTTCAGGGGTATAAGCTGGTAATTGTATTCCCCTTTCTCTGCAAAAAAAAAAAAGATGATTAGAAAACCTAAAGAAACCTAAGAAAAATGATAAAGCTTGATTGCTTGACTGGTGCAGAGATTACCTAACAGAATGTCAGCAGTGAGTGGTAGTGAAAGGATAAGTTTCTGATTGGTTAACCATTACCTCTGGTGTTCCTCAAGGATCCTTGTTAGGACCATCATTTTCCATAGTATGCATTAATGATGAAATACCAGGAGAAGTTTCTGATTGGTTAACCATTATCTCTGGTGTTCCTCAAGGATTCTTGTTAGGACCATCATTTTCCATAGTATGCATTAATGATGAAATACCAGGGGTAATCAGTTAAGATAGTTCAATTGTTTATATGCTTATGACAGTAAAATGTATAAGGTTATTGATACTCAAGAAGATCTGTCAGCTTTTCAAGGTGATTTAGATAAGATTTCTGATTGGAGTACAGAGAATAAGGTGAGAATTAATACTAAGAAATGTAAAATCATGAGATTAATCCGGAAAAGGAGTTATTCAATTGGGAAATATAATATCAATGGTCAACTTTTGGAAAGTGTAAACATGTAAACATGTATGAAGACATGTATGATTCAATTACAGCTAAGGCTAATAAAGTCTTAGGACTTGTAAAAAGAGCTTGCAGGGACTTGAAGGACATTGTTACTATGAAAACATTGCATTGTAGTCTTGTCAGACCTTTATTAGAATATGCATGTGAAACCTGGACCCCCTACACTAAACGTAATATTGATATATTAGAAGCTGTTCAGAGAAGAACAACAAGATGGATTACTAAGTCTGACGATGAATTGTTTGTAATATATTGTGGAGGAACGTAATAAATAAATAAAATAATGTAATAATGGCACTTCCAACGTGTCCGTATATCAATTATCCAAAATACAAACAAACAATCTACAAACCTTGCAAGATCAATGATCGTTGATAACCGTAAAGCACCGTCTAGATGAACATGAAGCTCGACCTTCAAAAGAGAGCGAAAATTGTTACATTTCACGAACAGACATAGCTAATAAACAGTGCAATTTCACGAACACTTCCTCTACGAACTGATCTGTTCAGCTTACTTTAGATTTGCGTAGTTTAATGGGGGGGACCATTTTCGTGTCGACAGTGCATGTGAATGTTGTCAATGTGGTCCCAAATGACTCAAAAAAGGAATCTCATCGGCAAAGCACAGGTAGCCCAAGCTATGGTTCTGAATATTCAGGACCATAGCTTGGGCTACCTGTGTTGCAGGAGCGGATTTGAGATTTTGAATTGCGGGAGCTCATTAAGCCACCCCAAAATCATATTTTACATTCTCAAAGTCACTAAATAGCCAATTTTTCATAAACAGATATGGAAGAATTTGTAGAATACTGTTATTCAGGATTGAACGGATTGAAATGATAATGATTCTGAGGGTTGCACCCCCGGTTGACTTTGAACCCTGCACCCCTCCCTAAAAGAAATCCTGGATCCGCCCCTGATGTATTTCTTATTTTATTTGTAGCTAGGTTTTATTCTTCCTTTTCCACGTGACGTCATAGCCGCCATGTTGGAAATTCAATGAATCCTTTTGTTATATCATCCAACATGGCCGCCATGTATTTTGTTATTTTATTCTCTTGGGAATGATAGCAAACCATCAATTGCAGAAGTGCATAATGTAACTACGGTCATGGACTTCTGCTTACTGACATGATTTTATTCCTCTATTTGACAATTTAGTTCCAAATTGTAGATATAAATAGACCGGAATTGAAAATAGTTATATTTATCGAAGTAACAATATTTGTCCAAGAAACAATATTTGTATTATGATCATCCGAAGGATGAAGTATAACTTTATCCTTCACTTGACTGAAGATGACTTCCGCTCAGGTTGTCGAAACGTCAGTCACATCAAACAGTCCTTCTCAGGACTACATCCACCCGGATGATCATAATACAAATATTGTTTCTTCGACAAATATTGTTACTCCAATAAATATCCATTCACCTGGGTTCAGACCATTCTTTACAAATTGAAAATAGTATTAAATTTTGCAGCGTACATGGTTATAAATAAGTTTTGTGAGTAGTAATTAGCTAGCTTGTAAATAAATTCTTTAACTCCGATTTCACTATTTTCATCTTTAGATTGCCATTGTATTTTCATATTGGGTTCTAAGCAATTCGCGTTACTATACACTATCGCGCGCCGTTCATGGATTTGTTGCCAGCCTCCTCGTACTCGAAAATTCAGAGTGGGTTGAGCTCTATATCATAAAGTGCAAAAGTGCACCTGTTATGCAACCTGCCCACCCGGTAACATTTCAAACAAGCTCTAAGAAATTTCACAAAACCTCTATGTTCTTTTTCCCTGTTTTTGTTCGTTATTTTAACTAACAAGCGAAACGAATGTTGCATAGCCGTTGCATCAGTTCTACCTGAGAAAAAAGAAATATCTCGAAGATTTCAAAAAAACCTCCTCCACTTCCTCCTCATATCACATCGTTTTGTTTTATATTTTGTTTTGTTTTTCTCTGTTTTTGTTCCTTTTTTAACCAACAAGAGAAACGAGTAGGTGAAGTAGTGCTACCTGAGGCATTTATAGCTTGGATACAAAACGCTCTCTTTACTACGATTCCTTTTATCGACATTTGATAATCTTCTTATACTCTTTTCTAAACGCCGTGTTCATTACTCCATATATTACAGGGTTGATAGCACTACTGCTTGCTGTTGCAAACGTCACGATCATGTGACCTTCACGTGGCACGTGCGTATAGCTCGACACCAACATAACGATGATGACTGGAATCCATATTGCGCAATATCCAATCAGCACTGCAAAGATTGTCCACGTGACCTTGATCTCTTGGACACTCGTGCCCAGGCTGTTCGGGTTGGAGGCAGGAGCGACGTTTCTCTTGTGTTCTCGAATTTTCTTAAATACTTTTAAGTAGCAGTAGACGATAAAAATTAATGGAACTACTTGATAACACCCTAAACCTATGCTCTCGATTACCTTGTAAATAAGAGTATCTTGTATTGGAAAAAATCCACACCAGATTCTACGTGGATCAAAATCTACGCGAATTATGACTCGCTGATGAATGACAAATGGCATCCAAGTAAAATTGATGATCCAAACAGCGCCAATAATAATCAATGATTTCTTCTTGCTAAACATTCTCTTGTACTTCTTAGGTTTACAAACGCAGACGAACCGATTGGCGGCCATAACTGCCATGGTTATAACCGAAACGTGTAACAGACCAAAGACAACTATTGCTTGGTAAACACAAGTACTTTTTCTAGGAATGGAACGACTTTCTGCCGACCAAATGATGGTCAGTGAAAGACTAGTGACTGGGTACAGAATATCAGACACTGCTAGCGAGATTATGAAGTAGTTAGTGATGGTACGAAGACTGGGATTACGATAGATCGAGATTACTACCAGAAGATTTCCTCCAATGGCAATCAGTCCAATAAGGAGTAAAATACTTGTCTCTACAGCGATGGTAGCTTGACTGCGATTCAAGAACTCCAGCCATAATCCTCTACTCTTCTGGTCAAGGCTCCTGTTTAACTGTGATGAGAAAGGACATTTTCAATCAGTTTTGAGCTTGTTAAACATGTACATAAATTTAAAAAAAAACATACTTACGTCTTGATGATACGATTGGTTTTGCCACATTTTCTATTCTTTTTTTATCTTGATAAAATTGCATCTGGCAGAATCAGTACTGTATTTAATCTGTTTCCTTTTGATACTCCAGAGCCTTCTGCTCCAACCAGATGGAATAATGACTTTTATAACTCCAATTTTTCAACAAAAATTAGGCCTTCTTTTGAATATCCGTTATTATAAGTATTAACTTTTTAGTACCTTCTCTTTTGTTCTTCTGTTCACGAGTAATTGCTTTTGGATTCGATTATCACAGGCACGACAGGCGCTTCCTTAGCAAATGATTACTTAACATGTTCAGGGGTCGGTATTGAAATTAGATATTCTTTTGAAAATCAATAGTGATTATTATTTCATCATCTATATTTTAAGTTCTTCTGTTTAAGTGTAATTGGTTTTGGCTTCAACTTTCACAGGCGCGACAGGCGCTTCTTTATCACCTGCTATCAAAGATGCCCTAACTCACTAATAAATTTAGCGAGCCCACAGGCGCCTGCAACAAAAACCGCTAAATTGTCCTATACGAAAACAAATTGATATCAAAATCAATATCAATATATGAAAATAATCGATCTATTGTATTAATGCTAGGGATCATGGTCGCCAAGGGGGACGAAATACTGAGAAGAAACACAAATGAGGGCTACGGGGCTACTTAAAATTACTAAAATCCTTCTGATTTCTTATTAAGATAGGCAGATTGTTCCAAACTTTTGCTGAGGCAATAGAGAATGACCTATCTACTAAGTGACTAAGAGGGCTACGACGGGCTACGAAGGCTACGATGGCCTACGATGGGTTACGAGGTCTACGACAATTATTATAATATCGAGTCACCTCAAACCGTCATTCATATGCATATAAGCTTCATAATATTATACTGATGCTATGGGAGACAAATTTAAAAGAATTGAGAAACATCAATGTTTTGCATATATAAGTGGAATTAAATGAGTCAAGGACTGAGCGGAGCAGACCTAGTATCATTATAGTTGACTCTCTTTGTGTGCAACCAAGTTTTCACAAGTTAAACATCAACTTGAAGTAAGTTGAGCCCAGACCTAAGTCCGCTGTTACTTCCCCAAGTTAAGGATCGAGTAAGGGAAGTTTCAAAACCCCACCACCCTAGTGGTCTACGACAATTATTATTATATCCAGTCACCTCATACCGTCATTCATATGCATATAAGCTTCATAATATTATACTGATGCTATGGGAGACAAACAGAAAACTGAGAACTAAGAAACATCAATGTATATGTGGAATTAAATGAGTCAAGGACTGATCGGAGCAGACATAGTATCATTATAGTTGACCCTCTTAGTTGTTCACCTCTCTTGGTTCACCTGTGTGTGTATTCCTCAGAAGTACAAGAGAATACCCTCACTAGGGTTATCTCTGTAAGATAAGTGTGATGTGTTGCTCTCTACCTTCATAGTTTTCTTTGGTTTTCATACCATCGAAAGTAATGAAAAGAAATCCAAAAAGAAATTCTGATTGGACATATTGGCAAATTGTATATATTACTTAGTACTTTGGAAACAGCTTTGATCTGTCTCAAGTGCCGGTTTATGAGATCGATTTTTCATTGGCACCCGTAAGTCTTTGTGACAATTATTGTTATATCAAGTCACCTCATACTGTTATTCATATAAGCTTCATAATATTATATATATATTGATGCTCTGAGAGACAAAAAGAAAAGAACTAAGAAACTAAGACCTCTCATTATCGTCGACTCTCTTTGTGTTGTCTTCGTGTACACAACCAAGTTTTCAGAGTTTAAACAGACATCAACTCGAAGTAAGTCGTACATCTTTTTGACCTCCTTGTTATAGTTTCTTCCTTCAGGGCAGAAGTTTTACTTTTGAGATCCTGTAAGATATTTATAACCAACTGAACCATCAGAAGTCGTGAACGCTGAGTGCGGACGTGTTTGAGTTGCTCCGTGCATCTTTGCTCTGATATTCGTTTTCTTTTACACTTATACTAACCAATTCATTTGGTTATTATTTATGAATTCTCTGTAAGTCTTTACTGCTGGGATTGGTCTGTTTGTCACTGGTGAATTTTCTGATTGAAGTTAAATTGAGAACAGCTTAGATCCAAGATAGCCGGTTGTACAAGAAGTCAACCCAAAGAATCAGCAAGTGAAGTGGAAAGTCCATCTGCTCCTTTAGTTATGGACAAGCTACAAGAGTTCTTTAAATCGTTTAATGAGTTAAAGCAAATTATCAAAGAGGCGGTTATTGAAGCTATCAATAGACCGAAATGGTTTGAAGGAGGTGCTGAACGCAAGGGCGGATCCAGGAATTTGTTAAAGCAATAAAAAAAAAAAAAGAAGATGTGTGCCACGACATATAATTTTTACTACGGGCCTGGAGAGGGGGGTCCAAATGTGTTATTCGTACTAAATTTACTTAAATACAGTGCAACCCTACGTATCACAGGGGGGTCCTGACCCCCCGGACCCTCCCCCTGGATCCGCCCTTGGAACGAAGCAACATCGAGTGCTGTTGAACCTCTTCGTGAAAGAATTGAAAATCTTGAGAGTCAGCTTGAGGAATACGAGGCAAGAATTAACGACAACGAACAGTACTCCCGCAAATACAATCTTAGGATTAGTGGCGTTAAAGAATCTGAAGAAGAAGATTGCGCTGATAAGGTGGCTAATCTTTGCAAGTCTAAACTGGATATCGACTTGGATCCAAACAGCATCGATAGAGCGCATAGGTTGGGGAGAAAGCATGTTGGCAAGGAGAGATCGATTATAGTCAAGTTTGTTAAATTTGCTCCCAAACAAGAAATTTACAAGAAAAGGAAAGCTTTGAAGGGCAGCAATGTTTTTATAAATGAAGATCTTTCCAGGTATAGCCTCAAGTTGTTGAAGTATGCAAGACTAGTGATTGTGACGAAGTTGAATCTGCTTGGTCAAGTGATGGGAAGATTCTAGCAAGACACGAAAACGAAAATATTATTCGCATAAGGAAATGGTCAGATTTTCATTTCGATAGATATATGTCTTAGGCATTGTTTGTAGTTATGCATAAACCAATCCTCAGTTCCTGACTGTAATTGACTTAAATTAATTAACTTATGATTCATTACTTTTCTCGATATCTTTATATTTCTACTCGTCAAGAATGTTTTTATAGTTTGTGTATCTTTTTTGGCTTATTGCAGCAAGAGGTAAGCATAATTTTATACTTTTTTGTGTATGATGCTGGTTAATAATTATTACTCTAGAGCAGTTATCGTGTTGACATTGATCCCCGGTATTCTGCTCAACGTGCCACTTTGCTTACCTCTGCTGCACAAACATTTCCAAACTTGCAAATTTTTTCAAACAAGAAAAAAATTTATTTCTTGTTGCACGGTTCTGAAAAATTATCATTTTGTCAAAATTCCTTATTTTTTAAAGCCGATTCTAACTGTCATGGCTTGATTATATTACTTATCTTACTTAATCAATTCCTTATCTATTTAGAATTACTTATTTTGTATACGTTTTTTCTTATTAGTTTTTCCTCATTTTTTCTTCGTTCCTTATGTATTTTCCTTATGTATTTTTAAATATTGTATTTTCCAATTATTGTATATTCCTTGTTGTAATTATCGTATTATGTCCCATATTCAGTTTCAAGATTAATTAACTCTTATTTGTAAAATAGTCAGTGAACCTCCTCGATGAGCATTCACTCTTGGGGCAAACTGAAGAATATATGTGTCTGAATAAAAATAAATAAATAAATAAATAAATAAATAAATAAATAAATAAATAAATAAATAAATAAATAAATAAATAAATAAATAAATAAATAAATAAATAAATAAATAAATAAATAAATAAATAAATAAATAAATAAATAAATAAATAAATAAATAAATAAATAAATAAATAAATAAATAAATAAATAAATAAATAAATAAATAAATAAATAAATAAATAAATAAATAAATAAATAAATAAATAAATAAATAAATAAATAAATAAATAAATAAATAAATAAATAAATAAATAAATAAATAAATAAATAAATAAATAAATAAATAAATAAATAAATAAATAAATAAATAAATAAATAAATAAATAAATAAATAAATAAATAAATAAATAAATAAATAAATAAATAAATAAATAAATAAATAAATAAATAAATAAATAAATAAATAAATAAATAAATAAATAAATAAATAAATAAATAAATAAATAAATAAATAAATAAATAAATAAATAAATAAATAAATAAATAAATAAATAAATAAATAAATAAATAAATAAATAAATAAATAAATAAATAAATAAATAAATAAATAAATAAATAAATAAATAAATAAATAAATAAATAAATAAATAAATAAATAAATAAATAAATAAATAAATAAATAAATAAATAAATAAATAAATAAATAAATAAATAAATAAATAAATAAATAAATAAATAAATAAATAAATAAATAAATAAATAAATAAATAAATAAATAAATAAATAAATAAATAAATAAAAAAAACTGAACCAGATTTAGCAGAGGCAGATTTTAGTTTTTATCTACGTTATACTACCGCTTCAAAGGTGAATTAGTTATAGCTTTTAAAGCTACTAAAGCACAAGTGACGTAGCAAGATTCTCAGAGGGGAATGATCAACAGTAACGTTAGAAATATTCTTGTTTTCTTTTATAGAATGAACGCAACCATCACTCCTACCTTAAGTGAAAGAATGGTAGAATTCATTAACCGCAGTCCAGCTACCATCGCTGTAGAGACAAGTATTTTACTCCTTATTGGACTGATTGCCATTGGAGGAAATCTTCTGGTGGTAATCTCTATCTATCGTAATCCCAGTCTTCGTACCATCACTAACTACTTCGTACTCTCGCTAGCAGTGTCTGATATTTTGTACCCAGTCGCTAGTCTTCCACTGACTGTCGTTTGGTCGGCAGAAAGTCGTTCCATTCCTGGAAAAAGTACTTGTATTTTCCAGACAATAGTTAGCCTTGGTCTATCACAAATTTCAGTTATAACCATGGCGGTTATGGCCGTCAATCGGTTCGTCTGCGTTTGTATTCCTCAGAAGTACAAGAGAATGTTTAACAAGAAGAAATCATTGATAATTATTGGCGCTGTTTGGATCATCAATTTTACTTGGTACACCTTTAACATGAATGAACAATTGATACAATTCGAACCACATAAAATCTGGTGTGGATTGTTCCTTGCGCGAAGAACCTTAATTGCCAAAGTAATCATGAACGTACTTTTAGTGACTTTACTTGCAATTCCATTCAGTATTATCGCTTACTGCTACTTTAAAGTATTCAAGAAAATACAAGAACACAAGAGAAACGTCGCTCCTGCCTCCAACCCAAACAGCCTAGGAACGAGTGTCCAAGAGATCAAGGTCACGTGGACCATGTTTGCAGTGCTGATTGGATATTGCGTAACATGGATTCCAGTCATCATAGTTGTGTTGGTGTCGAACCATACGCGTGTGCCACGTGAAGGTCACATGATCGTGACGTATGCAACAGCAAGCAGTAGTGCTATCAACCCTGTAATATATGGAGTAATGAACACGGCGTTTAGAAAAGAGTATAAGAAGATTATCAAATGTCGATAAAAAGAATCGTAGTAAAGAGAGCGTTTTGTATCGAGTTTGTATCAGTTCTCAGGTAGAACTGATGCAATACTACTGACAACATTCGTTTCGCTTTTTAGTTAAAAAAGGAATGTAAACAAGGAAAAACAAAACAAAACATAAAACAAAACATTATGATACGAGGAGGAAGTAGAGTTGTTTTTGAAATCTTCGAGAGATTTCTCTTTTTTCTTTAGGATCAAAAAGCACTATTTTAGTAGCTGCCATACAACTGAACAAGGCATGTATATAGACAGCACTCAATCCCTTTTCTACATTGTGTTCCGCTTTAGGGCTTCAGTTCTGAGAACTCCCAAGTAGTATATCATAGAGAAAAAAGGCGTCAACACTTTGGTAGTGATGTGTGTTTGTTTTAATATACAACTGAAGACTACTTACTCTTGTAATATATAACTGATAGTTTGTCCGTTCGGCTTATTAAAATGTAATCAAAGTTGAAATTAAATGTTTATTAAAGTTCCAACTGAATCTAATAATTCATTTGTACTTAAATCAATAACCACAATAGTTATATATTTACTGCATACTCATTATCACGTCGCGGTTAGTTAAGTTATGGGTGAGATCCGCGACTCTTGTGATATGACGTAAACAGCGAGAAGAGGAACCTGAAGACCACCGCGCGCGCCACCAGGGGAGGTGGGTGAGGCAAAACTTAGCTTCTCGCGACGCTCCGAACGACGTTGTGCAATAAGGCATGTATCAGTGTGGAGTTAATTTATACAGCTCCGTGCTAATTAACGACGTAACGACGGGTTACGATGGGCTACGATGGGCTATGAGGGCTACGACGGCTACGAAGGCTACGACGGGTTACGATGGTCTACGAGGTCTACGACAATTATTATTATATCAAGTCACCTCATACCGTCATTCATATGCATATAAGCTTCATAATATTATACTGATGCTATGGGAGAGAAACAGAAAAGAACTAAGAAACATCAATGTATACTGTGGAATTAAATGAGTCAAGGACTGATCGGAGCAGACCTAGTATCATCATAGTTGACTTTCTTTGTGTGCAACCAAGTTTTCACAAGTTAAACATCAACTTGAAGTAAGTTGAGCCCAGACCTAAGTCTGTTACTTCCCCAAGTTAAGATCGAGTAAGGGAAGTTTCAAAACCCCACCACCCTTTACACCGACTTCAATAGCTATAGGGGAGCCAGCAATTCCTAGCTGTCTCCTTTGTTTATTGCACTAAGAGACGTCCGTAGTCAACACTTCCCTCGAATAGGGCATGTCGATGGATCGAGGATACCAGTAATGAATGGCGTAAAGCGATAAAACGTTTACTGACTCATTCTCTCCGCTATCACACACTATCACACGTTTCAGTTATAACCATGGCAGTTATGGCCGTCAATCGGTTCACCTGTGTGTGTATTCCTTAGAAGTACAAGAAAATGCCCTCACTAAGGTTATCACTGTAAGATGAGTGTGATGTGTTGCTCTCAACCTTCATAGTTTTCTTTGTTGATAATATTGCATAAAGGGTGGAGTAATTATGGAGTGTACCTCATAAAAACCCTCCTATGAGGGGTTTTCCATTCAGCTAAATTTATATTTCAAACGCAATCTAAGAATAGAAAGTTGTGTCAAAAGCTTAATATTTGGATTAATTTCAGTAGCGCATATAGACTGCAGATACAGTGTTTAATCCACCCCGGGGTTCACTCCTTGATGTATCCGTAAAGTTCTAATTAATATCTGGTCGTAATTTCATTTTTGATAATCCACTAATATCTCCGTAGATCTTTCATTTTCGTTCCCTAGTTATTACTCAATCATTAAGTTGACGCATACCATCGAAAGTAATAAAAAGAAATCCAAAAAGAAATTCTGATTGGACATATTGGCAAATTGTATATATTACTTTGTACTTTGGAAACAGCTTTGATCTGTCTCAAGTGCCGGTTTATGAGATCGATTTTTCATTGGCACCCGTAAGTCTTTGTGACAATTATTGTTATATCAAGTCACCTCATACTGTTATTCATATAAGCTTAATAATATTATATAGATATTGATGCTCTGAGAGACAAAAAGTAAAGAACTAAGAAACTAAGACCTCTCATTTCGTCGACTCTCTTCGTGTTCTCTTCGTGTACACAAGGCCAAGTTTTCAGAGTTTAAACAGACATCAACTCGAAGTAAGTCGTACATCTTTTTGACCTCCTTGTTATAGTTTCTTCCTTCAGGGCAGAAGTTTTACTTTTGAGATGCTGTAAGATATTTATAACCAACTGAACCAGATTTAGCAGAGGCAGATTTTAGTTTTTATCTACGTTATACTACCGCTTCAAAGGTGAATTAGTTATAGCTTTTAAAACTACTAAAGGACAAGTGACGTAGCAAGATTCTCAGAGGGGAATGATCAACAGTAACGTTAGAAATATTCTTGTTTTCTTTTATAGAATGAACGCAACCATCACTCCTACCTTAAGTGAAAGAATGGTAGAATTCATTAACCGCAGTCCAGCTACCATCGCTGTAGAGACAAGTATTTTACTCCTTATTGGACTGATTGCCATTGGAGGAAATCTTCTGGTAGTAATCTCCATCTATCGTAATCCCAGTCTTCGTACCATCACTAACTACTTCGTTCTCTCGCTAGCAGTGTCTGATATTTTGTACCCAGTCGCTAGTCTTCCACTGACTGTCGTTTGGTCGGCAGAAAGTCGTTCCATTCCTGGAAAAAGTACTTGTATTTTCCAGACAATAGTTAGCTTTGGTCTATCACAAGTTTCAGTTATGACCATGGCAGTTATGGCCGTCAATCGGTTCGTCTGCGTTTGTATTCCTCAGAAGTACAAGATAATGTTTAGTAAGAAGAAATCATTGATAATTATTGGTGCTGTTTGGATCATCAATTTTACTTGGAACACCTTAAACATGAATGAACAACTGATACAACGCGCGGAGTTCGAACCACATAAAATCTGGTGTGGATTGTCCCTTGCGCGAAGAACCTTTATTGTCAAAGTAATCATGAACGTAGTTTTAGTGCTTTGTGTAGTAGTTCCATTCAGTATTATCGCTTATTGCTACTTTAAAGTATTCAAGAAAATACAAGAACACAAGAGAAACGTCGCTCCTGCCTCCAACCCAAACAGCCTGGGAACGAGTGTCCAAGAGATCAAGGTCACGTGGACCATGTTTGCAGTGCTGATTGGATATTGCGTAACATGGATTCCAGTCATCATCGTTTTGTTGGTGTCAAGCCATACGCGTGTGCCACGTGAAGGTCACATGATCGTGACGTATGCAATAGCAAGCAGTAGTGCTATCAACCCTGTAATATATGGAGTAATGAACACGGCGTTTAGAAAAGAGTATAAGAAGATTATCAAATGTCGATGAAAGGAATCGTAGTGAAGAGAGCGTTTTTGTATCGAAGCTAAAAATGCTTAAGTCTCAGGTAGAACTGATGCAATACTACTGACAACATTCGTTTCGCTTTTTAGTTAGAAAAGGTATATATAAACAAGGAAAAACAAAACAAAACGTAAAACAAAACATTATGATACGAGGAGGAAGTAGATAATAATAATAATTTTATTAACTTATATTGCACAAATCTCAATCCTTGGCGAATTTTCATTTGCGCATTACAATATTTACAATATAAAATCAGTATATAAGATATAATACAATATAAATGTAAAAGATGATATCTATGAAATTTATTATACTACCACCATGCTCAAGACCACGCGCCGGCACCATCCTAAATCGCACCGCAGACCCGGCGATTCTCCAAATCTACAATGCGACCCGAAGCGGCGACAGCGCGCGCAGTCATGAACATAGCGGCAGTATACACAAAATAATATATTGTCTAAAAATGTTAAAATAAAAACAAAAATAAATAAGTAAATAAAAAAAAATAAATAAAAATAAAAATACACAAATATTTCAAAAATAAATAAATAAAATAAAATTAAAATAAATCACCCTTACAAAAAGGCTTTATGAAATAAAAATGTCTTGAGAGACCTCTTAAAAATATCGGTGGAAGCGCTGTAACGTATTGATTTTGGTAAAGTGTTCCATAGCATAGTAGAGGTTTTTTTGAAATCTTTGAGAGATTTCTCTTTTTTCTTTAGGATCAAAAAGCACTATTTTACAGTAGTTGCCATACAACTGAACAAGGCATGTATATAGACAGCACTCAATCCCTTTTCTACATTGCGTTCCGCTTTAGGGCTTCAGTTCCGAGAACTCTCAAGTAGTATATCATAGAGAAAAAAGCCGTCAACACTTTGGTAGTGATGTGTGTTTGTTTTAATATACAACTCAAGACTACTTACTCTTGTAATATATAACTGATGGTTTGTCCGTTCGGCTTATTAAAATGTAATCAAAGTTGAAATTAAAAGTTTATTAAAGTTCCAATCTAATAATTCATTTGTACTTAAATCAATAACCACAATAGGAACCTGAAGACCACCGCCACCAGGGGAGGTGGGTGGGACAAGACTCGGCTTCTCGCGACGCTTCGAACGACGTTGTGCAATAAGGCATGTATCAGTGTGGAGTTAATTTATACAGCTCCGTGCTAATTAACGACGTAACGACGGGTTACGATGGGCTACGAGGTCCACGACAATTATTATTATATCAAGTCTCCTCATACCGTCATTCATATGCATATAAGCTTCATAATATTATACTGATACAATGCCGGGGAGAGAAACAGAAAAGAACTAAGAAACATCAATGTATATGTGGAATTAGATGAGTCAAGGACTGAGCGGTGCAGACCTAGTATCATTATAGTTGACTCTCTTTGTGTGCAACCAAGTTTCACAAGTTAAACATCAACTTGAAGTAAGTTCAGCCCAGACCTAAGTCTGTTACTTCCCCAAGTTAAGATCGAGTAAGGGAAGTTTCAAAACCCCACCACCCTTTACACCGAGTTCTATAGCTATAGGGGAGCCAGCAATTCCTAGCTGTCTCCTTTGTTTATTGCACTAAGAGACGTCATAGTCAACACTTCCCTCGAATAGGGCATGTCGATGGGTCGAGGATACCAGTAATGAATGGCGTAAGGCGATAAAACGTTTACTGACTCATTCTCTCCGCTATCACACACTATCACACGTTTCAGTTATAACCATGGCAGTTATGGCCGTCAATCGGTTCACCTGTGTGTGTATTCCTCAGAAGTACAAGAGAATGCCCTCACTAGGGTTATCACTGTAAGATAAGTGTGATGTGTTGCTCTCTACCTTCATAGTTTTCTTTGTTGATAATATTGCATAAAGGGTGGAGTAATTATGGAGTGTACCTCATAAAAACCCCCCTATGAGGGGTTTTCGATTCAGCTAAATTTATATTTCAAACGCAATCTAAGAATAGAAAGTTGTGTCAAAAGCTTAATATTTGGATTAATTTCAGTAGCGCATATAGACTGCAGATACAGTGTTTAATCCACCCCGGGGTTCACTCCTTGATGTATCCGTAAAGTTCCAATTAATATCTGGTCGTAATTTCATTTTTGATAATCCAATATCTCCGTAGATCTTTCATTATCGTTCCCTAGTTATTACTCAATCATTAAGTTGACGCATACCATCGAAAGTAATAAAAAGAAATCCAAAAAGAAATTCTGATTGGACATATTGGCAAATTGTATATATTACTTAGTACTTTGGAAACAGCTTTGATCTGTCTCAAGTGCCGGTTTATGAGATCGATTTTTCATTGCCACCCGTAAGTCTTTGTGATAATTATTGTCATATCAAGTCACTTCATACTGTTATTCATATAAGCTTCATAATATTATATAGATATTGATGCTCTGAGAGACAAAAAGTAAAGAACTAAGAAACTAAGACCTCTCATTTCGTCGACTCTCTTCGTGTTCTCTTCGTGTACACAAGGCCAAGTTTTCAGAGTTTAAACAGACATCAACTCGAAGTAAGTCGTACATCTTTTTGACCTCCTTGTTATAGTTTCTTCCTTCAGGGCAGAAGTTTTACTTTTGAGATGCTGTAAGATATTTATAACCAACTGAACCAGATTTAGCAGAGGCAGATTTTAGTTTTTATCTACGTTATACTACCGCTTCAAAGGTGAATTAGTTATAGCTTTTAAAACTACTAAAGGACAAGTGACGTAGCAAGATTCTCAGAGGGGAATGATCAACAGTAACGTTAGAAATATTCTTGTTTTCTTTTATAGAATGAACGCAACCATCACTCCTACCTTAAGTGAAAGAATGGTAGAATTCATTAACCGCAGTCCAGCTACCATCGCTGTAGAGACAAGTATTTTACTCCTTATTGGACTGATTGCCATTGGAGGAAATCTTCTGGTAGTAATCTCCATCTATCGTAATCCCAGTCTTCGTACCATCACTAACTACTTCGTGCTCTCGCTAGCAGTGTCTGATATTTTGTACCCAGTCGCTAGTCTTCCACTGACTGTCGTTTGGTCGGCAGAAAGTCGTTCCATTCCTGGAAAAAGTACTTGTATTTTCCAGACAATAGTTAGCCTTGGTCTATCACAAATTTCAGTTATAACCATGGCGGTTATGGCCGTCAATCGGTTCGTCTGCGTTTGTAAACCTCAGAAGTACAAGAGAATGTTTAACAAGAAGAAATCATTGATAATTATTGGTGCTGTTTGGATCATCAATTTTACTTGGATCACCTTAAACATGAATGAACAACTGATACAACGCGCGGAGTTCGAACCACATAAAATCTGGTGTGGATTGTCCCTTGTGCGAAGAACCTTAATTGCCAATGTAATCATGAACGTAGTTTTAGTGCTTTGTCTAGTAGTTCCATTCAGTATTATCGCTTATTGCTACTTTAAAGTATTCAAGAAAATACAAGAACACAAGAGAAACGTCGCTCCTGCCTCCAACCCAAACAGCCTGGGAACGAGTGTCCAAGAGATCAAGGTCACGTGGACCATGTTTGCAGTGCTGATTGGATATTGCGTAACATGGATTCCAGTCATCATCGTTGGGTTGGTGTCGAGCAATACGCGTGTGCCACGTGAAGTTCACATGATCGTGACGTATGCAATAGCAAGCAGTAGTGCTATCAACCCTGTAATATATGGAGTAATGAACACGGCGTTTAGAAAAGAGTATAAGAAGATTATCAAATGTCGATGAAAGGAATCCGGTAGTGAAGAGAGCGCTTTGTATCGAAGCTAAAAATGCTTAAGTCTCAGGTAGAACTGATGCAATACTACTGACAACATTCGTTTCGCTTTTTAGTTAAAAAAGGAATTATAAACAAGGAAAAACAAAACAAAACATAAAACAAAACATTATGATATGAGGAGGAAATAGAGGAGGTTTTTTGAAATCTTCGAGAGATTTCTTTTTTTTAGGATCAAAAAGCACTTTTCTACAGTAGCTGCCATACAACTGAACAAGGCATGTATATAGACAGCACTCAATCACTTTTCTACATTGCGTTCCGCTTTAGGGCTTCAGTTCCGAGAAGTCCCAAGTCGGTATATCGAAAGAGAAAAAGCCGTCAACACTTTGGTAGTGATGTATGTTTTTTTTAATATACAACTGAAGACTACTTACTCTTGTAATATATGACTGATGGTTTGTCCGTTCGGCTTATTAAAATGTAATCATGCAAAGTTGAAATTAAAAGTTTATTAAAGTTCCAATCTAATAATTCATTTGTACTTAAATCAATAACCGCAATGTTTGTTTGCTATGACTATATTCTCTGTGATGAAAAACACTATATCTTTGAGGGGAAAACGTTAAGTATATTAGATGTGTTTTTAATATCATAATAACCAAATATATCAAGTAGGAAGTCTATCGGCCTCGGCGCATCATAAACAGAATTAATGAAAAATATCCAGAAAAATACTGAATATAGGAAATAAAGGCAAGAGACCAAGCTTGATGATACAAGCGATTTTATCAATCAACTCGAATTCGGCCCAAATTGGTTGACCCAGCTGCACTGTTATATAATGGCGCGCAAATAACAGTTTGAGCATGCGCAGTGAGTACAACTGGTTTTACTGTTCTAAGTCTGTATGCAAATTATTCCACGTCTTCGTACCACTGTTAAATAGGCTTCTTCTTTCGTTTTGTCTTTGCTAATACAGCATGTTGTTCTTACAAAAGTGTAGTCACAAACTTTTTTGTATATTCGGATCGAGAAAAAAGGCATTTATTTTCTCAGTAAAATGCTCTCGAATAGGACACTAGAGAAAAACGTTTGCGCATGCGTGGCTTTCAGCACGCTTTTCAAGAATTTATAGAGTTTTAGTGAGAAAATAAATGCTTGTTTTCTCCGAGTATACACAAAATTTCGTGGGTATACTTTTATGAGACCAAGATAATGTGTTAATAAAGACAATATGAAAGAATTAGCCTTAAGTTTCAAGAACTGATCTTAAGTTTTGGCATTTTGTAAAGGCTATTCTTCAGGCAAGTGTGAAAGTCAAATTTGAATATTTTTACAATAGCACGAAGACGCTTTCGACTAATTTGCATACGGACTTAGAGCATGCGCAGACGTTTTTCACGCGTGTCCTCGAATAGACCTTTTTAGCTTCGTATGCAAATTGCGCATTTCAGACCACATGATATTCCCTTGAGAAATGTTCTTTTGTTAAAATATTTACACATGAAAGAATGATCTCCCAAGAGTGGCATCACATGGTCTGAAATGGGCACAACAAACAACGAAGCTGAAAAGGTCTATTCTCAGTTGAACCTGACGTGTTGAAAAACATACTGAAAGGCATTTCTATTGTCAATAACAGTCTCGTACCCAGAGCTCCTCGGTCTAGCTTAGAAAATGAACGGCTTTTAAAATTATCCTTAATCGATTTTCTAAGTCAGTGGCAAATGTAAAGGCTCGTTTACACTGGCAATTTTTGCTGCGATTTCTACAACGAATTTTGAAAATATAACAAATTTTGTCTTATGCTTCTAAAGAGACATTTGCCCAGGTAATCTTGGTGTCGTGATTAAAACTTTACAAGTTAATTCTTTACAATTTTTGACTATGACTCAAATCGCCGCAAAAATCGCCTCAGACCTCGCCAGTCTAAACAGCCCTTAACGGTTCCAAAACTAGATGCAGATTATTTGGATAGTTTGAAGCTATATTTGGCATAAAAATATAATATCTAGGAGTAAAAATGCTCTGTTTTCCCAATGTTTGCATGCCACTTGGAAGACTTGCAAGACTTCTATTACAATATAAAAACCACCATTGCGTCTATCGTGAATATAACCTATTTTACTGACCTACATTTAACACTTGAAGCATGCGCATTTAGAATTACTTAAATTATTTACTTAAAAATTAAGATAGCAATGCGTGGATTAATAATAGTTTAATAAGTCCATAGTGTTCTTACAAAATTACCTAGTGCTAGTGGATATATAATAAAATACTAGAGTAAAGTCACTTAACCCTTGAAATAAAAATTACTTGTTAAAGTGTAATAGAGTGCATTCAGTAAAAGCATGAAACATTAGTAACACTATTTTGTACTATTTTATGCTAATTCTTTTGTTTTCTTTTGTTCAACTAGCACTATTTTGCACAATTTAGTAATTGGTGTTTCACGCTTTTATTGAATGCACTCTAGTCAAATAGACACAAAAGAAAACAATGGAATTAGGGTCTACTAAAGTGTATTAGTCTAATATCTATTTCACGGGTTTAGTGACTTCACTCTTGAAGTTTATATGTATATAGGTGACCGATGTTGCGGTTCTTGTATTTACATTGCTTTGAATAGTGCATGGTGTTAGTGTATTCGTACGGAGGTAGATAGCTAGTTTAGTGACCAAGATTAAGGAATTCGATATTACTCTTGTGACGAACATGTAAAGAATTATTTTAAAAAATGGGTTTTGAAGTGCGAAGATGAAATGGGAAGAAAATGGTAATATTTTTTGAGTTAGAAAAATGAGATTCGAATGCACTGGAGTTGGGATTACAGTGAAAGTCTTGTTTCAGGTTTGGAAATAAGCTTTCTCCCCTTTAGAACTCTGTGTAAAGGGGTGGGGTTTTGAAACGTTCCTTTACACTCGAACCTTAGGAAAGTAATAAAGGAACTTCAAAGCTTAAAAAGGTATTTTCTTGAAGTAACCTACATGGTTAGCATTTCGAATCGCTTTTATATTTAGGAATTTATAGGGAGTATCAGGTAAGACAAGACATGAAAATGACTTATAAATTACAAAACATAAGCAAAGATTGGGTATTGCTGGGCTGTGATAGACAGGTGACATATTGTTGGATTATGTGGTCATTTTTCAACATGATAGTTGGCACTAGCGAATCAAGTCATCATAATAAAAAAATCTGATATAGTGCTAGAGCAGAAATAATGCATGCATGGAAAGGATCCATAAAATATTCTTTAAAAATTATATTGCATCCGAGAACGAGAGTTGCATACGAGAACGAGAGTTGCATCCGAGAATGACAAGGCTTGTCATAATAGCCTGGATTATTAGCGACAACCTGATATCCTGAGATAAAGAAAAGGAGTAAAAATCTAAAAGTGAGTCGTCTTCTTCAGAGGTCGTGTTAAGACGTGCATAGAATATTCACCATGTCCTCCAATATGGCGACCATTATCACGTGATCATTCATTGTGTACCTAAAAAAACAAACCGAAAGAAAGCCGAAAAACAGCTGTTATCAGGGAAACTTGATTTTTACTCTCCCCATGACATCAAAAATACAACTGTGTGTTGTTAGAACGAGAACGACAGCAACTGGTTGGGACGGCTGTCACAGTGTGTGTGATCTTGGTGAACGATGTACGAATGAATTTATTAGTTGTCCTCGGGTTTTTCTCCGTCTTCTTTTTGTCCATCCTGTGAAGAGGAAAATCGAATAGAATAGTGAAAACATTTTCGGTGAATTTCGTGGGAATTTTATGCAAAAGTCGGGCATGTTAATCATAGTAACGATGGCTAATGCGAAAAAATTACAAAATATAGCAAAAGCATGCACCCGCGCGTTTGTTTTTTTAGTTTTTTAGCTCTTCATTGAACTCAGATATATAAATCATCTGGTAACTAAGAATATACTTACAGCATTATTGACGTTGTTATTTTCTGTCTCGTTTACTTCTTCGATGTCTTCTTCTTCGACTTCCTCTGCAGGCATCTGGTCGATTGGTTTGTCTTCTTTCACATCTTTAGCAAGAAAAGATTCGAAACGAATAATCAAACTTGTCTCAAAACTAAAGCTTAGCGATATATGCAACACTGACAAAAGTTTCCTAATGTCATGGCATAGCAATGAAATAGATTCTCATTGAAACTCCACTAGCACTGATTGAATGCCACTGCATGGTTTCCCGAAGCGCAACACCAGAATATGGTGGCCCATTGTCATAGCATAGCATTGAAATGGTTGCCTCTAGCATGGCGCAGTGAAATGGTTTCCCGAAGCGCAACACCAGAAAATGGTGGCCCAATGTCATAGCATAACATTGAAATGGTTTTTCACTAGCATGACACTGAAATGGCTTCCCGGACAGCACTGAAAGGGCTTTCTCATTCTATGCAAGAAGCAGTAGTATAGATATTAGTTTGTTTCTATCAAGAAGGTTAAAAGTAGATAGAATTGTTATTCTAATGATAACAAAATGGTAATATAAACATTTGAATGACTTGTTTACTTTAATTACCTTTATCGTCTTGTACTTCTTTCGCCTGCACTTGTTCTTTACCGCTTGCTTTATAAACCTCATCTGTTGGTGGCCGACTGCTCTCTTTCACCGGTGGTTGACTGATGTATTCTTCTTGTGTTTCTTCCTCAATCGGTTCTTCAATCGGTGGTGTGCCGCTGTACTTTTCCTGTACCTCTTCTTCGATTGGTTGTTCTTGTTGTCCAGGATAATTCTCGCGTGGATGAGTCTCGCGTGGAGAAAGAACTGAGCTGGCCTGTTGATAGTACAAAAAATGGAGCAAGTTAGGCTGCGTTCATAATGTATGACAGAGGGGGGGGGGGGGGGGGTGAAATCAAGGGAAGATCTGTAATTATTTTAATATCATTGACAATGGGGGTTTTAAAATTATTTTTTATCAGAATCAAGGGGGGTTTGTTGGGGGAAGTAGATAATTCTTTAGCCTTGCCTGGGGGGGGTGTAACTATTTTTTTTTGGGGGGGGGGGGGGGATTGCAAGAGGGGATAAAATTTTTTCCCGTTGTTTAAAAATTTCACCTGCCCCCCTGTCATACATTATAAAAGCCTTAGCGAGGATGACTGAAACCTCCCCCAAATTCTGCCTAATTGGTTTCTAAAGCTACTAACCTTACTACTACTGCCACCTGTTGATGATTTCCGATGCAGTGTCTTGCTTGCTCTTGATTGTGAGTTCTAGTAGTTAACAAAAATCATTCATTCACATTAACAGTAATGATCAAGATGCTGCTTGTACTCTACTTAAAGAATATTGTGTAAAACGTGCACCCTTATATTGCGATGTGACTTAACAGACATGACTTGAGCATGTCTATGTCTTGTAATATAAAATATGGTAATCAAGTTAACTTGATGCAAGATGATGATAAGTATCCTATGAAGGCTGTGCATGAGTTGCTAATGGGTCAGGGAGGGGGAGGAGGAGGGGGTGATGGAGGATGATCATTAAGTTATTTTGCTTCAATGAATTAGAGTTCCCATTTCCCTTTCCATATAAACCTTTGTACATGCCAACATGAGGGATATGCTGCTTACCTTACTCGTACTTCTACTGTGCTTTGCTCTGTTGACATGTGGTGCTTTGTGCTGGTTCTTACTAGCAGCTTTGCTGTGAATAGATGATTAATGGGAAGTCCAAATGAGATTTCATGTTGTTGTGAATCTTATAGTAGCATGGGTTCCCTGTGGAATATTTTTAACTGAATGGCCCAAACAAGACTTCTATGTATTTTGTTGAGTCTCATCATTGTCTGAGACTATGTTTTCACTGAATGGCAACTGACAATCATTTCATAAGACAGGAAGCCCAAACAAGACTTCTTTCATTTTTTTTTTATGAATCTTAGAATAGATTGGGTTCCCTGTGGAATAAGTTTTCACTGCCTGGCAAGGAAATATACAAAACATTTTTAGTACTGGTAACAAGATTTATATTCATTACCTTCTTGGTGTGAGTGAACTGCCTTGGTCATTATATGCAACCCTTTTAAACCTAGAATTTTTCAAAAAGATACACACATTTAGTAAATCTAATATGCTATTATGATATTAAGTAAATATGCCAAAAAAAAAAAAAACACAAGCAAAAAAGTTTGAGCTAGAGGTACTCACTTTTTTCCATGCCCAACAGCAACATACTGGCCACTATTCTCAAGCTCTGAAGGTTCTTTGATCTCCCTACCTTCCATCGTGAACAACCTAGTTGAAATGAAATACAATTACAGACTGGAAACAAAAAAGATGCTGACATATCATGGAAATAGGCTATGACATTGTGCACTCAATTGTCTCATTGATATGCAAAACACACTCAAACAATAAGCTACTAATGATGCATTGATGCATCATATAGTATTACTCCCTTGAGAGTAAGTAGCACTTCATAATTTCTAATTTATCATTGTTATAAAATTACAATTCTTAGTTTAATTTCATGTGACATCATGGCAGCCATGTTGGTTGTCCAGCTCACGTAAAAAAATTCTCACTAGTTTCTGTTGTAATTTATAAGTGGACATGGCTGCAGTCATTATTGCCTTTATCACAGTGGAATGAAAGACCAGTCTGAAATAATCCATCAATGTTGTCTAATTATTTAATAGGCTTAAATGTGAAGGAAAGTAAGCGAGAAATAATTATTAACTTATTTTCTGGGATACACAAATTCCTGGAAATTCCTGGACATATAATATATAACACAAATCCCTTGCTTACCAGAACACTGCTCCACTTTGTAGATGAACCTTGCTTGTAATAACCTTCAAGACCTGTCCAAGCAAAGAACAACATTAAATTGTAAAACCTTTTGATTCTTTCCTTATTGGTATTATTATTATTGTTATTATTGTTGTTGAGGCCAGGTCATATTTAGAATTCTAAATCTGTGTATATCTATTTAAGACCCCTTGTAGCACTTCAGAATGCAGACCAAATTGGAGGACAAAACAAAAGTTTCCCATTCTCAGGAGATTATATAATAAATCAACATGGACGACTATGGGACTCAGAAAAAATCAGAGCCCAGATGGGATTCTTGACAATGATTGATTGACAATGCTCCAGATACTAGTTGGATGCTCTGACCACTGAGCCACTGAGACTCTATGGTGAGCAAAGGTCATCTGTGGGTTTTTGACTAGAACTGCACAGTCACAGTAACATTGTCAAGACAGAATACATTAATGGTTTAACTGCATCACACAGTTAAGTCATTAATCAGGAGATTGAAATTCTTATGTTTTGTCCTCCAAATTGACCTGCTTTGACATCACAGCATCTAGCTATCCTTTGGACTTACATGATCCATGCTGGTCAGGGCTCTTTTGTCAAGAAGCATCTTAGTAGATGGATACAGATCATCTCCATTGCGATAAACACTAAAAATAACAAAAAATAAATGCATTTTAAAAATAAGAAGAGAAAAACTGTGATATATAGTGGAGGAGATAGAGACATTATGTAGGTCTAAGCAATAAAAAAGGTGATAAAAGGAGGCCTTTTGCGATGAGATTAAAAATCAAGGAAGTGCTTCAGTAGGAAAACACTAGTTAGCAATGTTCAACTAATAATTAACAAGGAGCAAGGGAAGCATGGGCAGCGTAGCGGTTTGAAAAATCTAAACCAGAGAAAATGGAAACAACACTAGTTGCTATGGTAACCATGAAAAACTCACAAACACTTTTATTAAGGGTGGAATTAATGCAATTAAATGAGTCTACAAAAAGTATAAACAATAGTATATTCTCTTTGTTGCTATGGTAACTATCATATAGTCTACTGAGTTCGTAACAGCCAAAATATGAAATGAAAAATGACTTTGGAACATTCCAATTATTTCATTATTTTTGTGGTCTGTTACCATAGTAATTATCATTAGGTATATGTACTTTAGAGAAGGCATTGACCATTATACTTTATGTAGGAGAGGGGAGTTTTGAAAAAAATATGTTTTCCAAATGAATTGGCTTTAAAAATATTATTAAAAAATCTATTCAGAAACCAAAGACAAAAAAATAGAACTGATTTTTTCTTGAAAATATAAAATTTTAATGGGTCCCTGAAATTGGCTATACGATATCTCCCAAGTCTAAACATTCTATTATCATAAAATATTTGTTTAGTGTGTTTTTTCATTTAGATACATACAATATGATCCTGTGTGTACTTGGCTCGGCATCTGCTACTTTCCTTGCTCTAGCAGAAATCTGCAGTCTACTGTGTTTAACCGGGGTGATCTGTTAGATAAAAATAATAGTTATTAAAATATCAAAAATGTGACTATGAAAATGAATAAAAGGATTGCTTGGTAGCCCCTATATTTAAATTTGATTGACAGCAGCAGGATATTTATTTGGTAATTGCAATGACAGAGTGTATATAGAACTTTTTTTGAATTTTTAGCAATTTTATCAGCAAGTAGATAAGGTGATACAAAAAAGAGAAGAAAAGAAAAAAGAAAATAAGGAAAAACTGTTAGGAAAGAGGGAAGGAAGAAAGAAAGAAGACCCATATTTAAGGGCCCCTAAATTGAAGGGAGTATTCTAATGACAAGAAATTAATGGCGTACTTCATCAAATGGTTATATATTGTTTTTGAACAATCCACCTTTTATAATCAAGGATATTGAACATTACGTCAGGTGTGTTAATTATTGATGTACCATTTTATAATGAAGTGCTGAACTTTTTAAACTCGGCTCAGAAATGAGGAAATTAGAAATATAACCGCCCCAAAGGATAGGTATTTCAATTTTAACAGATAAATAAACGTTTAACGTTATGTACAATTCTCAATTGACTACGAATTCTAGGCGTAAAGGTCTATAAAAATTAGAGACTGAAATAATTCTAATATTTGAGATCATAATGCTCATAAAAATCAAAGTTAAGCTTATAATATAATTTGCTTATCAAGTTTTTTTTCTAACCTCTACATCTTTCTTTGGAGTGAACTTAGCTTGAACCTTGATTTCAGTGTACCTAAAGAGTAGAATTGAAGATAATTAAATTTAAATCAAAAATCAACGAAGAGTAGAAAAGTAAACATACTCAACTCGCTGACCAAACAAGGACAAGTTGAGTACATAGCGACACTTCGACTTGTCTTTACTTACGGTAGTCTCTTGAAACTCTCTGGTCCAACAGCTACATAACAACCTCCTGGTTCTATACTATCTAGCTTGGTAATTGTATGTCGTCCTGTAGGTGTTTTTATGGTTCTGGCCGCATTTCTAAGCTTCACATCCTTGGTGACTTTATCCAACAATGCCTCCATAGTTCGTACCTGTCTTCGGTTTACAACCAGTTTTTTTCCAGGATAAGTTGGGTCTCCATTCCGATACACAGTGACCGTTGTTGAAGCCATGTTAGCTTTCGAGGCTGAAGCCTCTTTTGCTGTTCTAATTTAAATTAGAGCCGAGAAAAGATGGTTTTCCTGAAGCCTGTCTGAAGCTCCTTCCTCGTTGTTCATCTCTTTTTACAACTAAAGCATGACGTCACTAATGGCATAATTAACTTGTATACCTTAGCAACGTACATAGCAACACTAAGACTCTCACCATCAAAGGATAAGAAAATCCAAAAAAAGGTCATTTTTAAACCCCAGAACCTTATTATTTAGATAATTAGAGGCTTTTTCTATAAAATTAAATTAAAAAAACGAAGTTTTAAGCGAAAAATTCGACACGTGCAGATAAATGAAGTTTATTAAAAAAATACTTTTCCCCCAAGGGAGTAGTTTAAAAGCCTCCGAACACAAAATCTTTTATGTTAAAATACAAAACAAACGTACATTTTAATAAAACAGCCACCTACTTGAATTGTTCTTGAAAGAGAAGAAGAAGACGAAATAACTAGAATTTGTTGTGGTTTCCTTAATTTACAGTTCAAAACTTTTCCTGCTGTGGCGTCCATAGTTTCGCAATCAAATAACAATTTGAAACTAAATAAAGGAGGGAGCCTTTATATTTGACAAAAAGAAGGAACCATTAAAAGCCTTTTTGATTAGTTTGCGTAAAGTTCTGTTCTGTTTATCGTGTCTCTATCGATATAACAAAGCTACTTGAAAAGAATAAGGAAATACGTGGTTCATATTGCTTTCTTTCGTGAGGTTTTCGTAGACCATTAGTCCTTCGTTTATATTCAGTGTTTTTGTACGTAGTAATGTTTGTATCCACTTAATTATCTTATTATGATCTCCGTTTCTAACCAGAATGATCCACAAGAGAACGTATCAATAAAATTGAACTTCCATTACTTATAAAAAAATCAAAAGTTTAGATAAAAACTAAAATATAATAAGAATTACAAGCGAACATTTAAAAAAAATTTGATGGACAACATGGTCACTTGTGAGCTCTCCCATTCCTAACCATTTATTTATCTTTTTATTATACTTTTTATTCCCCCCTGCAGTAGCAACAAAGTTGCGCACGTTTTGCCTTTAAACTAAAGGTCAAGACACACTGTGCGATTGCGGGTAACGTTACCTAAAACAATCAGATTTCAGAGGGATGTCACATAGAAACTTTTCCTGTAACGAAACTATGGTCAAGGAGCGCTACCCAACTCTGGCCAGCGGTATAGTTAAATAGTAAGATTTTGTTGGCTCTGGACATCGCGAGGCTGCCAGCAACGTTGTAGGTCGTGTTCACACGATCAGTATAGTTTGCTCAACGTTGCGCACAACCGCAATCGTTGCGGAGGTGGAAAGACAACAAGACAGTTCAGCACCACGTTTTCTTCTTCACGCAAGCAGCGGACATGACCTTGATTTGAATATTAATTTACCGCAAATGAGCTTAAATCCTTACGTGTTGGCGCCAGTGTAAAAGAACAGACACACGGTTCAACATTGCGCGCAATATTGCAGACAATATCGCTGAAGTAGGATCGTTTTCTACTTCACCAACATTCCCTGCAACCAATTGGGTCGTGTGACATGGCTCGCAACATGGATTGCCCGCAACCGTTGCGCGCAAAGTTGTACTGTGTTTCCGTAGCTTAACATTGCGCACAATCATGTTAGGACCTTAACCTGTCTGGGCAAGTGTACGTCCGTATATGATGAAAAAATAGCCCCATTGCTTGGCAGAGGAAGATTTAGTTTCCGATTCTGTGCCCATTGAGCTGAGCGTGCAGCCAGCGTGCTAGGAATCTTGATTGCGTTACGCAGCAAATCTTTTACAAAAGAAAATAAGTAACAATTTCCATGTTTGTTCTCCTTTCATTTCTTTTATCTTATAGTTCTTTTACTAAAGGGAAGACGAGTTTCAAAACTTGGTTCATTTGGGAAAATAACATAAAAGTGTTCATCCATTTCACGCGCGACGGATGTCATTATCTATATTAAGCTGATATGAACATCTTTATCAAATGATATATGGTACTTACCTCAAAAATTCCTATCATTCCAACCTTTATTTCTTTGCTCATTGGATTGAAATTCAATCTTGGAATCTCAATAATATCTTAGTTAGGGTTCGTAGTTTCATAAAATACCTTTTCAGAAGCTTTTTGAGACCGCTCTAAATTAGGTGTTTTTTATTTTTTATGTACTATAAACCCATCTAGCTGGGGCTCAGATGGCACGATCACGTATGCGTCAGTTCATATTTCATTCAAGTATCATACGCAAATCATGTCAACTTAAAACTTGGTGAAAATTCATCTGTAAAAAGTTATATTGGAGTGGGAACATAGGATGCTGCTCAGTGGTGCAGCTTGGCACTCATCGTGTCCTGACTTGCATGAACCAAGAGATTGTTTCAGTGTTCAATGAAAATTTGATTGAGGGCCATTCTTAATCTTGCTGAGCACAAAGACTTCTTCAAACAGACTCATACTCGATCATGAGGTTTAAAATGAGAAAATTTTCTCAAAGTATTATTTACAGTAAGCACGTGTTTATTTGACGTGTATCTCTTCCCAGAAGAATATAACGATAAAAAACATGTATGGCCGCCATGTTGGTTGACATGACAAAAGATCCTGGGTTCAAGTCATCCAACATGGCGGCTATGACGTCACATGTACATCATATGAAATGGAAAGATTTACCCAAAGTATTATTAACAGAGCCTTTATTTTACGTGTATCTCTTCCAAGGAGAATATAAGGACAAAACTGATACATGGCTGCCATGTTGGCCGACTTAACAAAGAAACCAAGATCAAATCCTGGGTTCAACTCATCCAACATGGCAGCTATGACGTCACATGCACAAGGACAAGAGACATGGCTGCCATGTTGGCTGACTTAACAAA
Source organism: Anthopleura sola (assembly GCA_023349425.1). NCBI lineage: Eukaryota > Metazoa > Cnidaria > Anthozoa > Actiniaria > Actiniidae > Anthopleura > Anthopleura sola. Next base: position 5,118,400 of record JALHLI010000008.1, read on the forward strand.
GAAACCAAGTGAAAATCTTATGTCAAAGTCAACCAACATGGCGGCTATGACGTCACATGCACGTAAAGACTAGACTGTAATTTGGTTAATATATTGCTCACGACTTCCTAGTCTAATACACTGTTAAATATCTCTCCATATAAATGAATTAATGCATCTCTAATAATTAATACATATTTTACATCGTTATTTTCATCTATAGTTCATTATAGCATAATATAAAATCGAATCACCATATATGGTTATTTTTGTGTAACCGCACTTCCGGTTAAGGCAAGATCGGGGCTCTCAACATGAGACTCTATCTAGCATGTTCGGGAAACTCCGGATCCGAATGCATGCATCTTAGCACATTTTCCGAGATTTCAAGAGTTTTTTTTGGCAGAAAAAAAAAATGCTCTTTATTTACTCGGACTAAAAATTTGAGCGCTTATAACCTTTGATAACTTATAGTCTATTAAGTACTTGTCTGTTTAGTGAACATTACTAGAACATAGTTCTTTAGATCCATGATAAATTTTGGAATCTCATTATAAAAATATTTCTCATAGAAAAATATCATTCCACGATGGTAGAATATTGGTCTTATGACGTTTAGCCCCTATATTTTTCCATTATTATATTAAAACGTATCTATAAAGTGCGAAATTTTATCATCACAAATCGTCTACACGTTACACAAAACGTCTGATCCCATTTGGTGAAATGTTTTAGCAGTTTGTGGATGTAATATTCAGTTATCCATTCCGCACTGGTCACCTCAATGCTGATCTTCAGAATATACAGACGTACGTATCCATGTTCTATCAAAACGGTCGTATTCCAAGACCTTTATGCTTGACTTTCCTCGTCTTTTGTTGGTGTTCTTATGGTATGCAGCTCCCGAATGATCGAAGCCTTCTCTGCTTCTAGGCTACCGACGTGTTTACGAAGAGAACTCAGCTGGAATAAAGGAAAAAAATGATACAAATGAGAGTTGAATAAGACTTTAATTAAGATATCGAGCGTAAAATGTGAGAAGTTTTACTCGCAGAAGAAAATTTAAAGTGAAATAAAATGACGTAGATAAAAAACAAAATTTAACCTAAAATTCAGAATAAAATCTGATAAAAATGTAATGGAAATTGAAAGGCCAAATAGTGAATAATTACAGTCAAAACGACTCAAGCGTACCCCCCCCCCCCCCCCTAGGCTGCATTAATGATTTCACTATTCGAATATTGACTTGATTATTCACTCTGAGTTTTCATAAACAGACTCCAAACTTCACATTCATTTCACACTAAAAGTGATGGCCTTTCTGAGGAGTTTTTCTACCTTGGCATGGCAATTGTTGAAGAATCCAATCAAAACTCAAGTAGATAAATTATTTTCAAGTTTGGAGTCAGAGTGAATAATGAACTCAATCGAATAATCAATTCATTAATGGATTCTAGGGGGTACGCTTGAGCCGTTTTCACTCTAATAAGAATAGAAAATCAGAAATTGGAACAAAAGAAAGTTGTATGGGATAAATGAAAAAAGAAATTACCAAGATAAAAAGATGGAAACGTAGTGTTTTTCAGACATGGACGATGAGAACTATATTAATCAAGAGTGTATTAATGACCCGGTAATGTTGATAAATGATCGTGATTATGATACAATATAATTACAAAATACATCACTAGGAATGTATTCTATTTCAAAAATGAATGAGTCACGGTAAAACATAGTTAAAGCAAGCTGAAATAACGGGCAAAAAAGAAGATCAAGAACAAATAAGAAGAACAAAAAAAAAAAAAAAAAAATGGAAAGTAAAAAAAAAAAAAAAAAAAAAAACAATAAAAAAATTCAGGTCTATAAAAAACCACTGTAAAAACAGAATGTGTATGCATAGCAAAACATGAATTTACCTCTTCAGACAATCCACTGTTCAGAGGTGTCCTACCAAGTGACGCACTAGATCGGCTTAACACCTCACTACTCGGGCTATGACCAGCACCTCGATTCAGCGTTGCACTTACACGACTGGCTGGCGTGCTTGTTATACCGTCAGTTCTTGTACCATTTGGAAGACTCGACTTATCTAAGAGATTATTCACTCTGTCCATTAATGAGGTCGTCTTTCTAGATCTCGGTGTTGTGTCAGGCGTTCTTCTCAAGGTACTGTTCGGAGAACTTGGGTTCGAGGACTGAGTGTTCTCTAATGTTGAACCGTTTACGGAATTCGTTGTGGTGTCTACACTATCTCTTCTAAAAGCTTGATATTTTCTTTCAATTGTCTTTTTCTCTTTTTGTACATCTTTGAGTATCGTTTCCAATTCTCTTATTTCGTTCCATATTTCTCTCTTATTTCCCAGACTGGCTGGCGAACGGCGAGTCGTAGTCAAGGTGGTGGGTGTCCTCACTGGTTCATTTTTCTTTTTCTGATATTGAACCTCATTTTCAGAGCTTTCAAGACTGCATTTCAAGACCTTGTTCTCACGTTTAAGCGCCTCGAGTTCGTCTTTATAGCTACTCAGCTTAGCGCGATCCGTTGCTTGCTGTCGCTGGGATTCGTGCAATTCCGTCAGTAGCTCGCTGTTCGAGCTTTTTGCTTCGGACAAACTACTTTCCAGGTCTTCAACCTTCTTTTCTAAGCAAACCACAACAGCATGATCAGCCTCGCTGCTAGCTTTCAGCGCTTTGTTGTGCCTTTCCAGTTCATTGACTCGCATTTCTAAAGCATCTAACTCAGCCGCTGTAATTTTCTCCGCAAGGTTATCGTCAAGTCGGCTTTCGTAAATATCAGCTTCGTACGTTTTTTCTGACAAACCAACTTGCATTTTCTTTAACTCGTCCTCAAGTGTACGATTCTCGTTGTCAAGCTCCAGACACTCTTTTTGCAGCTCAATATTTTCGTTCTGAAGTTCTCGTATTTGTTCCTCATATTCAACGCGCATTGAGACCATTTCTTGTTCCAGCGCTTCTATTCTCTTTCCTAAGAACTCACTTTCTCCATTTTTCGTAGCATAATCATGCTTCATTGTTGTCAAACCATCTTCCATTCCTTCGATTTTTCCTTGTAACGCATGGTACTCCTGCTCGTAACGTTTACATGCTTGTAATTCTTGGCTAAGCCTGAAGTTTTCCGCAGCAAGAGAGTCTAATTCCGCTCTCATTTGCTTAAGAATTCCACACTCATCATCGTCAAATTCATCTTGATCATCGACATGGAGAACTGATTCGTATTTCTTTACTTCTTCCGTCGCTATTTGAGCAATTGTTTCTTGGAGTTTCTCATGGACTTTGGCGGGAATTTCCTCAAGAGGGGTTCCTTCATACGCTTGTTCAAGTCTCTTTTTCAGTATTTGTAATGTATCTATCTTTGCTTGCTCAACTTGGAGTTTAAATTTAAGAGCCGTTTGCTCAATTGAGTTCAAGTACATCATGAACTGATCATTTTCATCATCAAATGTTATCGACCCAGTCGATTCGTTAGCTTCGTCATTTATTCCTTGTCCTTCCCCACTTTCTGCCCCAAAAGAAGCCCATGTAACAGTTTCTTTCGATGAAACAGGAGCATAGTCAAGACCAGCTTTAGTAATCTCACTCAAATCCAAAGTATTCCCCATATCATTCCGCTTAACATCTTCAGCTACACGATCAGTTGTACTAGGAGACTCGGTCCTGTTCAACTTAGTCGGTGAACTCGAGTCTTTAGGAGGAGCAAATACAGTGTCAAGTCCAGAAAAGGTGACTTGTTTTTCAGGTTTTAGAGTCGAAAGATTCGCTTCTTCCTTGGAGTTTTCGTGGTGTATTTCGTCTCCAGTAGGACCGTTTAAACTTTCATCAGTGTGTGAAGGCTCTGCTTCGTCGACTTCGGAATTGATGACATCAGGTTCATGACCATTTTCCATTGACTCAGATGCGTTATATTTGACTATGGTTTCCTGTTTCTCGGCTTGACCGACATCAGGATTATTGACCTGTGCTGGCATGGAATTTTCTGGGGTTTGTTCGGTCTCAGACGAATCTAATCGAGAAATATTTGTATCCTGTTTCCCTGTTGTGGAGTCTGTTTTGGCTTCCTCGCCGTTTAACCACGTTTTATTTTGTGGATCGCTTTGTAGCATATATCCTTGAACAGCATCTAACATCGACTCCAGAATATGCTTATCCACAGTGCTGTAGATAGACTTAATATCACCACCTTTTCCACTATTTACCACACTAGAATTCAGTTCATTCTCGTTGCAATCAATCCTTTTTGATGTGTCATTATTCGACTGTACTTCGCTCTGACAGCTCAAACCAAATACGGGAGGCATTTCTTGAGTCCCAGCTCTTGGCAGAGGATGCTGTAAAAGAGACATGAAACTTAGTAAAAAAAACCCTTAGCAGAGCTTTAATTTAATTTATCAATCATATAGCAGCGTGTACCGGTATGAGTTCTCAACGGGTAGTCTCGCAAAGACAGACTCTGTTTTCACCAAATGATGCCAGATTCTTCTGGAGCGTGAACATGAATCTTAAATGTCACTCAATTTTAACGGGTGACAAAATATGCCCTTCCGACAATCAAAAACTCTTGAGAACTTCTTATTTTATGATAAGAGGTTGTCTAAAATAGACCAATCTTGGCTGCTATATTTTAAGTCTTGAATTTTTATCATGCTTGGCAGTTGGACCTGTATCCTACAGGTGGCAGTTAGGCCTAGTCTCTCACGATAGCATGATTGTTATTCATGCAGCAAGTTTTTGGAATACCGACTTTCTTTCCAGACGAATTTTTCCCCCCTTGTTTATCGCTGGGATTGTAACCCGTTGAGGCAGGGCAGTACGAATGAAATTATGAACTATAAGTGTTTGGATGATTTTTAATTCTAAATTTGGTGCCAATATTCCATACTGAGTTCACTATCTAATACGCACGCATGCTTCCCATGCGAACAAGTGTGGCTATGTAAGTTATAGCGCTGTAAAAACCAATGAAGTTCGTAGTTTGATCCCCTGTGGTCATACTCAGTGTTTCGAATTCACCCTGGGTAAGCCCGCTTAGACGTATCACTGGTGGAGTGATGACCGAGAGCCGACACTTCATAGTTTAGGAAAGCAATGGACGTCAAACACAGTCAAAGCTCTCCTTGTGACCACTCTCATAAGCGACCAGCTCTAGTTACGACCACGATTTTGAGACCCCGTTTGCATTGCCGCGCTTATGACAGCTACGATTCTCGTAAGCCACCAGCTCTAGTTACGACTACTTTTTCGTTTTCCCGAGGTGGTCGCTTGCGAGAGGTTTGACTGTACACCAATTGTTTTAACAATTAGGTCATGTTGAGAAAATTGCGCTAATCCTAGCCTGCATCATTTGAACCGAACGAACTCTGAATTCTAACTCAGATCGAAGTCGTAAGCTGCTTTGCTGTTACATAATGCAGCTGACACCAAGCACCAAATACTATTGCTGGAAGATTGCCGAAAATTGAAAATTGGCCAAACAATCTAGTATTATTTTTGTTGCTTTTTTATGCATTTTGCGTCATTATCGCATGCATTTTTTTGCTTTTTCAGATGCCTAGTTTTATAAATATACTAAATTCTTTTGTTTTCCTTGACGACTTTGCATGTAAATCCCGTCTACTAGCAAATTTAATGATGATCGAAGATCGGTGAGAATAAAGTAGCAATATCATTTGTAATTAATCACACGAGATATCGTGGTTAAAGGGGACAGCTTTGTTTCTTTTTACGATGGCTATTCATTCACCTGGTCTCCCAAGCAGATGGTGCATACTTTATTCCCTCATCATCAGGACTCCATTTTAAGGGTATTCAAAACTAAGGCTACAAGTATCACAGAGAAGTCGAAACAAGTGTGTGAGATCACTGGGAATCAAAATACAGAAATGTTGTTTTGCTGGCAGTGACCACACTTACCAACTTAGCGTCACTTACTTCAATTATTCTAGACAAATATAGTAAAATCCGGCTTTTGTAGATGACAATCAGAAACACTCTTAATATTTCATGTTTTTGCGTCTAGTGACGTCACAGTCATTAACATATTGAAAGTAACCTTCATATCTTAAAGACGCAACACTCAAATGAAGAAATATTTTACTATTCAACTATTCACTTCATGTAGAATCAATATTGAGAAAATTAAATTAGGGGTTATATGCACTTTAATAAAAACCAGAAAACTAATGAAAAGGATAAAACTGATCTGCGAAAAGCATGTACAGTAATACAATTTGTGTTTACAAGGCGCAATTATGCTTTCACTACTAGTTTTGGAAACTTAAAATTGCAGATAAACGAACAAATCTGAATAAAATCCTATCAAAATCATATTGTCAAATTAACTTGTTTATTAGAAATAAATTCCATCGCCAAAAAAGGTTATGCGTTTTTATCATCTAATTGAAAACGCACTTCGGACACACAGCACTTCAAGTAAAGTAATATTTCACAAGTACGTAATTCCACTTACCAGATGCGATAGTATTAAACTATATTTGTATCAGCTAGAGAAACTAGTGCTTTCCAGGGTTTCAAATGAATATTAAGAACTATTCAGGTGGAAATGAATAGTTGAGCGGTGGATGACCTTTCAGAATGTGATGACTATTACTTTCAAAGTATTCGATGCTGTTGTTTCTGTTAAGGTTGCAATTGTTATGGACAAACAGAGTTGTTTTTACACTCACGCCGTGTTTATTGCGAAGTTCGTTATTAAATCCACGATAATGTGGTCTTAGTCGACAAAGATGTTATATTCAAAGCATCCACGCCCGATTGAGTACCTGCTAACGTGGAACCTTTCTCACGATAGCAAGCTATTGTACAATAGACTCCAAAATACCTTCATCCACTTGTTGACCTAAAAACCTGCCAAAACTTTTCTTGATTCAAAAACTAGGCTTTTTGTTAAAATATCTAAAGACTTAGCCACACTAAGGACCATTCTACGCAGGAATTAATACCGGATATTGATTTAGGGATTATTTTTATTTTATGTTTCATGCTGAGGTGATCCGATTGTGAAAAGACGTCATTCGGATTGTTATTCGTGAGAAAAATGTGCTGATTTGAAATAAAAAAAATTGGCAAAAACAGTACATATAATTACTGTACTAGTTAGTACAAGCCCTTCTAAAAGTACATAGGTTTGCGTACTATAAATATAGCTAGCATTTGGTTAAAATAATAGCAAAAGTTATTTCCATTCTCAAATATAACATATTATAAGTAATGTTATTTTAGACTTACGAATTCGAAGTGATATCCACGTTGTGTTGATTTGTGTCCATATTTTGTGCTTCTTTCTCAACAATTGTTATTTTTCTATTTTTCTAGTCTGCTCAATCCTTTTAAAATTTGTATCGATCGTACAGTACAGACGACGGAAATTTACGACTGTCTTCAAAAAGTCTTAGTTTTTCGGTTGGTTGAAGTCCTAACTTGAAGTCAAAGTAACTACGTGCAGGCGTGACTAGACGTTAGGTGATTAAGCCCTTTTTTGAAGGCAACCACTTGAAGTCTTACTATATATAGTGTTGTAATGGATTTATTAAGCCGTTTAAACTACTATAAAGTTCTTTAATTGCATCTAATGACGTACTTATTAGAGCCGCCTGTTATTGTGTTTGAGTTATTTTATCACATACAATGATGTTGCCTTGCTTATAGACGTGCTATCGACACTGAGGCTGAATACTAGAGTAACCATATTGGATGACAGGAACCTTAAAAACATGCTCACCTTTCGACCAAAGTTTCTTAGGGAAAATTCTGATTTCTGTCATCCAACATGGCTGCCTCAGTTGCGTGATCCTTTACATATTTTTATTGTTTTGCCGTGAAATGTTTGAGTTCGGTGTCATTTAGCGGCAGAAAAACACAACGAAAAGTGGCAGATCTCTAAACTGATAATTCGTATTTTTGAAACGACAAAAAGACAAAAATCCCAAACCTACATTCGTCAACTGAAGTTACGCATTCCGGCATTCAATCTGTTATCATGAAGTCGTAAAAGTTGATCTTTTGAGAGACAAATCTAGAAACCAGGAACGTGCCCTCCGCTAATGCAAACATCGAAAAGAACAAAAAAAAACAAACCTTGTTTGTCTTAGCCCGGCAACGATCTGTTTCAGTGGTCATGTCATGCTGAGATTTTTAACCTGATTCACCCATTCAGTCATATCCTGGGCAAGGCACTTTGTTTTCGGTTTGATTTGTTTACTTAGTGTACAAGCAAACTATTCAATAGTGCATGCCAGAGATAAGGAGAGGAATTGGAGATGAAAGTTATCGGAATATGCGCATGCGCAGAAATTGTTATATCGGAAAGGAAGGTAAAAAGAAAAGATAAATTCTTTGATGAAAAAAATGAATCTATAAAATTTCTCAAAAAAATTCGCTTTGAACAAGTACGGTAATCATGGTTTGAATGTGTGAAAGAAAAATACCCGAGCCAAGAAGAGGTCGAGCAGAGCAGAGCAAGGCAAAATATGGTCGGTACACATGTGTAACAACACGGCACACAGCACTGTCACGGTAAATAAAATTGACAACAACCTTTGAACCAATCACAGTGCGCGAGCTCATTTCAGTGTCAGCCAATGAAATCACTCAAGCACAGCACCGTCACGGTCACGGCACTAGTTACACGTCCATGCCGTGTATTTTTTCATACTTATACGAAATTCGCTTTATTTAGGGTTCGAAATTCCCACAAGATAATTGGCTAAATGCAAGTTGAAAATTACAAATATCGAGTGAAAAGAAATTGAACTTCGATTTTCTAGCTAGTTCTCTTTTTAGAAAATAATCATGAAATCCAAAGAAAAACAAAGTCTTTGCGTTTGCGTTCAATCCATTTATCTTGTAGCTGCTCAATGCACAAGATAAATTTATCTTGTCATTAAAAAGTTGAGAATTCTAACCCTGTGTTTGCAACACTACTATGTCTATTTATTTTTGTAATACCTTGTTTGGTTTTGGTGTGAGAGGTTGGTAGTTGACGGCTTGGAGTTTCGCCTGAAGAGCCTAAGATAAACAAATAATCAAATCAATACAACCTTATATGTAACATCAGCATGTATCAAACACTAAATCAGTAGAGAAAAGGTAAAATACAGTTTTAAAACAACTGACAGACTTGGAAATAACACAGAAAATACGCAAAATACATATTTGGAAAACTAAATATGCACAAAGTTATGGATTACCTTTGGTAGGGCATGTCAAAACGCATGCATTTGCTTTCTACGAAAATTTTCCGCTCGTTTTCAGAAGATCAATTTTCGATGCCAGAAAGGTGAAAGTAAATGCATGCGGCGAAATTCCTATATTTTGACAAAATTTGAACTTCCAATCCGTTCCCCCAACCGTAAATCAACTTACAAATCTACGATGTACACCAATTCCATGTAAAAGTCTTCAGAGAACCGTGTGAACGAGCTAGTCGAATGTTCAATTCGTTGACACTGCATTAACCTAAAATTTTTGGTCCATCAAAATACAAACTCGTCCATATTTGGACAGCCTACGTCATTGAAAAGTCTCGAACTATAAATATTAGTAATTAGGTCTACCTCGAGCGTGACTGGCAGATTTGAACTAAGAGCGAACGTCCGTAATAAAATGCACGAATCAACGTCATGTCAAAAATTTAGACATTTTTTGAATAACTTTTTAATGTAAATGAAATTGTTAAAACCGTTTTGGGCACAGTGAGATATTGCAGTGCTTTTTCAGTTGTACAGTTACACGGATGAATGAAAACCAGTTAGCCTGCGGTTCAACACAAAGGGCATGTGTACTCCACGAATTCATACACTAGCATGTTCTTCTAATGAAAAAATGATTGTCCTTGAATAGAAAAGAATTATTGAAGTAGTTAATACCTGAATAGCTTCATGAGATTTGGTTTGCTGTTCTACAAGGTTCTTGAGGGTCGTCGGGGACACTGAAGCGGAAATGAATATTCTAGATTGGTATTTATTGGGTCGGGTTTAATACTTGGGCAAACAGAAGGTTCTATAGTCAAGGATATACCAGACGTGTAGGCTGAGACAGGACTTGAGATAAGACATAAGGTCGTGAAGGCTATATTTAATGTCTATTTATTTAAATAGAATTTGACAGCAAGATCCCCTCTTCCCACCCCTCCCCCCAAACAATTCTGGGTCTACTTATGGCGATTACTTACAAGGTGATTCCTGATGTCCGTTCACGGGTCTAGGCGGAGTTTTTAGCACGTGAAGCGGGGATTTGGCTGGCGTGGTCTGTGGTGTTCGTTGCTTGATGGGAGAACCCCCACCTTTATAGCAGTCTTCTCCTTTCTTTTCACACACCTGAAGGAATCAGTCAGTCAGTCACTTAGTCAATCAATCATCCATCTATCACTCATTCAATCTACTTATCAATTAGCCACTGATTCATAAATCGACCTATCATCAATCAATCAATAATTCATCACGCACAGACCATTCAAGCAAGCATTCTATAATAATTATCGATGAATAAGCGTTATATTTAAGTTCATCATCATCATTATTATCAATGAATCATTAACCAATCAATCAATCAACGATTAATCATCAAACACCAACCATTTCCATACCAACTTCGAGCATGCGCAGAAGCATTTCTCTCGCATCCCCGCGGCATATGCAAACAAAGCTGCCCAGGAGTTTTAGTTATTATCAAAAGGTTATCACAAAGTAACATCAGACGTTTAGGAATCAATTTGACTGACGGAAATACGAGAGAGGGTTCAATAAAGGCATTCTACAAGCTCGGACAAAATCAAGCGCAAAGTGTGCAAGTTTAAAATCGTCGAAAGTTAAAAACAATGACTTTGAGCGCAAACGCTGAGGTATTTTTTGTGAAAAGAAAATTAATATGAGGTAGTGTGCTGGATATATTTCCCGCCAAAAAACCGTTCGTTTTGTAACAGAGAGGAGGAGAGAGAAGGAGTTGCGCAGGAAAGTACAGTCTGGGTTTGTCTCGTATTTTTTAAGATAGAAATGTTCTCTTCAGTGAACTCACTTTTCTACGTAGGATAGCGAGATAGATAAGCAAGGTGTATTCATCTATTGTACCATTAAGTAACCGCGATGGGCTGGGGATTAAATATAAATAAATAAACATAATAAAACAAAACAAAACAAAACAAAACTGAAAGCAAACTGATGAGCAATGCAGTTTTAGCAACTGTTGTGTAAATCAAAATGAGACCACAAAAACAAGCAAGTAATGCAGGCAAGCAGCAGGCTAAAACGAAAAACAAGCAAGAAAGCAAGCAAGAAAGCAAGCAAGAAAGCAAGCAAGAAAGCAAGCAAGAAAGCAAGCAAGCAAGAAAGCAAGCAAGCAAGCAAGCAAGCAAGCAAGCAAGCAAGCAAGCGGCAAGCAAGCAAGCAAGCAAGCAAGCAAGCAAGCAAGCAAGCAAGCAAGCAAGCAAGCAAGCAAGCAAGCAAGCAAACAAGCAAGCAAGAAGACAAGAAAGCAACGAGGAAGGCAAGGAAGGCAAGGAAACAACAAGCATAGAAGCTACTAAACAGCCATGCAAAGCAAACGAGCAAATTTGAAAGAAAGAAAATAAGGCAATAAAGAAACAAACAAGCAAATAAGGACTCCAAAACTAAGGAGGCAACCAAGGGAACAATCTATTAGCTGAAATTCTTCAAAAATCAGAAACGGTTAACAATGCTCGCTGCCCAGTACCTCTGAAAGAATGTTGTGTCTTCCGAACACCGCTGTCAATTCAAGACACGATACATTGGTTGAATCCATAAATATATAGTATATATTGTATATGTGTGCGTGCCATACCTTAAGATACAACTTGGAACACCCAACTGGGAATCTGCAGCCTCTAAAAGTCTTTTGAGAATGTTATGATCTGGAGACTACAAGCAAACATGGCGCTCAGTAATTTAACACTGATTATATCTTATGACAAAGTTGTAACTGAGACGATTGCCTGTGGCAAGTGTGGGAGACGCTCTGATGAAGAATGTTTGTACAGGGTGACCTGGATGGGTCTTTGAAGCCCAGATTAATAAAGACAGTCCATTGAATGGCAGTTTTTCATTATAAATGTTGTGCCAGAAGCAAGTTAAGTCACTTCAGTGGTAATGATCAATTATAGCGAAACTTCAATAGGAAGTAGGCTACCATCAATCAAAGAAATCGCTAGAGAATTTACAAGGGAAACTATTCTAACGATGTATTTGATTAACAGTAGTCTATTGCCTGATTTGCCTGTCGCGTCTGTTGTATTTGATTAACAGTATTTGGTCAGCGCGTAGTAATGAAAATAGCTCGTAGAAATAAAAATACAAAAGAGTTGGTTGGTAGTACCTCGATTTGGCTGCTGCTGTCGCCGCTATTGCTGACTGAACAATACTTCGATATAAGCCGCGAAAGAACAACACCATTCTGGAAACTGTAAATGAAAACAATTGAAGTTTAGGTAATTTCCAATTTCAAGAAAGTGGGGAAGGAAAGGAAAGGAGAGAAAAGAAGAGAAGAGAAGAGAAGAGAAGAGAAGAGAAGAGAAGAGAAGAGAAGAGAAGAGAAGAGAAGAGAAGAGAAGAAAAAAGAAAAGAGCAAAGAAGAGGAAAAGGGGAAGAAAAAAGGCGGGAAAGGAAAAACAGAAGAGTTTGTTGTAGTTAAGAGTAACGAGCATGCTCTGAGCGTATAGCCGCTGCTCCTTACCATTCAACAAAGTTACCCTTGGGTTCCAGGTTCACATCAGGGAGTTCTCTCGTAAACCATTCCAATAAAAATCGCTTTCCCATGCTTACTGAACGCTGATAGGCTGCTCGACCTGTCAATCAAAAAGAAAATACTAAACCATTTCATCTAAAATCAAGTCATTACCGAAATAGCCTTTAGAAACAGACGGGTTACGTGTATAAGTGCTTAAGATGCGCACACAATCAGGTAACGGCCAGGCACACGGTGCAACTCTGGCGCGCGTACAAAACTGCTGGCGAGGTATCGAGAATTGTCACACCTAACAACATTTACTGCAACAAATCTGTGAACTAAAAGACGCAGACACACGGTGCAACATTGAGCGCAATATTATAGGCAATGTTTCTGAACATCGTAGGATCGTTTTCTACTTCGGCAACAAATTGCGTGGTGTGACATGGCTCGCAACATCTATGGACTGCAACATTGCGCGCAATGTTGCACCGTGTTTTGTAGCTTAAAAAGCGTTCTTTTGATTGGCTATAACAATTACGAAAGATTTTCTCAATCAAGTACACAATATTTCATCAACTTGTCTCCATTTTTTCCCAATCTTTTCTCATAAAGCTACTTAACGCTCAACCGTTCCGCGCAACACGAAATTAAAACGTTTGAACACCTTTGCGTCTGTTGTTCGCAACGTTGCAACAGACGTTTTGAGCTCGACCCCAGAACCCTGTCATTCTTACTTCGCATGTTCGACGAAATACCATTGTTGATCATGCGCATCAAGAATTTCAGGGTTCTGTGGACATAGGGTCAGACGTTTTTGTTTATTTAAGTACAACATCTTCTATCAACTTCTGTCTCTTTTTCCCCAGTCGCTTCTAGAAAGAAAACAGATGGTACTTACTATGGCTGTGGATATCAAAGTTAAGTATGATCAGCCACAACAAATCTAGGATTGCTTTAAGATCACCACTAGCAATGTCTGAAATCATGCAAATAGCAAAGAATTAGAATCCAGTATAAAATCGAAAAGCAAGATATCATGCAGTGATTGGAACTTGATACCACATCATAATTTATACCAAATTATCATACTGATTATTATTATCAAATTATTAGTATATAGATGATTATGATTATCGAATAATTATTAGTTAATAGATTATTTATTTATATAAATATATATTATGTTATATATCTAACAACTAGATTTGTGGAGTGCATTCTGGGGATCTGGAGATAATTTTTAAATTCCTGACAGAATCGAAATTGAAAGTGTTGTATGTGCATTAAGATGTGCTGAAACATGAAAATGAGGCTAGACAGTCATAGGCAGTCTTATGGCAGTGATTGATGCATGCATATAATTTTCTCTGATTTTAAATTGCTGTGATTTTTGGCTTTTATTTTAATGCATTTGAATTTTGTCATGTTATATCTGGTGCTAGCTAGTATCAGGACTTCAATTGCTGGGTTTCAATCAGCTGATAAAAGTCTTTGAATCTCATTATCTGCTCCAAATGGAGGTCAAACACTGATCAATAGACTATATCACTATTGTGCTGCATCAATGCATTCTGGGACTATTAAATCAATGAAATAACACTAAACAAAACCAAAACAACAAACCATGATGTCTTTTGTTAACAGTCCAAGAATGCATTGCTCTGACAGACTAGCGACATAGTCTATGTGCTGTCAGCCAGAAAGAATTCTATAGAGCTGTTAAGTTGTGGCGTATTTCTGGGTCCAACAGCTCACAAAAAAACCCACTAAATTAAAGCAAAAATGTTCTCAATGAATTAACCTCCACCTGAAACAATTAGAACTTTGGACAACAAATCCTGTCATGAAGAAAAAGTAAGAAAAATCTTTATAAAACTGATTTTCATTTTGGACCCAGAAGTTGTTTTTCTAAAATGAATGATGTCACACTTACAGCGCGACGTGCAAAAGTATGACCACTTTTAATGTATTCGCATACTTCTATGCACAGGATTTTGTACTTTGAACGGACACATTTGATGCCAAGCTGTCTGGTTTTACCAAAACACATGTGCGTAAAAACTCGTTTGGCAGCAAAAATCCCATGCATACAAGTATGCGAATAATTATATTAAAAGTGGTCATACTTTTGCGCGTCGCGCTGTAACAGCTCTATTGTAAACTTGTATTTCAGCTGATAAACATTCCTCACAGGGCAGGAAATGACATCAAGTGAATTCAAGGAATCCAATTGAGAATGATAAGAAGTATTCCTAGTCCATGGGTTATTTACCTTTGACACAAGTATCACTTTCATTAATCTCAATTCCTCTTTCTTGCATAAAGTTAATAGCCTGATCTATTGAGTTGTCCCTCACATCATCGCTACAGGATTCGTGCTGGAAATCAAAAATCATGAAAACATTTAGGCATTATCAGAAGAGTATAATAAACATACTACAGTCAGTGGGATCCCTGTGGGAAAACCTTTGATAATAGATTTTTGAATTCTAACTTCTTTTTTTTTAAGTTAATCATTCCAGTTGCTGATTGGGACTAATCAACTGGTGTATACAAGGTTGCAAATAAACGCCAGTCACTGGACAAAATACTGTTCAGTAAAGATGACCACTTGACTGGTGAATGATTCCCATTCTCTGGACATTAGACCAGCCACACTTGGGTTTGACAGGCCAAATATTCCTCTGGCCTGACAAATAAACTGCTGATCAAAAAACTTATTTGCACCCTTGTGTGTGTCTGCGAGAGGGACAGGGGGTGGTAAAATTCATGATTGGTTACCTCAGACCCATTCTATGCCCCCCTCTTTTAGAATACCTCTCAATCTTATTTTTAATGATTTAATCTTTATTCAATCTTTATGATTCAATCAACATATAGATTTCAATTTGGTGTATATACAGAGAAGTTCCATTTAATCTTAGACCCCCAATATCTCAAACTTTCCATTATTTCAAACTTGAGGCTCCATATATATTTGCATTGCTTAAAAAATTACCCTGAATATCTCAAACCCCCTTTTATTTTGACTTGATCTTTTCACTGGTCCCCTGCAAGAGGCTGGAGATAACAAGATTCTATTGTAGCTTTGTACCTAAACTAGACCACAGTGCATCATGTTTATCAGATTTCGAGAAGGACTATATATGCAGGTATTATATAGTGCTTCCAAACTGCATGCACAAAATGTCGTACAATTTTCCATTGTGACAAAGTAGGTTTTTGTGGATATCAATCAAGGTGTTTCCCAGGCATTGGCATGTACCCTTGAAAGCGTTGTGTTTACAGACAATGTCATGGAAACACTCCAACAAAACCTTATTTTTGTGGTGACAGAATTAAGATTTCACACATGTGATACTATATTGTACATACCTCTTTGCTGGCAAACAAAGAATCACAACCAATGGTTTTCTCAATTAATTGACAGAAAACACAGCCATCTTTAAGTGATTCCTTCAGGTTTGAAATTTTAGATGAGCTGTCATGAATGCAACTGTTCACCCAGGACAAATAAACCTGCAATTCCATAAATTCTAATTAGCAGTGATGATGATGATGGTGGTGGTGGCAGCGGTGGTAGTGGACCATTGGTGGTGGTGGTGGTGGTAGTGGACTGTCGGTGGTGGTGGTAGTGGTGGTGGTAGCGGTTGTTGGCGGTGGTGGTTGTGATGAAGAAGGAAATGATGATGATGACAATGACAACAATAATGTAAAAATGAAAATATCTTTTTGCTGACAGGGTGGGATTCTGGCTTCAAAGTCTTTTCTTTCATTTTCTCTTTTCTCTCATTTGATTTTTTTAAGGCTCCGACACATGGGGTAACATTGCATGCAACATCACACTAGAATATAGAAATGAAATATAAATGTCTGTCTAATTATTTTTGTGTTATTTGTATCATCCTTGTAAATTCAACGAAAAAATCTAAATTTTCTCTGATTTGGCTGCTAAAATGGTACTGTAATCATAATGTTGCAAGCAATGTTGCATAGAATGTTGCACCATGTATCTCAGCCTTTAGTTATTGTGTTGTAATTTTCTTTTTTATACTTTTATTTATGACGAAATATATTTTGTTTTTTTACAAGAAAATCTTTGTTTACGAAAGTTTAACTCATGATTATTGTAAAACTGATAATTAGAAAAACAAATCTCTATTCAATCATAATACGATCCAAGATATCTGGACCTGCTACGGAAGTGTATCAATCGTTATTGAGAATTTTTTCCCTCCAAAACAAGTTCAAAGAATTTTTTTTCATATCTCGAATCTACGAACAATATTATTTTATAAACAATCGAAGAATATATTATAATAAAAACAACGTCACTTAACTAAATACGTTTGTATAAACTTAGATGGCATGACTAGTAATTATTCGCATTACGAGAGTTATTAACGGATAATCAAAACAGCAGGAAAATCGGGTTAAATTTCGTTGAAGGAAGTCAACTTTGGTTTATCACTGCAGGATAAAATAAATCTAATTTTCTAAGGTAATTTACGAATTGTACCAACAAATGACTGAATGAGTGGCCGGGCGCCATTTTTGAATAAACATCGTTAGAAGGAAGAGGGGTAAAGACATGAAACCTTGGGTTAAGACTTAAAAAGTTTCAAAACAGCTTGACTTCGAGTTGAATAAACGTCTTACCTCAGAAACGGTATGGTCGAGGCTGTCATCTGAAGCCATGAATGACCAAAACAAACCACGGTCTACTAGGTATATTTGTGGCCGTTGGTCAGTACCACAGCGGTGATGATCAAAATTTGAACAAAATCATCACGCGAAATAACAATATTCAACATCCACAAATCACCAATACTCCACGAGAGCACACTGTTTAAGTTTTGTCTTGGTTTCCACGCTGTCTGTTGAGGAAATACCATAAAGTCGTAAACAGATACTTTAGTAGTTTAGAATATTCGATCGCCTCCTTGACGTCCATGTAATCTGACACGGGGTGCAATGACACGGTTGAATGGACACTAATTAATTCACAGGTACATGGGACTCATTTCATACGCAAAACGGTTCAATCGATTCAATATAATAAGGGTTTATCAGTTTTTGCGTGACATTTTAAATTCTAATCCAACAAAAAAAGCTAAGGACGAAAAAAAAAAAAAAAAAAAAAAAAAAAAAACAAGTAAATTATTTGATGAGAAAAAAAAAAATTTTTTTTTTTATGAAACCCAGGCAAGAAAGCAAGGAAAGAAAAGAAAAGCAATGAGCCAAACGACATACAAGGAAGGTGTGGCAGAAACATGACCATAAACATGCACGGCACGGACGTGTTCCCCGCGACTGAGTACTCTTGCTCTGATTGGCTCATCGGCCCCATTCTGTACCATTGCTATAAGGGCGTTGCGTTAGGCCCGGCATTTGAAAAATTCTCCACGCCTTCAGAAATACATATACCTTTACAGTAGAAGAATATTTTTAAGACCACGCACACAATTTCGGGTCCCGCAAAAGAATGCCTAATAAAGCGTACATGATATCAAAGACTAAGTAATGTTTGTAATAGCACCACCCCCTCCCTTACTCTAAAAGTTCATGATCAAAGACTAATCTAATATTAATTTTTTTAGAACCAATGCCTTTTAAGGTCGTATTTTGCTGGGAAATACTCGTAGCAATATTATTTTTCAGAAGGGTCAAGCTTCTTTTGTTACGATCTGCTTGAGTTTGATCCTGTCATTTATATGGTCGAAACACACAGCCGGCGCTGTTACAAGGGACGAGAAGGCACTCTCACGGGCGTATGCTTGCTGCAGGAAAGACCTGAAGCCAATGAAACATCGAGAGAAAATATGACTTGTATAAATAACCAAATAAAGTGTAGGAGAAAGCTCAAATATAAAACACGTAATCAAAATGAGATAAAACGCGCACTCTGATTGGTCTAAAAAATTGTAACATGAAAGGACAGCCGTTTGAAAATTTTAAAAATAAGCAAAGAAAACTAACTTCGGGCGAGAGGTTTTCAAATAATTTTCGTCGTTAACATGTTATCAGCAGATTTGAGAACAAACCTGGAAATTCATTGATTATGGTCTAGGTTTAATACATATAAATACTAAATAAAATCACGTGAATCAAATAACTAGCCAATAAAAATCAGTTTAATTGTCAGGTGATCAATTACTCAATTCTCATTAGCATGAATTAAATTCGAGGAATACCAAGAACAAAACAAAAAACAAGCGAAAAAAAGTTAAAGATACTGAAAAATACTGTTTTTTTATGCTTTAGTAGTAACCAATATTAAGCTTTAATTCAAACAGATCATAAGATACAAAAGCAGTTGGGATTTTGAAGGCAAAAACTGCTCAAGAGAAAGACTTATTGAGTTGGATTTGACAACTAGCAAAGGGGAAACCTTTGCAAAGTTTACAAGAAAAACCAAAGAATTGGTCACTATTCCTTTGATTTTATTCTATTCCTGAAAAAGAATGCCTTCATTTCTTATGGACTTCAACTATGGAGATAAAAACCAAGAGAGAAAGTACTTATTGAACTTCAAAAACGTTTCGTTGGCTTTTCACAGGTAAGCAAGGTTTGCATATTGGCGGCCATGACAAGCTGCCGACATTTTGTCTTCCAGGTTGTAGTTGAGAAAATGTGAGTACTCTTCACTGAGGAGCGCTGTGAAAGAGCAAAATTTATAAAGCGATAGTTAATGTGTACGATGCGATATGACAGACATTACATTACAGACAATGTCATGGAAACACTCCAACAAAACCTTATTTTTGTGGTGACAGAATTAAGATTTCACACATGTGATACTATATTGTACATACCTCTTTGCTGGCAAACAAAGAATCACAACCAATGGTTTTCTCAATTAATTGACAGAAAACACAGCCATCTTTAAGTGATTCCTTCAGGTTTGAAATTTTAGATGAGCTGTCATGAATGCAACTGTTCACCCAGGACAAATAAACCTGCAATTCAATAAATTCTAATTAGCAGTGATGATGATGATGGTGGTGGTGGCAGCGGTGGTAGTGGACCATTGGTGGTGGTGGTAGTGGACTGTCGGTGGTGGTGGTAGTGGTGGTGGTAGCGGTTGTTGGCGGTGGTGGTTGTGATGAAGAAGGAAATGATGATGATGACAATGACAACAATAATGTAAAAATGAAAATATCTTTTTGCTGACAGGGTGGGATTCTGGCTTCAAAGATCTTTTCTTCCATTTTCTCTTTTCTCTCGTTTGATTTTTTTAAGGCTCTGACACATGGGGCAACATTGCATGCAACATCACACTAGAATATAGAAATGAAATATAAATGTCTGTCTAATTATTTTTATGTTATTTGTATCATCCTTGTAAATTCAACGAAAAAATCTAAATTTTCTCTGATTTGGCTGCTAAAATGGTACTGTAATCATAATGTTGCAAGCAATGTTGCATAGAATGTTGCACCATGTATCTCAGCCTTTAGTTATTGTGTTGTAATTTTCTTTTTTATACTTCTATTTATGACGAAATATATTTTGTTTTTTTTACAAGAAAATCTTTGTTTACGAAAGTTTAACTCATAATTTAGTTTGTTGTCATAGATTATTACAAAACTGATAACTAGAAAAACAAATCTCTATTCAAACATAATACGATCCAAGATAACTGGAGCTGCTACGGGAACAGAAATTCATATGTATCAATCTTTATTGAGAATTTTTTTCCTCCAGAATAAGTTCAAAGAATTTTTTTTTTATATCTCGAATCTACGAACAATATTATTTTATAAACAATCGAAGAATATATTATAGTAAAAACAACGTCACTTAACTAAATACGTTTGTATAAACTTAGATGGCATGACTAGTAATTATTCGCATTACGAGAGTTATTAACGGATAATCAAAACAGCAGGAAAATCGGGTTAAATTTCGTTGAAGGAAGTCAACTTTGGTTTATCCATGCAGGATAAAATAAATCTAATTTTCTAAGGTAATTTACGAATTGTACCAACAAATGACTGAATGAGTGGCCGGGCGCCATTTTTGAATAAACATCGTTAGAAAGAAGAGGGGTAAAGACATGAAACCTTGGGTTAAGACTTAAAAAGTTTCAAAACAGCTTGACTTCAAGTTGAATAAACGTCTTACCTCAGAAACGGTATGGTCGAGGCTGTCATCTGAAGCCATGAATGACCAAAACAAACCACGGTCTACTAGGTATATTTGTGGCCGTTGGTCAGTACCACAGCGGTGATGATCAAAATTTGAACAAAATCATCACGCGAAATAACAATATCCAACATCCACAAATCACCAATACTCCACGAGAGCACACTGTTTAAGTTTTGTCTTGGTTTCCACGCTGTCTGTTGAGGAAATACCATAAAGTCGTAAACAGATACTTTAGTAGTTTAGAATATTCGATCGCCTCCTTGACGTCCATGTAATCTGACACGGGGTGCAATGACACGGTTGAATGGACACTAATTAATTCACAGGTACATGGGACTCATTTCATACGCTAAAGATTCAATCGATTCAATAATAAGGGTTTATCAGGTATTGCGTGACATTTTAAATTCTAATCCAACAAAGTAAATTATTTGATTAAAAAAAAAAGTATTTTTGTATAAAAACCAGGCAAGAAAGCAAGGAAAGAAAAGAAAAGCAATGAGCCAAACGAGATACAAATATACAAGGAAGGTGTGGCAGAGACATGACCATAAACATGCACGGCACGGACGTGTTCCCCGCGACTGAGTACTCTTGCTCTGATTGGCTCATCGTCCCCATTCTGTACTATTGCTATAAACGCGTTACGTTAGGCCCGGCATTTGAAAAATTCTCCACGCCTTCAGAAGTATATATATCTTTACAGTAGAAGAATATTTTTAAGACCACGCGCACAATTTCGGGTCCCGCAAAAGAATGCCTAATAAAGCGTACATGATATCAAAGGCTAAGTAATGTTTGTCATAGCACCACCCCCTCCCTTCCCCTAAAAGTTCATGATCAAAGACTAATCTAATATTGATTCTTTTTAGAACCAATGCCTTTTAAGGTCGTATTTTGCTGGGAAATGCTCGTAGCAATATTATTTTTCAGAAGGGTCAAGCTTCTTTTGTTACGATTTGCTTGAGTTTGCCTGTCATTTATATGGTCGAAACTGAGGTAACACACCGCCGGCGCTGTTACAAGGGACGAGAAGGCACTCTCACGGGCGTATGCATGCTGCAGGAAAGACCTGAAGCCAATGAAAAATCGAGAGAAAATATGACTCGCATAAATAACCAAATAAAGTGTAGGAGAAAGCTCAATTATAAAACACGTAATCAAAATGAGATAAAACGCGCACTCTGATTGGTCTAAAAAATTGCAACATGAAAGGACAGCCGTTTGAAAATTTTAAAAATAAGCAAAGAAAACTAACTTCGGGCGAGAGGTTTTCAAATAATTTTCGTCGTTAACATGTTATCAGCAGATTTGAGAACAAACCTGGAAATTCATTGATTATGGTCTAGGTTTAATACATATAAATACTAAATAAAATCACGTGAATCAAATAACTAGCCAATAAAAATCAGTTTAATTGTCAGGTGATCAATTACTCAATTCTCATTAGCATGAATTAAATTCGAGGAATACCAAGAACAAAACAAAAAACAAGCGAAGAAAAGTTAAAGATACTGAAAAATACTGTCTTTTTATGCTTTAGTAGTAACCAATATCAAGCTTTAATTCAAACAGATCATAAGATACAAAAGCAGTTGGGATTTTGAAGGCAAAAACTGCTCAAGAGAAAGACTTATTGAGTTGGATTTGACAACTAGCAAAGGGGAAACCTTTGCAAAGTTTACAAGAAAAACCAAAGAATTGGTCACTATTCCTTTGATTTTATTCTATTCCTGAAAAAGAATGCCTTCATTTCTTATGGACTTCAACTATGGAGATAAAAACCAAGAGAGAAAGTACTTATTGAACTTCAAAAACGTTTCGTTGGCTTTTCACAGGTAAGCAAGGTTTGCATATTGGCGGCCATGACAGCTGCCGACATTTTGTCTTCCAGGTTGTAGTTGAGAAAATGTGAGTACTCTTCACTGAGGAGCGCTGTGAAAGAGCAAAATTTATAAAGCGATAGTTAATGTGTACGATGCGATATGAGCCGTTTATAAAGAAAACAACACAAGCAATTATGAACTGGTCGACCAACTACGCCTCGTGTAGAAATTTGAGCCTTCGAATTCCAAGCTCTACCTACAGTCCAGTTTGCGCGTATACGTTTTCTCTGTCTTCAATACAATGTTTTTTAGTAGCATTGTATATCCCATCAGACGCCTGTATTGGCATGCATTACTGTTTTATTTTCACAGGACAGTACATAATCAATTTTCAGCAATCAGAGTCTTCAGTAAATTCTGTGATATTTTAGGTAATTTGTTGAGCTTGTGGGACATAGCAACAGTAACTAAGGAGAGTCGGAACCATGAATTCTCTAGTATGCTAAGAAAATACAAGTGTAAGTATCCCACTCAAAAATATCAAAACTGAACACCTAGGCCGCCTTGCCTGATGGGTAAGAACAGTGGAATATCGCCGAAATAAATTGATGCATTGTGGTCTAGCTTCGGTTAGGGCCTGTTTTATACATAAGCCTGTTCAAAGTTCATTATATAAGCCAGTTCAAAGTTTAAGAATCGTTTTCAGTGCGCATGCGATTTTTTAAAAATTAAAAACAAAAGAAGGTTTAAACAAAAGAAGGTGAAAAAATTCGGGATAAAATCGCATGCGCACTGAAAACGATTCTTAAACTTTGAACTGGCTTATATAATCGTGCAACCATGCGGGGGGTCTATGCAAGGGAATCGTGCACTGTTTCGCAGACCATCTTAACCAGAGTTTAAGTCGGACTGCACAAAGGCTAGGGCTCTAGGTACGAGATTGGACTTTTAGGGGCACTTTGCATAAATACAATAGATATAGGATATTACATGGTCGCGCGGAGATACGAATTTTATCTTCGAGTGTTGATGTTAATATCAGCACGAGAAGATAAAATTCGCATATCCAAGCGGCCATGTAATGTTCTGTTTATTATATGAAATCTTCAATGAAAAATAATGGAGAATTTGAGAAGCTGAGCAAAACTTTGCAATTTGTCACCACCAGTGTTGATATAAATCGTATCCCCACTGGCCACTGGTGGGAGTGGGGATATCAATTTTATCATTCTGATGAATTTTATCTTCGAGTGTTGATATTATCTCTCACGAGTGAGCGTTATTTCATATAACAATTTGTTATCCTTCACTGCACTTGTAAAATATTGTGTTCATGCAAATTAGCGTCCCTAATGAAATGCTTTATTGGTCGTAAGAAAGCAGCGTAGAACAGTAGTTAGCCCGTTTAGAATGAGATGGGTGAACTTCTGAGAAACCCAGGGTAGCCACCTTTATCAAAGCTAAACGTGTAAGCAGTATCTTAATCCGTGATAGAGAATTGATACATTGGGTTGTCTGATCATGAGCATTGGCACGTATAAATGAAGATTATTCAGTCGAAACATTACTGGTGGGCTAATTTTCCAAAAACCGCTTTAAAACGGCAAAAAAACACCCAGAATGACGTTAAATATGTTCAAATTTATTTGTTTAATTACTTTTTTTCGTCCCTTACTTTACTCAATTCTCAGGAAAATAAAATTGGACGTGCAGTAGATACGTATGCCATAGACCCCTTGCACGTGACGTGACGTCAACGCAGCTCAGCTGGAAGGAAAACAAAATTATTTTAGTCTCTTGAGAATTAGAACCTATTGTTTTGCCCTCCAAATTGAGCTGCATTCTGGCGTGCTGCAAGGGGTCTATAGGCTACTGAGATGGTTTACACTCGCACTCACTGGAGAGATTTAGGCGTAAGTTTATGTTTGTTCGTCAATGAATTTTCAATAATATTTTGATGTCGAAAAGTATTCTATACGCAGTATTCGAATCGCCAACTCCAAAAAACTTGGCGTACTGAATCATGCCTTGGTGGTAAATAGTGCAAAGTATTGCACACTTTTAGTGTTTGTACTCTAAGGCCGATTTGGCACTAATAGGGTTTTCCGATTTAGCGGAATTTTCACCCAAAATTCCGAATTTTAATAGATAAGGATTGACTATCACTTTATGTAAGTTTAAGTAATATATACAATATGAGTGGCCGTGTTGTATCAGATATACAACCACGAGTCGAAGAGAAGAAGTTATAGAGAAAAAGCTATAGCCAACCCAGCCCCCCGTCTCCGAGGTCCTTGTTATCAAGTTAAGGTCGTGAAAGAATATATAATTATATAATTGCGGATGCATCATGGTGACATACGTACGAATTATCGTTGTGAATGAATGCAGATTTATTTCCTTTCATAAATACGGAAATACAGTTCTTTCAACAAAAGGGTCACAAGCAAGTAAACACCAGAAAGAAAATGTTTTGATTGACATGTAGTTGTGAGGAAAGTTATAACTTGAAAAGTCAACACATTCTTCACACTTTTCGAGTGTGAGCGAACAACGTCACCAAATTAGTTAAACAATAAAAGGCATGGTGTATCGCAACTGAAATGCTCAGTCCGGTTTTCAAACAGCTCAAACCAGAACTAAGGAATGAATTTTGAAGAAAAGTTTTGTGTAAAGGCCGCTTTTCGCGGTACTATTTCAACACCACCTCCACACTTTTCTTCCTTACGAGTGCTATCATCTATTTGCCTGTAAAACAGACAGCACAATTTTGTTTATTTTATTTTACAGGGTGTTGGACTGCGCTCAAACTCGTGAAATATTGATTTACACTAATTTGTGCAAATTCCAAGTATTTCAGTGCATTCTAACCCCGCTAATTGGAATTCAATAACAGTTTTAGCTGTAGTATAATTAATTTCATTGTTCTCTTTCACTGACTTCATCTTAACTTTAAACAATAAATTCCAATTCGGCCGGAATTCCGCTAAATCGGAAAACCCTATTACGGTTTTACAAGACTACGTGGTTTGCGGTTATTATAAATCTTTAGTTATAGGCCTCGATAATAGGTGAAAAAAATCTACGTGGTCTGTCTTAGTAAATGCAAGGCCAAAGCAACTGTAGTAGTACTGCGGTTTTTTCCTTTTTTTCTGTGCGGTTTTGCGGTATTCGAACTCCCCTTACGAAAAAATTATGAAAAAATAGACCGTGGAATATCTCACAGGTCACTTGTAGTTTCTAGTATGCACTAGAGCCTTTAGGCGAGTGTGTATACAAAGAAAATACAAGTGAGAACTATTTTATCCCTCACCATAGACAATACAAATGCGTAGATTAAACGCGTAGTGCATGATGGGAAGGACTAGTGAAATACCGACGATGACACAACGACACAACGATACCGTTCAATTGGATCTTCAGTAGACCAGTTTCGTATTCGATGCAAACCGCTGTTTTTGAAGACCACGGACTCATTTGCACAGACTTAGTCTCGTTTATAAGTCAGCTATTAAACGATATCATTAAAAATTGTAATTTCATTGTTTCGCTAATCAAATGTGGATCCAAAATGACCTAAATTCCCGTTTCTGATTTTTTTAATCAGGCATGGAAGAAAGAGGGGTTTGAATTCTCTACTGCCAGCAATAATGCAGTGAAACTGTATGATGCAGCCATTACACAGGCAAGTACTGCAGTCTACGAGACCAGATATAAACTAATCCCGTCCCCAGAACCCACGTTCCTCTTGGTCAGCACGAAGAAACGAGAGGCTCTAGTTGCAATCGTGCAGTCGACGTCTGGCATAACATTTGTAGACATGTAGTCTGCAAGGGCGGATCTAGGAACTTGTTAAAGGGGGGGGGGGGGTCCCAACGTTGAAAAGAGTCGCCGAAGCAAAAAAAAAAAAAAAAAAGATGTGTGCGACGACATATAATTTTTACTACGGGCCTGGAGAGGGGGGGTCCAAGTGTGTTATTCGTACCAAATTTACTTAAATACAGTGCAACCCTACGTATCACAGGGGGGGTCCTGACTCCCCCGACCCTCCCCCTGGATCCGCCCTTGGTCTGTTGAGGTGTGAAGATTGTTGGCAAGTGAAGACTGGAAGACCGATCGATAAAACTGGATGGTGGTGATGGTGATGGTGGACGATTTGGAACGGGCGATTTTAAGGTAGAGCGAGTTGTAACTTTTGAAGCCCCGACCCTCCCCCTGGATCCGCCCTTGGTCTGTTAAGGTGTGAAGATTGTTGCCAAGTGAAGACTGGAAGACCGATCGATAAAACTGGATGGTGGTGATGGTGATGGTGGACGATTTGGAACGGGCGATTTTAAGGTAGAGCGAGTTGTAACTTTTGAAGCCCCGACCCTCCCCCTGTATCCGCTCTTTCTCTGTTGAGGTGTGAAGATTGTTGGCAAGTGAAGACTGGAAGACCGATCGATAAAACTGGATGGTGGTGATGGTGATGGTGGACGATTTGGAACGGGCGATTTAAGGTAGAGCGAGTTGTAACTTTTGAAGCCCCATGGCTTTATGGAGTCTATTTTTTTGGGAGACTGACTACGTAGTAACTTAACTTAAATTAACGTCTCCCAAACCAAATACCTCCGATTAAGGGATCTCAAACCAAAGAAACACCTAAACCACACATGCGCAGTTTCAACTTCCTATCCAAGATTCACGGACTAAAAAACGGTTGCAACCAGAGCTTATCGTTTCACGGTGCTAACCAAGAGGAATGTGGGCTCTGGGTACAAAAACTATTGAGACACCCCGGGGTGGGCTCCCATATATAAAAGGGCGGGGCTGCTCGTCAGAAATTTTGAAAATGGCCCCTAAAAGGTACCTGAGTCCGGTCGAAGTGAGCTCGGTAACTAATGATTTTTACCACTAAAAGGTACCAAATGCTCATTTGCAATCGTAAATGTATACTTAATAGTCGATTAATGCTGTCATTCCGGCTGTCATCGGAATCTCGGATATCTTATTTCCTGACAAACATCCTAAGAGAACGTAAAGAGATACCGGCTTTCTGTCTGGTGGTCCTTTTAGATTTATGACACCCTAATATCTAGAGGTACTAAATCGCAGATTCACCACTTTACGGGAAATACATCCGTTTACTGGTCAAGCACAAAGCATTCAACCGAGGCTGCAAGATTCAAATTTGAATAATCCTTTGATTATTGCTTTGTCTTTGACCAATGAAATGATGTATGAAAAGTGGTGAATTTGGAACAATACAAGGTACGACGAGCTTACGGTGTTGAAGTTTCATTCTTATTCATTTGTTGGACTTGGTACACCGGACACTAGAGAAAAAAGTTTGCGCATGCGTGCCTTTCCGCACGCTTTCCAAGAATTTCCAAGAGTTTTAGTGAGAAAATAAATGCTTGTTTTCTCCGAGTATATAAAAAAATTCATAGGTATACTTTTGTAGTACCAAGATAATGTATTGATAAAGACAATATGAAAGAATTAGCCTTAAGTTTCAAGAACTGACTTTAAGTTTTGGCATTTTGTAAAGTCTATTCTTCAGGCAAGTGTGAATGTCAAATTTGAATATTTTTACAATAGCACGAAGACGCTTTTGACTAATTTGCATGGAATCGAAGAATAGTTTCGCTGCTAATAAACAGATGTCGCTTTCTGTAACACTTTCTCGTGTTTTGCAAATCCATTTGTGCTTAATAGCTGCACACGTACAGCAAGTACGCGGGTTTTCTGTTTCTTCAATAATGACATTTTTATTGTTTGTTCAGGCTGTTGGGAGATATGATGAAGAGAGTGTCGGTGGTTTGGACAAGACTATCAAGTCTATCCTCCAGTCGGATCCAAACTTTGGTAAGTTGTAACTAGTTTTTGGTTGCAGCTTTCAACATTTAACACATTTGTTAAAGTTCGATTTTATGAAAACCGATGCGAAACTTACAGCGCTTTCCAATCACATGCGCGAATCGCCGTCGCGACAAAATAAGGTTTTGGTGGACGTCAATCAATGTGTTTCCATGACATTGGCGGAAAACACAAAGTTATAAAGGCACGTGCCATGTGGAATGATGTGGATACGCCTTGATTGACGTGCACTAAAACCAACTTCGTCGCGACAGCAAATTGTAAGATTTCGCGCGTTTGATTGGAAAGCGCTGTAAAAAGAAATTTCCGCTTCCGCTTCAGGGAAAGAAATATCTTTGACTGAAAAAAAACCTTGTTAAAATGAATAAAATACTTGATACAGGGAATCCACTATTATATCATATGCGAAATTGTTTTCAAGGCAATTGGTCCTGACGAGGGGAATAGCTTCTTGAATAGGATTGCAATTTCGCAAAAAAAAAAAAAAAAAAAAAAAAAAAAGGGAGAAGGAAATTGCAGATCACAATGAAGTGTGAAAACTGTATCAGTAAGAAAAGAGCAGAATCAGTATCATATTGATCTCAGCCAATCATAATGTTGAATGAACACTTTAGCCAATCAGGAGAGAGCAGAATCAGTATCACATCGATCTCAGCCAATCATAATGTTGAATGAACACTTTAGCCAATCAGGAGAGAGCAGAATCAGTATCACATCGATCTCAGCCAATCACAATGTTGAATGAACACTTTAGCCGATCAGGATAGAGCAGAATCAGTATCACATTGATATCAGCCAATCACAATGTTTCATTCGCACAGTTGTTGATAGGATCTAAGTAGTTTATCAGATATCTAATCAGATCTACAGGTTAATCGGTTGCTCTTTATTGGCTGAAGTCATTTTTAATCCTTCATTATGATTGTTTTTAAAATTTTGTTATAGTTTCCTGTCGTAGTGTATGCACGGATATTAATTAACCATATATGAAATAATAGAGCCTTTTCGAATAGAGCGTCTATGACGTCAAACGAGGAGAGTGAGAATGTTAGGGATGTCGAAACCCAACGTTTCCACTAACAGCATCCGGGACTTAAATGTCCAGGATTCCAAAACACAATCATTATCACTCATGACATTCGGGACAAGCTCGGACTCCTCGTTGCACGTCATAGACGCCATATTCGAAAAGGGTCTATTCTTTGTTATCTTGTTTTAAACTAGTGATGGGACATGTACTCTACAATGGACTAGTATCAAGCAACAAAGAAGGAATCGATCAATTAATGAATCTTGTTTCCAAGGGCAACATTCCAAACTGGGAGAAGTTGCATGCACTGGCAATAAAAGAGTTATATAATGGGTACGTTATTACAGGTATTTTTGCTATTAAACCTCGCTTTGAACCAAAAATAACCAAAGCAAACAGAAGCAGTGATAAAAAGGGACTGCTTGTGTGCAGGCAACGAATTTGTCTTTTAAACACTTGTCAGTTAAGGCGTGAAAATACGTGCCACAAAACCGCGCAACTTCTCCTGCAACATTGTTGAGTTGCAAGTTGCAGAGTAAATATTGCTCGTATTACCACCCCGCACTCAACAAAAATTTTATTTTGTTATTTTGTTTTATCTTGTTTTGTTCTACTTTTGCAACAAAGTCGCGCAACAATATTTTGTTGTCAGGGTGGTAGTACGAGTAACATATGCATTCGCAACATTGTTGGACGATTAGTTGGATCGCGCGACACGTTGCACGATTTTGTTGCTTGTATTTCCGCGCCTTAAGTTTATAAGACTTGATTCTGATCATGACTTGTTTCCTTAGTTGGAGGGGGGATGTGGAGGCTGTCGATGGCTGATCCAATGATTACAACATTTCTGAATTTTCTTTATTTGCAGCAATGGTGACAAAGCATGTATTTTATGGGAAGAAATCCTTCTGAACCACCCCACCGATATGTTTGCTCTGAAAATGGCTCAAGAAACTTACCTTTTACTTGGACAAATGCCACAATTGAGGGACTCAGTTGCCAGAGTGATTCCTTCTTGGAAACCACAAAACCCGCTCTATTCGTAAGCACAAGACCAAATGCACTAACGGTCAAGTGATCACTTCCCGCGCTTATGCATGACAAATATACACCTATTTCAAAAAAGGTTGGTGAAGGTTTTGTTGCTTGTTGCTTGTTGCATGTTGCATGTTGCATACCAAGTCCGAAATGCACTATGGGTGATATGAATTCGACGAGCGAAAGGTCACAACAATATGGAAGTTTTTACTAAACTTTGTCTGCAGGTTTTTCCAGCATACTTTCTTCTGTGCTGATATTATTTACAGGTCTTTACATTTGAATATAATACATTTAGTTTTTAGTTTAATTTTAGTATAATATATATAATATTAATATAATATATGTGAAATCTGACACGTTAGTACAATAAATCAAAATAAATAATGGGATGTGACGAGGGAAAAGAACAGAACTTACGCCCCAACTGCAACCTAGCCCCCTACTTATATAAATGTAAAAATTGCACAAAAAAGCTATAGAATAGAAATATATAAATTAAAACTTGAATATGATAAATGGTAGACCAAATAGAAATATGTATATACTGCATTTGTATAATGGATCACATTGAAAAGTAATTTAGACAATTGGAAATGAAAGCGAGAATTGTCACACACTAGAGAACAGAGAATCAGAAGCTTGGTAAGTAACATGCAACATGCAACATGCAACATGCAACATGCAACATGCAACATGCAACATGCAACAGGCAACAGGCAACAGGCAACAGGCAACAGGCAACAGGCAACAGGCAACAGGCAACAGGCAACAGGCAACAGGCAACAGGCAACAGGCAACAGGCAACAGGCAACAGGCAACAGGCAACAGGCAACAGGCAACAGGCAACATGCAACATGCAGCAAAACCTTCACCAACCATTTTTGAGGAGAGAACTATGCAACAAACAACACAAACAACACCGAGCCCGGCAGCGTACGAACTCAGTTCGCATTGGCAAGAGGCGAGCTTCTCATAACATTTAATATCACAACCGGTAGCATAAATAGAGTAGGTTATCTGTGGCGAAATTGTAATAACAAAGTTGAAGCGAACGATACAAATCACTCCATTTGCTCCGAGAAACCTTTTATCATCGATCCATGCTACCCTATCAATGGTCAAATAGAGCATGTACTCGATGTAACTTGCTGATACTAACATATCTTTTTCTTCCCGCTAACGAATTAAGGTACATACATGGGTTGTATGCCTTTGGCTTGGAAGAAACAGGCAATTACCTGGAAGCAGAAAAACATGCTAAGAAGGTGATTATATATACATATATAATTTCCAGAAAGACACACAGACACACCTGTAGGTGACTTCCTCAGACCTCTCTTTTATCCAATGCAATACAATTTTTGCATATTTTTTCGATTACTGGAGCACTAATATACCTAATGTTTTCCCATTTTAGGCACATGTCATTCCCTAGAGTATCATTTCTTTGTTTAATGGTTGGGCATAAGAAGACACATGAATATGGAAACAATTCATACAAAGAATCTTATTCTCAAGAGAATGACATGTGGTCTGAAATGAGTTATACATTGTATCAAGACGAATTTGGTCTTTTTTACTCTGCTAGAAAACTTTACACTTGGTACACGTGATGATGATGATGATGACGATGATGATAATGAGGATGATGATGATGATGATAATGATGTTAATTGTGTTGTTGATGATGAAGATGTGGTTATGGTTTATGATGAAGACGATGATGATGATGCTATTTGCAATGATGTTGATGATGATGATGCTATTTGCAATGTTGTTGATGATGATGATGCTATTTGCGATGATGTTGTTGATGATGAAGATGTGGTTGTGGTTGATGATGATGATGATAGTGATGATTTTGCTTATCATCATTATGCCTTTATTGGTGATTAAGTAAACATACAGTTATACATTGTTTAATATTCTTCATTGATTTTTCCTTTCAGGGACTTGAACTCAACCCATATGACAGCTGGGCTACACACGCCATGGTTCATGTGTTTCAAACGTTGGGTAAACCAGATGAAGGCATCGAATTCATGGAAAAAACTGAACATTACTGGAATGTATGGTATATTGTTTTAAATTCATTATCATGATTCGTTAAAACGTCATAATTACAAAACTTATGTGTCAATAATGCGTTGATAACGTTCCTCTTTTCGGCTGTTATCATTATTTTGCGTAGTCGTTTGTTATTCATTGGTAGTGACTTCGACGATGCGGCGACCAATTAATCTTAATAAAAAGAACCGTGTAAGAAATGCCGGGGGTATACGTAGGAACTGATAAAGAAAAAGAAAACAAATCCGGGCTTTCTCTGACCCTATCATTCTGATTAAGTGACAAGCACTTCATTTTTCTACGCATTATCAGTCATTCCTTTTACGTTTTGAATCGCAAGGCATTATATATGGGGCGTCCAGGGCGCAAAACAAAACAGAAATGTCAGATAAAATAGAGAGCTTCATTTATTTGTCTTTCTTTCATATCCAACTTCTTAATTCATCTCTTGTCGAATTGTCTTGTGGTGAACTGTTAATGTTAATTGACGCCATTACTGTAACAAAGATTTGTATATTTGCCCCCTACCAAAATACCAAGATGGCCGCCGTATCGTCGAAGTAGTCCATTACCTTTGAGGCCCGGCTAAGAAAACACCGAGACCAGCAATTTTGCTTAGCGCCAGGAGGTGATGTGTGTTAAGCTTGGTCTACATACATGAGGTGATGTGTGTTAAGCTTGGTCTACGTACAGGAGGTGATGTGTGTTAAGCTTGGTCTACATACAGGAGGTGATGTGTGTTAAGCTTGGTCTACATACATGAGGTGATGTGTGTTAAGCTTGGTCTACATACAGGAGGTGATGTGTGTTAAGCTTGGTCTACATACAGGAGGTGATGTGTGTTAAGCTTGGTCTACATACATGAGGTGATGTGTGTTAAGCTTGGTCTACATACATGAGGT
This sequence comes from Anthopleura sola, assembly GCA_023349425.1. Classification (NCBI taxonomy): domain Eukaryota; kingdom Metazoa; phylum Cnidaria; class Anthozoa; order Actiniaria; family Actiniidae; genus Anthopleura; species Anthopleura sola. Next base: position 5,151,969 of record JALHLI010000008.1, read on the forward strand.
GATGTGTGTTAAGCTTGGTCTACATACATGAGGTGATGTGTGTTAAGCTTGGTCTACATACATGAGGTGATGTGTGTTAAGCTTGGTCTACATACAGGAGGTGATGTGTGTTAAGCTTGGTCTACATACAGGAGGTGATGTGTGTTAAGCTTGGTCTACGTACAGGAGGTGATGTGTGTTAAGCTTGGTCTACGTACAGGAGGTGATGTGTGTTAAGCTTGGTCTACATACATGAGGTGATGTGTGTTAAGCTTGGTCTACGTACAGGAGGTGATGTGTGTTAAGCTTGGTCTACATACAGGAGGTGATGTGTGTTAAGCTTGGTCTACATACAGGAGGTGATGTGTGTTAAGCTTGGTCTACATACAGGAGGTGATGTGTGTTAAGCTTGGTCTACATACATGAGGTGATGTGTGTTAAGCTTGGTCTACATACAGGAGGTGATGTGTGTTAAGCTTGGTCTACATACATGAGGTGATGTGTGTTAAGCTTGGTCTACATACATGAGGTGATGTGTGTTAAGCTTGGTCTACATACAGGAGGTGATGTGTGTTAAGCTTGGTCTACATACATGAGGTGATGTGTGTTAAGCTTGGTCTACATACAGGAGGTGATGTGTGTTAAGCTTGGTCTACATACAGGAGGTGATGTGTGTTAAGCTTGGTCTACATACAGGAGGTGATGTGTGTTAAGCTTGGTCTACATACAGGAGGTGATGTGTGTTAAGCTTGGTCTACATACAGGAGGTGATGTGTGTTAAGCTTGGTCTACATACATGAGGTGATGTGTGTTAAGCTTGGTCTACATTATTATTATATTATTAAATTATTATTATTATTATTATTATTATTATTATTATTATTATTATTATAATTATTACGGCAAAGGCAATTAGATTCGATGCGGCAAAAGTTCGAAGTCTGATCTTCTTATATTCAGGGTATTATATTCTCGGCTGCATAGATTTCTTTAGTCAAACCTTTTCCTTGTATCCACTTATTTCTTGCAAGTACCATTCCTTTGTACAATTTGGCAAATTATTCATAGTGGTATCAGTCCAAAAAAATGTGGTGCCCATTTCCTGATGATATTTTTAGTATATGTTTTAGATTAGATTTTTAGTATTTCATCTTGTTTTATAGTAGTCACTTTATTGAAATCGTCGACAGTATCTTCTTTTTTTGGACATACAGCTATTCCAAAAATGATCGCATGCACGCCCGGAACTGAGGAACTGTGGTCACACTATCACGGAGACATGAATCACATACCAACCAATAGAAATCAGACAAGGATGTAATTAAGCGTTTCCGACGACGACTCGACTGTAAACCTTCGACTTAAAGTTTTTGACCCAGTTTTCCTTTTGGTCGTGCGATCTTCAATCACGGATCGTCACTCACCGCTCGCCCCTTCGACCTTTTTTAAATGGCTGTGTATAATGTCAGGGGCGGATCCAGGAATTTTTAAAAGGGGGGCCGGACAGGATCAAATTAGAGGCGTAGCGTGGCCATTTTGATAAGACACCTGAAAAATCGCCGAAGCAAAAAAAAAAAAAAAACAACGTGGCGCACTACAATGTTGACACTGTTCCATAAATTATTACCAAGTTTTAACACATTAATTTCAAAAGGGGGGGCCGGATAGGATCAAATTAAAAAATAAAATAAATTTCCTTAATGCATGAGGCAGTAGAAAAGCAAAAAAAAAAAAAAAAAAACCGGCAGCTAAAGAGGGGGCGGCGGCCCCCCCGGCCCCCCCCCCCTAAATCCGCCCCTGAATGTTGCGGTGTTCCTTGACTGCAGGGTTAGCCTGAATGTTCCACTGAGTGTAATTTCAAAGTGTTTATATATTGTTGAAGTTGTGCATTCTATACTTTACTGTTGGTATTTGTGAATGTTATGACATTGAACTGAGGCTAACCCTGCGTAAATGAATCTGTAGTCAATGAACACAGCAGTATTTTACAAATTCGAAAAAGGACTATAAACTTTGGTTGGTGCCATTGTGAAAAGCACAGCCAGCTCTAAACTGATTGCACTTTTCTTATTTTTTATTTTTACTTTATTCCTTAATAATCTCTCGCCAAATTTGTTTTCTGTTTTCTGTTGTTAAATTGTTTCTAGGCTGGGCAACGGCTTTCTGGTCACAACTTCCTTCACTCGGCACTGTTTCACATGGAAAAGGTAAGAATCTTGGCTCTATGATTCGGATTGACATAGCCACCTGTTTTCAGGATCGGCAAATAATTACTTGCTCGCCACTAACAAATCACGATATTTTGCTCAACCTCGTCCAACAATTGCTTATTTTTCACCTATTTAGTCAAACGAATATCTGCAAAACCTTATATCAATTCTCGATTTTGTGTAGAACATTCACATTTCCCTTAACCGCTGCGGTCGAATTTTAAAGTTTCTTTGATTTATTGAAGTTGTGCATTCTTTACTTTACCGTTTGGTATTTGTGAATATTTTGACACTGAGTCGAGGCTTGCCCTGAGTAAATGAGTCTGTAATCAATGAGCACAGCGGTTGTTACAGCACAAGTATTTCTCATTTCAGGGTGAATTTGAAGTTGCTTTAGATATTTATGACAAAGAGCTCGAACCACGTCTGGAATTGCTTGGCAATTCAACGTTGTACATGTCAAATCCTGCATCCTTACTTTTTAGACTTGAATTAGAAGGTAATCTGGTAATGGGCTTTAATCACACGGCGGCCATATTTCTCCATTAGAGCAAAAACCTTTGTTTGGAACGTTCTGAAATGCCTCAAAGAGAGGGCAAAGAGACCCAAGGGATTCAAAACCTATTGTTTCAATAAATATGGCCGTTGTGGAGAAAAGCGAATTTGTGTCGTACTCGTGCGTTTGATTAGACTGTTTACCATTCAAAATGTCGACGCATGGAAGCATGAGTGGCATTGCGGTGAGAGCGCTCTGTACCTCTCCCAAAATCAATTCCCAGCCTGGGTGTCATATGTGAGTAGAGTTGTTTTTTGGTTCCCTCCTGCGGTGCGAGGTTTTTTTTACCGAGGTGTTCCCGTCCCTCCGTAAAAAGAAGTTTTTAAATTTCAATTATATTCAGTGTATATATCTTTTAATATTCAGGGCTTAACATGGTGGATAGGTGGAAAACGTTATCTATATATTGGGAATCTCACATAGATGACCATATCACGGTATGTAATATAAGCATCCTCTTCTTCCTCCTCCTCCTCCTCCTCATCATCATCATTAAGATCATCATCATCATCTTCATCAACTTTACCATCACCTTTATCATCATCAGCTTCGTCATGATCATCAAGATCATCATCATCAAGATCATCATCATCATCTTCATCAACTTTACCATCACCTTTATCATCATCTTCATCAACTTTACCATCACCTTTATCATCATCATCATCAGCTTCGTCATGATCATCAAGATCATCATCATCATCATCACATCATCATCAAGATCATCACATCATCATCACATCATCATCACATCACCATCATCATCATCATCATCATATCATCATCATCAAGATCATCATCATCTTCTTCATCACCTTCGTCATCATCATCATCATCATCATCACATCATCATCACATCATCACCATCATCATCAAGATTATCATCATCATCTTCATCAACTTTACCATCACCTTTATCATCATCATCATCAGCTTCGTCATCATCATCAAGATCATCGTCATCATTATCATCAATATCATCATAATGAAAAACTAATAATGTTTGTCTTTCTGAGATTTTGTTAGTGATACATTGGACATGTTTTTTAGATACACGATGACATACATATGATGATGTGCGCCTTGGGCTCCAAGAGACAGGTCATGACATCACAAGCATTAGAGTCCCTGAAGAACTATGCTAGGTAAGCCGATTCTCGTCGCCAGTTTTATGTTTTTTATTTCAAAACAAAGATTCCTCAACATGGCGTTTTCTCTCGCTACCCTACTATGTCACGTCTACTATGTCACGACTCTTTTCACTGTTGTTCTTATCAGAGATGGATCTGGAACAAACTGTGAGGTTACTCGTGAGATTGGTATACCCATGTGTGAAGCACTTGTGTTAGCAGATAAGGTAATTTGAGCAGTATTCGAATGTTCTTCAAAATGTCAACAAATAGACCTTTTTTTTTACATTGGGCGTTATGTTTTCCTATTTCAAACCACATTTCATTCTCTTTAGAATAAGATTCTTCGTTTGAGTTGTATCAATATTCATGTGTCTTCTCGTGTACTAATACAATAATACTCTAGGGAACGACGCAGGGTCTGAAATGGAAAAACATTTTATTGCCGCCACTTCTGGAACGAACAAACGAGCGAACGAGCGAACGAGCGAACGAGCGAACAAACAACTGAAATATTCAAGCAAGAAACCCTGCCATACAAAGGCATCACAAAGTCCCGTGACCATCCGTCTATCAAGCTTCTAGCCACGTGGTATATCGTGGCAAAAGGGCCACACATTTCAGGAGTGTGATTGAAGGGTGGCCACGGGACTATGTGATGTCTTTGTATGGCAGGGTTTCTTGCTTGATTACTTCAGCTGTTTGTCTGCTAGTCTGTCTGTCTATATTTATTTGTTTGAAATGGGAAGACAATATACCCAACATAAAGAGGTTGGGTAAATTGTCTTTCCATTTCAGACCACCTTTCATCATTCTCTAGAGCATTATTTATTCTTATTTGTTTGTTGGTCAGTTACGCATCAGAAAATACACACGAATATGGATACATCATTATCAATAATAACATGTGGTTTGAAATAGGAATACATTATGCCCAAGCTAAAGAGGTTTACTAGCTACCTTAACAACCACCCCCATCAAATATATTTTATTTTTCATCATTTTCTAGGGACAATATGACGAGGTTGTTGAAATTCTCAAACCGATTCACTACGATATAGTTAAAATTGGTGGGAGCAATGCTCAGGTTGGTAGAAGTTGCATTCTCACGGAGATTCCTTAGGGGAGTCAGGATCAGATGGCGCGGTGGTAAAACGCTCGTCGCTCACCTCTGACCCTAACGAATTCAAACTGGTTAGAGCTGTGCTCCAGGGTCATACATGGACGGTGTAGCGGCTGCTGAAGGCGCCTTCTCATGCTTTCAGTTTTGCCCCGTTGAGCTGTGCCACTGCTGTACTTACGGTGGTGATTAACGATAACATCATTTATTGAGCCGTGACTTTAAACACACCTAGTAAGTTAGTTAGTACAACTAGTGCACTTTGGCCGAGAAAAACATTTGATCCATGCACATTGTCTCTGCATTTAGGATAAATTGTTGGGAGATACTTGGAAATGTGTTAGGAGGGAAGGGGGGGGGGGGGGGGGGGGGTAAGTTTTGATAGACTTTTGCTTTGACCACAGATCGGAAATTAATAAAAAGGGGCATATAAGGAGAGCCGGGATCCGAAGTGGTTTTACAGCGCGACGCGCAAAAGTATGACCACTTTTAATGTATTCGCATACTTCTATGCACGGGCTTTTTGCTCCAAACGAACTTTTACACGCCTTATTTGGCAAAACCAGACAGCTTCGCATCAATTGTGTTGGTTTAAAGTACAAAATCCCGTGCATAGAAGTATGCGAATACATTAAATGTGGTCATACTTTTGAGCGTCGCGCTGTAATAGGAAAATCCATACCTGTGCTAACTGTTAATCTCTTTTATTTAGCGTGATGAATTCAATATTTTTCTTATCAATGCTGCAATCATGTCACCTCGTAAAAATCACCAAGCCTTTGCCAGGTAAATAACAACGAAATCATCTTGCGGTATCACAGGCTCGTGTAGAGTTTTTAATGCAGGGCAAGTGCATGGCCTACACTATTGAGCACAGAGGGCAGTATTTGCCCTTTAGTAAATACTGAGGTGGTATTAAGATTCATAGGAAAAAATCCAGCTGAGTGGGTCAATTCCAGTAACGACGAAGTTGTTGATGTGACATCACGGCAGCCATATTGATATACATTACATTTTTTATGTTTTTTTGGTACACCAATATGGCCGTTTTGTCACTTGACAGAAGGCATCGGCCTAAAGATGCCGGGCATGAATCACGTAGACCATGACAATGATACGATATCTTATCTAATGATACGATATCTTATCTAAGTTTGAGCAGAATCCACTCAACCGCTCAATTAAACTACCCACGCCATACAACAGACTATTAAACAGAAACTGAAGCGACGCCAAGTCAGCGACGCGCATCTTTTCACAACCTTACCTATTGTTCTATTGTTCTATTGTTTATTGTGGCAGTATAAATAAGACCCATATCTGACTTTTTCTTCACTGGACTCTGAAGATGACTTCCGCACAGGTTGTCGAAACGTCAGTCACATCAAACAGTCCTTCTCAGGACTACATCCACCCGGATGATCATTATACAAATATTGTCTCTTCGAGAAATATTGTTACTTCGAAAAATATCCATTCACCTGGGTTCAGACCATTCTTTGTAACCAGCCGTACGAAAAACTAAGCGCGAAAAGGATTGTTGTTGTAATTCAAGCGGCCCTCGCCCGAGTCTTAAAAGTGATATATCTCACAGAATTTGAGGAGATGGATCGCAAAGATTTAGTTTAATTTTTTAAACAACACGTATACTTCAACTTTTTTATTAATAATAATAATAATTTTATTTCACAATAATTATAAAATTATAATAACAATAATAAAGAAGACAATAATAGCAATAATTAATTATAATGTTAAAACGGGCGATATTAAAGGATCTAAAAAACAAAGAATTATAAAATATTAAAAAAAAAAAAATTATTAAGAAGAAAAATATTTAGAAATAAATCAATTGATTTCTGTTGTATTTACATTAAGTTTAAAATCAAATAAAAAGTCATTGTTCTTATAAAAAGGAACTCGTGACCCACGTACACATAGATTAATGGATCTAAGTATTTCAAAAGATAGTTTTGTTCTTATGTATGTGATTGTTTCTGCATATGGCTCGTTCGTTTTCCTTGAAATCTTCTCTGCCAGCGCCTTTAGAAACATTTGACACTCTGTACCCATACCACCATTCGTTCCAAAGACCAAAGGGGTAAAACTTCCCATTTCCACATCCAGGATCCTTTCTTCGTATTTTCGTTTCTTTTCACCTTTCAACTTTTTTTCTCTAAATTCTTTGAAACGCGTGTTTTCGTATTGGGAAGAGACTTGGAGCAAGGGCCGCTTGGCTAAGCATCGAAGCGCGCTGTGATTGGACGGTTCGTGCGTGCTCCGGACACCTGGAATATGATATCTTTTTTGTTGTTTCGTATTCTAGGAGACTACTCGCAGAGCGTGATCAAGCGTTGGTGGAAAAATCGCTTTTGACAGATCGACTGGTTGCCAAGGCAATGGAACATCACAACGATTTGGACTTGAGCAAGTCCATATAAGGCAAAGTAAATTCACTGTCTAAGGCTCTGAAAATCAAACGTACGTATGGAAAGTGAAAATAAACTGTCTGTTTTACACCGAAAGGTGTAAAAGGTGTCAGCTGGCGCGTCAACGGAATACAATACATCACAATATATAATAACTTTTATTTAAACACGATTATCCACAGCTAAACTGAGTTAAATAACTAATTTAAATTGTAACATACTAAGATTCATGTTAACCTCATTGCAAAAATGTTGTCATAGGAAAATAAACTTTAAAAAAAATAAAAATAACAAAATAACAAATAGGAATGAATTAAAGGTGGCGACTTAATTTAACCTGTTAACGTTTTTGATAAAGTCCATGAGAGGGAGTGTCACGTAGAGGAGCTTTCTAGTCTAGCTTTCAAGAAACTTCCTGTTTCGTAAACGTAGTTTAGAAGATAGTCTTGTATTAACGTGTAACACCTCTTTTGAAACGTTTGCCTCACAATAGGAATCGACACCAGTTCCAGAAATAAGTTTCAGTATGTAACATTTTCTTTGTAATGGAAGAAAATATCATTAATGGCTATGAGTAAATCAATTAAATAAAATGAAAACAACTGCTTTTGTGTTTGTCTTGAATCTTAAGAAAAATCTATTAAATTTGCCATTTTTAAATACTCAAATATAAACTAGCATCTAAATCGATAAATCTGTTTAATAATATAATATATTTAATTTGATTAATAAATGTATAAATTATCATTCATATGTAGCGTTATTTCCGCATCCATCCAAGGTGCGTCTGCAGGTCTGAGTGAGGTGTACCAACAGTAATAGGTCAGTAGATCACAGGCACTGTAGAGCGTCCCTTACGATAGGCCCACTGGAATTGGTTACCAGTTGATTTTGGGTGAAGACGTGATCTAAAATGGAGTCGGTGACACAAGCCTAGAATTTTACTTCGTGATCGTAGGGACATCGATCGTAGGCTCAACATGGACAGAGGGTGGTAATTTCCTTTGTCGGACTAATTTTCTTTATTAAATATAGGATTTAATAATCTGGCTACATTCTAGTCATTGTAAACTGTGGCCTCTCTCGGGCTGTGTAGATAAAGATTTATCAGAGGCATGCACGACAATCGCGGTTCCGGCCGATCTAGTAGCGGAGACTGTAGCTTTATTTGACTGAATTCCGAATTATTTCAACTAATAATTTATTAATGTACATTTTGAATTTCGGCCAAATTTCCTGTCCGGGCCTTTGACAGAGCTGTTTTTCGTACGTAGAATGCTTGAAAGACAAGTGGCAAGTTTTTAGAAAAATGCTATCTGGAACAAATCATTGGGTGATAATCAGTGTTTGCCCGTTATAGTGTAATCTGTTATGGTGACTTTATATTTGGCAGACGGAGAAAAGGTGCCATGCACCATGATGGCTGTCGAAAAATATGGGTGCCACCAAAACATGACTCAATCCTCTGCTGTCATTGTATGATAGAATAGTAGAAGCAGGTTATGTTAAGAACTAAACGGGTATAGGAATGAATAGCGTAGTGGATTTTAGGGTCAATTATTTCTATGGGCAAGTCTTCTAGAACTTGGACTAAGTGGACTTGAAATATCAAATTACCTTTATTTTACACGGTACTAGTTCAAGGTTATATGCTTTATTTATTGGCAATTTTCAGGCAGTCCAGTTCAGTTGAGACTGGTTTAGATGGAGGCAAATACTAGTTATACAATGGTTTTGAGTAGCATACCATGAAATATCCCCTTAATCAAGGAAACATAAGTGGCAAGTGGGATTTTCTTCAATGATGTGTCGATCACGAAAAAGAGCTGATAACTATTTTATCCAACTCTATTGAATATACATACCTAGGGCGAAATGCCAGATTGGACGCAACAGTGGAATATTGCCAAATATACAATGGGTTTCCTGCATTCTGATTGGCTATATCTTGAATGCTTCTCGTTGTAAACAACAGTTCTTTAGCTTTGTACTCTTTCATTTACTACAACTCAAACGTCACTCCTGCCGGAAGTCGAAATTGGAAATTGTCACGCTCTATGTTGTCATTGTCACCATTCGTAACTATATTTGTGCTACCCCGGCTTTGAATAAAATTAATATATTATCTGTTTATTATATTTATTAAGTGAATAATAATTAGGGGCAAACTATTAGTATTTAATATGATTTTGATAATTGTTACAGAATCTTTGATGATTTTGGTAAAATAACTTTTCAAAGGTCATATGTATTTTTAATCACAGTCTTTATTAATATTACATTGGGTTATGCTGTTCAGCACCATTTGTATAAAGTGCCAACAGCGATTTGGTGTTTGGACTCAATCGCCTAAATCTAACAATCAAAACTGACCATAAGCTCCTGAACTGACATTTACTGAGGCGACCAGTTCCAACGCTACCGGGCTCACGTCATCAGTCTTTAACTACAGGCAGGAAGCTATTATGAATAGTTGTTAACAATTTATTCTTTTCGTGTGCTCGAACGTTTCCTTATCCCAAAGAACTTTCTGGTCGCTGTACGGGAGAGCGAGCAGCACTCAAGGACGTTAAAAGGATATAGAACTAAACAAAACGGCTTGAAGTAGAAAAAAGAAACCCATATTTACATGCAGGTAAGCCAGCTTGGCGAATGTGAATAAATCATGAACGTGATCTGAATAGCCCTCAGTGACAAAAAAAACACATTTTATAGTTTTGTATTGGTTAGTTTCACATTCCTATATGATTAGCCTGCCAGCACCCGAGTTTAACCGCTTAAGACAGTCTGTTCGGGCTGCACGAAGGCTACACTGAGATTTCAAACAACCTAAGGTATCCATCTTGTCTGGTAAGTCGTATGGAGCAAAACGAACGTATGTGGATAAAGCTGGATGTAACTGTTTAAGTTTTCAGAGATACTTTCTCTTAGACCCCGTTTATGCAGAACCGGTTTCATTTTAATACAGTTTCATGAGAATGAAATCAGGTTGAAAATGATACAGTTACCGAGAGCTTTTACACGACAAAGGTATAAAGTATTGGTCGATATCTCAGACAATGTTTTCAAAACAAGATTTCATTACAACTTCAATTGATGTTATGTAAACGCAGACGTAACGGAGTAGAAAATATCAGCGCCTTAGAATTTATTACAATTATTTTTTTACTTCTTGGAAGCGAAATCTTTAATGAACTTGGTTTATGATCATGTCTAAACCCATAGGAATTCACTTAAAAACAAATACTATTCTAATTTAATGGAATGAGGAAATAAAATTTAAATAACAATCCCTGACCCTATTCTAATTACTCAAGTTGCACGTGAATATGGAACATGAGTGCCCATATACGATTTTATCATCATTATAATCATTGTGATCACTGTTATTATTATTATTATTATTATTATTATTATTATTATTATTATCATGATATCACTATTATCATCAGCATCTTCACCTCATCATCTTGATATTATTACTTATGATTACTATTATTGTTATTTTAATTATTATCATTATCATCATTGTCTATATATGGAACATGAGTGCCCATATACGATTTTATCATCATTATAAACATTGTGACCACTGTTATTATTATTATTATTATTATTATTATTATTATTATTATTATTATATTTATTATTATTATTATCATAATATCACTATTATCATCAGCATCTTCACCTCATCATCTTGATATTATTACTTATGATTATTATTATTGTTATTTTTATTATTATCATTATCATCATTGTCTAAAATGTTATTGTAAGTGGGAATAACCATATTGTTTACGTTTGTTTCTTCCACTGTTTTTTTAAAATATAATACCGAGCTTATAGTCTTTAAATAATTTGAATCGTTGTAAAACATACTTTTCGCCCTGATGATGCACTAGAAGTGCGAAAGCTCGGTATTATATTTAAAAAATAGTGGAAGAAACAAAACGTAATTATAAACAATATTATCATCATTATTTTTCCATAGTCGTCCGTATTATCATTTATCATTATTGTTATTATTATTATTATTGACAATTCCTTTAAAAAGATAAATAATAGTGGATGATTATGTGATAATATAATAATATCAATAAGAAAGCTATATATGCGTAAAAAATCTAATATTATTATTATCATTATTATTATTTTTTTTTTAATTTAATTTTTTAATTTAATAATGATATTTCTTTATTTCAAATACCAATATATATATATATATATATATATATATATATATAATCATATGAGGAAGTAGCTGATCCCATCAAAGAGTGCTCAATACACATATGGTGTAGAGCAAAGTATAAATCGTTATTACATTTATATATATATATATATATATATATATATAATAATTACTTAATAAATGACATGTTTAAAATGATCACAGGATAATATGATTCTTAATATACATATGTACAGAATAAATCGATAAAGCTTATCTACAGACTGCGAGTGAAAAGTATTTTATGTACATGACATAACGAACACTAGCTCTAAAATCAATGAAAACGATATATAGAAATAAAAATATAAAAATAAAAGTCTAGCTCATTTGGGCAATAGCGTTATCGAGGGAGATGTCTATATTTGTTGTATCAATTGTTCTTCTTATAGACCTTGATCCTGACAAGTGTAGTGCTGCGGATCTGTTCAGAGCATTAAAGGCATTAGAGGCGTCGATCAGTAGGACGGCATCTGTTTCGTCTGCTTCAAAGATGCTGCGCATTGCATGAATTGCAGCATGCTTGAAGTGAGCCACTTGCGTCGATGACATCAGATTTAGTTACTCTTGTCACACACTTCCCAATAATCCTACGAAGGAATTCGCCAACTCCGATTGGTCGGACCGCGCCTTCTCCTTTGTCGAGTGGTATTAAACGGTTAGATAATAATGCCTCGATACTGCTGGGATCAACGTACTCCGTACATAATCTTCTGGCCATTAGAGCGACAGCGTTACAGAGATCTGTGCCTGACCTCTTGAAGGATTTGCAGGCAAGCAGTCTCCTAAACCCATTAGCATCTACTCCGGAGGGTCCCCCTGAACCCTTGGTCCTGAGCGCGGTATCTCGAACCATTTCACCGTCAATTTCCTGAAACATCGTGTCTGGGACGTCTTCGATCGGTCCAAAGAGTAAGGATCCTAGGCGGGCTTCCTGTGCATCGAGGTGCTTTTCCTTGAGTTGCATCATGACGTCATCACTTAAAGGGAGAGTCCCTCCCCCGTTGTCATCACTGAGATATCGCAGGGCAGAATGAATTTGCCCTCTCATGACAAGATTAGCAAAAACTTTAGCCTTGTTTGGTGGTTCAGTGACGCGTTTTCAATAACAGAATAATCAGCTTCCATTGTTGGTGGTGTCTCCTCAGAGAATTGTACTGAAGTTGTATGCAAATTTGTGTCTAAAGTCGTCTCATTTGCATTTCGGCTTTGCTGTCTGTTTGGATTAAGATTTTCATCAATGGTTTCACTTGAAATAATATTATTTACAGCAATACTCAAGATAGTGGACTCGTCGACATTAGTATCATTTACATGTATACTGCTCGCTGAAATATTGGTGTCAATTTTCTCTAGTCTCGAAGCTTGGTCCCTCAGATTCTGGCTTTTAAAGGCAAGATGTGCATAGCCTTTCGCTTCCCATATCTCGGTCATTACCTCAATGTAGCCTTTTTTCTTCCATTCCTATTTCTTGGATCATCATTTGACGCAACCAAATCCTGCGCATTTCTTTTACATTCGAGGAGGTCCTTGTTCATTCGTTCCGTCCATTTGACGTTTTTAGTCCTTCTAGACATCTTATCTTGGAGGAGCTATTCCTCACACGTCCGCCATTGCCGCCATGTCCGATTATTATTATTATTATTATTATTATTATTGTTATTATTATTATTATTATTATTATTATTATTATTATAATTATTATTATTATTATTATTATTATTATTATTATTATAATTGTTATTATTATTATTACTGTTGTTTAAATCAAAGTCAAAAAATCTTTTCCATTTATTTTTTTTAGGGTTCGACATGAATCATTTGGCTGCCCACTTCGTTTTACTCCTGGTTGAGCTGACGCTAGTTGTCTCAAGTAATGGTTAGTTTGAATACAATAGTATTGTAATAGTTCATAACGACGGAACAAAACGGATTTTAAGACAAGACGTTGAAAGTGTTTGTATTCCATCACCCGACGATAAATCAGTCTTGCTTTTTTTTAAATTTTTGCGTCACAAAAGTCTGCGTCACAAGAGTCGTCACGTTTAATAGTCCTTTTTCGAATTCGTAAAAACCACTGTGTATATCTTTTGATCTTGAAAGCTGGTTTGCATTTCCTTTTACACGAAGTCTACCTTGGCTTAGATAGGCTGGGACCAAGCTAATTCTTTTTTCCGGACGGAAGTCTGCAGTATAAGCTTAAGAACACCATTGTAAATCACAAGTAAGAAGAAAGACTGAGATTTACATAGATTAAGCATTGAGGAAATAAAGAAGGAGATTTTTGAGAAAATTGCAGAAAAATAGAGCTCAAAATTTGTTCTGAGTTTCGGATCACGAGAAGATTAAACTAAGTTATTCCTATTGTGCGGCAGTTGTTCTCACTAACAGCACTCATGCAGTTCCAATGCCAAACCATTGTTATCATGATTACTCAGTTTTCTTTTCTCATGCCGCGTGAAATTAGGTAATTCATGCGACTTTTGCTCGTTTGCTTTGGATTCGGCGCATGTGGGATTCGACGTTATTATTATAGAATATATTGTATTTATTAGATATATTTTAATTCATTAGATGCTGTATTTTATTATTACTATTATTCTCTATTTTGATAAGGGTGCACTTAATTTGGAGCATCGCTCTGTTGTGTGACCCCCACCAAAATTTTCGTTTTATCATTATCTGTTTTTTTTCCCTCATTTTAGCTAGTGATAATTTCCCCAGCTAGAATTGATAAATATCATCTCCCCACAATCCCAGCAAATATGGCATCCAGAAACATTCCCAGCTAGCCCTATAATACCTATGGTTTCCCAGCCAGTAAAATTATAGGGTGCAGACCGGATATATTGTGGAGCGGCTCCGAAGGGTACTCTTTATGTATATTATATT